>CM046669.1:43088625-43689398 GCA_025594165.1 Tamias sibiricus | reverse complement strand
AATAAATAAATAAAATAAAATAAATAGAACCCTGAAGAAAAATACAAAAACCCAAAACAAGACAGGGTAAATGATGTGGGAGAAATATATTCCAAATATGCTCTGAAGGACAGAGCATATTTAGTCTAAATTTTTGGAATATATTTTGATATGTCCATAAAGTCAAATGAAACAATTAGAAATTTAAAGTATGAGCTAGCTCAGTGAGGAGGTTGATAAAACATCCTAAATGTCAACTCTTAAACCTGGACAAATTGGCAGAAATAACAACTTCAGTACTCTAGAAATTACCGAGAGTTACACAACAATTTGGGGAGCCTTATACTTAAAGAGCTTCAGAACTTGCAGTGAGAACAACAGTAGTCTCTGATGTTCTTGCTGAGATTCTTCTCACATCCCTTCCCTTGCAACCAAGTTGGCATGGAGGTTCTGGCTGGGCAAAGCAGGCTGTGAGGACCAGCACCTATGCTGCTGATCAACTTGGTTTGAAGTGGCGTGTGATGCCCATACCCACCAGCATTCTTGGTAGAAGTGATGATCTCAGTAGTAGGGTGCATGGGGAAGGCCACCACCTCCACCATCCTGAGGTTGCCAGGGTGATTAAAGGAAGCACATCCTGAGTGATGGTAACAAACATTGGGAGGGGGGCTCAAACTGATTATACCTTCCTGGTCAACATTGAGGCCATTTGAATATGCAGAGGGGATACTAAAGGACATAACAGAGAAGGTGCAGGCAGGTCTCCAACAGCTCCAACTTTGAACACAGTTTCCACCCACACAGATTCATTGGCCAAGGGTGAAAACCTTATGGGCTTGAAGTGTTTGATTATATCATCTATCAATGGCTAATTGCCAACTTTTGTAGACTTCAGAATCCAGGCTTGAAAATAGAATAATAGTTAAAAACATCAGCAGAGATACATTAGTTACACATATCTGGAGACAGATTTCATAGATTTATTAAATAGCAACAATAAACTTTAAAGGGAAGAATTGTATCCAGAGTCACTATAGCATGCTATCTATAAGGTCTAGGTATACAGTGGAATGAAATGTGAAACAAGGGCCATCAATACAAACTGTTTTTCAGTGCCCTTAAGACAGTGGATTTCACAGTCTAAGACTTCAAGGAAGTTACTATAAATATGTTCAAAGAGCTACATGCATCTATGTTTGAAGAACTGAAGGGGAGTATAACAGTGACTAAAACAAGGAACTAAAAATTCTAAAACAGAAGCAAATAAAAATTCTAGAGTTGAAGTATAACTGAAATGAAAATTTCGCTGTAGGGGCTAAATGATAGATTAAAGATGGCAGAATTGAATTGAAGGCAGATTGATATAAACTATATAATCTGAGGAATAGAAAACAAAAAGATTGAAGAAAAAGCTTTTGAGTTTGGATCCATCCCATTTATTGATTCTTGGTTTTAGTTTTTGCGCTATAGGGGTCTTATTGAGGAAGTTGGGGCCTAAACCAACTAAAAAGCTTCTTCTCAGCAAAAGAAACAATCAGTGAGGTGAATAGAGAACCTACAGAATGGGAGCAAATCTTTACCACAAGCACATCAGATAGAACACTAACCTCAAGAATTTATACAGCTCTCAAAAGCCTTAACACCAAAAGAAAACACAAATAATCCAATCAATAAATGGGCCAAGGAACTAAACAGACACTTCTCAGAAGATGATATGCAAACAATCAACAAATATGTGAAAAAATGTTCAACATCTCTAGCAATTAGAGAAGTGCAAATCAAAACTACTCTAAGATTTCATCTTACTTCAGTCAGAATGGCAGCTATCAAAAAAAAAACAAACAACAATAAATGCTGGTGAGCATGTGGGGAAAAAGGCACACTCTTACATTGCTGGTGGAACTGCAAATTGGTGAAGCCAATCTGGAAAGCAGTATGGAGATTCCTAGGAAAACTTGGAATGGAACCACCATTTAACCCAGCTATCCCACTCCTTGGTCTATTCCCAAAGAACTTAAAAACAGCTTACTACAGGGATACAGCCACATCAATGTTTATAGCAGCACAATTCACAATAGCTAGATTGTGGAACCAGTCCCGGTGCCCATCAGCAGATGAATGGATAGGGAAACTTTGGTATATATACACAATGGAACACTACTCAGCACTAATAGATAATAAAATCATGGCATTTGCAGGTAAATGAATGGAGTTGGAGAAAATAATGCTAAGTGAAGTTAGCCAATCCCCAAAAACCAAAGGTTGAATGATCTCTTTGATATGAAGATACTAACTTATAAAGGCAAGGGAGATGGGATGAGAGGAATGAAAGAGCTTTAAATAGAACAAAGAGGGGGGCGGAGGGGGCAAGGGGATAGGAATAATAGCAGACTGAGTTATCCATGATTACCCTAAATACATGTATGAAGACACAATTGTTGTAAAAATACTTTACATAAAACTAGCAACTTGAGAAATTGTGCTCTTTATATGTAATATGAAATGAAATGTACTCTGCAAACATGTATAACAAATTAGAATAAAAAATAAATTAAAAAATATAAAAATAAATAAAATATTGAGGAAAAAAGAGCAAAAAGACAAATTATGAAAGCTGCAAGAGAAAATGACTAAAAGGCTTATTGATTTAATTGGAGGCAGGCTTTTCAACTGAAATAATGGAGGCCAGAGAACAATAGAATGACCTATTGAAAGTGCTGAAATTAAAAACAAACCCAAACTGTTCAAACAAGAATTGACTATCAAAACTTTCCTTCATAAATGAAAGTAAGATCAAGACATTTCTAATAAACAAGACTACGAGAATTGGTTGCTGGTAGACCTGCCTCATAAAATCTACTAAGTCTTTCAAAGTGATTATACTAGATTAAACTCAAATCCCTAGAAAGAAATGAAGTCCCTTCATTCATTCATAAATAGTAAAATATGGGCTAAGAAAATAATATGCTTAAGTATATCATTTTTGTTATTTCTTTTTATCTCTTTAAAAGACATTGTATAAAACATTTATAATGCATTGAATGTATAATGTAGATGGAACAAGTATGACAACATAAGAGCACAAAAATCTTTTAAAAACAGGAATACCTAAAACCTATGGAACTAGTATTACTCTGATATCTTTTTGTTGTTGTTGTTATAGTACAAAAACAACAAACTAATATCCCTTAAGGATAAAGACAAACTCAACAAAATATCAACAAACCAAACCTGGTAATACTTAAAAAGAATTATTCACCATGACCAAAAGAGATTTATCCCAGGAATGCATGGCTAATTTAATATCCCCAAATTAATATACTGTATTAACAGAATAAAGGACAAAGTTCACATGATCATCTCAGTAAGTGCAGAAAAGGCTTTCAATAAAATGCATGAATAAAAGCATGATAAAAACTGTCAACACACTAGGAACAGAAAGGAACCTCCTCAACCTGATAAAGATCATTACAAAACACCTACAGGTATGTTATGATGGTGAAAGATGGGATAGAATGCTTGATCCTAGGATTGTAGAAGAATGGGTCACAGATCACTGAACTGCAGGCTTGCACAAAAATGGTACTCATTTCTGGGGAGGTTGTAGTGAAACTGATAAACTTTCACTTAGAAAACTCATCAACCTTTGTAAAAATGACAAATGGTAAATATATTGATAATACAAACTTCTAGACATAGTTTCCTTTTTAAAATATTTATTAGGAAATAATTCAAGGAAAATAATCTTAATGCATGGAATGCTCCTTTCAATATTAGCTTTACTTTAATTTTCTTTTTATTTCTAAACTGACAGAATTGTATGTATTATGTAGCACATGTTTTGAATTATGTAAACAATATGGAATGAGTAAATTGAGCTAATTAATATATACATCACCTGTCATCATTTTGGATATTCTGAGTTTGAAGGGCCAATGTGACTTCCACGATGAGATAGCCAAAGGTCAGAATGAAATTAATATATAGAAGTTTGGGGAGAAGTTGGGATGAAAGGGTAAATATGGGAATCATAGATATATGGGGGTGCTAGAGAATGAGGAAAAGTTGACTGGGGGGAGTTGTGCATTTGGGGAGAGCAGATGAAGTGGGATGATGGATGTTTTAATGTCAAAGGGTAAGAAGTAAGTAGATGAGGGCCAGACAGTTTTACTGTTCTTTTGAGGCATTCGGCAGTAAAAAAATGATGAGACAATACTCAAGTTAGTATTTATTCAAGCAAGACAGTGGAGAAGATTTGTATGGAGGTTTTTCTTAAGACTTTGGGCTGAAACTCTCCTGTTGCTTAGAGGGCCACCTAGACTCATCACTGCTGTGAAAGCATTCCAGCCCCCTCTGACTTGAACGCACACTTGCCTGGCAGATATAGACCTCTGCCAATGAAGCAGACACGATTCCATTGTGCTCTGGGACTGAAATGATTGTCTCCCTAATGATAATTTTCTACTGCAGTGAGAAATGAATTTTAAAAATCAGTCTCTCATTTTTCTGCTTCTTACAATGATTGTCTTCATCAGAAAACAAACTGGATTGCCAATTTTGACAGCTTCTTTGTTAAAAGCCGGGTTTTGTCTTTTTTTTTTTTTTTTTTTTCTTTTCTCTTTAATCGCAGTGTTTAAATAAGCCTTTTAAAAGGGAACTTTAGGGCAACTGAAATCATTGAAGAGGTGGCGAGGTTACAGAGGGGGACTACTGACCAAAAGATTAAAACTCCTTGGATTCTGGAATTGAGAAGGTGGAACAGGACAGAATGAAAGATTAAATTGACATAAAGCTCAGAGGAAATGTAATCTGATCCACAAGTCTTAGATGAGAGAATGAGGCAGCCTTTGAGAGGATAGTGGCTGCCTCCTAGGGTCTTTGTAAGGATTAAGAGATGCTGTATATAAACATGCTTTGTAATCCATAAAGCACTATTCAAATGATATTATTGGAACTTGGTGGTGTTTTTGTTAAAAATGACAGGACAAGAAAGAAACTGCTTTAAAGTTGGGTAGGAAGCCAACAAAGCAAAATAGAAGCTTTATCAGGTGTTTGCTCCTGAGATCCAAGGACTGCTGTGTCATTTTTGTATCATCTTTTGACCTCTGAAGGTAATCTACCCACATGTTCTTCATAACCTCTTTTGTTAGAAAATGCAATGACAGACATTAAATACACCAGTTCTCTCACATACAGCATTTTTTAATTCTTTATAGATATACTTGACAATAGAATATATTTTGACATATTATACATACATGGAGTATAAGTTATTCTAATTAGGATACCATTCTTGTGGTTGAGCATGATGTGGAGTTACAATGGTCGTGTATTCATCTATAAACATAGGAAAGTTATGTCCAATTCATTGTTTTTTCCTATTGCCCTCCCACTCCCTTCCCTTTCACATTTAAAACCTCCTTTAAATTATAACACATTACTAGAAAGTACATTCAGGTAATATAAAACATGTAAACATTTAACTTTCCAGGGATTTTAAAAAAAGTCCTAATTTGTAGAATTTCCCAGTTTCCATAGTATGCATGCTTTGCCCATAGCTGACCTCTCAGTCTACCAGCATGATGGCATGGACTATCAGTTAGATAGAGATGCACAGTGGCATAGTATTATATACTATTATCACCATCCAGATGACAAAAATTACCTGGAGAACATGGATAATTATAAAATGGAGTAAAACAAAGTAATGTGTTTTGAATATTTATCTTTGATTTCTATGTAATTTAAAGTTTATGTAATTTCAAGTTATGATTATTAAACAACCACCTCTCAAAATTTCTGAATATTTAACAGTTATTCCTTTGAACTTTGGAAGCTGACTCGGGTGCACAATGCTCTAAGTAATGTATGCATCACAGAAGAACTGATAATGGTGGTCAAAAATATTTAGAACTATGAGAGGATGACAATACTATATGTTAAAAAAAACACCTTGTAAAATGAAACTAAAACATAACTTAGATGGTGGTTTAAAACATTAAATGCTTCTATTAGCAAAGAAGACCTAAAAATAAACATTTGACTTAAGATAAAACTAATTAAATCTTTAACAAGTAGAAGGAAGAAACAAAGGATGAAGTTAGAAATTTTAAAAAAATTAAAAAAATAAAAGGCAAGATTAACAATGTTGAAAGTAGATTCATAGGGACAGGATTTTTGTGAGCTTAATCCAGGGAGGAGAAGTAGAAGTGGGGGAAAAAAGTGAAACATTAGGGCAAAACCAAGGCATTTCTGTAGATAAAATAGGATTTTAGAAGATAATATGAGAAAATTAAGGATTTAATGACAATATGTTGGAAAATTTTTTAGGAGGGAAAAAATTTAATAGAAAATAAGACAAAGCTCTGAATTGTCCGAAAGCCATTACTAATTACAGGAGTAGTTAACACACTTTTCACACAAATAATAATAATAATAATAATATATAATAATATTATAATAACATTATAATAATAATATTATATTATATTATAACAATAATATAATAATAATATTATAATATAATAAAGGGCTATGGTCATAACTTTAGTTATAGAGCTCTTGACTAGCACACCTGAGGACCTGGGTTCAATTCCTTGTACTGGGGGGCAAAAAATACATGGGTACCATGATTTTATAAATGATATCAAAAGATACTTCAGAATTTATAAATATTAAAGCATAAGTACAGAGAATGTTTTTTTTTTCTTTTTATTGGGCAGTACTAGAAATTAAACTGAAGGGCACTCTATCAGTAAGCTAAAACCTCTTTATTTTGAAGAAGGTTCTAAGTTGTCCAGGCTGACCTTGAACTTGTAATCTTTCTGCCTTGGCTTCTTGAGTTGCTAGGATTACAGGCATGTGACACTGTTTCTGGCCAGAATACATTTCAAAAAAAATCTTACAAAGCAATAAGTAAAGGGCAAATAACTCAGTAAATTAATAAGTAAAACATATGAATAGGCATCAAGCCAAATAGTGGAAAAATAGATAAAGATACTGTGATATATTCACAAGATGGAATATTATTCAATGGTAGAAATAACGAACTACAATTACCTGTAGTGACATGGCTAAATGTTAACAACTTAATGTTGAGTAAAATGAAAATCCAGGACAGTACATAAATTATAATTATTTTCACAAAGCTGAAGAGTAAATAAAACTAAACAACATATTTAGGGAACTGTTCAGTTGTTAAAAGTGAAAGGAGAGATTCTTTCCAGGATGAAGTAACAAGGACCAGATTTACCTACCCTCCTTAAACAAGTAAAAAGAAAAAAAATGGAAAAGGTATAAAGTATTTTGGGGGGAAGGTTGGGGTTGGGGTACTAGGGACTGAGCCCAGAGGTGCTTAACCACTGAGCCACAACCCAAGCCCTTTTAAAAAAATATTTAGAGATAGGGTCTTGCTAAGTTGTTTAGGGCTTTGCTAAGTTGCTGAGGCCAGTTTGAACTTGGGATGCTCCTGCCTCAGCCTCCCAAGCTGCTGGGTGCCGGGGTCCAGCCCCAGCAGGGTCGGGGGTCTTCCTGGTCAAGGGGTTGTGATGGGGTAGACAAGCGTTGGCGATGGGATGGACAGCAACCACACAGACTCAAAGGCCAGTGTAGAATGCTGACAAGTTTATTGAGTTCACACACAGTTTTTATACATTTTTTAAAGTATAACATGCCAAGAATGTAGTTAACATAAAACCCATAGAATTCCTGGTACAGAACAGGCTTACTGGAAAAAGTGATTGTATGAGACAATAACATCCCCACCACATCCCCTACTATTGTTCTGATTCAATATCTAAGCTATGAACGTAATAAGCAAAGTTGATCTTAAGTTTCTATATCATCATAAATGCTCTTGACATAGTGCTTAGCTGTGGTAAACAAGCTAGACTCTTAACTCTATTAGCCTAAGTTAAACTTTAAGTTCGGGCTAGCAAGAGGGCAGTGATCTCAGTGGTTATCATGGCAAATTTCCTTGTAGATAATTGCCATATTGTTTAGTAAAATAATCTTACTAAAGCAGGATCACAAGCACCAGAATCTAACATTTAACTTATGCCTATGTATACTTTTACCCCTCCACCATATAACATTTCCTGATTCTGGATCTAACTAACCCATGGGACACAAGAGAGGGTCTCTGTAGTAGGAAGCGCTATAATTTTATTCTGTTTCTGATTACTAACAGTGAGACTATGTACTTTTTGCAAACTCATGACTGGAGAAACAGGTGGCTCTGTGACTGTTCTCACATATAACAATAGATGTTTATAACAATCACCCCAGGAAGAAAACACATCACACGGTGGCAGGAAATTATTTACTATTTGTGGTAGGGAAGGGGCTATGGTTTCCTATATTTTATTAATATTCTCAGAAAATGCTGTAGTATTCCCCTCACCCCCAGCAATCACCACTAGAAAATAGTATGAATATTATATTATTGGGAAAATAGTGCAAAAAAGGCACCAGAGCCCAGAGGCATACATCTGGCATTATCTCGAGATGATCCTTGCAAACATCATTCTCCCAGTGGATCCTTGTCAAACACTAGTTGGGTTGCCAGGTGCCCCCCGCAGCTGGGATTATAGGTGTGGCCACCATGCTGGCTGAAATAATTTTTAAGCCATAGGTTATCGGACAACAAAGGAAAATGATACTGAGAAATAGGAAACCATGTGATCCCTATCACTGCCCTGGCTTACTGCCTGGGGAAAGTTTCTAGGCTGTGTTCTTGGCAGGGGTCATCCAGGCAGAGAGCATCAGCCCCTCTGAGTGAGAAGATGAAATTAGAAGTACTGGTAGGCCAAAGTGGAGCAGAGAAAGATGAGACCTACAAAGTGTCCCCTTGCACCTTCAGCTGGGGACCAATCCGTGTGAATAAGTGAGGATGCTACTGATGCAGGGGAAAGAACCACCTAACAGGAACAGAGGGAGCAATACTCAGAACTCACATGGGGCTAGAAATGTTCCCACCAGCACATGTGGAAAAACTTCATAATTTGGTAGAGTACTCAGAAGGATTCTGCCTTAGCACAGGGGCAAAATTAGCCCTAGGCTAAAATTACTGTGGTTCTGCCTAGCAACTCTTAAAAGCAATACCAGAAGGGATAAAGTGTATCCAGCTAAATTAGTGATATCCCAGAACAAAGTTCAATAATTGGAGAAATTCCAAAGTATCCAGCACTTTATTAAGCATATTTATAAAGAAAATTTATAGTGTCTGGCATAAAGTAAAAAATTGTCAAAGAAGTAGGGAAATATGATGTATAATGAGGGGGAAAAATCCAATCTAGCAAATACAACCCAGAAGTGATACAGAAGATAAAATAAAGAGACAAGACATTAAAACAATTATAACTGTAGTATTCCATATGTTCAAGAAATAAAAGACTGAGCAATGTTAAGAGGAGTCACGAAAGATATAAAAAACCTGCATCCAACTTCTTGGAATAAAAATTGCTATAAAGTAGAAAAACATGCTGGGTGGACTTAAAAGTAGACATTCATTTTTAGAAGAAAGATTAGTAATCTTAGCTGGGTATGGGGGTGCATGCCTGTAATCCCAGCTACTCCAGAAGCTGGGGGCAAGAGGATCACAAAGGAAACCAAAAACTGGGGAATGTCACTCAGTGGTAGAGTTCCCCTAGGTTCAATCCCTAGTACTGAAAAAACAAAAAATCGTGGACATTTCAACAAATTGTTCATAATGAAACACAGGGTGGGGGAATACTTGGAACAAAAGAATTCTGCTTTTTGGAAGGTACTATTAAAAGATAAATCTCTTACTAGAGAGAAAAAAAATTGCAAATCACATATCTACTAAGGGTTTTTAACCAAAATCTACAAAGAATTCTTAAAACCCAATAAGAAAACACCCAATATCAGAAAGAAAAGAGATTTTAACAGAAACCTCATCAAAGCAGATATAAAGGTGGCAAACAGATACACGAAAAGATACTCAACGTCATTGGTTATTAAGAAATGACAGCCACCGGGTACAGTGGTGCATGCCTGTAGTCCCAATGGCGAAGGAGGCTGAGGCACAAGGACTGCAAGTTTGAGACCAGTCTTAGCAATTTAGCAAGGCCCTAAGTAACTTAGATTGTCTTAAAATAATAAAGGGCTGGGGTTATGGCTCAGTGGTTAAGCACCTCTGGGTTAAATGCCTAGTACCAAAATAAAAACACACACAAAAAGGGCTGGGTATAGCTCAGGGATAAAGCTTCCATAGTTTCAATCCCCAATACCTTAAACAAACAAACAAAAAAAAGGAGTGGGGATGAAGCTCAGTAGTAAAGTGCCCCTGGGTTCAATCCTCAGTACCCCAAAAACAAAACACATCAAAATAAAAAATAGAAAGGGCTGGGGATATAACTCAGTGGTAGAGTGCCCCTGAATGAAATGTTACTCTCTTGGATAGACATGGTGATGGTTTAATGCATATGCAAAACTTATTCTGCCTCAGTAAAAATTTAAGTAAAGCAAAAGAATTAGAAATGCATAATTTATGATAGTAGTTACTTTGGAGGAGGCTGGGAAGGAGCACAGAAGTGATGCTGCTAGGATTGGTAATATCCTACTTCTTAGGGGAGGGGGTTCATTATTTTTATGTGACGTGTAAAAAATTTGTTTTATGTACATGAATATTAAATGCTGCTGGCAGTAAAAAGAAATTCCGGGCAACTTCTGCTAAGTTATAAAGTCGAGAAAGCATGGCCTATGAGGGAAACTGCAGGCAGTTCAATATATGCAAATCTGGGAGTGAAAGAGATCAGCAGCTAGACGGAAGATATAAGAGGCCCACAGGTGCTAGGGAAGACAGGCCTATGCATGGCGCACCAAGAGGCTTGAACTTCACTTGTGGACACTGGGAAGCCACTGGAGGATTTCATGCAGAGAAGGACACAAGATTGGATTAGAATTTTAGAATTCTAAATTTCTCTTTATGGAGACCTGATCCAGGAAACAATTAAATTGCAGTTGGAGTAATCCATGCACAAGAAGGTGAGGGCTGTGGAAACAGAAAGGGACGGACTTGAGAGAATGCCTGAAAAAGTAGGAGAGAAACCAAAAAAGGTTGTCATAGAAGTCAGGAGAAGGGAGCATTTTGAAAAAGACATAATTGTCAACAGTTGTACATTTCACAGAAAGGGTAGATACAGCTGGACGGCTGGACACAGTGGCAAACACCTGTAACCTCAGCAACTTGGGAGGCTGAGGCTGGAGGATTGCAAGTTCAAGGACAACTTCAACAACTTAGACCCTCAGCAACTTAGTGAGACCCTTTCTCAAAATGCTAGGGATGTGGCTTAGTGGTATAGCACTCTTGGGTTCAACCCCCAGTCACTCCCACCCTCTGCCCCACAAACAAATAAAAATACAGGGACTATGAGATCACATCAGTAGATCTGATTGACAGGTTGAGAACATCCCTGGTGGGGTACTGAAGGTAGATGCTGGCAGTACTGGGTTCAACTTATGATGAAGAAATGGAGGTTCCTGGCAAGATTTATTTCCAGAAACTAGTCTGTGCCTGGGGGAGAAAAAAAGACTTACTTATACATAGAGGGAAAGAGAAGAAGTTGAAGATACTACAGATGGAGGGAAAGTGAGTTCCCTGAGTTGGGGAATTCAGAGCAGAGCCAGAAGGCTCAGACTTGAAGTGAAGGCAGCTTACCTCTTCCTCTAAGCCTCTAGAAGAGTCTGAGAACGTGCAGGTGTAAATGTGATGACTTGGAGAACAGAAGGAATTGGGGGTTATTCAATAGCTTCAACTGTTTGGTCGAAATGAGAGTTGTGCCAACTTTTGAAATTGGATATAGAATTTTAAAACAGCTATAACCATATATTAGAGAAGGAGTTAACCAAATAAACAAGCAAGCAAATAAAGCCCCTGAAAAATGTTGCTATGGTTAGGGCCACTGTGTTGTCTAGCTTATGTCATGCACAGGAGTAGAGACAAATATCCTCATAACAGTCCACATGAATCATACCCTAGAGGGTTGTGAAGTGGGCAACCTAAGAAGCCTCAGCTACAGGTTAGGCTGAGATTAGAAACCATAAATTTTCAGTAAGAACAATTGGCTATTTGATTTTTCTCTAAGAGTGAATCTTTGGATTGATCCCAGAGACTTTTGGGAGCAGAGACGGTAAAGACAAATGTGCTGAATGTTGAAGATGGTGGTTAGAGGGCAATGGAAATGATGAAATTCAATCTATTCCAGCTCAGATCTCTGTGCACTCCACTCCCCTCCCTGTAGTAGTTTGGTTGTCTCTTCCACAAAGCTGTAAGCTTCACAGTGACGTGACCAGTGCTCATGTCCACTGTATTCCCATGCGGGGTCAAGGACCTGCCTGTATTAAGCAGTGCATCAACATCCGTTGGATGGACTGCTGGAAAGATGAGGTTTTATGAGGAAGGGAGTTACATTACCAACAGTCATAAGCCAGGCTAGATGTTAAAGAGATTGCCAGTGTATGATGAAGTAGTAAAATGAGCACATTTTGTAAAAAAGTTATAAGCCAGCGGAAAAGGAAAGATATGCTTGTGTATTTTGGAGTTTCAAAGATTGATGAAGTTGGAATAAAGTCAGGAAAGAGCAGGGAGGAGCTTGTAATTGGATAAAAACATCTGTGTTTGAGATTTTAGTACAAGCCTGTGATATGGAAAGTCCCTAGACCTTCCTGGGGCAGTGGGTGCTGAGGCAGAGGAGAAAGTGCTCAGGTGTTGAGAGGTCCATTGGCATGACTGAAGAAACATTAGACAGGAAGATGCTCTAAACTGATGATTGGAGCTGAACCCAAAGCAAGTGTCCTCAGTGTGGCCCAAGGTAGAGAGAGCTAGAGGGGTTCAAAACAGGTGACTTAAACCTCAAAGAAGAGAGGGCTTTTGCAAGAGGAAAGAAAAACAGTGTTCTAGAAAAGGCAGCAGTATGTGGCATATAAATAGCTGTTTGCATTTAAGAGGGTGCAGGGGAGATGGCTTGAATTCAGTAAGATTATTGTTTGTAAAGAGGTGAATTTTTGGCTCTAATCCTTGCCCTGAACCATATATCTCTCTTTATATATGGCGCATGGTCCATAGCTACAATGAGGATTTGATATTTTAATAAAATTAAAATCACACTGTTACAAGAAAAGCATCTGCTGGATTTTATCCTGCTACCAATACATTTTTCCATGCCTGAGGATAGCTTATCCTATTAACCCCTAGAACCATGACCACAAGTATACCTAGAAAGAAATGGTTCTGCTGGGCAGCTTTGTAAACTCAGGTCAACAAGTAACTGGCAGATTGATAGCTTCCATTAGGTCAACTGCAGAGGAGCACCTTCACAGCAGCACTGCCCTGTTCCATAAATTACATGTGTTGCAGGTTCAAATGCTCTGAAAGCATCAGCAGTATTCTCTTTGGCAGGTTAGTACAAGTGTCTCCATTTTATTCTTGCCATTGGACCCCATGCTGTACAAACACTATTGCATTTTGTTTTTCTGGCTGCACATAGGCTTCCATTCCCATGCCCCACTCTACTTTACATCAGGCACCCATATAGAGAGGATCTATACCCATGGAGTCCTGTCAGACCCCTGAAAATAGGGCATGTCCAATCTGGCCCCTGGACCCCACTCTTGTGCTATTTGAGTCTGCAGAGAGTATTACTGCACCGTTAGGATGAGACTTTCTGGAAAAATTCTCCTTCCTTCCCTTGTCATTAAGAATAACTCTTTACTGGCCTAATCTATTTATGTCATTTATAGCACTTTACACATTCATATATTATCTTGCTAAACTTTTCACTTTAAGGTTTTTTCCATCTTCTAGAAGATGAACCCCACGAAGGTGGAAATCATTTGATCTGTTTAACATTGAATCCCTAGGTCCTAGCACAAGCCTGACACATGAGGCCGCTCAATAAGCAGTTCTCTCAAGTTGGTGGTTGTTAGCCTTTTCCACATCTTTATCCAAAGGAGGATAAAAGCACCAACTCTGTGGAGTTATTGTGACAATAGGTTGGGATGATGCATGCAGAGCGCTTAGCACAGTTTCTGCCACAGGAATTATTAGTCTCAATAAAAGGCAGGTAGTGATTGGACACATTCTGGGGCCCTTGTTCAAGGCTTATCTTTGAGATATTTGAACTCTGATAAATGAGCAGCCACTGTCAGCTTCCCACTTGCCCTCCCCTTTCCTGAGCAGTAGGTGGCACTCTGGAGGGTGAGCACAAGGGCTCTGTTTGCTGGCACAAAGGAAAAGGCACTTGGGGAAGTGTCTTACTGACCTCCTGTTTATACATCTGTTTTTGTTCTCCTTGTGTCTGTGTGGCTTGGCAAGATTTTCCTTATTGGCTGCATTTGATTAAAGTGGGTTTCACATGGTTAGTTTGCCATTCTTCCATTCTTCCTTTTTAAAATTCTCCTTTTACCCAGCCCATTGATTCACAGTGTCTTTGTATAATGTTATCTTGTAATGTTGCAAAAGGCCTGTAATTGGGGTGAGTGGCTCTGTGCACAGAATATAATTGCTTTTGCAGCAGCTTGGAATGTGCCAAAATAATGACCAGATGAACCACTATCACGGGCAATATAGCTAATTGTGGAAGATCTTCAGAAAGCACTATCATAGCATCACAAATGAACAGCGAAGCTTGAACCACTTGCTAATGTACCCCTTCAGTGCCTGTGTTGACTTATTTACTCCCCTAGCATTTCTGAGGTGCTGTGTCATACCCAGGCCGCCAGGAGGTGCTATGGGAGGCAGATTAATAGCAGAAGGCACAAGTACTGCCCTGGATCCTGCTGTCCTTTGGGGAGAGAGAAGGTATGCTGGGATGGCAGTGGGGGTAGTGGGTTTGAAGTTATTTTTCCGAGCAAAAGGTGGCCTGTTGGGACTTAGATTGGTTGAAGAATACTGCTTGGAAAAGGTAAGCTTAGGGTTTGGTCTTGAGGAAAGTGGGAATACGTGAGCTAAAAGCTCAGACATTAGAAAGGAATCTGATGTGCCAAAACTGAAGAGCAAGTATACCATGTGCTAGAGTCTCCAAGGAGACAAGGAGCCTACATTTCAGGATCTGTGACAGCTGTTACGGGGAGTTTGCATAAAACGTGAGGGCCAAAGACTCATGTATAAAGCTGAACTTAGTTTTGAATGGTTGTGGCATACCCCAGGGAATTCTTGGTGTTTTCCTTTCTCCCTTTATATGTAAAAATCATATAATAGTATTAAAGAACCAGACATGGTGGCACATGCCTATAATCCCAGCAACTCAGGAGGCTGAGACAGAATTGCAAGTGTGAGGCCTGCCTCAGCAATTTAGTGAGATCATGTCTTAAAATTTAAAAATAATTAAATGAAAAGGACTGGGGATGTAGCTCAGAGGGAAAGCACCTCTGGGTTCAATCCCTAGCACACAAAATAATAATATTAGAGAATTATAATAAAAGAAAATTGTTAATTGCACATCATTCTAACCCAGGGGTCAGACAGCTATGGCCTGCCTAGAGGCTGAATCTGGCCTGACATTTGTTTTTGTACAGACCATGAACTAAGAACATTTCTTTTTTGCATTTTAAAATAGTTGAAGAAAATCAAGAGTATTATTTTGTGACACATGAAAGTGATATCAAATTCAAATTTTAGTGTTCATGAATGAAGTTTTATTTAGAACACAGTCATTTTCATCACTTACATCTTATCTAGGGCCACTTTGGGGCTATAATGACAGAGCTGATTCACCGTACAAGAGACTGTACAGCGACCAAAGCCTAAAATATTTAATATCTGACTCTATACAGAAAATACTTGCTGACCCTTGCCCTAGTCCAATAATTTTTTTTTTCATTTCTTCCTGTTTTCTTCTGGTCTTTACCTGGAAGGTATGCATAATTTATGTAGTCATGCACACTTTTGTGCACCCTTTGTTTTTACTGAGTCATAAACCCTTTCCTGTAATAGTCATCATAATTACAATTTTAATGAGCTTGTATTTGTATGGTGCCTTGAACTGTAAAAATGTCTTTATATCCATTATCTTGGATTACTATCACAATAACCCCTGAGATAAGACAGTGTGTTCTAGTTTCATGGGATTTTCACAGTGATTAAGTAATGTGCTTAAGATCACACAGTGAGCAAGTAAAGCCAGGATTTCTCACTCCAAGACCCTTTTTCATTTTACTTTACTGATAACTTATGTTAACTTGGGGAAAGAGTAGTTATTTTTAATTATTGTGGGATATATAGCCTGTTTTGTATTAGTTCTTCCTTTTTACCAGTTGTTATCTCAGTGAAAATTGTGCATTTGATCAACTTATATTTTATTTATTTTAAAGGGAGAAATTTAGAGTTAACATTTACTTTTCAGAGAGAACCACTGGTATGAATGGGGAAGGCCGAGCTATTTGTTCAGAAGCTGTCTCCTCAGAGGCCAATCTAACTGCCAAAGTCATTTAGTAATCATTTGTGAGGTGCCTGTTCATGCCCGGCATATGGGGATAAGTAACTTCTGGGGTCTTAGTATTGAAACAGAATCCCTGCCCTGAAGAAGCTAATAGTTGCTGGTGTAAAATAATGACTCTGCCTCAAAGGAAATAAGAAAATAGTTTATTCTGAACCAAATATGAGTGACCATGACCTTGGTACCTGGCTTTAACTTACACCAAAAAAGACAAATTGTGCTGTGGAAGAGGTTACCTGACTTTTTTTAGAACAAAAAGTCATAAATCAATATACATATAGCAGTCACACTGGTGGTAACAGCAGGCAGGTGGGCTAACGCAAGTCATGGCGATCTCTTGTATAGGTTTCAGATGTCATAGCATCTTAGCTTTAGGGTTGATAGAGGCTAGAGGTCTTCTAGTTTGGCTTTATACCCAGAGAAGCTAGTTACAGGAATATTAGTTCAGATACAAAATTAAGCTAAATGGTTATTAAAGGGCCAAAGATAACCCAAGATCATTTTGGCTCTGGACTTTGAAATTTCATCTTTCCACAATTACAATGTTCTAGTCAGCCAGGGTTAAGTGCTCTGCAGGATCTTTAGTGTAGTTGTGGTTTCTGCAGAGAACTTCACAGTTCCCCCATTGACCCAGCACCACACTATAAACATGTGGAGGACAAAAGTTGCTGTATGTCCCATGGGGCTAGGAAAGTTCATCCCTAGGATCTGATAAAGATGAGGGTGAGTAGGCAGGAAAGTGGTCTTCAGAAGAGGAGGGGAGATAGTTGTTAAAGCCATGAAGGAAGAAGTCTCTGGATCATAGAATGCCATTAGCCATCATGATCTGGTCCTGAGTTTTCCTCTTTTTCAGTCCTTTGCATCTGACATAACATTTACATGCAACATAAAATAGGAGTGATAAACCTAAAGTTATGAAAACATAGTATATAGTGAGGAAGAAAAAGTAGCAGATGAATGAAATAGGCCCCCTAACCAATCAGGACATCCTCTGCATGTATCATACTCTTTCATTAGACTATTTCCCCCCATATCTATAGTCTTCTGTACTTTGAGATATTTTATTTTCAATCCTAATTTTTCTTTTAATCACAAATTGGCTCCATGGCTCTAACTTTGCGTAGGGTGACTAGTTCCAATTCTTGGAAAATTTTGGTTTTAAATATCCAAATTTTTATTAGCAATTTGATTTGTCTTATTTTGGTATTACAAAGATTCTTGTCTGGGGAGGTACAATCACATTACAAATTTTAGACAATCACTCAATATCTTCTTGAATATTTTTTTCACAACAAAATCATTCCTTCCTCATATACCAAATGTTGTTCATAATTGGGATAGAGACAAAAGGCTAGACTTCTAAGAAACTGGGTTTCCACAGGTTTTGTGGGCCTACCTGTAATCCTGGAAACTTGGGAGGCTGAGGCATGAGGATGGCAATTTTGAGGCTAATCTCAGCCATACTATTTGCCCAGGTTGGCCTTGAACTTATGATCTTCCTGCCTCAGCCCCCAGATTCACCGGGATTAGGCATGCGGTACTACACCCAACTCATAATTTTAGGAGTTTCCCATCATTTTTTTCTTGTGAAATAATGTTCACTTATATGTCCATTTTTAATTCTCCTTAGAGAATATCTTCATTTACAACAAGTAAAACTTGTCCTAAAATTTTGAGTCTCCAAAATCCCTAGTCTATTTCTTCAGTGAGGTATCTTGGTTCTAGTATTTAACCAATTTTGATAAACTTGCCATGAATGTTGTTGCCATGAAGACTGTAATAGGGCACTGCCTGTGTAAAACCTAGAATTTTTCTTATCTAAAATGTACCACATAATAAGAGAATTATTTTCTGTGGGTAGCATAGAATTTGAATCTTTCCAAGTGTAAAGATTCAGTTTAAATCAGGTAGGAGGTTTGGGTAAGCAGTCATAACAAAAGCATGATTAACAGAAAAATGTAATATCATTGGCATTTGTAGTTTCACTAAATCATTAAGTTTAGCACCATTCTCATCATTAAGGAAACATACCAAAGCAAATTCCACATCTCAGACAATGTACAAAGGTATTCAGGACCATAAGAGGTTTTGTTAGAGTTTTTAGAGGCTTTTGTTTGTTAGAGGTTTTAGGGGGCTCATTTACTTGGGGTTCCTGATTATTGACATAGTTAAAGATGAGTATCACTTAGTTTTTCTGAAGTCCAATTAGATGTGTCCTCACATTTGAATTTGGACACTTTTGAAGTAAGAAATGTGAAGCCAAGTGTTTATCTCCTGAAATTTTGAGGGATGAGATGTTTACTTTTACTTGACAAGGAGAACCCTATGAAAAAGAATTTTTGTGGTTTCTCTTCCAAGAGATGAAATAGTCTATTTTTTTTTTTGCCTATTGTATTAGATAGTTTTCATCTCTGACAAAATGTCTGAGAGAATTCAACTTAGAAGAGGAAAGATTTATGGTTTTAGAGGTTTCTGTCAGTGGTCAGCTGGTGAGGCAGCACCTCCTGGCCAAAGGGTATAGGAGAGCAAAGCTGCTCACCCCATGACAGCCAGGAAGCAGGATGAGGCCTGGGACAAGAATAGGTCCCAAGGGCACACCCCTAGGAACCTACCCCCTTGAACTAGTTGCCACCTTCTGCAATTTCTACCACCTCCCAATGGTCTATTCGATACAAATCCATCAATGGATTAATCCACTGAAGTAGTCAGAGCCCTCATGATCCAACTGCTTCTCTGAATATTGCTACATCGGGGAACAGGCCTTCAACACCTGAGCCTTTCGGGGACAGTCTAGATCCAAATCATAACTCATATTTATTCAATCCTTTGATTCTTGGGTGATCTCTGTGGAAAGAGTCTGGGGTTCATTGTTGAGATCAACTTTGTGTGTTCCACAGGCAATGGGGATTATCTCAGAGCATTTGGCCAGCCTTATGGTTAGGAATTATACTTCTGTACAAGTTTGATGGGCCCCTGGTACAAAGTTTAAAAAAAAAAAGAAAGAAAGAAAATACAAAGCAAAACTAAGAAGGGCAAAACCAGACCCAGTTTGTGTAATTTTGAACCCAGAAACATATATTTTTCTTATAAGAATACCATTTTTTTTTACTAAAGATAATCAAAGAACAACTAATTCATTTGTAAGATGAGTTTAGTTCTTTTCAGAAAACTAAGAAGTAAAACTGGATGGCAAAAGACTTAGAATGGCCACAATTAATGACTATTTATAATTGGCAGCAAAATGTGGTTATTGTGTAGCACATAATAATTTGACATTAGGATTATGACTGACATCAGAGACATATCAGATATCTAGGCATCTCATATGACTTTGGAATATATATTAATAGTGAATTTATATAAACATAGGTCTAATATGTCTTTTGGACTTCCAGGAGACCTCTGGAAATCCCAAAGTCAGTTCTAGACAGAAAAGATTTAATTTTCAGAGTTTGTCAAATGTATCAAAGTTTTAAAGCATTTTGTTTAATAAGTTCATTATGAAATAAAGTGAAACAAATTTTAAAGATACAGAGCATGAGAAATAATAGACTATTCTAGATAAATTGCCTAATGAAATAAAGAAAAGCTTCTCACAATTTCCTATTAAAAGCAGATCACTACTCTAGGAAAACTCCTTGTTATTTACACACAGGGGATCAAACTTTAGTTTTGCATCAGTGTACCTTTGGTAACTCTTCAGCCTCTGAAAAATGTGTCAGCAACTTTCATCACTTGATCACATGTAAAATCTTCCATAAGTTACATTCTGTTTTTTTTTTTTTTTAAATATTCCTTTATAAGATGCTTTGACAACTTTCTAAATCTTTCACAACTGGTTCAAAACCTTAGTTTTTACTAAAGTTGGCTGTTTTGGAGCCATAGTTATGTTTAGGACCCCTCCCCACCAAATCGTTTTTCTCTACACATTCTCAACTTTTTCTTTTAAATCTCATTTTCCTCATAGTTGTTGTTTCCCTTTCTATTTTTAGTTTTGATTGTCAATCTTCAGGAACTAGGGAGACTAATGATTTTTTAAAAGTATGTGGTTTCAGCCGGGCACAATGGTGCTCACCTGTAGTCTTAGTAGCTTGGGAGGCTGAGGCAGGAGACTCTCAAGTTCAAAGCCAGGTGCACTCTCACTGCTAATCAACTCAGTGAGATCCTGTGTCTAAATAAAATATAAGAAAGGGCTGGGGATGTGGCTCAGTGGTTGAATGCCCCTGAGTTCAATCCCCAGTGGAAAAAAAAAAAAAAGTATGTGCTTTCTCATAACAGAGTTTTGAGGTATGGAAATGGATTCAAATACATTTAGTTAATAAGCTAAATAAATGCTTGTTCTATAATACTGAGGATTTGCAAGACTTTGCTACATAATAGCTAGGCAATGAAAAAGACTTTAAAAATATTAAATTGAATTACATGATCCAGATATACATGGTTGTTTCATGAACACCATGAATTTGCAAGTTTTTTGTTGTTGATTTTTGTTTGCTTACTACATCTTTCCTGCTCTCCTTACCATTCCCTTCCATCCAGTCCCCATGTCATCAATGTTCCCAATCTATGTACCTTTCTCCATTTCCATGTGTGTTAGCTTTTCATTGCTGTGATCAAAATGCATGACAAGAAAAACTTAGAGGAGGAAATGTTTATTTGGGGCTCATGGTTTCAGAGATTCAGTCCACAGTCACCCAGCTTCATTGCTCTGGGCCTGAGATAAGGCAGAACATCATGGTGGAAGAATGTGGTGGAGGAAGGCTGCTCAACTCATGGCAGCCTGAAAAGAGAGGGAAAGCAGGGGAGAGAGAGAGAAGGCAGGGATGAAATATAATCCCTACAGTTGCCTACCAGTAATCCATTCAAATTATGAATCCATTAAATGGATTAATTCACTGATGAGACTGCAGCTCTCATAATCTAATCATTTCATCTCTGAATATTGCTACATTGTTTATCACATGAGTTTATTGGGGCCCACCTCAATCCAACCAAACCATTATGTAATTAAGGCAAAATGTCAACATTTATAGACCTTAAACTTGTTTAAAAACTGATGATCTAACATTTTAATTTAACCTAGACATCTAATGACTATTACTGAATTTAGTATAACATAACCTTAAGATTTTAGGTTACTGAAGATTTTTGAAGTGCTGAGGAATTAATTTGTAAACGTTTATCCCATTTGCATTTACCTAGTCTTAACCATTGTCTGAGTAGCTAATGGAAATTTTTGTTTATTTAAATAGTTATACATGACAGTAGAATGCATTTTTGATACATCATCCATAGTGGAATATAACTTCTCACTCTTCTGATTGTACATGATGCAGAATCACACCAGTCATATATGCACATAGGGTCATAGTCTGATTCATTCTTCTATGCTTCCTACCCCCATATTCCCTCCCCTCCCTTCACTCACCTTTGTCTAATTTAAAGTACCTCTATTCTTTCCTAGTTCCCCACCATTGTGAATTAGCATCTGCATATAGGGGGAAACATTCAGCCTTAGCTCATGGAAATTTTGAGACCTAAAACAAAGATAGTTAGCTACCATTTAAACTTTTTTCCCCCTTAACAACATGTTGATGTTAGGTAGTCTTTACCTAGAAAGAGTTCTATAATGTTAAATGGGTATTTTATTGGTTAGAAGACAGCTGCCCTTCTTCCTTCCTTCCTTCTTCCTCCCTCCCTTTATCCCTTCCTCCTTCCTTCTTTCCTATATCTTTCTTTCTCAAACCCAGAGGCACCCTAACACTGAGCTACATCCAAGCCCTTTATTTTTAGACAAGGTCTCACTAAGTTGCCCAGGCTGGCCTCCAACTTTTGATCTTCCTGTCAGAGCTTCCCGAGTAGCTGCAATTGCAGGTATGTGCCATTGTGCCAGGCTCACAGCTGCTTTTTATTAAACCAATATTAAACAGGTTTTTAAGACTTTGTCAAGTCATATAAACCTTAAAGTATTTAAGGTCATTTAAAAAATATTTTGTGAGTGCTTATTTATTTCTAAGTCAATTTGTTGCCAATTAAACAATATAAAAACATAAGCACATGTGTAAATACAGCACACAACACATACGTGCACACATACATAAAAATAGAAAATAGATTTTATACTTCTCATTTAGATTAATTATTTGACAGTTTTCAAAGTTTTGGGGTTTTATATTTTTCTTTTTTAAATTCTGGATCTGATCACCTCTTCACATCCCTAAGCAATCCTTAACCCTAAATTTGTACTTCCAAAGGTATGACTTAGTTGGAAGAAGGCAGAAAATTTACATCTTAAAGACCTGAACAGAACCTGAACACCATTGAGGAAGGCTAAATAAAAACTTAGCTCCAATTAACTCATGTGATAAAAAATGCAGCAATATTCAGAGATGAAATGATTATAGAGCTGTGATCTTAATCAGTGGATTAATCCATTTGATGGATTTATAATTTGAATTGATTGCTGGGTAGGAACTGCAGGGATTATATTTTGTCCCTGCCTTAGGACCAAAAGGGCCCTAAGATGTTATCATGAACTCCATTAGAGTACAGGAAATAGACCGTATTTTCTTTATCTGTTCATCAATTGATGGGCATCTAGGCTAGTTTCATAACTTGGCTATTGTGAATTGCGCTGCTATAAACATTGGTATGTATATGTCACTATAACAGGCTGATTTTAATACCAAGGAGTGAGATAGCTGGGTCAAATGATGGTTCTATTTCTCATCTTTTGAGGAATCTCCATACTGCTTTCCAAAGTGGTCGTACTAATTTGTAGTCCCACCAACAGTGTGTAAGTGTACTTTTCTTCCCACATCCTCATCAGCAATTATGGTTATTTGTATTCTTGATTATTGTCATCTGACTGGGGTGAGATGAAATCTCAGTGTAGTTTTGATTTGCATCTCCCTGATTGCTAAGAATGTTGAACATTTTTTTTTCACATATTTGTTAGTCATTTGTATTTTTCTTTTGAGAAATGCCTCTTTAGATCTTTCACTCTATTTAGCTATTTAAAAGAATGAAATTATGTCATTTGCTGGTAAATGGATGGAACTGGAGAACGTCAGGCTAAGTGAAATAAGGCAGACTCAAAAAGTCAAAGGTTGAATGTTTTCTCTCATGTGGAACCTAGCGAGAAAAGAAGAATTAAAAAAGAAATGATGTCTTCAAAGTAGAAGGGAGAACAGTAGAGTAGAAGCAGGGCACCAAGGATGAGGTGGGTGAGGAGGCAAAGGGGAAGAACTGGGGAATAAAGTTGAACAAATCATGCTATATGCATGTATGAATATATCAAGGCATCCCAATTTTATATATAACTATAGTGTACCAATTAAAAATAAATAAGTAAATGGAAAGAAGACCAGTAGAGTAGAGGAAGGGGTCATGGGGAGGAAAGAAGAGAGAGAAGGGAATAGTACTGGGAATTGAAATGGAGAAAAACATGTTATTTGCATTTATGACTATGTCAAAATGAACTCCACTATTATATATAACTATAGTGCACTTAAAAATTAAAAACAAAGCATTGACTTCTCCAAAGAAAGAGTAAAAGAGAAATCCCTGCCAAGCAATAGTTGGGTGGCCAGGGGAACTCCCACCATCTATTCCTAAGGAATTTCAGGGGCAGTTTACCCTGATGGGTTTGAATTAAAATCTGTGAATACTGTCTTTAGGACCATTTTCAGGTCATTTCTCTCCTGATCCCAAAGAATATTGGGGCCAAGAACTATTACAAAAAAATATAGTTTTTTCTTTTCATGGATTCATTGTTGAAAGTTACTCCAATTTTAGAGAATGTAAGCCAGCAAACATGGGGATCAAATTAACATTTCTCATTGCATCAAAATTTAGACGTGACTGGTCTGAAATGTGTGTGTGTGTGTGTGTGTGTGTGTGTGTGTGTGTGTGTGTGTGTAATTATTTTTTGTTGTTGTTTTAATGCCCAAGGTCTCTAGTTCATGCAAAAAGACCAAATTAGGAATAGTGAATGTTTCTCATTGAGGGAAACATAGAGCCACGTCATCCTTAAATTTTCCAGTTTTTTTTCTAAGTACTTGTAAGTTGCAGCTTCATGATCATCAAACATAAATCCAACTGGTCCCAAATGGCCATTTTTCTCCAAATATTTCCTCCCTATAATAGAGGAGTAGCACGAGAAAGACTAAATATCTCAAGCAATTGTTCTGAGAAAAGTTCTGAAACACCAAAGGATATACAGATTTATCAGCTCAGAATGTACCAAGGATCAACCAAACAGAGGAGGTGATCCAGATTGTAGACACAGGGTACCCATGTCATGCCTGGCACACCAATCTGGGTGACTCCTTTGGTGCAAATGAGTCATCCCTAGGGCCCCAGGTTGAGCATGAAAATTGCTCATGTAAAATAACAAGTCTGCTTTAAAGGAAATAAGAAAATAGTTTATTCTGAGCCAAATGAGTGACCATGGTCCAGGTACCTGGATTCAAGTTACACTAAATGACAAGTTCCACTGTGGAAGAGGTTACATGAATTTTTATAGTCACAGAACAAAAGAAAGTCATTAATCAATACATCTGCCAATCATACTGGTGGGAACACTGGATAGGTGGGCTACAGTAAGGCTTAATGATCTCTTCCATAGTTTTCAGATGTATTAACTTTAAGGTTGGTAAAGGCTAGAGGTCTTCTAAGCTTCGCTATACAATCTGAAAAGCCTATTTATTAGTTATAAGAATGTTAGGTCAGATACAAAAATTAAGCTAAAAAGTTTTTAAAGGGCCAAAGATAGTCCAAGATCATTTTAGCTCTGTATCTCTCCATAATCACAATGTTCTAGTCAGTTTGCAGAATTTTTAGTATAGATGCATCTTTTGAGGCAAGCACTCTACCAACTGAGCTATATCCCCAGCCCATAGATGCATCTTTTGCAGAGAATTGCAGTTCACATTGCTATGTATGGGGTGGTGAAGGGACAAAAAAGTCAGTCAGGGGCTGGGGTTGTGGCTCAGCGGTAGAGTGCTTGCCTAGCACAGGCACGGCCCGGGTTCGATCCTCAGCACCACGTAAACATAAATGCGTTGCATTGTGTACAACTAAAGCAAATAAATAAATATTTTTTTAAAAAAAAAAGTCAGTCAGGCTATGGCATGGTGGTGACTCCACAGCAGAGGTTTTTGCTGGTGCCTGGGAATTGGTGCTTCTCTGATTGAGAGGTCAAGGAAGAGTTTTGAAGTGAAGGATAAGTGAGGAGTTGGCCAAGTGAAAAGCGGGAGGGAGGAGAGTGAGAAGAGACATTTTAGTCATGGGGACCAGCCTATCTGAAGGAGGTGGTAAGACAGACCAGGGCACATCTGAGAATTCAAGTCACAGAGTGAGTGTGTCTGAGAGAGTAGAGGAAGAAGGTAAGGGCTCATCCTAAAAGCCATATAAGTGGAGGTTGGGAGGTGGGTGAGAATAGTGCAGGTAGAGAATAGAGCATAAAATTTCTCCTTTGTTTATTCTGTCTCTTGTGCTGTCACTGAAGCCCCAGAGAGTGTATCTCTGCATCTAAGGTTGGATGAGTAATGCAGGAGTTTCCAAAACCAGACGTGTCTCAGTGACTCTCTGCCTCACAAACAAGTGCCCTGTTTTTTGTTAACAGTGAAGCAAATGGAAAAGGATTTCTGATTCTGAAACATGGTTTCTGCCTCTGGGCTTTCACTAGGGAGGGGCTGGGCATCTTGCCTCCTGAGGCCAGCCGGCATGCCTCTAGGCTGCCAAGACACCAGCTGTCCCCCAAGTCCTCCAGAAAGTACAAATCATGCCTCTGGCCACCAGAACATGCTTGGACCTGAAGAAGGTATAAAGTCTGGCTTTCAGGGTGCAATTTCTAAGACATTGGCAGAATTATTTTGTGAAGGCAGAGTGGGGTACTCTTGATGAAAGAGCTTCATGAACGTTAAGTGGCAGGTAGATGCTGTGTATTTGTTCATGAAGGCCTGTGGCACTGGCAGCATTCCAGGAGCTGAGGACAGGGCAGTGCCCAGCAGGACAGTGTTTATAGTCTCGTGTGCCACAAGGTCACAACATAAAAACCTCTCGTGTGCTAATGGGCCAGATGCTTGGAGAGAAATGAACCAGAGAAAGGGGAAAGGGTCTGCTGGGTTGGGGGTTGTAATTTAAATGGAATGTCAGGAAAGGCCTCTTTGGAGAAGGTTACATTTGAGAAACAACCCCAAGGTGAGTGAATGAGGGAGATTGGAAAATCCTACCGGAAAGGATTTTGGCTTTCATACTTAGAGGACACCTTGGAAGTCCCTTTGTTAGGACTTTTTATCTTTACCTGCTGTGGCTTGCTAGCCGCTCTGAGCCAGGCAGCTTGAGTTTGAACCTGGATTTGCCATGTACTTACTTTGTCATCTTGGATGTGTTACTTAACCTTTCTGTGCCAGTTTCCTTTGTAAAATGGAGACAATAGTAGTTCTTACCTTACAGGAGACACTTTAAATGAGGTCATGCTTGCTATATGTGCCAAAACATGGAAAATGCTAAGTAACAGTTTATTAAAAAAAAAAATAACATACTGTGGCCTAGGGACTCGAATGGGTATTTGTGCACCAGTGGTTATAGCAGTATTATTCACAGTGGTCAAAGGGTAGGAACAACTCAATTGTTCATGGACATATGAATGGATAAATAGTGTGGAATATACACACAGTGAAATAATACTCATTCAATGAACCCTGAAAATGTGCTATGTAGGATAACCAGATGTAAAAGGACATACTATGATCCATTTTCATAAGATATCTAGAATAGACCAATTCATAGAGACAAAGTCAATTCAAGGTTACCAGGGCTGAGGGAGGAGAGAATGGAGAGTTATTGTTTCACAGATACTGAGTTTCAGTTTGGAAAGATGAGAATATTCTGGAGGTGGTGGTGGTATGGTTGTACTTTAGCATGAGTGTTGGGCTGGGGATTGTAGCTCAGTGGTAGAGCACTTGTCTAGCATGCATGAGGCCCTGAGTAACACACAAATAATGTGAATGTACTTAGTGCCACTGAAAATGTATGCTTAAAATAGTCTTTTTTATGTGTTTTAATGTAATAAAACGTAATACAGCCAGGTTATCTAGATTTGCCATATGGAATGAAGTACAGTCTGGGAACCAGGGCTTTTGTCTCAGCTGTGTCATTTGCTACTGTGTCTGGAATGAGTCGCCTCGGTCCTTATCTGTAAGATGAAGTTTATGGGTTAGGTGATCTCTGGGGTCCCCTCCTGATCCCAAGTTGTGAGATCCCAGAACTTCTGAACTGAGGTTTATGTCCTCAGCCCTCCATTTAGATTTAGCTCTCCCACCCGTTGGCAGCTTCCTTTGGCCATCTGCTTTCTGGCCTGGGGAACTGCGGCTCTGTTTGCTTGCCTAGAGGGCCTTTGCAGCTGATGATTCTGTTCTGTTCAAATATGGGTTCATATTTTAGTGTCACCAGGAAGGGATTTAAATTGCTATCCATAAATGCATCATGACTTTAAAAAACATTTTTAAAAAACATCACTATTGCCACCAGCACTCATTTGTAGAACTTTTTAATTTTAACTTTCCAAACACTGTCTTATGAATTATTTTGCTAGAGCCTCATCACCGTTCTGTGAGTGAGGTGAGAATTGGGGGACCTGAAAGTGGCCCCAGCAAGGCCTCTGACTTGCAGGTCAGTCTCCTCCCCTCTCTGGGCATCCATGGTCTTGTCTGAGGTTGGGCTGAGGGTCCTGGGAGTCTCCTAGTGCCTACTTATCTTTAGAGGTGAAGTGATTTGGGTAATACAGATCACTTAAAGATGAGGCGAGCTTCTTGGACTTGATATGTGGGGGTAAACCTGCATCCACTGAGTCCCCCAAAATGTACATAAGGTACTTCCATGGCTAGTCCCAGAAGGCCACCTTGCCTATCTGCAGGTCACCTTTAAAGAGCTTAGAGTTCTCAATCTGCACAAAGATAGTGAGATGGAATCTAAGCTTTTTTGTGGCATTTGTCTTTGGGAATGGAAGGAGGTATATCTTTATTCTACCACAGCTTTTTAGTTTTTTCCCATTCTGCTACCTGCTATGTGCACATAGCCTTCTCACTGCTCAGAAAGACAGAGTCATCAGTTCTCTTTTGCTATAGTCAGGTTGACTTCGGGAGAGTGTTTCCTAAATAATTGGAAGGGCAGGAGGCTGGTTTGGCTTATGTCTTGGGAACCGCCTTGGAGAGTTTGATTTCATTGCTAATTTTTAAAAGTCTGATTGTAATCAACACACAATTCATCTGTTGTGGCAGCCTCTCTAGGAGTTAGTTCATATGAAATCCATGTTTGTATAAAATGTAGAGAACTGTATATTTATCCTATAGATAGTTGTGAAAATTAAGTGAATAAATGCATGTAAGACTAATAGGGCTGGTTGGCATATTGCAAGTACTTCATAAATTATTGTTGTGATTGTTATTACTTAGCAGGATTAAGTTGACAAGTCAAGGTCTATATTACAACTTTTCCATTAAAATAACAAGTGTTGGTGAGGATGTGGGGAAAAAGGCACACTCATACATTGCTGGTAGGTCTGCAAATTGGTGCAGCCAATCTGAAAAGCAGTATGGAGATTGCTTGAAAAACTTGGAATGGAACCACCATTTGACCCAGCTATCCTACTCCTCGTTTTATGCCCAAAGGACTTAAAAACAGCACACTACAGTGACGCAGCCACATCAGTGTTTATAGCAACACAATTCACAATAGCTAAATTGTGGAACCAACCTAGATACCCTTCAATAAACAAATGGATAAAGAAATGGTGGTATATATACACAATGGAATATTACTCAGCATTAAAAGAGAATAAAACCATGGCATTTGCAAGTAAATGGATGGAGTTGGAGAATATCATGCTAAGTGAAGTAAGCCAATCCCCCCAAACCAAAGGCCAAATGTTTTCTCTGATATGTGGATGCTGATCCATAATGGGGGTGGGGGGAGCATAGGAGGAATGGAGGAACTTTAGATAGGGTGAAGGAG
The DNA here is from genome assembly GCA_025594165.1 of Tamias sibiricus. Taxonomy (NCBI): domain Eukaryota; kingdom Metazoa; phylum Chordata; class Mammalia; order Rodentia; family Sciuridae; genus Tamias; species Tamias sibiricus. Next base: position 43,659,942 of record CM046669.1, on the reverse strand, counting down.
AGGAAGGGGAAGAAAGGGGGAATGATGGTAGGAATGACGATGGAATGAGATGGACATGTCACCCTAAGTACAAGCATGAAGACACAAATGGTGTGACTCTACTTTGTGTACAGAGAAATGAAAAAGTGTGCTCTGTATGTGTACTATGAATGGAAATGCATTCTGCTATCATTTATAACAAATTGTCATAAATAAATAAATTTTAAATTTAAAAAAACTTTCAAATGGTGTGTTATTTTAATAATTTCTAATCATTATGGTCAATGATCTTTTAAGGCAAAATTAGAAATGCAACAACTTAGGGATAAATTGTATTGTTGATTTCCCTTTCAGACATTCTGGGTTTCTTGATACCCTTATCAAAATCAAATTAAGCTGTTACTTCCCCCAGGGCTGTGTGTGTCCAGAAGCACAACTCTAGGATCTCTGCCCACTTTCCTGCAGCTTACACAGCTACTTTGGTTGAATGTGCTTCATCGAACTTTGCTTGGTTTGCAACTTTTCAGAAGGGGGCATTATATACCTTCTTGATCAATCCTTATCTAGAGGGGACTGCTTTCTGATAATTCAGCTCTTTTCACTAAGGAAGTAGGGAAGTAGTTTCTCCTTTTGTGACTCCTCATTTTTAGCTTTCTTTTCTTTTCAGCAGGAAGAGAGTAAGGTAGCCAGCACTTGGGTACCAACAATTAATACTTAAGTGTTAACCTTATATACAGGCATTTCCCCATGGTGGAAAAATGAAGCTCAGAGAGGTTGGGGTCACAGAGCTAATGAAAGTATGTCAGATGGGGCCTGGCCCTAAGCATGTGGACCGAATCCTATGTAAGACTCCTCACGTTGGCCTTGCTTTTCTAATCAGAAGATAGTTTCTTCATATCAAATTCCCCAAAGTTGTAGCTATTGGTTATTTTCATCCACACAGAATGGTGACTCTCTTGACTTCTGTTTCCAGAAACTTTAGAATTGTATATTTACTGGAAGCTTCTTAAAAGGAGCCATAATTTCCCTTCAGGATATTTACAGAGACTTATCCTCAGAAGGCCAGATGGCAGTACAGGGGAGCTCTGTGCATGCCAGTTGCTCTGGGGAATGGAAGAGTCTAGAATGATTGGTAGGCTCATCACCATTCACTGCTGAGGAAGGAGTAATGGACCCCAAGAGCTTTAAATCTATTTGTAAAGATTGGACAATTAAAACTATCAACAGCATAGAAGATGAAACACTGGCCCTTTTGCTAGTGGGAAGAGGATCCTTATTGCCTCACACCTAGGAATCCTGTGTTAGGACCATGCTAAGAGTCTTTTCTTCCCCGTGCCTTTCTCAATTATACCGAGAACTGTCGTGGTGCACCGGTGGCATCCTCCATCAAGCCTGCTTTGATTTCCCTGTGTTCCCTGAGAGGTGTACCTAGTGGTTTGATGAACTCTTTTCCTGAGGGTGCCCTGCCACCCAGGGCTTTGGTTTTCCCCCTGCAGATGAGCTGGTCCCTGGGCATTAGGAATAGGTAGCACCCTGCCCATAAAACCCAAGGGTTTGAGCTATTGACCATGTCTGGTTCCTCAAATTCCAGGGGACCTTTTCCATGTCTAAATTGGCTACTTGAGCCTTCCCTCCTCATCTTCCAACTCCCCTTTCAAGGTCTGTATCACAAATCCTGGTGCTTAAAAGCCTATGCATTTGAGGGCTTCTATCTTCTTAAAGCTTCATCTTGGGTAAGGATGAGACTGGTGGATTATGTTTGGGGAGTGTGTGTGTGTGTGTGTGTGTGTGTGTGTGTGTGTGTGTGTGTGAGAGAGAGAGAGAATTTTAAAGCCAATTTAGACAGCATGGAAAATTGTGCATAACTTTTGTTTTAAACAGAGTGTTAGCTGGGTGTAGAGGTGAAAGCCTGTAATCCCAGCAATTCAGGAAACTGAGGCATGAGGATTACAAGTTCGAGGCCAGACTGGGCAACTAAGCAAGATCCTGTCTCAAATAAAAAGGGTAGGGAATGTGGCTCAGTGGTAGAGTGCCCCTGGGTTCAATCCCCAGTACCTAAATAAGTAAATAGTGTTATTGCTGTGACTAGGAGGTATTGGCTCCTTTCTTGCTTATTTAAATTTTACTAATCAGTGTAATGCTTTCCTAATGTCCATGTGGTTTTGTAGCAAGAGCTTAGGCTAGGGGACCAATATTCTACTTGGGTTCCAGTGCCAAAAACACCTATAGACCTGACCCTCATGAAAGTTATTGGGACTTTAACCTACACCAGACCCTGACCTGCTGTCTTCTCTGAGAACATAAATCAAATTATCCTAAAGTAAATTAAGGGCACGGCGAACCCTGCTTCAATGTCAGAGCTGTAGGACACAATGTGATTTGACTGCCTCCTTCAGTATGAGAGAAAACGCATTCAAAACTACTTGGATTCATTCCACTTTTCTGGAAGAAGAAAACCCTGGGATTAGTATTCTGAGATGATGGAGATGGAGTCTGATAAAACCAGATTCTTTATTCCTTATCCTTTGGAATGTTTTTGGCTAATATAAAGATTTCAATTTTCAGAAAAGCCTGATAGTTATATCATCACTGAATGCACAGTTTACTTTATGATTTGAATTGTAAACAAAAAGAAAGTAGATTATTTTTAAGCAATTATTTGAACCTTTCTTCAATGATTGTTTTCTATGGAGACTGCAGAGGTGCCTATGGATAACATGATTGGATTAAACAAATGAAAGGTTGAAGATTCCATTTTTGGTGAAAAGCTCCCCTTACATGCAGTAACCACACCCTTTGTGGTCAACTAGACTTGTTAAACGAATAAGAAGAAAACTTGCTTTGTATATAACCACAGGATTTACACTCATTCAGTTCTACAGTGGCAGCTAACTTGGGTTTGATGCTACGTTGTGGTTCATGGACTCAGTTTTCTCTATGGTCTGATTGTAGGCACTGTGAGGGCAGTGGGGTGAGTCTTCCTTGTTTTTCCATCACTGGTAGCTCTAGGCTCTTCCTGTCCTAGGTTTTCAGGAAGTGATTGCTGAATTGAATTAAACAAGCCTAAACTAAAATGTTGAAACAATGAAAGGGAAGCAATTTATTTTTAGGCTTCAGTGAGTAACTTCCAATAAAACCTGGTAAGCCCATTGATTCCATTATACAGTTGAAATGGCCCTGCAGTTCTCAGAGTGGTGGGATCTTCATGGAACATTTTGTTCTTGAAATCATCTCTGTTTTAAAGACAACAAACAAGCCAATGTCTGTTAATAAAGTAGTAAATCCTTGTCTCAAGAGAAAAAAACCCAACAGAATATAGATTGGTATAAAAGAATCGATTAGATTGGCTCACAGGATCACAGAGGCTAAAAAATTCCATGATGGCTGTCTGCAAACTGGAGGGTCAGGGAAGCTGGTAATGTTGCTCCATCCAAGAAACCGGAAGCCTTAGCATGAGTCCGATAATGTGGCCCCAGTCTGAGGCCGAAGACCTGAGGAGGTGCCTTACCTAAGTCCTCTGGCACAGCTCCATGTCCTAAGGTCAGAGAACCTGAGTCTGATGCCCAAAGGGCAGCAGGGGAAAATTCACCTGCTAGGTAAGGAAGAGTGAGAGAAAAAAGAAGCAAGTTTCCCCCTTCTGTTTTGTTCCCTTTGAGACCCCAACTTACTGGCTGGTGCTGTCCATATTCAGGTTGGGTCTTCCCCACTCAGTTCACTGATCCACATGCCAGTTTTCTCTGGAAACAACCTCACAGACATACCTAGAATTGCAGACATCCCTCCGTCTAATCAAGTCCACACCCCAAATTAACCATCACAGTCCTAACAACAAGTTCACTGGACTTACTGCCATCACAACTTCTTGTCAGTTACCATTCAGCATTTATGGAGCATCTGCAAGAAGCTTAAACTGCAAAGATAGGAGATTAGTTGTGGAGTCTTTAGGATGAAGCATCAAGTACATAGGTTTGGGAGTCAGTGGATCTGGGTTCAAATTCCAGTTCCGCCATTTTCACCTGTGCAATTCTGGACAAATGATACAGGGAATCAGTTTCTTCATCTGTAAATTGGGTATATGATTAAACCTCAAAAGGTTATGATGATTGAGAGATAAGGCACATAGTCCTTACTGTGCCTGGTGCTTAGGAAGCACTTGTTCAATGTTAATTATTATTCTCCTTGAAGGTGCTTCCTAACCTCAAGAGCCTTCAGTCTAATATAAAGACAATGCTGTTCCTGCCTCAGGACGTTTTGTACTTGCTGTTCCTTCTGTCTGGAACACACTTCCCTTAGGTGCTTTCACAGCCCTCATCTCCATTGGGCCTTGGCTTAAATAGAGCGTTGACAGAAATATTAGCATTTAAGACTGACTCCAGCTTCCTGGCATTCTTTATTTTTATTTTCTGCTCAAATTTTCAGCTTATAACATGGTATTTATTTTACATGCTATAACTACATTTATTGTCCATCTCCCTCAACTGAACGAAAATTTTAGAGGGGTGAGGATTTTGGTCATGTTTCTCATTGGTTTATTATTAGTGCTTAAAACTGTGTGTGTCTCTTATTGGGTATTATTATCTCACTGAGTATTTGTTGAAAGAATGAAGATCCATAGGAGCTGAGAGGAAGGCACCCTAAACTCTCCCTGTGGGTGTCATGGGAGGCTTCACAGTGAGGTGACTGTTTTGACTCTTGGGCCAGCAGTTCTCAACCTTTCTTCACATGCAGGATTGTGTTCCTGGGTGTGACCATCATCGTTCCTAAGATGCTACCATATCTGTGCTCCTTTCACTATAGGTCCAGAAAGAAAATTAGATTTAAAGTGGAAGAATAATATTATTACTGAGATAAGGTTGAATCTACTCTAACTTTTATTTTAAAAGGTAAACTAATTGCATACTTCATGCAGGGATAGTTTTTAGTGATAAGTACCTTGTGATTCATCTGACCACTGAGGCACTGAGGAATGTTTTGAGGATGGGAGGGAGTTGTCCAAGCAGATTTCTAGAAGGATTGTGTTTGAGGTAGAGGAAATGGCATGAGTGAAGACAAGAGAGCACAGTATGGCCATGGGAATCTCAGCAAGTTGGTATGACTAAAGCAGAGGATGTCTGGGAAGGAAGCAGGAGACATGAGGCTTTGGGGGGAGTGAATTACAAAAAACCTTTTCTGATAAACTGATGGAATTTTATCCAGAAGGCAATGGGAGATGTGTCCTAGTGGTTCAGAAATGGTGTAGGACATGGAAACTTTGACCTGGTGAGAGAAGAAACCAAAGTCAGGTGAGTGAACATGTAGGCAAGACTTTTACTAGGCTAAGGTTTAGGAATGATAATGAGCTTTAGGTACATTTCAACGTTGGGTCTTCTCTTTTCCTGTGAGGGCACTTTAACTCCAAAGAAGGCATGGTCAGCCAAGTGTTAATTTTTCATAGAGCTGTCTCGTCCTGTCCAAACATCTCTGCCTTGAGATAAGGAGGAGCTGCTGTAGCTGTTGAGCCAACACACAGGTGGGAAGTGGAAGAGAGCACAAATTTTGGCAAGTGACAAGTTAAGGGACCTGGAAATTTGCCATTTTGATGGACCCTCAATTGTTTTTATCCTCTATGTTGTTTGTCCTGGGAAAGTCACAGCAGGAGCGTCCTGGCCTTGTGATGCACCTGGTCTTTGAAGCTGATACGGTTGTTTGAGCGGGATGGGTGAGACACATCCAAGCTTTGGATACCTAACAAGCTGAGTGAAGGTGGGAGAGCAGAGGAAAAGGAATAAAGCAACAACAACAACAAAACTTTTTCTATATCTTTTAATGACTGTCAGGCCATGAGTTAAGGCATATGGTGCCTTTGCTCTCTGTCCCTGTGATGGTCCCTGATGAGTAAGGATGTGTTGTATTTTCAAGCTTTTATTTAATTATAACTTATTTTTTAAATATTTATTTATTTGTTTTAGTTGTAAACAATGCCTTTATTTTTAGGTGGAGCTGAGGTTCGAACCCAGGCCGCACACGTGCTAGGCGAGTGCTCTTATCATTGAGCCACAATCCCAGCCCCTAAAACTTATTTTTTAAGATTAAAGAAGCAATAAATTCACATGGCATTATGTTCAAAACAGTGAAAATTTCCCTTCTAGGGGCTAATCAATATTTCTGATATTTTATGTGTATTTCTAGAGGCATTGTGTAGATAGACAAGAACATGTTTATTCCCTGTTTGTATCCAAATGGCAGCAAAATCAACCATTAGAATACTGATAGGCCTTAACATCACCCTTCTTAACAGGCCATTCAGCTGAGAAATGCTTGCATTACCAACTAGAATGAGGACCCCTGGTTTTTTTTTTTTTTTTTCACTTGAGACTCAGAGAACTTTCTCCAAGGGAGGGAATAGGAGATGGACTGAGGGTTAGAAGTGCCAGGCCCACGGGCATGCCAGTGAGTTGTCTTAGAGGACTTAAGGTCAGGAGGAAGTTCTGGTTGGAAAGAGATTTATAGGTCATTAGTGAATAAAAGGTGGTTAAGATCACCTTAATGGATGCAGCTGCCCAGGGAAATGAAAAAAGTTGAAAAGAGAAGTCTAGAAACAAAGCCTGAGGGAACAATTAGATGTAATAAGGGTTTCTCTGAGGGTCAAGGGAGAAATCTCCATTCCATATTGTTTTGGTAGTCAGGGCTCAATTCTGGCTAATAGGAGGAGGGAAAAGAATATTTTCACAAGGATGTTAGGTACTCACAGAATTTTTGAAAAGACCAGGAAAACTTTTGGAGGCTATGTGGCCAAGAACAATGCCCAAAATCTTATTGTAGAACTAATAACATGAATATTCCCACTGATGCTACCACTGGACATGGGTCAAGATCCCATCATCAGTGGACACTGGGAACTACTTGCATGACTGCCACCTGCTGCCTCTGGGAACTGGTAATGCTACTAAGCTTTAGCAGAAAGAATGTATATTTTTTTGGGGGGGGAACATTTATTATTTGTATTTTTCTATTTTTAATTGTTCAGTGACTGATATGGATGTCTCTGATGGGTCAGATGCTTGTACTCTAGCAGCATGGGAGGCTAGAGAAGCAAGTATCCTGGCATACCTGGCTTCTGTGGTGGGAGATTAGAAAAGCATGTGGACACTGTGACCGCACAGATTGCTAAATGTTCATTAATAGGTGTCAATTGCTGAAGGTATAACATATTAGAAGGTCATTGGTAACCTTAGGAAGAGTAGATTTGGGGAAATGGTGGAAGTAGACATCTGATTGCAGTAGATTGAGAAATCAGCAAACTGAGCCTCTTTGTGTTGATTCTGGTTTCAGTTAATGATTAAAAGGAAATTGGATGGGACAAGTGTGGCAGGTGGGCAAGTAGCAAGGTTGTTGGGGTATTGGGGAGAGAGAACCTGAAGTCCTGGGACTAACACAGGATCTACTGTGACGGGAAAGGAAGTGGAATCTGAAGAGTGTTGATGGTTGGGAAAGAAGAGATGAGGAACAGGGATAACAAAGGAAAGCCAAAGAGTAGGTAGGGTGAGGATGTGGGAGAGAGTGGAGGAATGGGAAGTTGTAATCATAGTGTAGAATGTTGCTGTGTCGGAATTAAGAGGTGGAGTGTTTTCTAGTCTAGTGATGATGTGGAGTGATTGTGGAAGGTCATGGCCATGAGGTCAAAGAGCAGAGAGTTGAATGTGATTTCCCCACTGACCTTATAGCTGTCCAAGCTGATGACTGGAGACCCACTGGAGACCCAGGTACAATGATCCAAGAAATGAAAGAAGGGGCCAAGGAGTCAGTGAACAAGATAACTAGTGACAATGTTAAGACCAAATTCTGGCATAGTTCTAAGAATTTAATAGGTGTTACATATCAATAATCAGATTGCAGTAATGAGTTGGTGGTATTGCTGGATGGCATAAATCTTGAAAGGGGAGACTTTTTAATTTGGTAACATAAGCCTATTAATGTTTTTCTTAGTTATACCTAACTTTATGAATATAATTTGCTCTACTTTAGTCCCCAGTATTTCCCCTTTCTCTCTCCTCGTCCTCAGATTCCCTTTATCTACTGATCTTTGATAGTTTTTGTTTTTAAGTTAGTGTCTTGTGGATATACATGATGGTGAGATTCCCCGTGGTATATTCATATGTAATAGGAAAGTTAGGTCAGATTCATTTCATTCTTCTTCCCTTATCCCTTCCCCCTTCATCTAGTCCAACAATCTTCTATTTTGATGGAATTCCTACCCCTGTATTCCTTTCTTTTTCTCCCCCTTTCTCTCTGTCTCCCTTATTTTGGTTAAATTCTGCCTATCAGAGAAAATATTTGACCTTTGACTTTTTGGGTCTGGCTTACTTAGCATAATAGTCTCCAGTTCCATCCATTTACCAGCAAATGCCATAGTTACATTCTTCTATATAGCTGAGTAATACTCCATTGTGTGTGTTTAGCACATTTTCTTTATCCATTCCTCTGTTGAATGGCACCTAGATTCATTTCATAGCTTGGCTACTGTGAATTGTGCTGCTATAACATTGATGCGGCTGTATCCCTATAGTATGCTGATTTTAGATCTTTGGGGTATGTACTGAGGAGTCTGATAGCTGGGTCATATTCTTCTAGTAGTTGCAGAATTTCTGTTCTAACTCCTAGGTCTTTGATCCACTTTTGAGTTTACCTTTGTGCAGGGTGAGAGATTGGGGGTCAAGTTTCATTCTTACGGATTTCCAGTTTTCCCAGCACTATTTGTTAAAAAGGTTATCTTTTCTCCATGTATTTTTTTTTTTTTTGGGGGGGGACACCTTTGTCTAGTATCAGATAACTATTTATGTTATCTCTGTGTCTTCTGTTCCACTGGTCTTTATGTCTGTTTTGGTGACAGAATCATTCAGTTTTTGTTGCTTTAGCTCTGTTGTATTATTTGAGGTCAGGTATTATGATGCCTGCAACATTAGTCTTTTCACTCTTGCTTGCTTTGGCTATCCTGAGTCTTATTTTTCCAAATTAATTTTAGAACTTTAAAAATTTTGTGCCTTTTCTAGTTCTATGAAGAATGTCATTGGAGTTTTGATAGGGATTGCTTGAATCTGTATAATACTTTTTGGTAGTATGGCCATTTTGATTACATTGATTCTGCCAATCCAAGAACAGGGGAGGTCTTTCCATCTTCTAAGGAGGTGAGATTTTTTTGTGAATACCAAATAGCATATGTTTAGAAGATTCAAGTGTGAAGCTTGAAAGCTCTCTACTCTTATTTTTTTTTTAATTTTTATTTGTTTGTTTTAGTTGTACACAATGCCTTTGTTTTTATATGGTGCTGAGGTTTGAACCCCGGCTGCTCACATGCTAGGCGAGTGCTCTACCGCTGAGCCACAACCCCAGTCCTCTGCTCTTAACTCTGGAGAATAAGGGAGAGAAATGGAGAAAGTGGGGTGCCAGGAAAAAGCCATATTTCAACTAAAGGACGAAGGTGGATGGGAACAACCCACAGAGATGGAGATGCTGAGGCTGAGAATGTTCCTCCATGTGAAGACAGATTCCAGAGGACCTCAGGGGAAAGAATGACAAGGAGGCCTTTAGCTGAAGAAGGATACAGTAGAGTGGTCATAAATAAAGTAGGCTTGAAAACAAGTTTTTTTTTTTTTTTTTTTTTTTTTAAATTAAAGGCTTCCTGAAAAATTTGCTAGGGATGCCAGTGTATCCTGATATAGACCTGGAAACCTGGTGGAACTATGAAAGAACCTGAAAGTTTCAATAACACATTGTCACCAGTCTCTGACTTGTATGTCCATATGTATGGCAGGAGGAAAAAAGAAAATTGAACAGAGAATTGGTGAATCCGTTTAGATGAGAAGGCAAGGAAAAGTCAAATTCAAGTGATTTATTTAGGCTGAACAATTAGGTAAAACTTGATAGCTTGCACATGAATAATCCTGATGACTGCTAAGTGTCTGTTTACTTTGAATTGCATCAGTATTACTGGAAGTGGGGTTACTTAGATTTCAAAAACTTTCCCTCCAGCTGTAGTTGTTGGCTTTCAGGAGTGAAGTTCTGCAGTAGAGAGTCTCACTGTCCCTTCATCCATGTCCACCCAACTGGAAATTCTTGGTTCTTCGTAATTTCAAGGTTGTGATATCTGGAACTATTTGAAATGTGAGATGAGTTTTCTGATGCAAGAAATCTCTGGGGAAATGTGATTTTTCTAACATATGGTGCTGTCATGTTTTCAGCGTACAAAAAAAAAAAAAAGAGTTTGGAGTATTGTTTTATTTATTGCATCTGCTTAACTTCAGGAAAGTAAGGGGAAAACCCCAAACTTAATAGCTTGAAATGCTTTTAAGAAGCTATAATTCCAGCTGTTAATAAAAGAGAACTTATACAATCACTGTGTAATAGTTATCAGGGTAGACAGACACCACAGGGAAAAAGTTCTTGTTTTATATTGTTTTAGAACCTCCTTAAAACGAGAAAGAATTCTCTAATAACTCTTTATTTCAGTTTAGAAAATGTTCAAGATCTTCTCTGGAAAGACACTGTGCTCTAGACATTGTATGGGTATCTTAATTTCTTGGTGCTCCCAAAGCAAATGACCACAAACTAGATTGTCATGCAACAGAATCTCTTCTCTCACCATTCTGGAGGCTGCAAGTCTGAAATCAAGGTACCAGCAGACTCGGGGGGAGAATCTGTTGCACACCTTTTTATTTTTTCTCTTTCAACTTTTTTTTTTTTTTTTTTTTTTTTTTTTGGTTCTGGGGATTGAACCCAAGGATGCTCTATTGCTGAGCTACATCCCCAGCCCTTTTTATTTTTTGAAACAGGACTTCACTAAGTTGCCCACGCTGGCCTTGAACTTGTGATCCTCCTGCCTCAGCATTCCAAGGTACTGGGATTCCAGGTGTGTGCCACCATGCCCAGTAACTGCATGCATTTTTCTTAACTTATGATGATGCCAGCAATCCTTGGCGTTCCTTGGCTTTAAGACACATCACTCCAACTCTGTCCCTGCATGTATGACATGCTCTTCTCCTTCTGTGTCCATCTCATCTCTTATAAAGACACCAGTTGTGCTCAATCGAAAGTTCACCCAACTCCAGTAGGACCTTAAGTGATCCTACTCACAATGACCCTATTTCCAAATGAAATCACATCCTGAGATTCTGGGAAGGACATGGATTTTGGAGGGGGACATAATTCAGTTCAATACCATGGGCTTTTAAAAATGAATAGCAAGTGACTTCTTGCCTTTAGGAAGATGTGGTTCCTGATGTAGTTGGGGGAATGGGTACAGGGAAACCATCATGCAAAGCAGTGTGTTCAAGTGGTTATGGGTATAGAACAGAAGACACAGGGAGTCAGTGAGAGGTTGTGACTGCAAGGTAGTCACTGAAACCTTTAGGGTAGAGTTGGTGACAAGCCTATAGGTTGATTTATATTAGCTGGCAGTAACAGGACAGCAGAGCATTCTGAGCTAAGGGGTTAGTCTGAGCAGGTGCAGTGATGTCTTTGTGTACCCACAGTGTAGAATGCTCTGTGTGTCTAAAGGGTGTGGCTAGAGGACAGCATGGCCTCTGAGTAGTGGTTTCAGGTACCATGGTGGCCACTGGGAAGGGATGGAGAAGGGACGAGGGATGAAATGAGAAGGAGGTAAGAAAGGGGATGGGAGTCTCTTCATTTATCTCCATGAAGGAGCATCACATAATGGGATATCTGAGAGGCAGTGGACAGTGGTCAAGGGGAAAGGTCAAGGAGAGATAGGACAATCCTTCCTTCAGGGATTCTGGAAGACAGAAATGTTGCTTTGAGTTGAATAGAGCGAAGAAAAATGACAAGGCTGTTTTTACCCTGGTACAAAGTTTGTTTCAGAGCTAAACTGCTTTGAAAGATGATTTCAGGGACTGCCTTAGGAGGAGGTGGAGGGTAGGTGGCTGCTTACATGGCGTTTGATTTCTGAGTCATCAAATAGGCTCCATTGCCTCCCAAAATATCTCCTTCATCTAGACTGTGGGTACTTGTAATTCTACTACTGGAGGTTGGTCTCCTAAGGTTTTCCCCTCTGTTGCAATGCAGATGCCCCCCGGAGAGGGAATATCTACTCACTTTCATCTGTCTGTTTCTTTGTGGTATGAGGGATTTTCTCGGCCTTTCTCTATGACAGAAATTTGAGGAAAGCACATGGAGGGAAAAGGAAAGGAGACCATGGGAGGGACAGTGGACACACCAGTGGTAAACTTAGCTAATATAACTGACCTTAGGGACGTAGTCCCTTGGTCAAGAAAAATCCACTATGATTCTTATGTCCAGCCATTTGTTGCTCTGTGTTTAACAGAAATCATCATTTCTTGTTTTTCGTTTTATGACAACAAAACTGTTGTGTATTTTTTTTTTTAAAACGGCAATAAATCCCACCTCTTTCACCCTTACCTCGACAAAAATGTTTTTGCAGCAACCTGATTTCTGGTCTGCATTGGCAAGGTTATGGTACATGGGATTTGTGTTCATATGACAGAAGGGCTCTGTATTTGTCAGAGAATGCTAATGCTGTTGCAGTGGCTTATTTAGAGGTTTTCTTCCTGATTCACCTCACATTATAATCCAAGTTGATTGGAGGAAGGGGCATTCCACATAGTCCTTCTGGACCTAGTCTCCTTGCAGGCTGTAATTCCACCATCTTCAATAGGTAGCTTCAAGGTCATACTGAGCCTCAACTTTAAGGCATTCTCCTGCAAGTGGCACACAATTTATCTCACTTTTCATTGGTAGGAACTTGTCCCATGGCCACCCAGATGGAAGGAGACTGGGAAATGTCATTTAGCTATGTGCTCAGAGAGAGGAAATGGCCTTGGCGAGTAAGAATACATAGGTGCATCTGAAAGCATTTATCTATTTTCCTTCTGTCTGTGATGTAACTTGACCTTTGTCAGGGGCAGGTTGTCATTAAAGGACAGTGAATGAGAGAATAACAGTGACCTAGAAACTGTCCTGTGTTTAGGATAGTGGGAAGTCATTCAGTCCTCTTGGTGAAGGACATCATCCATCCTTGGATTTTTGCCATGTAAGGGAAGACAAAGTCTTAATTCAAAGAAAAGTCTGTTTTGTTTTCATACTTATTTGCTTTTTAGTGGAAGTTGGAAAAAGTTGCGATTTCCCTCACATACATCTTGGAATTGCCTTAGAACAGGAGTTTTGGGGTTTTAAGTGGTATGGCTTCTGTAATGTTTCATTTCCCTTTGGAGATAAGAATGTATTAATGAAGAAGGAGAAGAAACCTTGTACTATACCCACTTCCCTGTCCAGATGAGGAAACCGAGAGGTAATGGAAGGGTCTATGTTCACAGAATATTGGGTCTCAAACGCTGTTTTCCAGATGTTTGCTGGGGTGGTGTTTTTACCACCACCATGCTGTTTCATAGAAGGCTGCTGTACAGACCTGGCCTGGTACGATTCATAAACACCAGTTCCAAAGGGAAGAGGATTGACAGCTAAATCCAGGCATATCCTTCTAGCACTGTTTCCTTAGTTGATAATGTTTTAGTAGATGGTATTTGATCATACAATCCCTGGCCTGACAGAAATGATGTAGTCTTTCAAGAATTTATAACTCTTCTCAGAAAACAATCTCAGTTTTTTATTCTTCTCAGCTATTTCTTTAATTCATTTTAATTTTTTCATGGTTCTTAAATACCTTCTACTTATTATAAAAGTAATGATATGAAAAATGAGTACATACAAGTCTAACAAATACATACCGATATATTAAAAAATTACCTGTAATTTCATAACTTGACAATGCAGCGATAACCATGTTAATTTTTTTTTGGTGTGTTTTCTTGACCATTTTGTAACACATACATATTTGTATGCCTGTGCACAATGGAATGAAATTGTCATACTGTGAAATACAAATGTTGTGCAACCCTTAAAAATTGTTTTAAAAATAAGCAATGCTATAAAGATATCCCATATATTTGTATACTTTGGCACAACACAACTCTTATTAATTTGCTTTTTTATTTGTTTTTTTAAGGGAAGTAGGAAAAAGCTTAGAGAAATCTCCATACCATATGCTTTGAAATAAAAAATTCTGATTTTAATTTTTAAGGGTTGCATAATATTGTATCTCATGGAAATACACTATGCTTAAAATAATGGCCCAAGTGGGGAGGAGGGAAGGGGTAGTATCTTCCACCCTGACCCTGTGTTTCTCTTCTCACAGGGCATCAGCAGCCTCTTCAGCTCTCTGAAAGTTGTTCGGCTGCTCCGTCTTGGGCGGGTAGCTCGTAAGCTGGACCACTACATTGAATATGGAGCTGCCGTGCTGGTCCTGCTGGTGTGTGTGTTTTGGACTGGCTGCACACTGGATGGCCTGCATCTGGTACAGCATTGGGGACTATGAGATCTTTGACGAAGACACCAAGACTATCCGCAACAACAGCTGGCTCTACCAATTGGCAATGGACATTGGCACCCCTTACCAGTTTAATGGGTCTGGCTCAGGGAAGTGGGAAGGTGGTCCCAGCAAGAACTCTGTCTACATCTCCTCGTTGTATTTCACCATGACCAGCCTCACCAGCGTGGGCTTTGGGAATATCGCCCCATCCACAGACATCGAGAAGATCTTTGCAGTGGCTATCATGATGATTGGCTGTAAGTATGACAGTGTACTTACTCACTTTCACAGTGAGGTGGTGGGATGTACCTTTTGGCCATCACTTCTGTTAGCTGGAAATAGGGCAGTGGCTACTGTGTCAGCAGGATGGGGAGAGTTAAAACAAGGGACAGAGTTTTGTTGTTGTTTTGAAAGACTAGCTTTATAGTTTTCATGATAATTAAAGCATGCTCACTGAAAAACAAATTTAGAAAATACAAGAGTATGAAGTAGAACATGAGGACTATCCATAATTCTAGCCCTCAGATAAAGATAACTTTTTGATGCTTTTCCTTAGACTATTTTCTGTGTACATCTGAACACATAGATACCAATTTTTATAAAGTTAAAATGAGATCGTGTTACTTGAATACTTTAAATTTTCCTATAACAGTCAATTGTAGAAATTTTCCCATGACATTTTTCTTTTTAATAAGAGGTATACAACATATTTTGCTATATACAGTGAACCACAGTGAAGCAAATTAACATATTTGTCTTCTTGCTTAGTTACCTTTTTTCTTCAGCGACAGTTCTTGAAATCTACTCTTAGCCAAGTCTAATATTCATTATGGAATTAACTATACTTATGCTATACATGTTAATTTGAACATAGCTCTAGTTCTGCACAGTCCAATAGGATGAGAAAAAGAATATGAAAAAAGAATACAGAACATCTCATTAATTCTTTTGTTAACGAATAATACTTTTGATATATTAGGTTAAATGAAGCATTCTATAATAATTTTTTTTATCTTTTAAATGTGGCTCCTGGGAAAATTTTTAAATCTTACTCCTATTGGACAGTGCTAGTCTAGATCAACATTTTGGATACCTGCTAATAGTTGATAAATTTTCCAACTTGAAAACAACAAAACAAAAAAAAATAACCCCACAAATACACAGAAGAGAAAAAAAAAGTCCTTGTTTAATTGAGATGGGAGAGATTAATGGGGTAACTTGCCTGGGCTGAAAAATAACCCTAGTTCTTGAGGCAGGTATTTAAATCTGAATAATTTACCCACTGACCATTGCATAGCTGTTCCTATTGTAGAGTCTGAAAGTCACGTTGGGATGCAGACAACATGAAGTCCCTTCAGTAAAGGGAGTCTTAGATAGGAGGGTCCCAAATGGGCTAGAAAGAGCAAATGAACTTGAGCAGATTGGACTCATTCTGAAACCACCAAGCACACCCTGTGGATGCTTCAGTGACAGATTGGGACACAGGAGAGGACAGCCCCAGTGAAGCATCCATTTGGACAGTGGTCTGGTTACACAGGAGGACTCATGGGCTCTGGTTCCAGCAGGCAGAAACCTGCTTTTGCTTGTTCTCTGTTATGATGGAGTTGACAAATTAACTGTTAAACCAACCAGAGGAAAATCCAGAGGCTTCAGTTTATCCAGCTGACTGGAGATGAAGCATCCGCTCTTTGAGTGGATTTTGTTATCCAGATTGTCATATTTGCTACTTGCCACCTCCTTTCTGGCAACTGCCTCATCATGTCTAAGGGAGTCCTTTCATAAAAGCCCTCTGTGCAGGCAGAGTTTGCCTGAGCGTATTTACAGAATGTGCCTAAACGGGTAATTGATCGTGGGAAGCAGGAAGTGTCTGCCAGTGGAGCTTTCGGGTTTGCTCCTTATTTTAAAAGGGGTTTTAATAGAGATGATTGCCTGGCCATGGGAAGCAGCGTTAAGGATCTGTGGGGGGCTGATTGCTTCAGTTTAATTAGAACTTGAGATACTTTCTCATGTTGTAGGAAAGAATTAAAGACCTTTACTGTTGTAAAAGGGTTTCAGCCTTAAAAGCTGTGAGCCCTGGCTATGAAGCAGGTCCAGTTTTGGGAAGTGTGTGTGTGTTTCTTCATTAGTGCTGAGATCCAATCCTGGGGCCTTGTGCGTGCTAAGCATGTGCTCTACCATAGAGCTACACCCCTCACCTACTGGCACCATTTTTATGAGCATTGGGGTACCCAGTAATCAACAAGATGCACTATGCTTGGGACAAGATTTCCTTCTCTTAGTGGGGAGATGAAACATTTTGTCAATTTGCACAGCTCCTTATATCTGTTACAGAGAACTTTCCAAAAGTGTTCAGTTAGAAAATAGGCCCTGCCGGGCACCGTGTTTGGGAGGCTGAGGCATGCGAGTTCCCCCTCAAAGGCTTTCAAATCAGTGACCCTGTCTCTAATATTCTCTGGGGATGTGACCCAACTTCCCCTGAGTTTGACCCCGGTAGAAAAAAAAAAAAGTAGCCCTGTTTCATGGATCCCCCAAAGGCTTTCAAATACCAATTTCTCTGCAATTCTTACCTAGAATAAGTGGCATATAATCAGAATAAGTGATTTTTTTTTCTCCCCAAACCAATCTTCTATGAAGAGCATAATTTCTTGGGTATCCAGGGAAAACCTCAATTATTACCTCTTCTTGTCTTTTCTCACCTTCTCAGAGTTGGGTTATGTTTGCATTTCTTAATGTTTTTAAAAAGTGTAGTACACAGGTAGTCGCTTCTGCATTATGCAGCCATGTGTGACATTTAGTTAAGCATGGGCCATTTAACACTGTTTCCTGCTATTTGTCAGGCACTGTGCTAAGGGCACTTCATAGTTTCTACAGCTTATGACAACTGTATACATTAGAGATTATTATCTGTTTTATACAGAAATGGAGGCTCAGAGAAATTGACACAATTTCCCAAGAACGTGGGGCTGTGGACAAGAGTGAGGGTTCAGATGTACACCTCTCTCCTATGAAGGTGATGGGATAACAGCGCAGATGTTGTGATGTGATGGAGTAGTTTAACAAGTTTGACAACCTCTCCATGTTTACTCGCAGACACATTGAAATTCTCTCTGTCAGAGGAACACTAGAATGGTCAACGGAAAGGGAGGGGAGGGAGGGAGTAAGGGGGGGGTTGGAAAAAAATTGGTGATTGAATGACATGGATATCATTATCCTAAATGCATGATTGAAGATCTCTTATATACTTTGTATACAAGCAGTTGTATGTAAAAAGATACTATACTTGTGCATGATGAATAAGTAAATAAATAATAAAAAAATTAAAAAAAAAATAAAATAAAAATTTAAAAAAAAAAAAAGAAATCTCTCTGTAAACTTCAGCAAGCCAGCAGCTTCCGCAGTGGAAAGTTGTTCTATGCCTGTTTGTAGTTGTTGTCGTTTAAATTTAAGAACAAGATTATGTTACAGACTCAGGGGACCAGGTGCTTAGGAAACCAGCCATTTTTCAGCAACCTGTCACTTACAGTTACAGCTGTTCCACTTCTCATGTGACACACGTCTGACAAATTCTGGTGCTAACAAGAAAGTTATTGCACTCTGTAATGAGTGGTAATTATCCTTGTAAACTCACATTCTCAACAGCCTTTGTTCAGGACAACTGCTGATGTCTTGTTGGGTTTACGGGCTTCTTCTATCTTGCTTTGTCTGTGTACATATGTGAACACTTACCTGCTTCCTCATGGCATTGGACTGCACCAGAATGGGGATCTCTAGCAATAGGGAGTATTGGCTACAGCCTGCATTTACCCTGAGCTCTGTGCTACCTCCCTACCAGGTCACCCCAGCAGCCCTTATAAGGTAGAAAAAAGACAAAAACCAAGGGACTTCTAAAGTACTAGTTACATTGTGATTTTTTCCCCCTCTGTGCTTTGAATTTTACATGCCATGATAATAGTATGTCTTGCCTATTTGGTTACAGTGTAATAGCCATAACATAGATTATCCAAGCTTTCCTTTGCTTCTCCTCACTGCTGTCTCATTACAACTTGGCTCATTCCCCCAGAGGATGCCAGGAACCAGAAAACTAAATATTTGCAAGCTAGTCCACCTTGCTCAGTTCTAATAAAAAATTGCATTAGGAAGAGGGGAAAACTATTGGCCAACATGAGTTTTTGCAGTTAGCCACGGGGGTAGGTGTTCTGTGGTGTCTCCATCTGTCTGGTTTTATTTCTGAGTTCCAGTGTGGGGTCTTGGCCTGGACCAGGGGCAAGCCAGCCCTTGATCTGGCCTCCCTGCCCTCCTGACGTAGGTCTGTGGTGGTCTACGGGGCTCTCCTGGGATGTGGGGAATGGACTTATGTTTTCTTCCACACAAATCTCTCCGTGTGTTAATACCCTGTGACATATCTGACAGAGGGTGTCCCCCATTCAACAGCACAAGCTGATTGCTTCACAATTGTTGCTCTCAAAGAGCCTGCAGTGTGGTGGTAGATGTGGGTAGGAGGGACAAAGACAGGCCCTTATGGTCCACCAGTCAGTGATAAAGGTCTGGAAGTAGAGTATTCATCCAATGTGGCTGAGCCTTGCTCCATCTCTGAAGGCTCTCTCAAAGCAGGAAGAATGGTCACGGAAGAGCCCCTTTATCTAGAAGTTTCAGTCTGGGTAGAGACCTCATGCTGTCCTGGGCAGCTACCCAGGAGAACTTGATGATAAAGAGACAGTTGCCATTTTCTAAATATGAGCTTGCACTTTTCTGCTTCTCTTCTCTTAATGTCATTGCTGTCATCCTGTCATTTCAAGTAAGCTGCATTCATTCCTCTCCCTCTGATAATGGCAGGGGGTCTAGACACTGCACTCCCACTCCAGACACTCTCCACCCTCAGGCCTCACGGGTGGCCTCCTGCCTCAAGGTCTGCACAATACCTGTCCCTTAGAATCCACATCTTTCCTCCCAGTTCGCCCCCACCTCTGCTCCTTAAGATCCTGGCTGCGTGCCAGTGCTAAGGGACTCTGATGAGCATCCGCTCAGTCCTGCAGAGCCCCTCCTTCCCTTCCACCTGTGGGCCAGATCCCATCCTGATAAATGTTTCCGTCACCCTACCCCAAGCCTGGGAGCACCCAGACAGCAAAAGCCACTCCTAGTGGCTTCTTTTTATCATCTTCTCTTCTGGGGAAAGGGACACTAGTAACCTGTACCCCTGGATGTTTGACCCCACTACTTCACCCACGTATAGCCTAGCAGAGTGCTTTATAAAGCTTTTCAGTTTGGATTGTCACTTGCATTCAAATATGGACTTTCCCCCATGACTACATGACCTTATTTGAACATTTCTTATTTCTTTCCATTTTACTTTTGCTGAATATCCCTTCTTGCGTTGGGTACTGTTTTTTCTAAAATGACATGGGTCACAACTCCCAGGAAAGAGGAAATGTAAGATACTCTTAGAAGACATCAAACACTTTGTGGACTCTTAATTAAATATTTACTGACATATTGATTCTGAATAACTGAGAAGGCCCTGGATGTTTGAAAGGGGTCTTCAGGGCTATTGAGAAAGCTTTATTATGGGAGATTGGTTTTTGCCTCTAAACAGAGACCCAAAATGTTTCCTAAAAGTTTAAGCTTCATCTGGCTACCTTGCAGTCTTCAGAAGCCCTGCCTTCTCTGCTGTATTCACACATGAATTCCATATTGGGATCCCATATGGCTGTTCCAGCTTCAGCCATATGTTCTTTTTTCCCCCCAGAAAGTAGAAAGAAGGGGAGAAGGAAGCCTGGCCAC
The DNA here is from genome assembly GCA_025594165.1 of Tamias sibiricus. Lineage (NCBI taxonomy): Eukaryota > Metazoa > Chordata > Mammalia > Rodentia > Sciuridae > Tamias > Tamias sibiricus. The sequence goes on along the minus strand of CM046669.1, from coordinate 43,639,808 downwards.
ATGCCTTCTCTTGAAGAACAAGACTAGGAAGTTGGTTATGTTAGTTTTGTTCGCATCCCCTAGGCTAGAACTGGGTAACCTGGCCACATCTCATTGCAAAGGAGGCTGGGAAATGTGGGCTCTATTTTGGGTGCATATGTGCACAGGTAGAAATACAGTAATTTAGAAAGGAGAACAGACGCTGTCAGGTGGCGAGCAGTGTCTGCCTCAGCTCTCCTCCTCCTCATCTGTCCTCAGTAGATACCAGCAAACATTAGCCCCCCCACCCCCCCGAACCCACCCCCCCCCACCGCCCAGGCACACCATTTTGTTTTTTGTTTGTTTTATTTATTTATTATTCTAAGTTGTTATAAATGATAGCAGAATGCATTACATTTCATATTATACTCATAGAGCACATTTTTGCATATCTCTGGTTGTATACAAAGTATATTCACACCATTTGTGTCTTCATACATGCACTTAGGGTAAGGATATCCATCTCATTCTACCATCTTCCCCCCCCCCCCCCCCCCTTCACCCTTTGGAGCTAGTGGAGAGACTTTGACCCAAGTTCTAGATCTGCTCCGCCCTTTAGTTTTGGTGGACTAGAGGCAAGAGGTTATCCTGACAATCTCACTTGGTGGAAAGTGAAAATGAAATAATGGAGTATGACAGCTGTTTGAAAAAGTTGATAATTTTACATTGAGAGTTGAAAAGGTCATGATTTTTAGTGTTGTTAATGACAATAATTGCTCTTCCTAGTTAATTTTTTCTTTCCTTTTCTTAGAAAAAAAAGAAAATACTAATTGCAGCTCTTTTCTCAGGAGCAGGGAAATGCTATTTGATTTCATTTTTGGTTTGTTTATTTTGGGAAATGGGGCAGTGTTCAGAATTCTGAGAGAAATTAGCACTCATTTCTCATTTATTCTTAGAGTTCTTTTCTAGCCAGCAAATCAGCTTGATTTTCCTCTAGAACCTGATTTTTTTTTCTTTTTTTAAGGTTTGCCTGCCATGTGCATTTCAGTTGATGTCCCCACCTTTGGCACAACCTTGGACTACCTTTTGTCTTCCACATCCCTTCTTCCTCTCCTCCAGAAAACTAATCCTGGTCACTCCCACTCTGTCCCCGGCCCTTGGTTTTTTTAAGCTCTTATTTGTTTAGGGACCATGTTTTACTTCTCTATGAACATTCTTGTGACATCATAGTTATTTTTCTCACCTGATCTGTTTTGTCCAGCTCCAGTGAGACTCTAGACCCCAGATCTTCCTTTTCTCTTTTGTGCCTGGGCACATTCTGAAAGACTGGGGAAAGAGGATGGCTTTGTTTCCAGTCAATTCTTGCTGCCCTATCCATCTCTACTCTTGCCAGCTGCCCACGCTGACGAGATGAGCTGGGTTCAGAAGAGCTGGCAACAACATTAAGCTAAGAAAATGGGAGAAATTATGCAACATCAGAGTAGTTTTCACGTCCAGGGTAGGACGGCTCTGAGACCTTAAGGGTCAGCTGGGGAAGAGAGCGTGCACCTGGAATCTCTCTATTTTTATAGGGGGGACCCATAAAGGAGATTTGATGTATTATTCTTCACTAAATAATGTTTCAAAGGTGGAGTCTTGCTTTATGATGTCTTGTGGTCAGCAGATTGATTGGCATCTTGGCAAGTCACACCCATCTCAGGTGCTATGTGGGGTCACAGGCAGAGCAAGAGGAGAGGTGCATTTGCGTCCCACAGCCCAATCAGCATACAATGTCAGACCTGTCCCCTCATATAGCTCCAATGTGCATAGCTTACACACACAGCCCATGGATGGCTTGTGACACTTTACCCCTGCTTTGACCTTTGGTAGCTTCTTCAAATGAATATGGAGGTACCATTGGGGGATGGAAAATAAGATGACATAAAGCACCCAAAGTGCCCTCAAGTGGGGTATCCAAGGAACAGTATCTCTGTGTCCTCTCTTGAGTACATTTATAAAGCTCCACAATGATATTTTTTTAACCATCTTAGTCCTGTAGGTACGATCTAAGAGAATTTGAACTTTGAACTTGCATGAAATATAAAGTGTGTTGTAGTATTCAATATGCAGGTCATTAAATATGGCTGGATTTGAGGTTCTCTAGATATGAAGCTTAAAAAAAAATGGCTGGGTTGGTGGCACACACCTGTGATCATGTGATTTGGGAGGCTGAGGCAGCACGATTGCAAGTTGGAGGCCAGCCTGAGCAACTTGGTGAGACTCTCAGCAATGTAGGGAGACCCTGTCTCAAAAAAAAAAAAAAAAAAAAAAAAAGGGTTGGGGATGTAGCTCAGTGGTGAATTGTCCCTGGGTTCACTCCCCAGTACCAAAATAATAAATAAATACTTTGAAAACAGCATGAGAGCAGAGCAGGTTAGGAAGAGCTCTTAAGTGAGAAGTTGTTTCCTGTGGCTGGGGAGGTCTCCCAGGTGTCCCTGTGCAGGCCTGACTGGCAGAGTGACAGGAGAGCTCCCCCTGGAGAGGAGAGAAGGGACTAGAAACAGTCCTGAACTAGCACCAGAGACATGCTGGGTGTTAGTTTTCACTACCCAACAAACCTGCCTGCAGATAGGTTTTCTTATCCCTGTTTTACAGGTGGGAAAACTGAGTTCAGAAACACAAAAGAACTTATCCCAGATCACAGTTTAAGAGAGGGATGAACTGGATTTTGATGCAGTTTCTTCTGACAACAAATTCTTTGTCTTCATGCTGTCACTTCCCTTACTGATTATTTTGGGATGTGGCAATGGAAAAAAAAAATGTTCTTTGTGATGTGCATGTTGGGTGGGGGAGGGGTGGAGAAGCTGGGAGCAAAGGGGGAGGGCTGTGGAGAGAAGGCAAGGAGGGATTGCTTTTCCTGAGAGAGTTCTATTATTTTGGCTTACAATTATGGTGAAAAAAAATTTGATTGCATGTGCTGTAGAAGGACATCACCCTTGTTTATAGCTGGATTTCTGCACTGGGTGAAGGAATTTACAAGCTTTAGATGTTAGGAAGCTCCGATCGTGGCGTGCAACTGATGAGCTGTGTTGTCTCTGACATTACAGTACCTGCATTATTTGTAAAATAATTTTTCCTTTTTAAAAATATGATTTCCATTACATTAAAATGTGGAAACAGATGTTATAATCTGGTTGTTTTTATTTCTATATTTATTGCTGCCTTTGAAATGCATGGTACTCTGGTGGTGTTCCCCCGTTTTACTGACCGGTGTGAATCGACAAAGTCCACGCAGCTAGGGCGAAGTGGATCTGGGCTCATCTTTCCCAGCTCAGTGCTCTTGTTCTTACAGATCACTGTGATGGCAATTGGTACGGGTAGCCAGAGACCAGTGGATCTTTGGGGCTGGTCCCTTCTTGGAATGCTCTTAAACTCTGAGAAGGGGTAAAAATGTGGGCCAAGAGTGGCTAATGTCTCCATTCTACTTTCAGCAAAGGAACCTGATTAATCACAGTTCCCAGCTCTTCAGCTGCTTTTTTGTCAAGCATTTATGGTGGTTCTCAACTGGTAGACTAACAAATACACACAGCTAGAGAGAAGTCACACAGGAGAGAAAATTTCCTTTCTTTAAAATTGGTAGAAAGAGGAAAATTTATCAGGGACATAGTTTCTTCTTTTTCCATACTGGGGATTGGACTCAGAGCACTCTACCACCCCACTATGTCCCCAGCCCTTTTTGTATTGAGACAGTGTCATGGTAAATTGCTGAGACTGGACTCAAACTTGTCATCCTCTTGCCTCAACCTCCCGAGTCACAGGAATGACAGGTGTATGCCACTGAGCTGGCTCAGGGACATAGTTTCTAAAAGCACATGAACCAGTCTGGTCCATGAGAAAACAGCTGTTGAATTTACCCACAGTTCCCCAGAATCTCAATCAATCAACAGTTTACCCGAGTTATCTGTGTTCATCTGAGTGCCGCCCATGTACCAGGAGGGAGTGAGGGCTAAAGATGGAACAGTGCATGAGTCTGACATGAGCTCTCATCTCTGGCAGTCTAAGTAAATAGGTGAGATGTGTCTCCATGAAGGAGAAAACAGGTTGTTATGGGGACATGTGCAGGAGACCCCTTAACCCGAGGCAGAAGATGAAGGAAGAGGTCAGGGAGTGCATACTCCAACTACTAGGAAAGAACCTGGGCTGGGCATAAAGAGCTTTCCTGAGATGTTCCCCCAGTTGGACTTCATGGGGCCATGTGAACCAGCACTCAATAAATAGTAAAGGCATGGAGGAAGTGAGGAAAAAGAAGATAGAATCCCTTTCTCCTTTTGCTTACAATCTAGTTTGGGAAATACAGATGCAAACAGGAAAAACCACGTGAAGCTGGAGAGCACTAAATGTTTGTGGAACGAGCTTTCAGACTTCCAGGAAGACAGTGATCCTTTCTCTAATGTGAAGGTGAAGGCATCATGAAAGAGATTTTATTTGTCTACTGAATAATGTATAGGATTCGCATTACTCACACAGCTGAGTAGGTAGGAATAGCATTACAGCTGATAGAGGGTAGAACCTGCAGAGTGTGCAGAACACATTCTTCATTCAACTCTAACACCCCTGTGTTGTAGGTGTTATCCCAGTTTTATAGGTGAGGAAACTGAGGAGCAGAGAGGTCAATTATCTTTCCTTGAGTCAATTTCCTTTCCTTGAGGCCAGAGTGCAAACCTAGATTTCTGACCCCTGAGCAAATCAACTTTCTAATCAGTCTGTGCTGCAACCCCAGTTATCAGCAGGAGTGAGGATGTCCCTGGACCCAAAGGTGGCAGAGAAAACCATCTCCACCTCCTTTCTGCCAAGTAGTTAGAAGAAAGAAAGATGTGCTGGTCAAACAGCCGAGTGCCTGCTTTGAGCCTTCTGGCTTATCTGCCCCTTAGACTTCTTCCTGCAGTGGGCTACTGCTTGGTGACCAACTCTGACCCTCTATCGTGACAAGAGACAAGTGTCACAGGAAGACCAATTTGCTAATTTTTTTTCTTTTTTTGGAAGACCCACATCTCAATCCTATAGTCTTTCATTTAGAAGAGTCACTGGGAGGCAGACTTTACTTTGCATCTTCAAGATTTTTGGATTATATCCCTCAGTTTGTTAGATCAACAGTGCCACAATTTATAATATCGGTTGGCTTGTTTTCATCAAAGACTGACCCCTCTCCTGGACAACCCCCTGCCTTTCAATTGATGCTACTCAGGAGGAGACTGGCCAGATGAGGAAGAGGATTTATGGAAGCCATCTCTACCACCAACAAAACCAAATTGCATAGACAGCTGAAGTGAGGTCACGAGTAAAATTTCCATTTCTTAAATCATAGTCCAGGGGATCAAAGCAGACACGCATGGGTATAAATTGTGCTCTGTGACTTAACAGTCAGGTGAACAAGCTACTCAATCCCTGAGTCTGTTTCTACATCTTAAAATGGGAAAGATGCGATTTTAGCGGCCCCTCTGAAGGTGAAGGCTCTTCCTTCTCAGAACATTTGTTCCTGCCCAGCATCCAGGCCAGAGCCACAGATGGCCTGCTACTTGACATTGATGCCATTTTTTTTTTTTCATCACCCTTTGTCTGTGTTGGTTGCTCATTAATTTGATTGAATCCTTTAACAGTTCTACCAAGGACTTTGGGAGGTGTTGAGTGAGGGTTTGAAGGTAGAGAGTTGTCACATGCAAAGATAGTAACAAGGCTTAGGGACAGCACAGAGCTTTGTATAATATAAGCTTAGTAAGGTTTTGTGTGTGGAGTAAATATCAAGAAGACAGTCTTGTGGCAAGGACGCTGCAAAACGAGGCACTCTTGGGGCCAGCTCCATAAATCCTCACCTGACAGTGACTGTGCAGACTCACAAAATGTTTCCATTTTCACTCTTCCCCATTGTGGTCCTCTGTGCATGCGTGAGAGGGAATAATTTTAGCTCTCATCAGCTAGAGGTCTGGCTCTGAATCATAGCTATGTGGTGATAAAAAACCCACCGTCGCCTCAAGAAAGCTTGGCAGGGAGAGAGGTCTTGGTAGGAAGAGCAAAATAAAAGAGCAGGAGGCTTTGAAAGAAAATCAAATATTTGAAAAATCACCAGTGAGCTCTGCAGAGCTGCAGGTGCACCTGCGTGCAGGCTAACCTTGGTCAGATGGTCAGAAGGACAGCCCTTTGTTTCCCTTTAGGGGAAAGGCTGTGAGCTGAGGGGCTGGGCTAGAATGGGGGTGGCAGAGCCAGTGGAGGGGCTCTTTCTTGATCATAAACTGCATCACTGAAGGCCAGGACTCCTGCTTAGAGGTCTCCAGGTTTGATGAGGGCAGCAGAATGCACGATTGAAGAAATTACAGTAAACTCTAAGGAATCCTTACAAAGCCAGGCTGAAATGGGCAAATTATTATTATTATTTTATGCATGTTAGGGAAGCGCTCTACCACTGAGCTCCATACCCAGTTCCCAAGTGTGCAAATTAGCAGAGGACAGCAGCCTGACCACAGTCCTGCAGAGAACATGGTAATGGGGGCTGTTGGACCATGGAGCTGCCTCGGGCCAAGCCTGCAAGCGGGAAGGCGGGGAACACGCAGAAGCCACAGGTTCTCCCCTGGCTGCCTTTTTGATTCTGTCCCTCCTGGGAAGCTCAGGTGTTTAATTACTCTGAGCTGTGATCACATGCAGGCACAGGAGGCCTTGGCTAGAATCCAGCAGCTTAACAAGTGGAAGGGAGGCAGGGTTTCAGAGCAGAGGCCTTTCTGATCACAGAAGGTATGGTTTAAAGGCTTTTCTCTTCAATTCTCTTCCCTCCCTCCCTTCCTTCCACAAATACTGATCAAACTTGCTACATGCCAACCGCTTAGAAATGGTGTGTAGACAGATGGATAATCAGACATTCTTTTTCTATGATAATTAACCAGATCTCCAGTGGTCTCATGGGCACTCACAAAGCTTTGGAAAGCTTTGGACCTCAAGATCATCTTATGGGTTTTCCTGTGAACCATCTTCCTAGTGTTCTCTGCTTGCACAGTTGGTCTTTTTGCACCCAACTCCATGACTTGACATTTATCTAAACGTGTCTCCCTATTTTCCTTCACTACACCGATCTGGGAACGCAGACATGGAATGGAGTCATAGTAGCAGGAACCCAACAGCAAGATCATTACAACCCCACTCATGGTTTAAGAAGTTATTAATGGTCTTAGGCTGACTTGGGGGTGATCAAAGCTGCCTATTCTTCCACTGGGTAGCATCTAGTCTCTGTTTTTGGCCATTCCTGACAGATACCATGTGGTTCCTCACTTGCAATATGATCCTATTCTGCTGGGAGGGATCATTTTCTCGTTCAAAATGCTGATGTTACTCCTTTTTATAAAAAATTTATTTTTTATTTATTTATTTTTTTAATTTATAATAATTACAATTCATAGTGCCCGTATATTACTCCTTTTATGTGACTCACAGTGACGTGCGGAACCTCTGTACTTTGCCCAGTGTGTGGGAAGTGTCTTTCTCCACGTGTGCTGCACTCTGGCGCTGGAGCATCACGTACTGATGATAGAACACATCTTTCATTTGCTTTGATTCTTTATTGTGGTCCTTTTTCATAGACCCTGACTTGAGTTTGGGCCCAAAGACACCACTTTCAATTTCATACTCACTCTTCCTTCCCTGAGCCTCTCATAGAATCTTGGCCAGTGACAAAGTCCACCTTTCTACCATCCTTTGCTTTGGCAATTGGCTCTGTGGACCCAACTCCATGGTTCCCTGTAGAGTGGGCTCTTCCCCACTGGGTATGACTTCTTAGCACTTATGCAGGGCTTTTGTTCCCTAATGACTTGAAGGTATAATCCTGTGAAATGGCCATTAATTCCTATGAACCGCTCTTACCTGAGTGGTTCCTGGGGCCTCTCATTAAATAAATTTTAGCCTTTTTGCTTTTCTGTGCTTGGATATAGCTTCAACCAAGTTAGTTTTAAATTTATTTTCATGATTATTTGATTGTCAGATATATGATTTGCAAGCATTTTCTTCCATTCTGTGGGTGGGTTGCCTTTGCACTTTCTTGATGGTGTCTTCTGATGCACAGATGTTTAAAACTTTTCAAAGAAGTTCAGTTTCTTTTGTTGCTTGTGCTTTTGGTGTCATTACTTAAGGATCTAGATCTTAAATCTACCCTCTTGGTTAACACCTCCCCAACCTCCACTCATCCACGAATTTGAGGAGCATGACATTGTTTTGAGGTGTTCTGGCCCCATTTCGTTGTGTCTTCACATCATATCAGGTAAAAGCAGTGCCTGCTCTAGACCCACTCTTCTTCTCCACTCACTTCAGAAATTTGGAGGGGTGGGATTTGCTGAATGTATATGGGAGAATCAGAATGAACATGAGAGAAAGCAGTGAATTATTAGTGAGATACATAGCTCATAAATCCTCGACTTTATTATGGATGCAAAACTTTGACATACTTTTAAAAAATTTTTACCCATCAGGTATCTCATTTCCATGTTATAAAGAAGACATAAGAAATGGTCATGAACATCTCTTAATTTTTCTGGTATATTCCTGAAAGCTGGAGCCAAGACAATTGTGAGGAATGACAATAGGTACTACTCTCCAATGGGTGCTCCTAAGAATGAGAGGTGAGGGCAGAATCTGGGAGAAGCCACGCTGTGTTGAACAGTGATATCTGATGTGTTGAACAGTGATACCCCGCAGCCTCCTGCCAGCCCCTCTGGCTTTGCTTCTGCCATGATGCCCTGACAGTCAGGCATGGCTGTTGTTTGCCTCATTTGAAGTCACCAAACTGCTTTTCATTTGGGCCCCAGAAACCTGGTGGTTTCTTATCTCCATGCCTAGGAACTGAGCATGAGGTTTGGGGCAAGGAGAGGACTCCTGTAAAGTCTCATAATGACCTTTCCCAGCTAGCCAGCTAAAAATGGAATGATGAATTCTGAGCATTCAGACCCGACTTCATTTGCCACCTCCTTGCACCTTCAACCAGCCACTCCTCAGAGACCCTGAAACCAACTAGTGAAAGGAGAGTGAGAGCAAGAATGTGCCTGTGGTGTCTGATGTGAGAGAAGTAAGGCTTACACTGGGCTGAGTAGATTTGATTTAGGGAGAATGTAAAACGTGAATTTTAGTTCCCTACATTGATACTCTGCTTTGAGCAAGCAGAGTGTTTCATCCACACTATGCCCCTTAATGTTCATAGTAACACAGTTGAAATGAGGCTCAGTGGTTGACCAACTTTCCTGACATGACAGAGCTACTGAGCAGAAGAACCAGAGCTCACACCCGAGTCCTCAGAAGTTTTCCTTTGGCACCCCACAGCTGCCCCTTTGGGAACCCCACTGGGAACAAGGATGGAGTAGGCCAGTTCCTCCCCATTCTTTTTTCTCTGAGATGAGAGACGCATGCTCACACAGGACTCTCCTGCTCTAAACAGTCAGTGTGGACAGTTTATCGCGGGAGGTTGTCTCCATTCCCTGGAGTCAGGGCTGTGTGTCAGGAATAAAGTTCAAACAACTTCCCATATGGAACCAACACATGGCTCCGGAGGGGTCTACATGAGCCACTCCAATTCCGATCAGACTAAAGGAGGAGAATTAGGTTTTATCTGTGTATTGAAGCTCAGCAGTGCCCAGATGTCGTGCTTTTATATTAGGATTAGTCAGGTAATGACAGCATTAATGATATTAAGATTTATTGTATATTCACTACATGCTACGTACTCTTAAGTCTTATGTAAGAGTAACTCCTACTATTATCATCATCCCTATTTTACAGTCAGAAAACAGAATCATAGATAACTAGATGCTGGCCTCAAATCATCTAGGAGGAGGAGGAGCTGCAATTCATAGATCCCAGCTCTCGATGCTCCCTGACTGTGTGCTGCAGGCCTCCCTGTGTCCTGACCCTTGTAGTCGGCGTTCAGAGGTGGCTCATGCTCCCTTCTGAGCAATTTTGTACCCAGCTCCCACCTCTAAGGGGCTGATGGTATAGGGAGTTGTGACAGAGCGTGAGGTGGGTAGACCCTCTGATGAAAGCAGGCAGTAGAGGTGGTCTCTGTTCTCCTTGTGTTTCCTTCGCTTCTTATTTTTTTGTGTGGCTCTGGAAAGCCAGGTGCTACCTTCTGAGCTCCAGATTCCCCATCTGTAAGATGGAGATGATGATATCTGCCTGGCAGGGTGGCTGCAAAGCTCTTTCATGATGTCTGTGAAACCCCTGGCAGGCGCCTGACACATAGTATGTGCTGAATAAATAACTGCTGGAGCTATGAATCACTATCACTCTGCATCCTCTTTCTTTCTGTCCCCAAGCGAGATGGAGATGCAGGTGTTGTCTGGTGAGCAATGTCTAGAAGTTGTATGACCCCAGCCCCACTGTCAAACTGGTGTGTAGGCCCATGAAGTACAAGAAGGTGGCCATCCCCACTGCAGCCTGGGCTCCAACGCCTCCTCCTTTTGTCATGAAATGCAGGCATCATTTACCTCAAAGAGAATTTCTCCACATCCTCCACTGAGTTATTCACTCTCCTCACCTCCTTCTAATCCTCTGGAGATGGAGGTCCTGCAGCAGGGATGGGGAGGCTGGGGTGCAGCTCCTGGACTCAGCAGGGTCAGAAGTCCAAAAAGGATGCCCTGCTTTTCTATTGTGATAGAGGCTTCTGATGAGTTGGCCTCCTTGCAGGACTTGTTCTGTTGCTGCTTTCCTCCTTGAACCCACTTCTTACAAAGTATTTACATCATTATTTATCCTCCAGTTGAATGTTCTCATATTTATAACTTAATGACCTTAATTATGCATATTCGTGAGACAAGTACCTGTGTTGCATTGCGATGCCTGCTAAGAGGCCACAGTTTGGACTTATCAGTACATGCTTCCTTGACAGGGACTTAAAGAAATCATAAAACAGAAGAATGACTAAGGTACAATATATCGCCCTTTCCATGTTGCTGCAGCGCACTGTCCTCAGAGGTGATTGTGCTTGGCGTGACTGTGCTCTTTCTCGGGATGGGAATAGGAAGGAGACAGAAAGCATTTAAAGAGGGGTCAATTTTTTTTTAATTTGTTCAAATTAATTACACATGACAGTAGAATGCATTTTGACACATTGTACACAAACGGAGCACAATTTCTTCCTCTGGCTGTACATGGTGCAGAGTCACACCGGTAATGTAGTCATATGCATATATAGGGTAATAATATCTGTCTCATTCTACCATCCCTCCCACCCCCCCCACACCTCCTCCCCTCCCCTCACTCCAAAGTTCCTCCATTCTTCCCTATTCCCCCCTCCTCCATTATGGATCAGCATCTGCTTATCAGAGAAAACATTTGGCTTTTTGTTTTTTGGTCTCCAGTTCCATCCATTTACCTGAATATGCCATAATTTCATTCTTCTTTAAAGCTGAGTAATATTCAGTTGTGCATATATAACACATTTTCTTCATCCATTCAACTGTTGAAGGGCATCTAGGTTGGTTTCACAATTTAGCTATTGTGAACTGAGCTGCTGTAAACATTGATGTGGCTGAGTCACTGTGGTATGCTGATTTTAAGTCCTTTGGGTATAGACCAAGGAGTGGGATAGCTGGGTCAAATGGTTGTTCCATTCCAAGTTTTCTGAGGAATCTCCATACTGCTTTCCAGAGTGGTGGCCCCAATTTGCAGTCCCACCGGCAATGTATGGGTATGCCTTTTCCCCCACACTCTTGCCAACAATTATTATTGCTTGTATTTTTGATAATTGTCATTCTGACTGGAGTGAGATGAAATCTTAGAGTAGTTTTTTTTTTTTAAATATTTATTTATTTGCTTTTAGGTGTACATAATGCGTTTTTACGTGGTGCTGAGTATCGAACTCGGGCCGCACACGTGCTAGGCGAGCGCTCTACCGCTGAGGCACAACCCCAGCCCCTCTTACAGTAGTTTTGATTTGCATTTCTGTAATTACTAGAGATGTTGAACTTTTTTTTTCATATATTTGTTGAACAATTGTATTTCTTCTGTGAAATGTCTGTTTAGTTCCTTAGCCCATTTATTTATTGGGTTATTTGTTTTTTTGTGTGTATGTTCTGTGTCTGCCCACAAGAAGCAGTCTTGCTTTTCTGTGCCTCTGTGTTTCACCACCCAGAAATGAGAAAAATCACCTTCACCTCTGTCTTCGTGAAAGACAGACAGATGGGGGGTAGAGTTGATATCTGCTCTATAACTTTGGGCCAGGACCTTTTAGAAAGGACTTCAGTGGGGAGAGCCATGGGAGTTGACTTGAGGTGATATTCTAATGGGAAGGTGAGCAGAATGTTAATCTCTTGGTTATGGTGTTTCTTGTTTTCTAAATGTTTATTGAATACTTACAGTGTGCAAAGCACATTGTAGCAAATAAAAGCCATTTTTACTCTAAGTCTGCATATCTGTGAAAAGTTTTTGCTATTTGCTGATGTAATGAAATACTATATCCACCCTCCATGCTTAGTGTAGATGGTGGGAATATTGCTGAATTATTAAAGTAAAGACAAATCTTCTTCCTAACAGTGCATTTATAGGAAAGCAGGGGACTGTCACCACATGTGGACATAATCCTGTGGTGCCATCAGCCCTTCCCAAATCCTCCCAGAGAGGATATCAATTTCCTCCCTGTGGTTGCTGGATATATTTTATTCATTCATTTAACAAAAGATTGCGCCGCTAAATTCTGAGAATAAATGAAATGAAAAACTTGCAAAGAGGCAGCAGTCTAGAAAGGGAGAGTTGAATACAGAATTTTCATACAGTGGGAGAAGACATAAGGCTATAGTTAAATATGGACTTCTAAGGGAAGAATAGGTAGAGTTGCCCAAACCAGTCGTAGGGGGTCAAGGAATAATGGATGATTATTGTGACCTGGAGAAAATATAGAAGTTAACTGAGATGGAAGGAGGAGAGGAGGTGATGGAGACAGACCAAAGATGTGGTACACTGGAAGAGCATGAGAGAAGATCACACAGCTGAAATAGAGGGGATGAGAGCAACTAGCAAGAACCAAGGCTTGGGCAGGAAGTAGTGGTGAACTTTGAAGGGACGTGTGTGCTAAAGAGCTTGCACTCTCTCCTGAGAGCAGGAGGAGGTATCCAAAGATCTTTAAGCAGGGAATATGAATAGTAGAAATTGGAGGAAAGTGAGATGAGGGGCAGAAACAACAGGGAGATCTGGTATATTTTAGTGGAGAAAGTATGGTGTGAGCTAAGGCGGTGGTATCAAGGACAGAAAGAACTGGAGGAATTCCAGAAATATTTAAAAAGTAGATGGACAGCTTTTGGCAGCATCCCTGCCTGGGGTTGGGGACATAATGTGTCACTGCACCATGGAGGGCCGACTTCACCGTGGGCTTCCTTCCCAGCCCCGCAGGTAGATGCAGCATTTTAACAATGCCCGAAAGCACCACTCTCTGCCATATGGTGGGTCTGTGGGCGGCTGGGCAGCCACCGTGGGGAACAGACGGGCAGGCCAGCAGTGATGATGAATGAGCACATCTCCTGAAGCCAAGTCTTCCCTTTCAGCCCCCAAACAGAGCCACTTCTCTCCCACCACCACTGTGAGCACAGAGGTGCGAGGGCCAGGGGGTAACCTGATGGTATTTTTGGCCATGTTTACTCATGCAGAGAAATATCACGGTCAACGGCAGAGAGCATTGAGTGCAGTGAGTGCCCTTTGCTTGAGCTGCTCTGGGGGCAAACGGAAGAAACACTCTGTCCTGATGGAATTATTTGACTAGAGGAACAATTGGTCAGATCCCAATAATAACTCTCCAGCCATCGCCACATGTATATTTTGCCTGCTCTGCAGAGCTCGGGACCACCTGCTGCTGGTGACGGGGTGGGGTGTGGGGGGTGCTCTCTCCCCTCCTACCCTTCATCTGTTGCTTTGTCTATGGTGATGTTTCTTCAGGGTTTTTCCATGGTGGTCTTCCCTGCATTCCCCCTATCCCTCAGGGCCACCTTGGAAAGTGTGCAGATCAGGGCCTGAACCAGAGACACAAAGTGCTCTGAGTCCCCATAAAGTCAGCCTTCAGTGCTGTGAAGTGTGGGGTTTGGACCTTCCTTTTGTCCTCTGAAGGCTGGAGATTTGGAGATTCAAGTGCTCAGATAATCATTCTTCTGAAGTTATTGCTTATTTTTATTTGGGGCTGTGAGGGCTCTGCCGATGGCTAGACTCACCTTTGTATTCCTTACCCACCTTGCCCCCGTCCTCCTCTTCCTCCTCACGGGAGCCTCCTTTCTACCTCCCCATGGGAATGACCACACTAAGCCTGCCTGTTATAGTTTGGATCTTAAATGTTGCCCAAAGTTCATGTGTTAAAAGTGTGGTTCCCAGCCTGTAACACAATTGGGAGGCCATAGAACCCTTATGAGATGCCGCCTAGGGGAAGGAAGTTAGGTCACTGGGGCTGTGATATTGGGACTTGAAGGGACTATTGGGACTCCTTCCTCTCTCTGCCCCTCCCCCAACTTCCTGGATGCCTCATGGTGAATAAGCCTCCTCTGCCATGTGCTCCCACCATGTGCACCACCACAGGCCCAAAGCAACAGGAGCCGAGTAGCCATGGCCTGAAACGGCCAAGATAAACATTTTCTCCTTTTAAGTTGATTGCAGGTTATCTTGTCCCTGGGATGGAAAGCAGCCTCACACACTTCCTGACCCCCAGGCATGGCCTTCCCTTCTGCTGGCTTTTCACCTTCCTTTCCCCACTTTCTCCGGGACAGTCTCTTAGTCTCCTTTTCCTGAATCACCCAGGGTCTCCATTCCGAGCTGCAGAATTATTTCCCAGCAGCTTCACAGGGTTCTGAAGGGGCCATTCTCCCTCTCCTCTCAGCCAGGTTTTGGCCCCTGCTGCTTTGGTCTCTGTCTCTCCCCTGAGGAAGGAGATGGTGTTCAGATCTGTGGCTCTGAGCCGGTCTGTCATGGAGGCCCTTGCCTTTGTTATTTGTGGAGGAAACTCTCCAGGGGAAAGAGGACTCTCCCTTTTTGATTTTCTGTATGACTTAGGGGCTGCTGTTGATGGGGCTAAAAGTACACAGTGGGTGCAATTTTTTTAAAAAACTCTTGGTCCAGTTCATCCCCACCCCCTCATACCCACAGCCCCAGTGCCCAGACTTGGACCTTCCTTGAAGTCACTAGAACTAGAAACGGTCATGTCTACTTTAGAACTCTCCTGGAGCTTAGGGAGAAGGGTAGGTGGGGTGGGGTGAAGGGGGTTGTGTATCTGCCTGCCCCTGTTAAACAGCCTTGGTGAAATGCCCTTCCAGCTTTTCCAGAGGGGGAAACCCACAGAAAGAAGGTCTGATCAGATTGCTTCATTCTGGCTTCAGCCCCCATCCTGTGGGCTGCTGAGACCCAGCTGCAGTGAGCCAGAGAGGAGCAGAAGAGTCTGGCCTGTGAACCTAACAGATGGTGGACACAACATGTCCTGAAGGCCTGGTTTGGGACCCTGGTTTCTTCAGTCACAAACATTCTGCTCTCTCCCTTGCTCTTTGATTACTTTCTTCTGGGTCCTTGTGTGTTTGTCTTAGAGATAGTTTCACCCTAATGTATAGGAAGTCGAATTAGGGGTTCCTGTCTCCATAGAAAGAAGTAGGGGGAGAGGACCCTGGCCCTTGGAGGGCTTTGCTAGAGTCCTCTGTAGAATCACCCAGACTCAGGGTCATTGGCAGAGGAAGACCCAGTAACACATGGAGCGGTCTCTCTGAAGTGTACGTCCCTTGACTATTTTTATTTGTCTTATGGTATTATTTTGTCTTTATCTGGTAACATTCCTTCCAAGCCTCTAAGCATCACTGAGGTTTTAAAATTCACAGAGTTGTCTATGTGGACTGTGCTTTCTTCATGTATTCATTAATCATATGTGAATGGAGTCCTGTGTTCCCAGAGTTGGGCCAGGCTGTGGGGGACCCAGAGATGAATCATTCTGAGAGCCTGTCCTTAAAGAGTTTATAATCTAATGGTCTAGTAAATGACTCTAAAGCAAAACAGTCATGATGAATGCTGCAGAAAGTCTCTGGATAAGGAGCCACAGGAGTTTAGAGAATGAAAAGGGACTTTCAAGAAGAAATATCTCCTACAATTTTATGAGCAGGCTTCTGAAAAGAACATGTTAATGGTAGCCTGCTCCTCTAAGGTTTATTACTACCATTATGGGTAAAGAAGGAATTAATTCATGGTCTGTGTGTTATTTGTGGTGCATCTTAAGGCTCAGTGTAATTTGAATATGAGGGATGAGCATCTGGCCAATGGATATGTCCCATGAACCTTAAGCAGTCAGATGAGGAGTTAGTGGTCTTATCTGGAATTGGCTCATTTTGTGGGCTTAGGATGCATTTAAGCAAAGTAACTAACAAATATGGATGGAATGACAGTGAAGTAGGACAAGTGGGTCTAGGACAGCTGAGCTGGATTGGTGCAATGAATGAAGCTGTGTAGAAGAGGCAGAGAAAGGTATTTTGAAAGTGAGGCATGACTTCCAAAGGCCAAGGATCCCAAGCCACAGGAGATGCAATCCCAGCCCCAAGTAGCTCAGCATCCAAGTAACTATTAAATCCCTTCACATAAAACATAACGGGTCTAAGGCACTGTGTGAAACTCCTCTATCACAGAATCAAGAAGTTGACATGAACCCCCAAAGTAGCTCTTTCTCTTGACTTCCTTAACCTTTTTAGTAGCACCATCATATTCTCAGCTACTAAGCCCCAACCTCAGTCCTTGGGGCTCTTCTATTCTTTCTGTACCATCTCCTCCCTGGAGAGCCTACCTTCATGAGATCTCTGGTGTCCCACAGTCTTTAGGCCCCCGTTAACATGTCCTTATTCCTGGTTCACATCACTCTCCTGGGAGTTCTGCAAAAGCCTCCTAATTTGGATTCCCCATGTCTTACTTTTTCCTCTTCCCACCATCCCACACATCTCTGTCCGAAATGATCCCCTGCTGCTTTGTGGAGAATAACTTGGAGGCAGAGATAGAGGATGATAGAGGATGTGGTTGCCCAGGTGAGAGCTAAGGGGAGGTCTGACAGTAGTGGTGGTGATGGGCATAGAGAGAGGTAGGAAGATCCAGGATGGATGTTGGAGGTGGACTCAATAGGACGAGGTAATGGATTGGCTGTGGAAGGGTTAGGGACAAAAGGTTTGTGATACTACTAGTGCCTTACATGGAGCTGAGTGAATGGAAGTGGACCAGGGGTGGAAATGGGGCAGGGATGCCATCATGAGTTTGGGCTCAAATATGTTGAGTTTGAGCTGTCAAGAGATGTAAGTGGTGAATTGGCTTATTGGTCTAGGCCTAAGGGGAGAAGTTTGGCTCAGAGATATATCTAGAGGTCAATGATATGTGACGTCCCAGTTAGATCAAGATATTAAGCATGTATGGTTATATTCAGCTTGGTCTTTTGGTTATATTCAGAGGTCGTGGATGGGTATGTGTGTGTTTTATTTTTTTGCTAAAAAGTATGAGCTATGCATTGACTATAACAGAGTACTGGAGCAGAGGTCTCTTTCTATCTGGGTAGATTGAGGAGGAGGTGAATAGTGGAGAACAAAGAACCATATGGGTTAAAATGGAAAAGTCCTTCAGGAATGGGGACTCTGTTATCTACCATTATCTACAAAGATGACCATGGCCCTTTTGTTGGTCCAACAAAAGGACAGTTCTGTGAGCCAATCACATATAATCTATAGCTCCATTGTGACCTTAGCCTAGTGTTTTCACACCAGAATTAGTAACGTGGCTAATTACACGGATCTTCCATCAGCACTACCCACTGCCCTAGTTGTTATTCCTGCCTCTGCCCAGAGTCCTATTCCAGAAAGTCTCTAAACAGACTAAACAAACCCAAGTGCTTCACACCTCCCACAGCCTTCCCTGGCCCACCAGGCCTCACAAACATATTTGTCCCTTCAAACTGAAACCGTAATCTTGGCTTATCTAGATCCAATAGTCCAAAGATATCTATAGCTGGAGATAAAGAAACAAAAGAACTTCTAAATGTCCTCCCACTCAGACAATTTTGGGAACAGCTCCAGCTCAAGTCCTGACAGGAGCAGCAGGGATGACTGGTACCAGGAGCTCTGTTGCCTTCCAAGCTTCTTGGGACGTGACCGGGGACGGCTCTGAGCAAGCCCCATTCCATCCATACACTGCTGTATTTTTGAGCTGCTTTATGTTTGTGTAATTATTTGTTAAAGTGTCTCTGCTGTTCCATGCTCCCTCTCTGTGTTAAAGGGGAGGAACCCAGTCTCCCTTGGTTACACTGCATTCTTGGGGCATGGTATCCTGCCTCGTCAGGCATTTAACATTAAAAAATTATGTTCATTTACTACCTCTGCATCTCAAAGTTTCTTCCTTTACAGTGGGTCTTCTCTACTTATGTTGTGTTTTGTATTTTTTTTTTAAATCTGGATTTAACATATAGCTTTGTGAGGACAAGGCAGTGGTATAAACAGCTTGGGCCTTAGCCTATGAGAGACAAACTTGAATTCTCTTCTGCTCACATAATAGCTTTGTGACCTTGGGCAAGCTGCTTAACCTCTCTGAGTCTCATCTGTCTAATCTGAAAAATGGGGACAAGAAGATGAAGTCACAAATATAAATTCCTTAGTACAGTGTATGGACTACCAGTTAGTGGTAAATATAAACCACATTTTAAGAGTTTCTTTCTCATTGTTCTTGTAGATTGGCAGTTCTCAAATTTTTTATTCTCAAGACTCCTTTATAACCTTTAAACATTATCAAAATTCCCAAAGAACTTTAGTTTGTATGAATTTTTGTTTATATGCACATATATCAAAAAGACACTAAGAAATTTTAGAAGTAGCCGTTAATCACTTTAATGGACTCATTTCATGTTGACGCTTAACTATTTTCAAAAATGATTCGCCAGGTGCGGTGGCACACGCCTGTAATCCCAGCACTTTGGGAGGCTGAGGCAGGAGGATTGCAAGTTCAAAGCTAGCCTCAGCAATGGTGAGGCACTTAGCAACTCAGTGAGACCTTGTCTCCAAATAAAATACAAAAAAGGGTTGGGGATATGGCCCAGTGTTCGAGTGCCCTTGAGTTCAATCCCCAGTACCACAAAAAAAAAAAAAAAAAAAAAAAAAAAAAAAAAAAAAATTCATGTCAAGACATTTTGTAAACCTCTCCAATGCTACCTTAATAGATAGATTCCAGACATTGCTTTGTCATCTATCCTTTGTCATTGTGGTATCACACATCATGTGGCCACTGGAAACTCTACTCACTGTACACTTTTGAGAATGAGAGTGAGAAAGAAGAATGTCTTAGCATAATTATAAAAATAATTTTGAACTAAGGATCGTCCTGAAAGGATCTTAGGGACTCTTCATGGTCCTCGGTCACATGTTGAGATCTGCTATTCTAGTTCAGGGTTCCACAGATTAGTCCCACATATACAAACACGACTCTAATCTGAGCAAGGCAATCAATAAGACTCACGATTGGAGCCCTGGAAGGCACCGTCAGAATCTCAGAGCCCAGGCATCCTCAGTTCATTTGTCCTTCCCCAACATCTAGCCCAGACCCTCATTATTCCACACCTGAATGTCAACCCCAGGATTTTGCTCTTGGGTGTGACAATGTGACACAGAAGAAAGAGCATTCTGGAGTCATCCAGGCTGATTCATTTACTGTAAAATGGCCCTTGTGAAAGGTGATTGACAGGACCCCCTCTCTTGGGGGTTTTGTAGTTCTAAATGAGATGATACTGCTGCATACCTGGGTGTAGCAACCACCACCTCACAATGAGTCTTGAGTAGATAGTTCTTTCCTATGCTATGCAGGTAAAATTGCCAGTTCATCCTGTGGCCACCACTGAATGCTCTCTTCTAAACCCTCATAGTGACTAAAACTAATACCACATGCATTTACCACTCACTTATAGGTTGCATTGTTTCTCATCTTCCATGTCTTGTTTTAGAAGGTGGTAAGCTACTCGAGGCCAAAATCACACCTCTTAATATTTCTGTACCTTCCATGGGACTGAATATTATAAACATTTCTTGTGTAGTATGAAAGAATTAGAGGATGCATATTTTGCCCTTGCAAGAAGAACAGCTTAATGGGATGACATATTTGTCAAGGAAATATAGTCATTCTTACAAAGTGATATTATAAACAAGTAATAATCATCAGGCAGATCATTCCATTGACAACAGACACCTGCTACAAACACATCTGTTTAACAAAGGAGATTTCTAAGTCTTTGCTAATGGCAAGCATATTTTGAATATTTTTACTATAATGCAATTCAGAGGGAAAAAAATGAATATACTGCCTTAGAGTTGTTTAGACGGGCATTAGACTAAGCCAGCTATTGCTAGGAAAGGCAGCTGAAAGGTGGTCCTGGTCAGCCACCACACAACCACTCTTCCACCCTTCCAGGGGCCTGGCCATCTCTGCAGACACTTTGGAGAAGCCCATTCTTCTTAGAGCCTGCACACTGTGCCCCTGTCTGGTCTTGGAGCATAGGATCGCCCTCTCCTTGCATCTGCATCTCCACTTTCTCTGTAACATAAGCCCCTTTAAATTGTTCAGAATGGCATGAAATGAAGGTTCCGGAAAAGGAGTTGTAGTTGGGTTTTGCTTTTTGCTCTTCTGAGTACCACTGCCCTCTCCCACATATTCCCAAAGGCAAGTGAGTATCCAGGGCCCTGTGCTTACTTTGAGCAGGGAATGGAAAGCCATAGTAGCAGCAATACAAATCCTAATTCAAATTAGGGTCTTAGTTACTTATCTTATGCCATATGAAAATCATGATAGGGCTCTTGTCTAATTCATACTCCACAGGAGCCTATAGGAGCTGCTGGGATATATGGCTGGTATGTCATATATCCATTCTTGTCACATGTCCAGGATACACAGCTGATTTTCCTACCTACTCAGGACGTTGCAGAGTGTTTGAAACAAAGGTAGACTCTAAAATGGATCCCATCTTTGTTAGTCTATTTTCTGTTATAACAAAATACATGAGGCTCAACACTTAATAAGGAAAAAAGGTTTATTTAGCTCACAGTTTTGAAGACTCCAAAAACTTGACACTAGCATCTGCTCAACTCTGGTAAAGGCTTCATGGTGAGTGGCATCAGAGTGGTAGGAGTATATGCAGAAGAGATCATGTGACAAGATGGGAAGCCTGAGAATAGGGAGGAACCAGGCTTATTTTTATAACAACTGATAAGCTGGGGGAACTAATCTCCTATCAGATCTGACCCATTCCACAAGTCCAGCATTAATCCCTTCTGAGGACAGTCATGACCCAATCATTTCCCACTAGGCCCCACTTCTTAAAGATTGCATTTACCTCAACACTTCCACCTAGAGAACCAAGCCTCCAGCACATGAACATTTGGGGGACACACCCAGACCACATCCAAATCCCATCGTACCATCCAATCTGCCTTCTGATGTGTTTATAACCAACAGGTCAGCATGGGTCTTGATTTTAAAGATTTTTGAGCTAAACACTCCACAATCTCCCTCACCTACCTAGTTTGTCTTCAATCCATTCAGATTCATCTCCTGCTCCTAGAGAGAGGGATTTCTCTGCTATTTTCTGCTGAAGAAAGGTCAACTGGCAGACTCCTTCTCTCTCTCTCTCTTTTTTTAATATTTATGGCTAAATTTATTTATTGCTTATCTTGGCATCATATAGATGCTCAGACTGTGTTTTTTTTAATTCAAAGTTGTATTTATAATAGTACTATGGATTACAATTCATAGTACACATATAAAGCATCTTTTTACGTAGCACTGTTTGTATACAAAGTACATTCATACCTTTCAAGTCTTCAATCATGCATTTAGGATAAAGATATCCATCTTTTTTTTTATTCAACCACCTTTTCTTTTTTTTTCCCTTCCATCCCCTCTTGTTCCCTTTCTTCCCCTTCCTCCCCTTTGACCATTCTAATCCTCCTGTGTACCTCGACCTAACACCACTGTGAATCAGCCTCCTTATATCAGAGAAAACTTTCAGTATTTGGATTTTTGAGATTGACTAACTTCACTTAGCATTATATTCTCCACCTTCATCCATTTACCTGCGAATGCCATTATTTTGTTCTCTTTTATTGCTGAGTAAAATTCCATTGTGTATAGATACCACATTTTCTTTATCCATTCATCTACTGAGGGACATCTAGGTTGGCTCCACAACCTAGCTATTGTGAATTGTGCTGCTATAAACATTGAAGTGGCTGTGTCCCTGTAATATGCTGGGAATGGAACCACCCTATGACCCAGCCATCCCACTCCTGGGTCTATTCCCAAAGGACTTAAAGACTCCTTCTCTTAATGGTTCTTCACTGATTTGAAGACCAACCCCTCACCGTCCTCCAGTTTTGACCTCTGTAATCATGTGTCTTTGAAGACACCAAGTGGATAGTTCACCTAGTGCTGGCTTGGTGGAAGTGTTTCAGATTCCATTGTGAGGAGGTTGCCATTTAAAGATGTGGAGCTAGTCACAGGCAAGAGTCTGTTTGCCAAGAGCAAATAAACTTATTTAGAAATGCTGCAGGGATGTGCTATGAGGAACACCTTATTCTACTGCTGTTTGATGGAAGAAGCCAGAAAAAGATGGCATTTTGTTACAGTATAGATACCACAACCCCCTCCATGAGGCAATCGGAAGGAAAGCTTACCTTTCTCCTTTTTCTTTCTTTTCCTCTTTCATTTCTTGTTCTTTCCTCCTCACTCCTTCATTTCCTCTTCGTTTCTAAACTTCTCTCTCTGTTCCAGATTAGTGTGAATTCTTCTAAAGAAAGGCTGAACTTTCCTCTGAAATGCTGAACACCAGGATCCCAGAATGTCCCCATATCAGGTTGTTAGAGAGTCCATCTAACCTTTTGGAAAAGGTCATCATTTTTATCCTGATATCCTTGGCTCATATGTAAAAAAATAAATTCAATTACTCAGAAAGTCCAGGACCTTCATCTTACACTTCCTCTGTGGAATGTTCACCTCCTCAGTCTATGGTAGAGACAAGAAAAAAAACAAAGGGTGAAAACCCTCCTGTCTCCTTTCTTGTTTTTGATGAAGGGCTTTGTC
Organism: Tamias sibiricus; assembly: GCA_025594165.1. Classification (NCBI taxonomy): domain Eukaryota; kingdom Metazoa; phylum Chordata; class Mammalia; order Rodentia; family Sciuridae; genus Tamias; species Tamias sibiricus. The sequence continues at coordinate 43,616,762 of CM046669.1, read as the reverse complement.
AAGTAATGCTTTGAAGGGATCCAGACATTGATGACACCAACTTCATCAGTTACCTGTGGTTTGGGGTCATTTAGATGAGGGTATTAAAATTAAGAACTGGGAAAACTAGTTCTGGATTTGTCATTTAATTGTTTTGGATTTTAGTTCCATTGTGTAAAATGGGAGAGCAAGTTCCTGTCTCAGTATCTAGGAGTAGGGAGGCTTCATTGATAGAAAACTCCTTCATGTTGGAGCTCACATTAAGGTTCTTCTAACATACCTACTCAGATAAACAATGGCTGTAACAATTGTTGACATCCTAAATTACCTAGAATCTCTGGGGATGAATTGTCTAAAGTGTTGCTGTAGGATTGCATATCTGGTGATCTGTATGTAAATCTCAGCCACATAGTGTGGTCAGGATGTGTGCATGTACCTGCATGGGATGTGACTCTGATGGAAGAGTGAAGGCAGAGATAAATGGTCCTGCTAATTTAGAAAATATGAGAACCAAGGAGGAATGCAAAACTTGGAGACAAGGATCCCCCTGCCCTTGCTTTTTAATAGTTTCACCTCTTAGGTTTGGGGCATCTCTTTTCTCTGCCCTGTCTTCTGCTCTCAACTTTTGTCCCTTTCCTATGTTTGGCAGTCCTAGTGTCTTTGTCTCCAGACTCCTTTTGGTAATTGTTATGTGTGGGGAGATAATTATGGGCCAAAGGAGCCTTCTATTGCAGAGTGTTCTATATACAGATAAGACATGGTGTCTGATCTCTTGTTTTCCTTCTCCACTTAGATACCATGAGAGCTGCTTCTGTCTAGGTAGGGATGTGTTAAAGTACTTCATACTTCATAAAGAGATAAGCCAAGTGTATGTCTTACAGTCCTGAGGTGCTATAAATAAGCAGCGGTTCCCTCTTGCCACCCTCATTGTGATCTAGGTAATGGCAAATTGAAACATAGAACTGTGATCCTGAATTAACCTTTGTTATGGTTTAGATATTAGGTGTCCCCCAAAAGCTCATGTGTGAGACAATGCAAGAAAGTTTAGAGAGGAAAGATTAGGCTAAACCTCTTATAACCCAATCAGTGTATTAATCCCCTGATGGGGATTAACTTGGTGGTAACTATAGACAGGTAGGGCATGGCTGGAGGAGGTAAAGCATTGGCAGCAGGTGGGGAGATGCCTTTGGGTTTATATTTTGTTTTGGTGAGGAGAGTTCTCTCTCTACTTCCTGATTGTTGTGTCCTGAACTGTTTTCCTTTAACACATGCTTCCACTATAATCTGCCTCACCTTGCGTGAGACCTCTGAAAACATAAACCCCAAAACATTTTCCTCCTCTAAAATTGTTCTTGTCTAGTCTTTTAGTCACAGCAGTGAAAAAGATGATTTAAAAAACCTTCTTCAATTATTATGTGTTTACATTGTATGCTAAGTGTGTGTGAGAATATAATGAAACATGAACTCTACCTTTAAGGAGTTCAGAGTCCAGTGTTAAAATGCAGTGTGAGTAATCCCACCAAGATTAAGAGAGACTGAATTTACCTTCTTGCACAAATTTAAACAAAAAAAACCAGATAAGATATAAGAAACATGTTTTCAAGACATTGGACATCAGGCTGTGAAGGATAGTGATTCCTGAAGCACAGAAAGTAAATGAAGATAGCTCTGTGACTTCCCCAGTTTACTGCCTTAGGATATTTTCCAGGCTGTGAGGAGGGTTAAACCAGGCAGAGCCCCAGGAGGTGGAGGTGAGACGTGGGGTGGATAGAAGCAGCTATATTTCATGGAATAGAATGTCAAACAAGAGGGGGCTATGCAGAGAGAGAGTAATATAGATTTGCAGAGGATCTACTTCAAGTTTTAATAGAACAAGTTTTAATAGAACTAATCATATGTGAATGAAGAAAATACCCAAGGCTAGGGGGAAAATGTTCAAAAGTATTAGAGAAAACATTGCTTGCTGCTCACAAAGGGCTAATAAGAGTTCCAGTTCCCACCAGGTAGACTGGATTCATGGGGCACATGAGTTCTCAGATGAGTCTTTCCTTGGAAGTGGGGAATTAGCCCTAAGTGTTGTTCTGGTCTGACTTAAAAAATACTCAAAAAAGAAAGCTGAAAAGTTTTTATAGGAATACAGAAATATCCAGCACCCCAAAATAAAAATTCACAGTGGTAGACATTCAATTAAAAAACTTTATCTGTTGTGCAAAGGAGGAGGAAAATACCAGACATGATGAGGAGAAAAATCAATCAAAATGGACTCAGAACTGGCACTGTTAGAATTAGCAAAGGCTTTTAGTTAAATATTATAACTATATTCCATGTGTTCCTAATAGTTAAGACATGAGAAATTTTTGCTTTTTTTAAAAAATCCAAATCAAACTCCTAGAGATGAAAAGAAAAATGTCCAAGATAAAAACTGCACTGTATAAAATTAATGGCAGCATTGACACTAGATCTTGCAAGAGAAAAGATTAATGAACTTGAAGACATTGCAATAGAAACTATCAAATTAAACAGAAAAGAATTTTAAAAAATAAACAGAGCATCAGTGAGGCATGACACAACTTCAGGGGACTATTATACATGTCACTGGACTCTCTGAAGGATAGGAGTGGGGTGGGGAGCAAGCACAATGTTTGAAGAAACAATAGCAGCAAAATTTCCAAACTTAATGAGAATTATCAATTCACAGATGGAAGAGCCCAGCAAATTTCAAGCATAAGAAACACGTAAAAACAATCAAATTGCTCAAAACAAGTGATAAGAAGTAAATGATAATGCTATAAATAACTCTTGTGCTCAGGCCACCCTGCCACACCCCCAACCCTAATGTGTGATGCCCAAGACTCTGCCTCTGTCCCTGTGGTTTCCACCCAGGTAAAGCTGGGGACTGCCTCCATTGAGGTGGGGGCAATGGATTTCTCCATTCCCACCAGCACCAGGCCTTCCTCAGCTCCAGACCTTCCTCAACTTACTCAAATTCCAGAATTCCTTCTAAAGACTCCTGCTCTAGATTGCAGATTTCAGATAAATACCTCCTGGCCCTGGTGCTTTTCTACTTCTGGCATGTCCACCTGTAGTTCAGTAAGTACTGTGATAGGGGACAGACAGATGGGAGTGATGGGAACACAAGGTTAAAGGAATGATTCTGTAACGTGGGCCCACTGTGCTGACCCCTATATGCTTTCTTTTCCAGAGAAGCAATTTACCTGCATCCCTGCCTCACTTAAGTGGACAGAATATGTCACATTCCTCAGCAAGCTATCTGAAGGAGAAATGCAGGCCCCAAATAATGTTGATAAGAGGAACCCAAGTTACCCCAAACGGGGAGACTTTGGTGTGCCTTTTCAAAGACCAGATCCTGAAACTTAGGAAGATAAGAAAAATTTCTCTTAACCATAAAATCTGAGAATTTATGATTAAGAATCCAATTAGACCAGTCTGCATGGGTCAAGGTGACCTAGAGTTGCCATGCAGCAGGACTTGAAAGTCTGATGCCATCCTGCTGTCAGTCAAGAGATGGACTTGGGCAGGACTCTCTGGAAACTTCTCTGGGATCCCCAGTAAAACTGGAGTGCTGAAGAGGCATGGTGTCCCTCTTTTTCTGAAAGGACCTACTCTCCCTTGAGAGTGTCCCCTTTACCTTTCCTATCTCTTCAATAAACTTGTTGCCTGTTATTCTGAGCGACATGTCTGAAATCTTTCTGACTTGATCGCAAGAATCAAGGTTTTAAAGCAGGGGTGGGGGTGGGGGGGTGTTCACATTGCCTCCATTTCCTAGAAGGCCCCATCCCTGTAACAATAAGGGGTGGGGGAAGGGGAGAAACTTTAAAAGCTACCATAGAATTAAATATGTCACATACCAAGACATGAAGACATTAGATTTCTCATTGGAAACAATGGAAGTAGATGATGATGGGACACCCTTTTTAAAGTAATGAAAGGAAACTCCCACAAGACAATACTGTCAGCCAGAGTTCTATACCTTTCAAACATCTTTCAAAAACAAAGGTGAAATAAAGACATTTCAGTCAAACAAAAAACTGAAAAAAATATATCATAAACAGATCAGCACTATAAGAAAAATGCAAACAGTCCCTCAGACAAAGAGAAAATGGGAGTGGGTAAAAATATGGATCTCTGTAAAGGACTGGAGAGCACCAGAAGTGGCTGCCCCATTGCCTGAACTTTCAACTTTTTTGCTGACTCCTTTCCTGCTCACCTTAGAAGACTACTACTTTCCCCCAACCCCTGATTGAAATCCACCTGCCTCCCAAAGCAATCTGATTACCTGACATTGAATTCACCATGCTATCATGGTTGTCTGCTCATTTATCTGACTCCTCTAGGAATTTGAGCCCCCCGGAGAGCAGAGAACTTGGAAGGACTGCACTGATAATTGGCAGTGATCAGCAAATGTTTATTGGGTAGTTCAGTGTTCTGAATCGAGGCATAGCAGTAGTGATAAGACAGAAAAAACTGAGGCAAACCCAATTACCCAATTAAGACTCATGATAGTCAATCAAGGGGCGGTAGAATTCACTTCGTTGTTGTGCAGACTTTAGCCATTTGTTTCTTTTCGCCCTACCCAAGTTCAACTGTATTACAATTTACTTCATATTACTGTTTAAATTGAGTCATACATTTTTACATAAATATATTTTAAAAACACAGCAGGATTAGTGCTGTGATAGAGGCATAAATGGGGAGCTGTTGGTGAGGGTGGTGACTTTGCTACTCTTTGCATGAATAAGTGACTGGAAGAAGGAATGTGATGTCATTCAAGCAGCTCTGAGGCATTTCCTCAGGCAGAAAAATGGGGAAAGGCTTTACTCTAGAGGGTATTGCACATGCCAAAGTAATGAAGCTAGTTTGCAAATGAGTTTCAGGCTCTGAGGGTAGAGTAAGTGTGGCTGTGGGCAGGATGTAAGGAATTTACCATCAGAAGACACTCTTGGTAACAGTACTGATCTATCGTGCTGAGTAGTGTTTTCGGAAAGTGAATGGGAAAAGTGTAGCTTCAGATATTAAATTGAGAAACCCCTCTCAGAGGCTGAGTAACTGTCTAGGCTAAGTAAGTGAACTTTGGCTCCCAGCTGGGCCTGGGAGAGTAAATTTCACTCACAGTAGGCCAGTGACTGTCCTCTTTCCCTCTGCCTGGTGTCTCCTCTAGAAGGGGTCGAAGACACTTATCCAAATATGCCATGAAGACTTGGGCCAGGAACTGTGGTACAAACTGGCACGAATGCCTGGCAGAGAGCAAGGAAATTTGAGAACAAGCCTCCAACAAATCTTCCCAGCAGTTTGGTAGGAGAGAAACTACTTCCCTGAGGCAAGTATGGCGCCAGGCCAGGCCTGGCCTGGGAAGTGAGGGCAGGAATGGAGTGTGCGGACAGATTGCCTGGCTGCTGCTGCTCCTCTTCTCCCTCCAAAGTCTGTGAGGAGTGATCCTAAAGTTGAGGAAAGATCATTCCAGGATCTGAAGCAAGGTCTGGTTTTCAAGCTCATGGCTTACAGGTTGTGTATCCTTGGATTCTTTATCTGTAAAACAGAACTGGAAAGAAAAGCTCTATCTGCCCCATGGGATACTTGCTGGCTCAGGTCATAGGTGTGGGAGTGCTTTGTAAACCCTCAGGCACACCACAGGTGCAAGAATGTGGGAAGAGGGTGGGAGTCCTCTCAAGGAACAAAGTTCTTTTGAGAAGGAGGCTGTCTTTGCTGTAGAGAACACATTTTTTGGACTTTATACTGTTGAAAGCAAAGATGGCTGACGTGGGGCTGATCCTCACCTGCTATTTGAGTGAGGTTTGCTAAGGGTCCTGTCCTTTCCAAAGGGTAATGGCCCTGCCTCTGTGCATGCCTGTGGATATGACAATTTCTGGGCTCTCTGTTGATCCCCAGATCTTTTTCTGTTTCCAGCTTTCCCTAAATCTGCCATAGATACCAAGGGCACAGCTTCAAGCTTAGTGGCTGCAAAAATGAAGAGGTTAATGAATTGTGCCTAGAGCATGGGCTGGGAGGAGGTTAAATGAGGCCCCGATTTAATCATCTATATTTAATTATTTGTTGAACCTTGTTTAGTCATTCATCGGAGCAACACATTTCCACTGAATATCTTGCATTTTAAACTCTGCAGTAGTTTCTCTTTTTTCTGGATGGTCCAACCTCCACCAACCTCACTTGGCATTGATGAAACTGGCTTCTCAAGGCAGGACATCCTAATCCTATGAATTTGTATAGCTCTTTCTTTACATGTTACAAAACCTTTCACAATGCCCTCTTTAATCCTTTCAACAACAATGTGAAGTATATAATTTATGTGCACTTCGAACCAGGTTGGCTGGGGTGCAAAGAAATTAAGCAACTTGTTCAAGGTTGCACAAATAGTGGTGGATTCTGGATTCAAAAGTAGTTTCTGACTCTAGAATCCCAGTGCTATCCCATAATAGTTCATAAAGCACATTATGCCTTATCCATGAAGGCGGCCAATAGGTTTTAGGACATGTGCTTTGTGGTGGTCGTCTGAGGCCAAGAATGTTTTCATAGAGACACTTTCCCTGACCAGATCTGGCCCAGTCCTTCTGGCAATCAAGGACAAACGTACCGAGGCAGACAGACTAGGTTAGCCTCCAGCAGGTTGCCCAGGAGAGAAGAGCTCTTCTCTGTGGGAAGCAAATCCCTGAGAGCATCCTTTGTCTCCATTAGCATGCATTCACAGCTCTGAGACATTGAGCTTACCACCTATGACTAAATTCATTTACATTCATTCCCCTGAAATGCCTGGACCACCCATTCGAAGCCTTTCTAAATACTTCCTTCCCCCAACATTATATGTAGCACTTGTTTCTGGTCTATTGACTTTGTAATTTAGGAAGAGAATGAGGCAACTTCATTTTTAGGGCAAGATTTATTCATTGTCACCCCCACCACTGCTACTGGAGCTTATCACTCACTCTTCTGTAATGCATTTCTGCTAGATGCTGGTGGCAGCATGCTTCACAGTCTTTTTCACAGTTTCTGTGTTTTACTGGGTATTAATGACTCCATTTTGCAGAGTGATAATGTGGTGACGCTTTTTCTTTTTCAGGGCTGAAAAGGTTTAGAGATTTTGCCTGATATGACTTCTAATTAGGATGTCATTTAGATGCAAGCATCGATTGCTTCTTTCCAAACAAAGAGAAACACCTCAGCAGTCTTCTAGCAAGCACACTGGGTCTGAAAAGGGAATAATTTTTCCCTCCTACTCCTCATGCTCCTTATGTTTGTGTTTTCTTCCCCCTCTGGGCTGCTCACAATTACATCAAGAGCTTCTCTGACTCAGAGCAAAGCAGCCAGAAAGTTCCTGTCTAGTCCTGAAAGTTCTGTACTTGAGGGAAGGAGGGTGGGGGGAGCAGGTTTGTCTTCTGAGCCCTGCCAAAATCTGCAAGGCTCTTGGAGCTCTAGACTCTCCAGGGCTGCTTTCAATCCTCTGGGGAATGAGGTTAGATGTTGTCCATGGTGAGATGATTCCTTCCAGAGTTAACTTTTTCTGAAGCTATCCTGTGATTCTGTCTTCCCTCAGGAAGATTTTAACTTCTTTCTATCATACCCAGATGAGGATGAGCTTTGCCCAGTCACCATTTTGTAAGTATTGATTACCTGCTTGATCTGTGTACCCATGACTACATATGCCAATGAAAACCATCTCCTCTAGTCATCTCTTTATAAAATTTTCAACAAAACATCTTAATAAACTTTTTTTTTTTTTTTGGTCACTTAACCAGGGGCACTTGACCACTGGGCCACATCCCCAGCCCTTTTTTGTGTTTTATTAGAGACAGAGTCTCACTGAGTTGCTAAGTGCCTCGCCATTGCTGAGGCTGGCTTTGAACTCGTGATCCTCTTGCCTCAGCCTCCTAAGTGCTGGGATTACAGGCGTGCGCCACCATGCTGGCTTAATAAACTTTTTTAAAGACTGGTTTTTAGGCTAACAACGAAATCAAGTATAAGGTACAGAGATTTCCATGTGTCTCCTACTTTACACGTACATGGCCTCCCTCACCACCAACATCCCACCAGAGTGGCACATTTGTTAGTTAATGATCTTTTTATGTCTCTGTAATTTTGCCTTTTCCAGAATGTCATATAGTTAGAACCATATAGTAAGTAGCATTTATATTTTGACTTCATTCACATAATGCAGATCTAATTTCTACTATGAACTGTTATGGCTTGATAGCTCATTTAGTTTTAGTGCTATACAATGTTCTATTTTCCAAATATACCACAGTTGTCCATTCACCTATTGAAGGACATCTTAGATTTTCTTTAAAGTCTTGGCAATTACATATAAAGCTACTATAAACATCTATGTACAAGTTTTTATGTGAGCATAAGTTTTCAATTCATGGGTATTCAATACCAAGAAACATGATGGCTAGGTTATATGGTAAGAATATGTTCAGTGCTTTGAAAAACCACCAAATTGTTTTCCAAAGTGGCTATTCCATTTTTGCATTCCCAAAAACAAAGAATGAGAGTTTCTGTTGCTTCACATCCTCATCAGTATTTTGTGTGGTCAGTTCTAGAGTTTGACCATTCAAATAGATATATAGTGACATCACACTTGTTTTGATTAACATATCCCTAATGATAATGATGTGGAATATTTTTCATATGCTTATTTGCCATCTGTTTATACCCTTTTCTAAGGTGTCTATTATAGTCTTTGACTTTTTTTTTTTTAATGGTACCAGGGATTGAACTCAGGGGCACTTAACCACTGAGCCACATCCCCAGCCCATTTTATATTTCACTATGTTGCTTAGGGCCTCACTAAATTGCTGAGGCTGGCTTTGAACTCTATATCCTCCTGCCTCAGCCCCCTAAGCCACTATGATACCAGGTACATGCCTGGCCCAATTTTAAAATCGAGTTTTTCGTGTTCTGATTGTTCAATGTTAAGGGTTCTCATATATTTCAGATAACAATCTTTTGTCTGCTATGTCTTTTGAAAATATTCTCTCCCAATCTGTGGCTTGTTGTTGTAGTTAACTTTTTTTTGCCACTGTGACTAAAAGACCTGACCAGCACAATTGTAGAAGGAAAATTTTATCTGGGGGCTCATAGTTTCAGAGGTCTCAATCCATAGACATCAGGCTCCATTCCTTGGGGCTTAAGGTGAGGCTGAATCTTGGTGGAAGAGTGTGGCTGAGGGAAGCAGCTCACATGATCATCAGGAAGCAGAGAGAGATTTCCACTTGCTAGATACAAATATATACTCCACAGCCATACCCCTTAATGCCCCACTTCCTCCAGCCACACCCACCTGCCTTCAATTGCCACTCAATCCCATCAGGTGATCAATTCACTGATTAGGTTAAGGCTTTTATAACCCAATCATTTATACTCTAAACCTTCTTGCATTGTCTCACACATGAGCTTTGGATACCTCACATTCAAACCACAACACTTTTTTTTTTTTTTTTAACTATCTTTTGAAGAATAGAACATTTTACTGAAATTCAGCTTATCAATTATTTCTTTTATGAATATGCTTTCAGTGTTGCAACTAAACCAAGGTGATCTACATTTGTCTCCTACATTCTGGGAATTGTATGGTTTTGTCTTACATTTCAGTCTGGAATACATTGAGTTAATTTTTTGAAGAGTGCAAGTTCTGACTGAATCCATTTTTTTCCATGTGGTTATCCAGTTGGTCCAGTACCATTTGTTGAAAAGATTATCCTTTCCCCATGGCATTGCCTTTGCTCTTTTTTTCAAAGATCAGTTGACTATATTCATGTTGGTCTATTTCTGGATTCTCTATTCTGTTGTGATGATGATCTGTGTATTATTTTATCAATAGTGATTACTATAGCTTTATACTGAGTTTTGAAGTTGGATAATATTAATCCTCTAATTATTATCCTCCTTTAATACTGTGTTGGTCACTGTGGATCTTTCACCTGTCCATTTAAACTTTGGAATCAATTTGTCAATATCAACAAAATTACTGGAAAAATCATAGAACTTTGATTGGAATTACAATGAATCTATAGACTGATATCTTGACAATATAGATGCCCCTTAACTTATGATAGGGTTACATCTTAATAAATCATGCAATGTTGAAAATATCATAAGTGAAACACGCATTTAATACACCTAATCTACCAAACATCACAGCTTAGCAAATCTACCTTAAACATATTCAGAACACTTAATTGACTATTGTTGGTTAAAATCATTTGACAAAGCCTTTTTCATTATAAAGTGTTTAATATCTCATGTAATTTAATGAACTGAGAAAGAAAAAAAAAACAATGTTGTATGAGTATGCTTTTGTATCATAATAAAGTTAAAAAATCATAAATTGAACCATTATAAATCAGGCACTATTAGTATTGTCTTCCCATCCATAAATATGAACATCTCTCCATTTATTTAGCTCTTATTTTAGAGTTTTGTAGTAGTTTTCCTCCTATAGGTCTTGTACATATTTTGATATATTTATGCCTAAGTATTTCATTTTGGAAAACTAACATAAAATACATTGTTTTTAATTCCAAATTATGGTTTTTCATTTCTGACACACCTAGGGAAGCAATTGATTTTTGTTTATTAACTTTGTATTCTGTGGTCCTACTATAATAACCTATTAGTTCCAGAAAGTTTTGTTGTTGTTGTTGTCATTGATTCCTACAGATTTCCTACATAAACAATCATGGCATCTACAAAAAAGACAGTTTTATTTCTTCTTTCCCAATCTTTTTTTTTTTTTTTTTTTTTTTTTTTTGGTAGAGGGGATTGAATCCAGGAGGGCTTAACCACTGAGCCACATACCCAACCCTTTTTTATATTTTATTTAGAGACAGGGTCTCTCTGATTTGCTAAGTGCCTTGATAATCTGCTGAGGATAGCTTTGAACTCGCGATCCTCCTGCCTCAGCCTCCTGAGTTGCTGGAATTACAAAGCATGGGCCATCAGCCCAGCTCTTCCTTCTCAACCTTTACACTTCCTTTTCTTATTGAATTATCTGGGACTTCTGATATGATATTGCAAAATGGTGGTGAGAAGGGACATTCTTGTCTTCTTGACAAAGCTTTCTCACCATTAATTATAAGGTTAGCTATAGGTTTCTTATATAGGTATTTTGTTATCTAGTTGCGGAAATTCTTCTCTAATCCTGGTTTTCTGAGAGTTTTTAATCATGAAAGTGGGGTATCGTGTGCTTTTTTTTTTTTTTTTTTTTTTTTTTGCATCTATTGAAATAAGCATGTGGTCTTTTGATGTGATGGATCTTGCATACCTGGAATAAGTCTCTTGGTTTATAATTCTTTTTATATATTTTTAAATTCAATTTGTTAGATTTTTAAGAAATTTGCATATATATTACTGAGAAATATTGGTGTGCAGTTTTCTTTTCTGTAATGTTTTTGTCTGGTTTGGTATTAGCATAATGCTAGCCTTGTAGGAAGAGTTCAGAAATATTCCTTCTCCTATCTTCTGAAAGAGATTTTAGAGAACTGATATAATTTTTTGTGAATGATTTGCTGATTTGCTTTTTATTTCTCATCATGGGATAATATTAAAAATGTGCATAACACAGTATATCTGCAACTTCTTTCATTCCTGTTTTTGGTATTTGCAGTGTACTTAAGAACTGATATAATTTATTAAAGATTTGGTGGAATTCACCAGTGATTACATATGGGCCTGGTGCTTTCTATTTCAGAAGATTGTTTATTGTTTCTCCAGTTTCTTAATATTTGTCCAGTTTCTTAAAAGGGTATAAGATTTATTTATTTATTTTCAAGTACCCAGGGTCACTCTACCACTGCACTACCTCCCCACTCTTATTTATTGTTTCTTATTTTGAGACAGGGTCATGCTAAGTTGCCCAGGCTAGTGTTATACTTGTGGTCCTCCTGCCTCAGCTTCTCAACCAAGTAATTCTTGGGTGAATTTGGTATATTGTCTTTCAAGGAATTGGTCCATTTATCTAGGTGCTCAGAGTATTCCTTTATTATCCTTTTAACGCTCATGAAATCTGAAGTGATGTATTCATTTTTTATTTTTTTATAATAATTTATGTCCTTTGTCTTTTTTCTTAGCATGGTAGGAGGTTTAGCCATTTTACTGATGTGTTCAAACAACCAGCTTTTGGTCTTGTGAATTTCTCTATTATAATTTTTAATTTTATTGATATCTGCTTAAGTTTTGGAATGATCAAATCATGGTATTTAGCATTTTTTATCTCCTTAAACATTTATCATTTCTTTGTTCTGGAAAGCTCTGAACTCATTTCTTCTAGTTCTTTGTACTATCTGTAATAAATTGTTGCAAATGGTAGTCATTATACTGTGCTATCAAACAATAGAACTTATTCCTCCTGTGTAACCTATTTTCCAACTTCTTTCCATTTCTTCTCTCCCCAACCCATCCAAGCTTCTGGTGACCACTATTATACTTTCTTCTATGAAATCAACTCCTTTAGCCTCCACATATGAGTGAGATCAGGTAGTATTCATTTTTTCTGTGTCTGGTTTATTTCACTTAACATTATAATCTCCAGTGTCATCCATAGCTGCTACAAATGAAAGGATTTCATTCTTTTTTATGGGTAATATTCCTGTGTGTGGCCCACCCTTTTCTCTTGTCTCTCTCCTTCCCTTCCAGTTCTAGGAATGGAACTCAGGGCCTTGCATATGCTGGGCAAAAGCTCTACTCCTGTGTTATACCTCTAGCCCTTACTATTTTTTATTTTGACACAGGGTCTTGATAAGTTTCCCAGGCTGGTCTCAAATTGATGATCCTCTTCCCTCAACCTTCTGAGTAACTGAAATTACAGGCAAGGGCCACCCCACCCAGTATTTGTATTTTTTAAATTTCTCTTTAAGCATTGCTTTTGTTGCATTCCATCAATTTTGATAAATTTTGTTTTCATTTTCATTTAGTTCAAAGTATCTTAAAATTTCTCTGGGGATTTCTTCCTTGATGCTTGTTTTATTTAGAATCTTATTGTTGAATCACCAAGCATTTTGGAATTTTCTAGCCATCTCTTTTATTGATTTCTGTTTTAATTCCATTTTTGTCTGAGAGCAGACATTGTATGATTTCTATTCTTTTAAATTTGTTCATGTGTCTTTTGTGGTCCTGACTGTGATTTGTTTTGGTGAATGTTCCATGTGAGTCTGAGAAGAATTTGTATTCTGCTGGTGTAGGGTGAAGTAGTCTATACATGTCCATTACATTCAGGTGATTAATGGTGTTACTGAGTTCAACTGTGTCCTTTACTCATTTTTTGGCCTCCTGATCTTTCCATTTTTAACAGAGGGTATTAAAGTCTCCAGCTATAATAATGGATTGATTCATCTACTTCTCCTTGCAGTTCTATCAGTTTTTTCCTCGTGTACTTTAACACTCTATGATTGGGTACACGCATGCTGTTATGTCTTCTTGGAGAATCGATCCGTTTGTAATTGTGTCATTTGAAACCTCCTTTTAGCACACTAACTAAAGGACTTCCTCTAGCTGTAAACTTAGTAAAGTCCAAAGATGGCCAACAGATAGAAATAGATGAGGGAAAATATTGACTTCATACACTGAGTTATAATTCAGGAAGAGAACTAAGTGCTTTCATTATTTATGAATTTAATTAGTTTCTTGTATTTGTATGTTTGGCTTACCTTGGTAATGACAGGAGGAAAGAGATCATTCATTATTATTATGTGGCAGGCCTTCTTTTACTGGAAATACAATAATGAGGAAGAGAGGCATGATTCCTGCCATCTAGAGTTAATGGTCTGGTGGAGAAAACAGATAATTAAATAAATAATCATTCCCAGTGGTAAGGGATCTTTGAGCAAAGGCTGTAGATATCTTTTGTATCTACTTCAGAGGGTATACAGTGATATACACATAGTTGTTTCATTGTAGAATAAATTGCATAGGATAGTTTGGTGATGAAATGGGAGCAGGTATGGGGAGAAAGTTTTGGATGGTGATGGGTTTTATTGTTGTCAGTGCTGTTGCTGCAGAAGCCCACTGGCCCTGATGCAGGTGTGGAAAATGGTACATCCTGTGACTTCAAGTTGAAGGAAATGCATCCTTAGCCCTGCCATCTAAAGGCTTCAATGACCTGCCAGGTTCCTGAGGTCACAGCTTCATCCATCTTCCTCCATGGGAGCTGGGACTTGGGGAAGCCTGGCTGATTTGCACACCTGTGACAGTCTTGTGAGATTGCACTCAGTGTCCTGCTTCAGACTTCTGCCACCAGATCTTCCACCCTCCCTACCCTGACCCCCTTTTCTTCTTCTGCATATAAAGAACCACATAATTACATGTCTAATTAGGCATAATATAGCTAAATTTCTAGAAAGTCATTTTATGCCTCCAAAGCACATAGTAGGTTTGCAAACAAGTCATTCATCCTGATGGGTGAACTGTAGAAATCAGGCTTTGTATATCTCTTTCTCTCTCTCTCCCGCTTTCTCACTTTATTTTATTGTTTAATACTGGGGAGAAAGCTGCATCCTGAATTGACTTATATCTCTCTCAGAAAAGCGAGTTACTATGAGCTCATCTCTAAGGCTAAAAACTAGGGTTAAATGCTGGGGAAGTCATGGTGGAGTTAGTAAAGCTGATGTGCTTAATCCATTCTGAGTTGGTTTTGCTGTGACCCACTATAAATTATGCTGCATTTGGCTGTGCACTTAGAGGGGCATAATGGCACTGACACTAAGCATACTAAGGGATTCCACATGAGAAGACCAGATGTCCTTCATTGTCCCACACAGATCTGGGCACTTTATGCTCCTTACTGCTTTGTGTACCTTCAAAGAATAGGGATGACCCTGGTTTCCTTCTTCAGTTTGTTGGCATTAAGTACCACGCTTTTTGTGCCTTTCAAGAGAAGGAATAAAATCAAAGGTCCCACAGAAATGAAAGAGCCTCAGGGGACCTCAGTAGTTTTGAGGAGAAAAATAATGAAAAGATTTCAGTTTTTCCCATAGACCAAGTTAGCCCTAGTCATTCCAGTAAAATTTCAATGAGCATCTCATAACCCGTCCTCACCATGGCAGAGAAAGGAATTGAATCCTAAGAAAATGGATATTTCTTCTTACTTTATGTATTTATTTATTTTAGTGCAGGGATTGAACTCAGGGGCACTCAACCACTGAGTCACACCCCAGCCCCTATTTTGTATTTTATTTAGAGACAGGATCTCAGTGAGTTGCTTAGCGCCTTGCAGTTGCTGAGGCTGGCTTTGAATTTGAGATCCTCCTGCCTCAACCTCCTGAGCCACTGGGATTACAGGTGTGCGCCACCGCACGCAGTGGATATTTCTTATTTTGAACAACCAAATCCAATAGTGTCTGTCAACTGAAATGAGGAAGACAGAAGAATAGCTTTAGGATGGGAGTTAGTGATTCACGAGGGGCTCAGGTTTAGATCTGTTAAGTTTGATATATCAAAAGTGTTTCCAGGGTTCTTTAATCTGATATACCAATCTATTTTTGTACTTCTACAGACACACCTAATATTTTAATTAACATAGATGTTTAATTTAATTAGTAGATCAGTTATCTTCTTTTAAAGCTTGTCAATTATTCATATAATATTATTTATGTATTTGATTTTAAAATTAGTGTAAGTGCCCTATAAACTCATGGGAGTTTTCTTGGACTCAGTTTTAATAATATAGCAATTTAAGAATAAACGTTTTAATAACATTGACTAATACTTATTTCTCCATTTACTCAAGAATTTAAAAAGACTTCCTACAGCCAAGGTTTGATAATTTTCTCCATACATACTCTGCACATTTTTAGTCAGTTGAAAAATTTTAAATTTAATTTTTAATTTGAAAGATAACATTGTGTATATTTATCATGTATAACATATTTTGAGGTGGATAAATATTGTGAAATGGTTAACTGTAGCTAATTGACAAATGCATTACCTCACACAGTTGTCATTTTCATGGTGACGTCATCCACTTTGTATTTTTCAAGAACATAATATATTGTTGTTAACTATAGTTACCCTGCTGTACTACAGATCTCTTAAATGGATTCTTCCTTCCTATCCCATCCTCTCCTCTACCCATTCCAGGCTCTGGTAAACCACTATTTTACTCTCTACTTCCATGAGATCCAACTTTTTATATTCCATGTATGAGGGAAATCATGTGATATTTGTCTGTTTCAGGCTTATTTCACTTACATCCTTCAAATTTCATCCATGTTGTCACAAATGACAGAATTCCCATCATTTTAAATGCTGAATACTATTATACTCCATTGTGTATCAATAGTGCATTTTCTTTGTTGTTCATTCATTGATGGACATTTAGGTTGATTGCATATTTTAGCTATTGTGAATAGTGCTGCAGTAAACATCTTTTCAACATGTTGATTTCATTTTTCTCTGAGTATAAACCCAGTAGTAGGATTGATGGATAGTATAGTAGTTCTATTTTTAATTTTTTAGGGAACTCCCATTGTTTTACAAAATGACTATACTAATTTACATCCCATTAATGTGTGTAAGATTTCCTTTTTCTCCACATTCTCGCCAGCATTTGTTATCTGTTGTCTTTTCGATAATGGCTACAGTACTTGGGGTTTAGAGAGAACCTTCTGGCGTAAGTCATTTTGGATACTGCACACCAGAGACACAGTATTAATGGTGAGGCGGGGAAAGAAGGACAACTCTGGACATTTTTGTTGCATTAACACAGGGTAGCTCTAGTGACTGCCACTTCGAGATATGAGTATCTACAACTGAATTTTCCCTCCTATTGTAAGTACTAGGGAACCAGACAAAAATCTCAAAGAACTCTTTTCAGATATTGAACAACAAATAGTGCAGTTATGACCTCACCTCCCACCAGAGAAGGGAAACAGAAAGTATTTTGAGGCAATTTATGCATCACAACATAGATCCTAACAGAGCACGGGGGTATCACTGCACTGAGAAGACAGAAATTTGAATTTAGAGAGGCTGAGGTGGCTGGAATGTGCTAAGCAGAAAATGCCCCTGACCTTCAGAGAGGTCCCATTACATTTACTACTGAGTGCCATATGTAGGCAAAAATGCAAAGAATGACCAGGTAATACAAGTGGGACATTCCTTGAGGCCAGATAAGACTTGCAGAAGTTTGTGTTCTGGCCAGAGTGGAGGATTCTTGCTTAGAGCACTTGAAGCAATTCCACTACAATTACAGCTTGGTAACAGGACTAAATAAGCCCTAACATCTACTTACTAAAATTTCATAAAGCTTTAAAAAGGATCAAGCTGATGATATGCAAGCAAATTGCCTGATAGACACAGTCCGTTCATCAGAGGATAACAAAATCCAACATTCAACAACAGAAGCTTAATGTTCAGCGTGCGGTCCAAAATTACTAGGCATTCATAAAAGCACAAGAATGTGATCCATAACTAGGAGAAAAATTAGTTTATAGAAATAAGCTCCAAATGACAGAAAACAGGATTAACAGATAAGGTCCTTAAAAAACAGCTGTTATAAATATGCATGTAATTAGAGTTGCAGAAGTAGATTAGGGCATAGGAAAAGGCTAAAAACTTTCCAAACTTTGTGAAAATTATAAATTCATAGACCCAAGCATCTCAACAGTCCCTAGAAAAACAAACACACAAAGATCATACCAACGTGTTCATGCTCGAATTATTGAAAACAATTGATAGAGAAATGTTTGAGGATAAGAAAAAATTCTACACAGATAGGGACATATTATGTACAGAAGAACGAAGGATGATAATACTCACATTATTAGAAATTTTTTAAGACACAAGAAAATGACATCTTTAAAGTGCTGAAACAAAAACAATAAAATAAACTATCAACTTGAAACTCTATATCCTTCAAAACCTGATTTTTTCAGATAAACAAAAGCTTACCAAATTCTATTTTAATTTAAATTAATTTCAACTGATACCTAAAATAAAAAATTATGCATATTAATGGGATAGCATGTGATACTTCAACACATGTATACACTGTGTAATGTTTGAGTCAGGTTATACATATCTATCTCCTTAATATTTATCACGATGAAAACTTTCAAAAACATTTCTCCTGAGTGTTTTGAAATACATAGTTCATTATTATCATTACCTTCTTGCTCCTACCTAATTTGGTACCATGGATCAACCTCTCCTCATCTCTTTCCCTTTTCCCTCTCTGGCCTCTGGTAACCATCATTCTACTCTTAACTTCTATGAGATCAACTTGTTTTAGATTCCACATGAGGACTGACAGAATTCTTTGCAAGCAGATGTGAAATGCAAGGAAAATACTATCACTTAGATCTACACAAATGAAGGAAAACATCACTGGGGGAGCCAATATGACAGGGTTTGCATTTTATGATTCCATTCATGAAACAGTCTCAAAACAACAATTATAGAAATAAAGTCCACTTGGTGTTGCCAGGAGTTAAAAAGAGGAGGGAGGGAAATCAGTGGCTACTAAGGGGAAATTTGAGGGATCCTCCCAGGGATAAAAGGAGCCAAGAGGGCATTTCAAGGGGGAGAGAGTCTTTCTGCAAATGATGTTTCAAAACCCCATATTCGTGTTCAAAAATGAAACCACAAAGCTTGCTTCACAGTAGACAAAAAAAATAAAATAAAATAACCCTGAAATAAGCAGCATGCTAAAAGATTGGAATTAAAACTATAAAACTTCATAGGAAATCTTTTTTTTAAAATATTTATTTATTTGCTTTAGTTGCACACAATGCAATAATGCATTTAAGTTTACATGGTACTGAGGATCGAACCCGGGCCGCGCACGTGCGAGGCGAGCGCCTCTACCGCTGAGCCACAACCCCAGCCCTTCATAGGAAATCTTTGAACCTGAGGATAGCCAAAGATGTCTTAGAAAGTAAACTTTTGAAACAAAAGAAAATATTGAATCATTTGGCTTCATTAAAGACACTATTAAGAAAAACAATGAGTTTTTCATCTATGTACTAGGATAAAATAGCTGATAAAGTATTTGAATCTAGAGTATATTTAAAAACTCATACAACTCAAAAATGCAAAATTAACTTTAAAAATACACAAGAGATTGGACAGACACTTTACAGGAGATGTATAAATAGCCAAAGGCACATGAAAAGATACTCAATTTAATTAGTTATCAAGAAAATGCAGTTTCAAACTATAATGAGATACCCACTACAATGGGTAAAGTTAAAACAAACTTTCATATATTGCTGGTGGGTGTGTTAAATGTTATTGACCTTTAGAATTCAGTTTGACTGGTTTTTTTTTTTTTTTGATAGTCAAGAATATGCTTATCATAAGAGCCTGTGTTTTCACTTCTATTTGCCAAATAGCAATGAAAACCTATGTTCAGAGAAAATTTGTACATTATTGCATTATTGTTCACAATATCTCAATTCAGAAAAAAACCCCAAATGTCCATAAGCAGATGCCTAGATAATCAAATTTTAATACATTTGTACAATGGAATACTATCATCAATAAAAAAAAGTGAATTAGAGATATGCATAATAACTTGGTTGAATATCAAATATATTATGCTGAGTTTTTTAAGAAAGAAAGCCAGGCCGGGCGCGGTGGTGCACGCCTGTAATCCCAGCACTTTGGGAGGCTGAGGCAGGAGGATCACGAGTTCAAAGCCAGCCTCAGCAATGGCGAGGCACTTAGCAACTCAGTGAGACCCTGTCTCTAAATAAAATACAAAAAAGGGCTGGGGATGTGGCCCAGTGGTTGAGTGCCCCTGAGTTCAATCCCTGGTACCAAAAAAAAAAAAAAAAAAAGAAAAGAAAGAAAGAAAGCCAGACCCAAAACAATACTCACATATGGTTTTATTTATATGAAATCAGAGGGAAGGCAAAACTAACTTTTAAGTATATAAAGGCATATCAATGGGTGCTTAGGGACGGCCATTGAGGGACTGACAAGGCACAAAGGAACTTTTTGGGGTGATAAAATGTTGTATATCTTCGTTGTGTTGGTGGTTATATCTGTCAAAACTGATCAAACGATAAGTTTCAGATGGGAAGTGTGATAGGCCTGGGGACCAGCAGGGCAGCCCACACATATCCCTCCCATCCCATCTGGAGACAGCATCTACTAAAGTCTTTGGTATATGAAATGCATTTATTAGCCAGACAAACAACATTTATGAGTTATGAGGCTTAGCTGAGTGGTGTATGTACCCTGTCAACATTTAGGCATCAAAGGAACAATTTCCAATGAATGAGAGGATCACTTTTCAATTTTTAAATCTTGTTTCCACTGCCTTTGGAACCCAAGCTCATTTGGTTTGCAGCACAGTGTTCTCAAAAGACTATGAACTTTCACATTTGAGTAATTTAGTAACAGATTTTTAGATCTGATTTCATACCACTGTGCCTAAAAACTGTGTGACCGTGGGTAAAATATCTAAACATTTTGAGCTTGGTTTCAGCTACAAAATGGGCTAATGATAAATTGTCTCGCATTGTTATTGTAAGAAATAAATGAATGAGCTATTAGATGAAAATGCTTGTTGCAGACACTACACAAAACAGCTCTGCATTGGAAGACGTTAAGTGCATTTACTTAGCTGTTGACAAATGGAGAAGATTGTATATTTCAAAGATGACTTTGGTACCATCTCCCATTCAACATGCCCTTTGTTAATGTGCCTTTGACATCCATTCTCTGCCCTTGAATCAGGGCAGCCTTGTGACTATGGTGAAAGTGACATTATGATTTCTAAGGCAAATGCCAGGCGCAGTGGTGCACGCCTGTAATCCCTGCACTTGGGAGGCTGAGGCAGGAGGATCATGAGTTCAAAGCCAGCCTCAGCAATGGCGAGGCACTTAGCAACTCAGTGAGACCCTGTCTCTAAATAAAATACAAAAAAAAAAAAGGCTGGGGATGTGGCCCAGTGGTTGAATGCCCATAAGTTCAATCCCGGTACCAAAAAAAAAAAAAAAAAAAAAAAATTCTAAGGCAAAGTCATAGAAGATCATACAGCTTCCACCTGAATGGCCTAGAACATCTGCTCTTAGAACCCAGCTACCATGCAGTGAAGATACCCTGCAGGTTTTCTAGCTCACAGCTTCAGGTTCCAGCTGACAGCATGGGACAGCCACCAGTCATGGGAGTGAGCACAGCAATGGAGGATTCCAATCAAGTCACCCCAGTCTTTGGGTCTTCTCAGCTGAGGCTCCAGATACCAAGAAACAGAGACAAGCTGTGTCTTTTGCAAATTGCCAGTGGCAAGAATCTGCGAACATAATAGAATGGTGGTTGCTTTATGTCCACTAAGGTTGAGGCTGTTTGTTCTGCAGCAATCCCTACTGGAAATCCCTATGCTCCCTTTGACCAAGGTTGTCCAAGTGTCCCACTTCCTCCACAGGGTCAAGGAAGAGGATGTGGGTACCAAAGCCCAAACCCCTAAGTTACCATCTGCTGAGGGTGGAGGTGTCCTAGCAGCTGCCACATGCTTTACAGGCAGTTAATGCTCACAACTGCACAGAAAGCTCTTTTTCCCTCTTTCTTCCCTTCTCCCTTTCCCATTTCTATTGTACTGAGTCAAAAGCACTAATTGGGTGAAAATCCCTTGCCACCAACACAGTTCTTGAAGGAACATCAGAGGAGGGCCTGGAGCCTCACGATGGACCTCATCCCTCTGACCCCTTGAGCTCTTCACTCCTGGCCCCCTGTGTGCCCACTGCCCAGGTTCTGCCACCATGCTGAGGGGACAGAGATGTCATTCCAGGGTCACCGCTGAGGCAGCTACTGTGCTGTGAGGGCTGCCTGGCACCACCCTCCCTGTGCTGTAGGTGTGTGAGAGCAGGGCCGAATGGGTATCAGAGGGGTTGCAGCTAAATGCTGTGTGTCTCCTCTAAGTTAGCTCTACTTCCTATCAATGGACTTTTTTTCTTTTTAAAAATTTTTTATTTCCTCTTTTTAGATATACATGATGGTAGAGTATATTTTGACATATTATACATACATATAGTATAACTTTCCATTCTTGTGGTTGAACATGATGTGGATTTCACTGATTGTATATTCATATATGAATGTAGGAAAGTTATGTCCAATTCATTCTACTGTCTTTCCTATTCCCATCCCCTCTGCCTTCCCCTTTGTTTAATCCAATGATCTTCTATTCTTCCCTCTCCCCCCTTATTGTGTATTAGCATCTGCATATCGGAACATTTGGACATTTCTTGTTTTGGGATTGGCTTATTTCACTTAGCATGATAGACTCTAGTTCTATCCATTTACTGGCAAATGCCATAATTTCATTCTTTTTAATGGCTGAGTAATATTCCATTGTGTATATGTACCACATTTTCTTAATCCATTCATCTGTTGTAGGGTACCTAGGTTGGTTTCATAGCTTAACTATTATGAATTGAGCTGCTATAAACATTAATGTGGCAGTGTCACAATATTATGCTGGTTTTAAGTCTTTTGGGGATATGTTGAGGAGTGGGATTACTAGGTCAAATGGTGGTTCCATTCCAAGTTTTCTAGGAATATCCATACTGTTTTCCAGAGTGGTTGCACCAATTTACAGTCCCACCAGCAATGTACAGTGTACATTTCCCCCACATCCTCGCCAACATTTACTCTTACTTGTATTCTTCATAATTGCCATTTTGACTAGAGTGAGATGGAATCTCAGTGTAGTTTTAATTTGCATTTCTCTAATTGCTAGTGATATTGAACATGTTTTCATATATTGTTGACCATTTGTAATTTCTTTTTTTAAATTCTAAGTTGTTATAAATGACAGCAGATTGCATTACAATTCATATTACACATATAGAGCACATTTTTACATATTTCTGGTTGTATACAAAGTATATGCACACCAATCGTGTCTTCATACATGCACTTAGGGTAATAATATCCATCTCATTCTACCTTATTTTTTCTTCTTCACCCTTTTGCCCCCTCCCTTCCCCTCCCATTGGCCATTATAGTGTTCCTCTAATCCTCCTATGTCCCAGTCCCAACCCCACTTTGAATCGGCCTCCTTATATCAGAGAAAACATTCAGCATTTGGATTTTTGGGATTGGCTAACTTCACTTAGCATTATATTCTCCAACTTTATCCATTTACCTGTGGATGCCATGATTTTACTCTCTTTTAGTGCTGAGTAATACTCCATTGTATATATATATATACCACATTTTCTTTATCCATTCATCTACTGAAGGGCATCTAGGTTGGTTCCACAGTTTAGCTATTGTGAATTGTGATGTGGCTGTGTCCCTGTAGTATGCTGTTTTTAGGTCCTTTGTGTATAGACCGAGGAGTGGGATATCTGGGTCATAAGGTGGTTCCATTCCCAGTTTTCCAAGGAATCTCCATACTGCTTTCCATATTGGCTGCACCATTTTTCAGTCCCACCAGCAATGTATGAGTGTGCCTTATTCCCCACATCCTGTCCAACATTATTGTTGTTTGTGTTCTTAATAGCTGCCATTCTGACTAGTATGAGATGAAATCTTAGAGTGGTTTTGATTTGCATTTCTCTAATAGCCAGAGATGTTGAACATTTTTTCATGTATTTGTTGATTGATTGCATATCTTTTTCTGAGAAGTGTTTTTTCAGTTCCTTGGCCCATTTATTGATTGGGTTATTTGTTTTTTAGGTGTGAAGATTTTTGAGTTTTTATATATCCTAGAGATTCATGCTCTATCTGATGTGCATGTGGTAAGACTTTGTTCCCAATTAGTAGGCTCTCTATTCACCTCACTGATTGTTTCTTTTGCTGAGAAGAAGCTTTTTAGTTTGAATCTATCTCATTTATTGATTCTTGATATTAATTCTTGCACTATGGGAGTCTTATTAAGGAATTTGAGGCCTAATCCGACATGTTGGAGATTAGAGCTTACTTTTTCTTCTATTAGGTGTAGTGTCTCTGGTCTAATTCCTAGATCCTTGATCCACTTTGAGTTGAGTTTTGTGCATGGTGAGAGATAGAGGTTTAATTTCATTTTGTTGCATATGGATTTCCAGTTTTCCAGCACCATTTGTTGAAGAGGCTATCCTTTTCTCCAATGTACATTTTTGCCACCTTAGTCTAATAAAACATAACTGAAATTATATGCATTAGTCTCTGTGTCCTCTATTCTGTACAACATTTGTAATTTCTTTTGCAAAATTTGTAATTTCACTCACTCAGTTCCTTAGCCCATTTATTGACTGGGTTATTTATTTATTTATTTATTTATTTATTTTTTATTTGGTGTTCAGTTTTCTGAGTTCTTTATGTATCCTGGAGATTAATGTTCTATCTGAGGTGCATGTGGCAAAGATTTTCTCCCATTCTGTAGGCTCTCTTCAGGTTCTTGATTTTTCTTTTGCCGTGAAGAAGCTTTTTAGTTTGATATCATCTCATTTATTGATTCTTATGGCAATGGACTTTTGAGGCTCTCTGGGATGGGCTGTTTTCTCCTGTACTGTTCCAGTCAGGGTGCCTGCCCTGGGGCTTCTGGTTAGCTGGTTCTCTAATTGCCTACTTCTGAAGAAAGTGCATGTGTTTGTTCTTAACCATAGCTTTAAAGACCTACCATTTATGGTCCTCTGACGTAGCAAGAAAGAGGCCAGTCTAATTGCAGAGTTCGAGAGCACTTCAAGGGAACAGCTCATATTGTGGGACAGAGGGTTTGCATGGTTAGCATAGAGACCCACGCTGGAAAAGGGAGACCCTGTTCTCCTGGCTGCAGCCCTTTCTGTGGGAACATTGTTGGGGTTCAGCTCCTGCAGGTTCAGCATCTGATTTTTCCTGCTTACCCAAAGAGAGTAGAGAAGAGAAGGCTTGAGAAACACAAATAATTCCAGTGGTGGGGATCCCATTCAGATATGTCACATGAACATGGAGACAATTCCTTAAAATCTGTCATCTGAACTGGGCGCAGTGGTGCATGCCTATAATCCCAGTACTTGGGAGGTAAGGCAGGAGGATTGAGAGTTCAAAGCCAGCCTCAGCAATGGCGAGGCACTTAGCAACTCAGTGAGACCCTGTCTCTAAGAAAATACAAAAAAAGGGCTGGGAATGTAGCCCAGTGGACGAGTGCCCCTCAGTTCAATCCCGGTACCCCCCCCCCCCCAAAAAAAAAAAATCTGTCATCTGTAACAAAGCTAGAGATGCTATTTACAGGTAAGCTGTCCCCGAAGTCAGTAAGGGAAAGAGGTCTGGAGATGCAGGGAGGTGGTGAGCAGCAGAAATCTTACCCAATTGCCCAAAGAGCAGTGGACATTCAGGCTCCTTCCAGGGGGTGTTTCTGGCTCTCCTGTAGTAATGGGAGCAGGGATCACTCTAGGCAGGCTTTGGTTTGTGAGCACTACATGAATCATCCCTCACAGTATGTCTCTCTAAAATGTGGCTGGTACTCATGCTAACAATTAGTTCAATGAAAAATCTGAACTCCAGTTAACTATGGAAAATAGGGTTTTTAGATGGAAATCTGCACAAAGCAGTAGGACTCTTGTTCTGTAAGAAGATCTGTTAAGAACTCAAGATTCAATAGTGGGGGAATGTTTGAAAGGGACTTGGTAATGGAGGTGAAGTGGCATGTAGAGCAAGAGGCAGAAATGACTTCAGAATATCGGCATCATTGCCTTGGGCACGAGCTTACCTGTCAACAAGGTGGCAGGTTGGATTAAGAGTAAACTAATTGCCTGATTAGTTTTTTTTTTTTTTTTAAAGGCTTGTGAAATTATTCTTTGAAAATAAATGATCTATCAACTAGAGTTCAAGTACTTGCAGGTGGAATGAATCACTGCAGGAAGAAAATACAGAGGGGGAAAGCCCAGCCCCCTAGACTATGTGTGAAAGCTTCTCCATGGGGCTGTTATAGAAGGACACAGGTGAGTGGGGAAGGCAGGGGACTCTGAATAACCCATGAGGCCCCTGAGACCGGGCTTCGCTCTCCATGGTACTGACGAGCAGCTATGAACACTCTGGCTGAACAATTTTCTTGATACCCTTACCTGCTCTTTTTTATGTTTAATTCTCAACCTAAAGAAGAATATGGTCAAGGCCACATCCTTAAAAATAAACAGACATGTAGAGCCCGGGCTTCCCTCTTCTCCCTAGGTGTTCCCTGTAGTGACGGCTACAATACTTACACTTTGGTGCCACTGATCACGAGTGGAGGAGTACTATTTAGAGGATAAAATCAACTTTGCTTAGGTGCGTATAGTACATAATTTGGATTTTGAGAGAAGTGGATTTATGCCTCTTTTCTTTTAAAAATTTTTGTTTAAAAAAATTGTGGGAGAGTCAAAATATTGGTCACCCTCCTGCAATTTCCACTTTCTTTGGCTGTCAGTGGGTGCTTTCTACCATGGCTAGTGATGTCTCTGTCCTGGGCTATGGACTGGTTTGGAGGTAGATAAAGATATAGGGAGGAGATTGCTTTGGGGGAGACTTTCAGAACTTTCCCACACCGGTACCTTTAAATTTTTTGTCACCATTTGTGTCCAGGTGACATAAATGAGGGAAAGAAATTAAAAAGGATGGGTTAAGAAATGAACCCAGATTTTTTTAGCATTGAAAATCTATTGCCACAGTTATCTGTCTTGGCAGTTGTCAAGACGCAATGCAAGGGTTAAGGACAATTGCCCAATTCCTGATACTCATATGGGTATAGACCAGATACCAGGTGCAACTTTCACCTTGAGCTGGCCCCAGGCATATGATGGACTCAGTTGTCCCTGGTTGTGCCTGGTGAACGGTACCACTTCTCAGCCTGGCCTCCGTGTCTCCCAGACAGAAGTTCTGCCATAGTCCTTCATATTCTGCTTTAGGAGATGTTCACCATTGCATGGGAAAAGCCAGGTCTGGAGATCCGGGTCTGGGGAGTCTGTGTCTCAGATCCCTCTCTTTTCATTTTCTTCTTTCTGATCATGCTGGAATTAGGCACTCATCAATCATCCTTCCGCTTGGACTAGCTGAACTAACTATCTGAGTCAATCCATTCTGAGTCTCTTTCCACATTTGTACATAGAGGGGATACCCATTCTATTATTGTTATTCTGTGAAATGAGGTAAAAACTTTCTCATTACAACTCAATAACAAATTGAGATTGGAAGAAGGAACCCATTATCAAATAAAATACGGCTTGTGGTTTTTAAGCTAATGAGTAGATTACAAATAGAAAGCCTCCTTATTTCTAATAATTAGTGATTTGCTGAATTTTCTGACTAAACCTAAAATCATAGATACAAGGGGCAGCATGTTTCTGGGATAACATGACTTTGACCTTGGTTATTTCATCCATGTGATGAAACTCATCGAGATGATCAAGCCCATTGTCCTAAGAGAGTAAAACTTTTGTTTCATTTGTTCCTGCTAAATAAATCCTTTTACTAATAGGAATATTAAAATGTCACCTGATTCAGACTCATCAGGCTCCCAAAAGAAAAATTGAAATGTTCACCAAAGAATCTACAAGAGGCAGAAGAAAATTGGGCTGACTGTAATCAAGGTGGGTTGGGTTTGCAGGCAGCATTTAGAACAAGGGCATTAATCAGAAAGGCAGGAGTAGCCAGCCATTGACCTCTCTGGCAAGACAGGTAGAAGCCAGAATCTTGGTGAGACCCGAGAACTCACCCAAAGATAGGGTTTCTCCAAGACAGGGATCTTTAAGATCTTAAAGGTAAATTCTTTCTAGTTAGTTTCTCCCAGGCAGACTGTGTCTGGGCTCTGTGGAGTGCTCTGGTCCCTGGGAAAGAGTGACAGTGCCTTAGTCCCTTCCGTAGACAGAGACCATGGGAGGAGCAAGGTTCCATGCAGGTTTCTGACACTGGCAAGCTCAGTGGATTTGGCCTTTCATGACAAACTCTGTCTCTCTGGTTCCTCATCTGTCTCAGTGGCCAGGCCCCTGGGGAGCAAGGACGTGGCTACATTCCAAACGTGGGCCATCTTCTAACCTGCCTTCTTGTTACTTTGGGCCTATTAGGGTCCATACACTGGACTAGGGTGATCTTTCTTAAGCCACACAGGCCCTGCCCTGGAAGTATCTTTGTTTGACAGGAAGGAAACAGACTCAGAAAGGAATAAAATTTCACATGGCCAGGAAGTGGCAGAGCTGGGGTTGAATCCAGCTTTGTCTCACTGAAAATCCCTTGCTTTTTTCTATTTTACCTGGCAGGCATTGCCTTGGAAAAATGAATGTTTCAATAGTTTTCAATTCTTTTTTTTTTTTTTTTTTGGCCTTAATTCATGCTTAATTTCCACTGGAAAAGCTACCCTATGATAGAAATGTTGGAATTATGTTGCTTCCTGACTTGGAGAAACAACGTCGCAGGAGAAAAACTCGCAGAATGAAGATGAAAGAAGGTTTTTTTTATTCTTTGGCTTTAGCAATCTCTCAAAACTCTAACACTAGCTCTTTCAGCAACCTCTCTGACTCTTTACTTCTTCTGACTATTGACTCTTTACTTATTTACTTCTTTACTTTACTTTACTTTCTTTTACTTTTACTTTCTTAGAGAGAGAGAGAAAAGAGAGAGAGAGAGAGAGAGAGAGAGAGAGAGAGATTCTTCTTTCTTCTTTGGCAGCCTCGCCCTGACTCCGACCAGCAACAACTACTTCTCTCTATCTATGGTTTCTCATTTATTTCTCTGACCGAACTCTTAACTGCTCTGACTCTTATTTCTTCTTCTGACTACGTTCTGGCCGCTCTGACTATTTTTCAAACTCTTCTTCGACCGACTGAGCACTGAACGACTGACTGAATGAATACCGCTTCTGACCGCTTTTACCCGGTTATATACCTTTAGCTTTGCGGGTGCGTCACGTGCATATGATTATTATCAGGTGGAACTTATGGCTTCCAGCTAGCCGCAATAGCCATCTCCCTGATTGGGGCTCCTTCAGAATTAAGGAAACAAGACAAAGGTCCCAAAAAAGAGGACATGTCACCAAGATATGATTGTAAAATCTAATTCTTTTGAACATAAATAAATGGCATAATTATACAGTTTCTAAATTCCATCGAGCTTCATGGATTTTTTAATTTTTGTTACTGGGTATTAAACCCAGGACTTTGTGCATGTTAGGCAAGCACTCTACCACTGACCCACATCACCAACCCTTTTTGTTTTATTTTGAGATAGGGTCTCTGTACATTACCCAGGCTGGCCTCACACTTCCAATCCTCCTGCCTCAGCCTCCCAAGTAGCTGGATTACAGATGTGCACCACCACACCCAGTGTATATACGAATCTTTTTGATGTGGTACATAAGAAATTCTAACCCCTTTCTTGATGAGTCAGGCTAATGTTTGTTCATGAAGGGAAGGGAACCATGAAATAATTTTAACTTGCAATCTGTGGAGTGTTCCTAGTTATAAGCGCACCTGTTTCTTCTCTTAGACCAAACATGTTTGCTTAAACACCATTTAAGTGGTGCATCCTTGTATTTTGTGTGTAGGAAAGGGGTGGGCTCCAAGGGTGTAATTCGTCTTCCTTGGATCCTATGTATTTTATGGTTCACAAAGGACACAGGGCTCTTTAAGAATTTTTCCTTGGCAATTTGTGGATTAGAATCATTAAATTTGAAAAGTTTGTAGAGATCACTCAGATTACAAATAAAATTTACCAGCCAAAAACATCCTTTCATGGAGCTTATATTACTTGAGGGCCTACCATGGGCTAATAGAGGGCTGGAGGTGCATGGGAGTTGCCTCACTTGAGCAGCCATCTCTCCAGCTTCCTCCTTACCCTCTCTGACTGCCTGAGTTTCTCTGAGTTGTTGAATAGGCCAGTCCTACCTTCCCCCTGGGCCTTTGCTGATGACATTCCTATGGCCTGAAATCTCTGCTCTTTCCTTGGCCAGCTTTTCCTCCTTGCACAGCACATACCTCCTCTTAGAGGTGCTTCCTTTTCCCCCAGTTGAAAGAAGTCCCCTGACCCCACACCCATCTTGCTTCCTTGCTAAGGACATAATTCTTTTTACCCTTAAAACACACCTAGTTTGTAATTATAAGTTTGTCTGTTTAAGGATCAACTATCTTTCTTCCCTGCTAGTACTTAAGCTGTGTGAGGGCAAAAGCTGGGTCTGATTGGTTCACTAATCAGATTGGTTCACTAATCAGACTAGCATGATTGTAGGCAGGCGCTCAATAAATAAGTATTGATTTTTGAATGGGTATTATTATCTCCAACTGATGAAAGTGAAGGTCAGAGAGATCCTGTGACTTCTGAAAGTCTCCACCTGTGAATAATAGAGCCAGGACTCTATTCTAGTTCCTGGCTCTCGAGTCCAGTGCTCACTTTTCTTTACAGTGCTGGGTGACTTTTATTATTTTGAGAATGTAGCTTTCTTGCTACATAGTTGGACTGGCAAGGAGCAGTTTCTTTTGTCTGTTATGGTCATATTTTAGTTCAACATTAGAGAAAATGAAAGAGTAAGGTCCTTAGACACATCAGATAGAGAACATTGAAGGAGTAGACAGCATGTCCTTTGTTAACGGGGTCCTTGCTGGGCTGAGGAGTCACAGCTATCCAAAGGCTGGCAGTGTTGTAACCAGAGAGTGTGCTGGGTTGACTCTCCTCTCTGTGTCCCAGGGCAGATGGTACATGGCTTTGTCTTCTGGGGACACAAGGGTCAGGAATACTGATTTTTGAAAGCCCTGTAGGGGAGTAAGTTGGATTTGACAGGTGTTAGGAGATGGCTTTCTTGCTGGGTCTGAAATGGCCTTTTTGTGCATGAAAGGAGGGCTACTGAGCATGGCTGCTGGGGGCCAATGGGCTCTTAAAGAGATGACAGAAACATCTGGAACAAGCTCTAGAAAGCAGGCTTTTCATCTCCCCCAGGATACTGACAAGCAGAGCCCATTTCCCTGTCTTCTAACAAGAGGTATTGTAATTTCCTCTCATCAAATATTATGTTAGATTGGCGTTGTTCTGCCTCTTGGCTTGCTGTTGGGGCTGCTGCTGCAGCCTGAGCTGGTGCCCTGAAATCCCTCAGGAGGCTCTGCTTTGCCATGGCCTCTGTTTTGCCAAGGCCGAGAGAGCAGAACTTTGGGAGGAGCGAGATGCCTGCCCATCTCTGGAGCCACATTTGGATTTAGCAGTTAGTTCCTGAGTTCTGCATTTAACATGGATTCAAATGCTCTTAGAAGAAAGAAAAGAAAGGTTTGCTCTACCCCTTTCCACTGACCAGTATATTTATGAACTCATGCCTCCTTTGCTCCTTCTCTGAAGACTCCCTGGCTTCTCCTCCTTTCCTGAAAGCCTTCCTTGCTGGTACAGACACTTCCACAAGTGCTTGGCTTCCCTTCTTCTCACATATGTTCGGCTTCCTTCTCCACCTCCAGGGAGTGCTCCCCAGGGAAACTCCAAGTCTTCTGCACCATGCTGTTCCTTCTAGGCCACCAATGCTGCTGTCTGCCAGCTGCTCCACAGAGCCTCAGACTTGAGTCAGAGACTGGCAGCAGGAAGGGACTGGGGATCAGCTTGCCATGTGGTTTCCACTGTGGCTCTGGGAGGTGAGGGGAAGGGGCAGGGCAGAGGGAGCTTCCTTCGCCTCCCACCTCAGCAGCCATTCTTGTTTTACATATTGAACTTCTATTTAAGATGTCGCTTGATCAAAAGGCTCATGGCTTGACAAACATTAATCTTGTTCAAATCCTCCAGGAAGATAATGGTGACCCCAGTGAATGTTCATTATAATACTTCATCTAAATGGAGATATTGAGCTTTTAGTGGACAGTCTATTTTTTTTTACTCATATCTGAATTATATTGAGACACTAGAATATTTATAGGATTCTGTACAAGTAGATGTATATTTTAATGTGTGCACACAATACACACACACACACACACACACACACACACACACATACACACATTTAAAGCCAGGTTCCAATGCCCACATCTTTAAAGAAAATGTTAGTATCCTTCCATCAGGAAGTAACCCTGCTTTTCCCTTTAGCATGCTAATTTAACTCATTTTTTTCTCTTAGAGTAATTTTACTCTGCCTTGAATTATAATTAGTTGTGTGCATTTCTCTCCCTGCCACACTCTTAAGTTCTTTAGGGTCACAGACACTTAGGTCTTTATCTTTATTCACCTAGCAACATGCTCTGCCCATGCAATTGAGGCATTGTTTTATCTGAGAAGAATTATAAAGTAGAAAATAATTGACTAGGGATCCAGTTGGTAAAAATATAGTGTATTGTACTAAAGCCAAAATTTCAGGCTTGGGCCTCAAAAGGACCTAGTTAGCTTTGAAAAGTATAAATACAAAAAAAAATTGCTAGTTGACCAAAGAGGAGAGTGTATGGATGTATAATGTTATTCACAAGGTGGGACAGACAAAAAAGATGATACCACTGTCTCAGTGCAAATTAATTTCCATCCTGGAAAAACAACTTTAGCTATAGGGATTATTATAGAAGGCCAGGAATCTGTATTATAAGTGACTCCTTTTGAGTGAAGGGTGATTGGAGATCACCTTTGTGCTAATGATATTGGATACGTGTGGTTAACGTGGACTATTGAGTCTTGATGGAACTCAATTCAAATGCATGTCAAGTTAAATTGAACTGACTAAGGCAAGGGTCAGGGAAAACAGTGAGAATGACCCACCAGCCAAGTAGAGGAAAGTGTTGGAAAATTAGTATGGTCCATGCCTCGGATTCTGTATGTCAGATAATCTTCTAAGTTATACAGTGTTAGAAATGGTGTGTAATGTAATCTAACAACCATTTGTTACAGGCCTGTTATCAATATAAAGCACCTTGCTAAGCTTGAGTAAAAGGTATAAGATAGTATTATAGGTTCTTGGGAGAACCTATAACTCTTTGTGACAATTGTGCCTCACAAATTCTTCACCACCTATGTGTTGAGATTACCCAGCAATATTACTGTGGTTCATCTTAAAGGATAGTGGTCTTTTAGAATCAAATCTGGGCCAGCCTGTCTTTCAGTCTTCTACTCTTCATCCCTAGACTGTCCCCTTACAGATTGAGGAATAGTTATATTCTATCTAGTTTTGCCCATGGTGATTTTGGTCCTTAGGGAAATATTGAAAAACTTTTAGAAAAAGAGATGAGAACTCCATATGGGATAAAAACTGTTGCTGGAAAACTTGACTTAATTTAGGTCCTTCTGTTACCAGAGTCCTAGGTCAGAGGATTGACTCTGGGAGTCCCAAAAAAACAGGTTTGGCTACTTGCCCTAAAATACAAATGGAAAAAGTAATGGTAAAAAGCAGAAAAGGAATTTTAATCAAAATGGTCACATTGGGAAGGTAAGATCAAGCATCTCAGCCCTGTCTTTGGGGCACTGATATGATGAGCTTTAGGTTTAAATGGACTGACTGTAGTCTGGTTGATCATTACCTCAGTTGTGGTTCTGAGAGGCAGCTCTGCAGAAATACTTATCACTCGAAGGGGCAATTTGGTTCCCATGAGATGATTGCTCCTGCTTAGGAGGGTAGCCCTGATTCCTGTCATGGGGTAATTGCTCTCATTTAGAGGAGAGATATCATCATGGGGTTATTTCATCTGTCAGCAAGGCTCTGCTGTTCCTGGAACAGGGTGACCACAGGGGTAGGGCAATGTCTAGAAACATCTCAGCACTTGTCCAGCAGGTCTGGAATAGGAAGTTGTAAAAGCTGGCAGTTGAACGTTCCTGAAAATGTTAAACACTTTAGTTGCTCTTATCTTGGTGTCTTCAGCCTTGAAGGTGGTAGGTCGCTTGCTTTGGATGAATACTCCTTTAATGGTTAACATGCATATGTGCAGAGTCGAGCAGGAATCAGACCCAAAGTTTAAAACAGAAAACAGATATGAAATGAAGGCAGAGATGCTTTTATCCTACTTTTAGTTACCTATCAGGCATCTGCAGGTCTAAGTGCAGAGTCAGTGCTTTTAGTAGAAGTAGCCTCTAATTTCCTGTTATACCTACAGGAAGTGTTAGAACATGAAATTTAAATATAAATATATTATAATTTCCTAATAGATACTGTTTTATTTATTTAGTTTGTTGTTGTTGTTGTTGGGTTTTTTGTTTGTTTGTTTGCTGCTATGACCAAAAGACCTGACAAGGACAACTTTAGAAGAGGAAAAGTTTATTTGGGGCTCACAATTTCAGAGGTCTCAGTATTTAGAGGCCTGAGGTGAGGCAGAACATCATGGCTGCAGTATGTGATAGAGGAAAGAAGCTGGGAGCATGACACCAGGAAGTACTTTTCCTCTCACCAAAGACAAAATACATACTCCAAAGGTATATCCCAAGACCCACCTCCTCCAGCCACACCCTACCTGCCCAGAGTTACCATGCAGTTAATCCCTGCCAGGGGATTAATCCACTGATTAGGTTAAAACTCTCTTAACCAATCATTGTACCTCAAACTTTCTTGCATTGTCTCACACATAAGCTTCTGGGGTACACCTCATATCTAAACCACAGCATTCCACCTCTGGCCCCCAAAACGCATGCCCATCTCACAATGTAAAATACATTTAGTCCATTTCCAAGAGCCACCATAGTCTTAAAAGTTCCATCACTGCCCAAAGTCCAAGTTTTCTGAGACTCTAGACAAACTCTCAACATCAACTGTTAAAAAAAAAAAAAAAAAAAAAAAGGCAAGTCAAGTTACATATATCCAATATATAAAGGCACACAGTAAACATTTCCATTCCACAAGGGAGAAACAGAGGCATAGAAAGAAGGGCTGGAACCAACGCAGAGACAAAATTCAACTGGGAAAATGAGTCCTGTACCTCCATGTCCAGCATCTGGGGCATATGGCATTGTATAGCTCTGCTTCTATGGCCTTGCTGGTTGTAGCCTACACGGTCTCTCTATTGGCCTGTCTCTGCTCAAGTCCTGCAGCTTGGCTAGGCAGATATGCCACAGTACTGGCATTGCTTAATCTTGAGGGGATCTCCACTGCAGCTCTGGCTTCTTTATCACCTCTCCATGCATTGCTCTCTCAAGGGCTACTTGCAGTGACTCCAACTCTGCTGCACTTTACCTGGCCTCCCAGGCCTTCCATTGAAATCTTGATGGAAGCCATAACGAAATTTCTCTTCTAACCAGTGATAATGATCTCCAGTGGAAGCAGCATGACCCTAATTAATGGAGGCATCCATTGTGCTTCTTTGCCATTGTCTTCATTTGCTCTTCAGCCATGACATGAACTACAGGCCATTTTAGCTTTTGAATGAAATATTCCTGTACATGGAAATGAAATTTTGTCACTTTGCCCTTAAAACTTAATGTGAAGATTTTGAGGGGCAGGGATATCTTTCGACTTTCTGATAAACAATATATAAAGAACTTGCCTTTCTTATTGACATTGCTTTTCCTCTCCTTCAATAATTAAACAGCCTATAATTTTTAAATTTGTGGGAAAATTGGACATTTGTTGGTTAATTGGCAAGATCTGCATGCCACAATTAGTCTCATTAAGTTTCGATTACATTAATTAAACTCTTGTCCCGGAGAGCAGGCATTCACTCATTCTTCTTCCTTGCCTCCCTCCAATGTGCATATGGAAGCGGCTTCCCTATGGTTTTGTAAGCACATGGGGAAGGGTCCCCATGCATTTTTGTCCTTATATTACCAGCACAATTCTGGCATATAATAAGTACTTAATAAATGTTTGCTGAGTTGAATCAAATAGGTAAGGGCATCAATTGGAAAACCCATGATGGTTACCCAGTGGCTTCCACACTTGTTCTCCAAAGTACAACAAAAGCTTACACTTGCTGACCCACACAAATGCTTTACAAGTCTTCCCATTCCCATCCATTTTACTGCATTAATAAAATAAATCAATCAACAATCTGCCTGCAAGGTGAGAGATGTAAAAAAAAATGAATAAACCTACTCAAATGCCAGTTTTAAGTCAAGCACAGTGTTAGGAGTTTTCATACACATTATATTATCACAAAGGTGTTTTTCCTTGCCTCAGTAGGTTACTTTTAACAAAAAGTCAGCTACAACAAAAGGAAGTTTTAACTCGGCTTGCTGTAAATCCCTTAGAGTACCAGATGTTGCTCTAGGGGGTTGACATAGACATGAGCCATGGCAGAAGTTCTTCTTCTTTTTTTCTTTTTTGGTACTGGGGATTGAACTCAGGGGCACTTGGCCACTGGGCCACATCCTCAGCCCTTTTTTTGTATTTTATTAGAGACAGGGTCTCACTGAGTTGCTAAGTGCCTCGCCATTGCTGAGGCTGGCTTGGAACTCGCGATCCTCCTGCCTCAGCCTCCCAAGTGCTGGGATTACAGGCGTGCGCCACCACGCCCGGCTGCAGAAGTTCTTCTTTATGGCCTATCACAAAATCAGCATTTGTAGGGGGAAAAATTTCTAGTTGATAGTGATGGTAAACCATGCTGACTACAAAATGCTTATTGTTTCTTATTCAGGAGTCAGTTGCTATTCACCTGGCCAAGGCAGCTGTTTGTGAAGCAGGTCTGATGTGAAGTAGAAGTGGGAAGCAACTTGCCTCTTCAGTGTGTCTGTTTTAAAAGTTAATGAACTAGGTGACACAGTGGTATATGTGCTGCTAAAACAAAAAAAGAATCACAGATAAGTAATTGCTTTCAATCTGTGTCTGTGAATGTGAATATTAATGTCATACACAAACATGCATCAAATGAACTTGATCCTGTGACTTTCTGGTAAACACTACCTGTTGTTTTTTAATCAGTCTTGGCATCCTCAGGCTTTCCTTAATGTCCACTTAATATCAGGTGTTGGGAGATTTGATTTCAAAGAGAAGAATTCCAAGTCAAAAACTTACTTATACCTGATACCAGAATGGAGGTACAGAATAGAAAGATCAGCATTCAGCAATAACAGGGGGAGCATGAACATTTGTCAGTTGCTTGGCCTTCCCACCTTCTAGTGAGGTAAGCATATTAGTGGTTAGTTTCTTAATACATTATACAAGAGCTGCTCCAGGGGTCCTATTTCCTAAAGGTGATTGCTCAGCATCTGGAGTGCCAAGCACTGTTAGCACCATTAATGGTCTTGAGAATGGTCTACTGGTCTAGGAATGCCTCTCCCATATATTTTGGAAGCACATTAACTCAGCCTAAGAAGCAAAGCTATACACTGACAGTTGATCCACTACAGTGTCATCTCTGTTCCTTGCTGCTTCTGAGAGAGCTGTCCCTATCGTCTGTGGTCTGGTGATGGGTCCATATTAGATGACTTTGAATGTTTTGCAGGCACATTCCGTATTTGTTTCACTTACAGCATTTGGGAAGAAAAACTACTTTCTCCTTAACTTTGGCTTTTTGATTTGTCGGTACGTGTAATGAATAAGGGAATATGGCTGGTGTGGCACCCATCCCCACCTGGGAGGTGATGGCCCTTTAGAGTTCTTGCAGTCCATCAAGGTTGTCAACCTCAGCATTGAGAAGACTTTCAGCCTATTGTCCTCAAACCTCAATTGTTTTATCACCTGAAATCTGAAAATAGAGACACCACATGGGGTGATGTGATAAATGCCATACCATGATTAATGGATCTAGTCCTGTGCCTGAGGCCTTAGCAGACATTCAGTAAATGTAACTTGAATTTGAATTCCCCCAACATCCCCGGCTGATCACCTCATTAAATTATTTCACCTTTGGCTAGCATGTAATGGGTATTTTTCATCAGGTCCATTTGTTAGCTCAGTCTCTTGCCATCTGTGTCCCCTGCCTATCTGCCAACTTAAAAAACAATCCTCCTCATGTCTATAAATGAAGAGTTCGACTTTTTGTCAGAATATCCTTTTTATATTTTAGGTTTCATTATGGTAGAGTGCTATAGAATAGTATTGTTTTTTAAGGAATTATTGTTTAGTGTGATTTGTAAGTGAGCTTCCACAGTCTCAGTAGGGGAAGAAAGCAACATACTCTTGTGTCCTGGTGTTATCTTTGGCTAACAGAGAAGATGGAAAATTCAGAACTGGTGGGGACAAAGCCAAATTTGTGAATATGCTAGATTTTCTCTGTCCATTCTAGTAATTGGAATTAGAGAACTTGATGGGTATTCCTTTGGAAAAAAGTTGGGTAAGAAAGGAACTGGGGTTAAGTCCTATGTAAATCCTGCCTGTCAGAAGTTTTCAGGATTCTCTCATCTCTTCAACATATTTCTTAATCCCCTTCAGAAGGTGTTGGGGAGGGTTTGAAGACAACACCAAGATCCTGTTCCTATGCCCTACCACACCTCCAAGGTGCCTGAGTTCCAGTAGTATTTATAATCTACTAGGGATACTTAAACTTGAAGGTTCATTGGCTTTTGGGGTGCAGCGAAGACCAATCCTTGATATATATAATATAGAACAGAGGAAAACTTTTCAGTAGACATTCTTCCCTATATCAAAACCAGAGGTTGTAGCAGTCTTGAGGTGTGACAAGTTAGCAGCTATTATTCCAACATAGATTCAAGATTCTGGATCCTCATGGCCCTACTACCTTTTTTATGTCCTCACTCTTATAAAGTTGTCACAGTGAGAAAAACATGCAAGTTTCTTTAATAATCTTAAGAATATCTTCACTTAATTTAGCAATATTAGAAGTAAAAGTAAACATCTCACAATTTTTATTTTCCCCAGCCTGATCTATATTCTAAAATCCATCCTTCAATGTGAAGAGAGTAACAAAAAATCCCATTCCCTGATGATTCTCTTGATAGTGCAGAGGATCCCAGAAGCTGAGAGCTCATGGTCCCCAGTATCTTACAGGTACCCTTGCAGGCTGATCTCATAGTATTAATATGATATTCAGCTACTGTGCCTCTTTTAGAAGAGGACAGGTATAAATGACAAAGCATGTAACTCAAGTGGAAGTATCTATTTTGAAAGAGGATGAAGCACAGGCAATGATTCTCTTTAAAGCCTTAATTGGTATTTAACAGGAAACATCCCAATATGTTATCCATTACTGATGACCATTTTCCAGACCCAAGTTTTGAGTTGTTTTTTAAGTAGCAGGGACAGACTTTTGCAGAGGCTAAAGCTCTGCTTTGCCTGATCTTTCTGTCCTAAAGGCCCACATTCATGGGACAGCTCATCTAGTGTCCCTATGTGGAGAGAAAGACAACAGGCCTGCACAGATAGCAAATCCACAACTTGGACCTCTTTAGAAGTATGCTCCCCAGAGGTATGAACCATGGATTATTTCTCCTGATAACTTTGAGCTTGCAACTTGGACTGTGTTATTTTAACAGTAGTGGGAAAGTAATAGTAACTTGGGAGCTTTTGAGTCCGAAATGATACCTCCACAGAAAACAGAAAGCTACTGATGCAGGCCATCCCCTTGCCTTTCCACCATCTCTTGAAAACACATTTAACTTACCCTCAACACTGCTTCACAAAGCTCCAAATTTGCTTTTGCAGCCCTGCTTTGCAAAATGCTAGAAAACAAGTTCTTCCAAATAACTCATCCCAGGCCCACCTAAACATGATGCAATCACTTCCATATTGACTTCTCCTGATAGGACACAGAGCAGAGTCTCCACACTTCACAGGCTGTCCCTTCACACCCAAAGTCCCCCTCCTGCCTTGCCCCAGGCACGTGTGCAAATAACTGTGAAGCAGCCCCTTCAGTTTTACTTTCATAAGTTTTTCCTTTTTCTTTTTCCTTGTGATGATCTTCTCAAAGACTGGGAATAGGCAGGGTTTTTTTACCCCCTCACAGATCTAGGATGCCTTTTCAAACAAAAAACAGAGCTCTAGAGTCATTATCTGAAGTTGTATGTTGCAATTATTGAAAGAAAAATACCCCACTGCAGTCAATTCTTTGGCTGAGCGACATCAACTCTTTGATCATGTTGTTGTGATAAACTGAATAGGTGCTCAGTTATTTCCTGGAGAAACCTTTCAGAGAGCATCAAGACACACACACATACCCACATTCCTCACTCTCCCAGCCCAGGTCATCTGGGGCCACTCTCTTATTTTTTTTAGACAGGTGGTCATGTAATTCTGCATTTCTTCCAGGGAAGGTAGGATTCGGCCTAAGAATACTAAAGTGATTCCTTCTACCATGAATACACATTTTGTTTTTCATTAACAGTATATCTTCTAAGTTTAAAAAAATACATATAATATTTCTAAAGAAAATTGAGTAGGATATCATGTTAAAAATGTACTCAAATTTGATGTAAGTTATTTTGTCCTATGGCCCTCCAGGGACTTTGCTTACCATAATATTGAAAAGGCTATTTTATTTTTAATAAAATATACATTTGTATGGCAATTTGCAAAGCATTTGCACAAAGCAGTATCAACAGTAGCAATTGATTGTAATCTGGCATTTATTGACTGCTTCAAATGGCAGACACTTTTCTAAATGCTTTCTGGGCACTAGCTTGTTTAATCCTCTCAATCATTCCATCATATAGGTACTATTATTATCTCCATTTCACATTTGTAAACTGAGGCATCAGGATGCTAAGAGACTTTTCCCAAACCAGACAGCCAGCAAATGCTAAGATAAGGGGTTAAACTCTAGGTGCAGCTGATTCCAAGGTTCTTCTTCCTACTACCCTGTGTGACCTCTTCATCAACATTGTCAAATGAAAATCCTGAGTTTTGATTTGATTCTGGTTCTCTAGGGAGAAGTGATAGACCAAAACTTAAGACTTTTTCCTTTATGTTTATTGATATTTTCCCCCTACTCCTTGGCCAGCCTATGGCAATATTCTACTGAATTCAAGAACTCATTGAGTTCCTATTATATGTAAGGTACTGCACTAACTTTTGGTGACACAAAATTAATGGAACTTCCTGGCATTAAGAAATTCGCAGTTTGGGGAGCTATGTACATAAAAACACCATGACAGATGTAAGCAGGGTGACAACTAATAGAGCTAAGCACAGGGAGCTTTGGCAACACGAGACAGGTGGCCCACTCAGCTTAGGGATTGCCCAGACAAACTTTTTTAGGAGAGCTCAGTCTCCAAGAATGAGTGGGAGTTAACCAGATGGAAATTAGGAAGATGTTTTGAATTGAAGAATCACTTTGTGCAAAGGACCAGATGTATTTGAGAGCAGGAGCCTTTGGGAACCTCCAAGAACTTCATTGTGAACTAAAGTTTAGGAGAAAGGAAGTCAAAGAGATGGACAGAATTTAGATCATGAGGAACATTGTGAGCCATGCTAACCAGTGCTACAGTTGGCTGAAAGCCATTGAAAGATTTTAAGTAGGTGTTGTAGGAAATGGGCTAGAATAGATAAAGTATGCTTGGAGGCAGGGATACCCATTTAAAGTCAATTAGAATTGTCTAGATAAGAAATGATGAGGGTCCCCACCTAAGGCAGAGGCAGTGAGTTAAGCTTTTCCTGCTTCCTCAGGATGCACTTAATGGATTTGTTGCATTAGGAAGTCAGTACCTCTGTCTTGCCACCCTGCCACCACTGAACATTCAGTCCCTTGTCTTTATAGAATTTTATAGCATTATAGTCTTTCTGTACAATTCATGTCCCTGTCTCCAATTGTTATGAGTCCTAGACCACAGATCTGACTCTGGGGGTGTCCCAAAATTAGGTCTGACCATTTACCCCCAAATGGAAATGGTAATGGTGAAAAGCAGGAAAGCAATTTTAGTCAATATGGTCACATTGGGAAGGCTGGGTGACATCAAGTGTCTTTGGGATCCCGGCATGAGCTTTGGTTTAAATAGAGTAAGAATTGGGGCAGAAGGTGAAAGGTATGCATAATTAAGAAGTCTTGGTCAAACTGTGACCTGGTTGATCATTATCTCAGTTCTGTTTCTGTGAGGTGGCTTCAGAGAAGGCCTTGTCTCTTGAAGGTGCAATGTTGATTTCTTGCTCAGGAGGTTTATCAGACCTGTGATCTTGGAAGCGGGTGAAGGAGCCCTAATTAGGAAGGGCTGTTGTAGCTAGCTGGAAGCCATAAGTTCCACCTGATATGTATGTGACGCACCTGTAGGCACCCACAAAGCTGAAGGTATATAATCGGGTGAAGGTATATAATCCGTAGGCAGAGTGGTTACAGAAGAGAAACCAGATAGAAGACAGAAGAGAAACCAGATAGAAGAAGTAATGACTGGTCAGAGTTAGGCCGAGGCTCCTGAGGAAGACAGAAGACAGAAGAAAGAAGAAGGAAGAAAGAAGAGAGAAGAAAGAAGCTCTAATCTTTCTCTAAACTAAGCTCTATCTTTCTTTCTCTCTAAGACTCTAAGCTAAGACTCTAAGCTAAGAAGAAGCTCTATCTTTCTTTCCCTCTCTAAGACAGAAGAAAGAAGAAGGAAGAAAGAAGAGAGAAGAAAGAAGCTCTAATCTTTCTCTAAGCTAAGCTCTATCTTTCTTTCTCTCTAAGACTCTAAGCTAAGAAGACAAGAAGAAAAGCTCGCTTTAATCTTTCTCTCTAAAAATCTTTCTTTCCCTCTCTAAGCTCTCTCTAAGAAAGTAGAAGTAAAAGTAGTAAAAGCTCTACTCTGCCTCCGAGAGTTTTCCTCCCGGTTTTCGGTACCAGGCAGCTTACAAGCGGGCATCTTGGTTCCCATGAGTGAGTGCTCCTTCTGTCTCATTGTGGGGTGATCTTTCTGTAGTATTCTGCTATTCCTGGAAGATATCAAGCAATGGCTGAGGACTTGCAGGCACCATGTCAGGGATCTAGAACAGGATGTTGTGAAACTGGCAATGAAATGTTCCTGCAAATCTTGAATACCTTTGGTATTCTTATCTTGATGCCCTCAGTCTTGAAGGGGGACAGGATAGGTCAGGTAAATTTAGGACTAAGAAACCTTGTGTTACCAGTTTTTTGATGGACATTCCCTAAGAGATGAACATGCCTATGTGCAGAACTGAGCAGGAATCTGAAGACAGATACAAAATAAAGGCAGAGATGACTAGCTTCATCCTGCTTTCAGTTGCCCACTGGGCATCTGTAGGCCCAAAAGAAGAGGCAGTGCTTTTAGCAAAAGCAGCTTCTAATTTTCTGCTGTACAGTTAAGACCCCAGCTCTTTCAGGGCAACTACTTAATCTTCATTTGTGTGTTTGCTGAAGAAGTAACTGTGCCTGG
Source organism: Tamias sibiricus (assembly GCA_025594165.1). Classification (NCBI taxonomy): domain Eukaryota; kingdom Metazoa; phylum Chordata; class Mammalia; order Rodentia; family Sciuridae; genus Tamias; species Tamias sibiricus. The sequence goes on along the minus strand of CM046669.1, from coordinate 43,573,757 downwards.
TCCCTGTGTTTCCAGCTCCTGGTAGGGATAGTATTCGATGAGCATGGCTGCAGGTTAACACCCTTCTTTGGTCAGTGCTTGGAAGAAGAGGTCATTGGAAAGGAAGGATGAGGAGGGAAAATTATTTTGCTCTTTAATAAATTGAGAGGTGTCAACAGATGAGAATTTCATTAGGCTCCACTTGGACTCTGCCAAAGGACATCACCAGACTTCTGAGACTTAAGGTAACTTCCCAACAAGCTAATTGTTTGCTTTCAGTAATGTGACACAACTTCTGTGCCATCTCTTATAACTAAATTAGATTTCAGAGCAAATAATTAGAGGTAGGAATAGCACTTGCTAGTTCTATTACTTATATCTCCAAGTACAAACCTACCCTCTTCACTGTAATGAAACATGCTCTCTTCCCTAGAAATTTTATGAAGGACAGTCATTTAGCACAGGGACTTTGAAAATTTCTTTATCTTATTTAATGAAAGCTCTAGATATAAATCAAATTTTTCTAAGGAGCTGCTTTTCTTAAAGCTGGAATCCAGATGGGGGAACCTGAAGCCCTGTACAATTGTCATTTTCTTCTTTCCAGCCCCACCTCTGTCCAAAGGGGCTGTGAAAACCACTAATTAAAAGCATCTGCATTTTTTGCCTAATTATTCACTTTCACCCAATTTCTCTTAAGTGTTTGACTATTATATGTCATTTTTTCACAAGCACTTTGTGGTTTTGTTTTTATCATCTAAATTGTTTTACCACTCTCTGGACCCTAGTACCCTCCAAAAGGGGGGTATCTGATCCCTCTTCTGCCTGTCTGCCTCCCTCCTAGGTTTTTGTACACGGTTCTCCAGAATTGTCTGGAAGACATTTGTACACCTAGCAATAGATGCCTGCAAAGACCCTAAGTCAGAGGTGATCGTGCCTTAGATAAGAGATTTCCTTGAAAGAATAAGCATTAAAAAGCATTAAAAATTCTCTTGAATTCATGTAGTTTTGTGTTCTGGTTAACATTTAATTATACCTCTTGGAGCTCTGGAACATGTGGATGGATTCAATGGCCTTTGTGCTTTTATTGAATGGGTTAAAATTAATACTTGGTCTTACAGAATAAGAGGCTGAACTCTGTGTCTAAAGATTTTTCAAGGTCACTAAGAGGTTTTGAGACATCAGAGAGACCTCAGCTTGTTTGTGCCTATATGTGAATATGTAGGCATTTATTTTTATTCAATACATACAAAAAAGAATCTGCATGCATAAAGTTTGGTAAAGGATTACTCATTAGAATACATGAAAGGCATTCTATGGCTATGAGTTTTTAGGCTCTGTTTTGAAGATGAGAAGCCTGATTCTCCCCTTCTGTCTTCAGAAAGTTTTGTAACTTATGGGTAGAGGTTCACCGAGGTGGGATCTGCAAATGTTCTTTCTGTTGGCCATACAAGGTGGCTCTCTTACTAGTCAGTTTGAGCAGCTCTAATGAAATACCATGGACTGGATAACATTTTATGTATTTATTTATTATTATTATTTTAAAAATCTTTTTAATTAATTTTTTAATTTGTTTTAATTAGTTATACATGACAGTAGATGCATTTATGCACTATGATATATCATATATAGATGGGATATAATTTCTCATTTTTCAAAGTGTACATGTTGCAGAATCATATTGGTCATGTAGTCACATATATACATATAGTAATGTCTGTCTCATTCCACCATCTTTCCCATCCCCACATTCCCTCCTTCCCCTCCCTTCACTTTCCTCTACCTAATCTAATGCTATTTTTCCCTTGTGCCCCCCACCGCCTTGTTATAAATTAGCATCCACATATTAGAGAAAACATTCAGCCTTTGGTTTTATGGGATTGGCTTATTTCACTTAGCATGATATTCTCCAACTCCAACCATTTACTGGCGAATGCCCTAATTTCACCCTTCTTTAAAGCTAAGTAATATTCCATTGAGTATATATACCATATTTTCTTTATCCATTTATCTATTGAGGGACACCTAGGTTGGTCCCATAGTCTGGCTGTTGTGAATTGAGCTGCTATAAACATTGATATGGCTGTGTCACTATAGTATGCCTATTTTAGGTCCTTTGGGTATAAACCAAGGAGTGGGATAGCTGGGTCAAATGGTGATTCCATTCCCAGTTTTCTGAGGAATCTCCATACTGCTTTCCATAATGGTTGCACCAATTTGCAGTGCCACCAGCAATGTATGAATGTACCTTTTTCCCCACATCCTTGCCAACATTTATTGTTGCCTGTATTCTTGATGATTGCCATTCTGACAGGAGTGAGATGAAAATAATAGAAATGTGTAGCTGCCCTGAAGCGATTGTCGCTTGGAGCAGCAATACTGCAGGAGAAAAATCGGAGACAGGATGTAAATGAAAAAGTTCTTTTATTCTTCTCTCTCCAGCTCCAGCAACACACACTCCTACAATCACCGCCACACACACACACAACGGCGTTCACTCCGCACGCTCTCTCTGGGGTTAAGTCTCACACGCTCAACCAGAATGGCTCCAGCGAGAGTTATCTCCCGGCATAAGTCTATTTTGATCCCGCGCCAAGTCCCGTGAGATTCTGGACTAAGTCCCGTGGGCGAGATTCTGGGCCAAGTCCCGCAAACAATTGGGCTTCTGCAGAAATGTATTATTTACAGCATCAGGGTGGCAGCAGATTCATTGCCTGGTGAGGGACCATTTCCTGGTTCACAGACAGCCAGGTTTTCTACATGCCGTTCATGGCCTGAGGACATGGAAGTGCCCAGGGTCTCTTTTTTAAGGGCATTAAATCCCATTCATGAGGGTCTTACCCTCATGGCCTAATTTCCTACCCAAACCCCACCTTCTAATGCCATCACATTGGGGATTAGGATTTCAATACTATATAATTTAGTCTGTAGCATTAACTTGGTAATGTGTAATGAACTCTTTTTATTCGATAGAATCATTTTCATGTTGTACCCTAGTTTGAGAAATCTGATTTATAAGCATAACATGTTCAGTAATTCTCAAATCTATTAGTATGATTTTTCACTTTGAAAGTAAGTGTATTTACCAAAGTTCCTTAAAATAGCCCTGTCTTACAACTTCCCAGGGATTGCTTACATATCATTAACAATGTAGAATTGGAAAAGAAAGCTAGATGTTTAGAAATCTTCTGGCTTTCTGAAGAACAGTAAGCAATGGTGATAAACTAGTATCTGTGACATGATTTAACTTCAAGTTCATCATATACTATTTTTTTTTTTTTTCATACCGGGGATTGAACTCAGGGGCACAAAACCCTGAGCCACATTCCAGGCCCTATTTTATATTTTATTTAGAGACAGGGTCTCACTGAATTGCTTAGGGCCTCATTTTTGCTGAGGCTGCCTCTGAATTTGTGATCCTCCTGCCTCAGCCTCCCAAGCCTTTCGGATTAGAGTCATGCACCACCACACCTGGCTCATACTACTTTTTGAGGAAAGCAACACTAATTTCACAATTTTTCTAAAAGAATATTGCCATTTTAATTTGCTGATCTTTGATTTACTATTTAATCTATGAGATATTCAGCAGATAGAATATCTGCATCACCCCTCTGAGGTGGCTTTTAAGGTGGAGTTCCTGTCAACCGCAGAGAATTTAACTTTCTTTGACTTTGATTAATGTCACTTGTGATATCTGAAAGGAGATGTTTACCTAGAAGTTGTATTCTCCTGCAGAGAGTATTTTCTTTTGGTATTACTTTTTGTAATCTACTCCTAGAGGCAGACCAAATAATCTTGGTTATTCTCAAAAATATATATTTAATGTGTTTTATACAACTTTAACATGAGACTATCTAATATTCTAGAGGTGCAAACCCTCAAAGTTAACAAAATAAGGACAGAAGAAAAAGTCATGTATAAATTCTGAGAAGACTCTGGAGAATTGGGAAAATAGGCTTATCAAGTTACGCCAAGATATCTGGCACATTCATTTAAGATTCAAATATTTATTGAGTGCCTAATATACCAAACTCTTCCTGATTGGGTCTAAACAGAGGGTTATCAAACACTTGAGCTGCTTAGGTCAGAGGTCATTGTTTTAGGGTAGACTTCATCAGGAGTTCTGGGTGGTTTTGTTTTTGGTGCTGGGGATTGAACAAAGGGTTTCTGCTATGCTAAACAAGTGCTCTACTACTGAGCTACACCTCCAACATCTGTAGTTCTCTGTTCTAATTCTTTGCCAGAATTTGGCAGATTGGAATACATAAATAGATGACTCACAGGTTAGAGGAGGTTCTAGAAATCATATTTGAAGAAATAAGGTCTGTTCACCTAGAATAAGGAAAGATATTTCTTGAGCAAAGAGGTCATGAGAAATATCTAGAAATCTGAACTCTTCAATAAGTTACCAACCATATGTGACTATCATCACATAAATTAATTAAAATTAAATACAAAATTTAAAGATTATTTTCTCAGTTGCACCAGTACATTTCAAGAGCTCTATAGTCTCATGTGGCTACTAGTAGTTATATTATACAGTGAGTACACAGGTATAGTACTTTTCCATCATCACAGAATGTTCTTTCAGATACCACTGCTCTAAATATTTGAAGAATTTTGCATAAGAAAAAAGATTCATCCAGAAGGCTCACGATGCCCAGTGGAGAAGGACTAGAGTGGAAATTTTTCCAGTACTTGAACTGGTTAGTAACAGAGCATCAGGGTAGGAAGGTCTCTAAGCAGGGGAATATCCTTGGTGGCCCCTGTTGAGGATTTTGGAGAAAGGAAGCATGAGGAGAGTATGTCTGGAGCCGTCAGTTTTTGACTGCCCCATGTCAAGTGCCGTACCACTGCCCAGCAAGCCCACACAGGCATCTGTTCCTGAGGCTTGGCAACTTCCTCCATTATTCAGTAGGCAGTCCCTGGTGGCATGGCACACCTTAATCTCAACTCCCCCTCTGTCTGGCTTAATCTGATTCAAGCCCTTCTTGGGAAGGATGGTAATTTACAAAGCTCACTAAAAACTTTCAATGAAATTATGGGTAGAAATTATTTCTGGAAATCCAAAACTGGGTGTATTTTCTGGACATAAACTTGAATGAATGAGGATAATTAAAAGGCCCCATTTTCTAACCCCTACCTAGGCTTGAGTCATCCAAGGTTCTGTATATTCAAACACTCCAACTGAAGCAGAATAAATCATCAGTTAAAAATTAAGAGTATTTTCCTTGAGTAAGTCACAAAGCAAGTATTTGGCCTGTGTGTTTGCAAGGTATCTCTCTTTATCGTAAAGTCATGCTTTCTCAAATGCTTGGCCAGACATAGAGAATTGAGGGACCATCATTGGTGGGTATTTCCAAAGCTCTTTAGTCTGAGAACTCAAAGAATTATCTCTGGCAATCTATAACCAGAACTGGTTACCTGAGTACACTGTTTAACTGACACTTGATGGCATTGCTCTGAGTAAAGAACCTCAAGTCTGGTCAAGCTTGGGCAGCTTTATTGGTCTTTTAGAATTCTGAAATGACACTGTCAAGCCACCTGAGCGTACCAGAGGAGGAAAATAATGTGAATTAAATACATTAGGATTGTCTCTCCATGAAGCAAAGAGAAGGAATTATAGTTCTGTAGAGTCACTAGAGACAGCTTGTGGTCTGAACTCCTCAGTTGTCTTGGACTGACCTTGTCATGATCTACCTTTTTCTCTTCCTTTGCTTTTTATTTTTAAACAACTTTTAATTTGTTTCTTTAGATGGTGTAGCTGATCTCTCCTCTTTTCTCTCCTTTGCCTTCTCCTGTTCAACAGAGTTTGATTACTACCACCATGAGGATGGGGCACATTTTGTTACGGGGAAATGTTTTATTCTTGTGTATTCCAACTCGACCTGCCCCTGTTGGCCAGGTGTCAGCTATGTCCTCTGGAGGAAATGTCTCCTTGAGGCAAACACAGACACTTTTATTTGCCAGAGCTAAGTGCCTTTAGGGAAGCATCTTTGGTTTGATCCAGACTCACTGACAAAGGAACTCTTTTTTTTTCCTTTCTTTTTTTATTTATAACAGTAGTATGTATTACAATTCATAATGCACATATATAGCATCTTTTTACATACAACTGTTTGTATACAAAGTATATAAGTACCATTCAGATCTTCAATCATGCATTTAGGATAATGATATCCATCTCATTCAACCACCAATTTTTTATTCCTTCCCCCCCACCCTTGCTCCCTCCCTTCCCCTCCCTTTCTTTTGACCATTCTAGTGTTCCTCTAATCCTCCTATGTACCCCCATCCAACAACACTGTAAACTAGCCTCCTTATATCAGAGAAAACATTCGGTATTTGGATTTTTGGGATTGGCTAACTTCACTTAGCATTATATTCTCCAACTTCATCCATTTACCTGCAAATGCCATTATTTTATTCTCTTTTATTGCTGAGTAAAATTCCATTTTGTATATATACCACATTTTCTTTATCCACTCATCTACTGAGGGACATCTAGGTTGGTTCCACAACCTACCTATTGTGAATTGTGCTGCTATAAACATTGAAGTGGCTGTGTCACTGTAATATGCTGTTTTTAAGTCTGACAAAGGAACTCTTGACTATGCCTATTCACAGTCAAGGCAAAGTTGTCTTGGGAGGTGATGCTGGAATGAAGTTGAAGAATGAGTAGGAGTTTGTGGGGAGATGAAGAGGAAGCATTCCAGGGAGAGGGAGTGGCAGGTACAAAAGGAAGCAGACACCAGACCTTGGGATGCTTAAGGGAAACTAAAGGCTGTTCCATGAAATGAACTAGGAGGGGTATCATTCATCTATTAACAATATGTACTGAGTATCCTGATGTGTGAGGCCCTGGTCTAGGCACCAGAGGTGTATTACTGAGTATAACAAAGATACCGCCCTATGGAACTGATGTTTTGAGGGTGGAGGGAGGAGTCAGAAAATAACACACATAATGCAAATATAAAATTAGTTCTTTCTAAAGAGATTAGAATAATCCTTTCCACATTTTAAGGATTATGTGTTTGATCAATAAATTGGGGATTTTGGTATGATTTTTAGGTGGAAAGTGTTGGGCGGGGATGTTAGAGTTCTGTAAAGGAAATTGCAAGTACCATAGGTGGGTGTTGGGAGTGGGATGTAAGGTTACAATCTCTTTGAAAAGCCTTTTGGGAACCAAGATGTGGAAGGGGTGTGGCTAGTGATATGGATGTTTGAGGGAGGAGTCGTCCTGTGCAGGTAACAGCCATAAACCCAGGAAAGTGTCTACAAGGATGCCAGGTGGAAAGACGAGGCTGGAGGATCAGAGGGCCAGGTCAGAGGGACTTCCAGGTCTTGGTAAGGCTGAGCTTTCCTTCTGAGTGAAATGTGGCATCCTGGTGATGTGATTAAAGGGACCACTCTGGTTTCTCTGTTGAGAATTGCTCTAGGAGGGCCACATCAATGGCTTCATACAGAGGTAACCAAGTATCCTGATGTGTGGCAGCTCTCCAGGGTACCAGTCTGTAAAGGGCCCTGAAATTACACTGGGAAATGAAAGAAATTGTTCCTGCCAGAGCTCACCTTAGGGAAAGTACTGTACATCGGAAGGGAAACAACCCAGGATTATGTTTAACTAGGTAACAAATATATCTATTATGCCTTCTAGGGGAGGATGGGTTGTTAACTGCAGGCCATTTGCTTTGTTGATTGGAAACTGCCATTTGCTCCTTAAAATAAGGTTCTTTCTGATTCAGTCCCCTGCGAGCCTTGTGTGTCAGTCCCAAATCCCTAAGGAGACATGCAGGGGCCAGATCCTGAATGGCCTTGAATATCCTCTGCAACCTGCTTAGTGTCATAAGCCATAATAGCCTTCCCTTCCCACCTCCAGAAACACAAGAGAATGTTCTAATCCATCCCAGTAGTTGTTTCATTTAACTCTTTAGGAATAGTGATTCCTCTTCATTGTTATTCAGAAAGTCATTCCTGAAAGGGCCTGCTGTTGGACACAGGGATTTAGCTGAGGATGGTTTAGAGGATTAGCTACTGCTGTGCTAACAGATGTGGATCCCACCTGGGAGTGGAGCCTTCAGGATCTTTGACATGGAAGAGCAGCCCCCGAAGCCATGTTTAAGGAAGGACAGTCTGGTCATCAAGCACACACCTTACTATGGCACCATCTTAGTCTGTCCAGGCTGCTATAACAAAATACATTGACTGGGTAATTTATAAATAATAGAAATTTATTTCTCACAGTTCCAGGGACTGGGAAGTTCAAAATTAAGGTGCCAAAAGATTGGTGAAGACTTGCTCTATGCTCTGTGGTTGGTGCCTTGTTGCTGTGTCCTCACATGATGACAAAATGGATAGATGAATTTCCTGTAGCTGTTTATAAGGGCACTAACCTAACAGTCCCAATTCTTAACACTGTGGCATTGGACATTCAAGCCATAGAAGTGTGCTTGTCTAGTGCCTGCTGCACAGCACAGGTCTCAAGGGAGAGAACCATGGCTTAGTGTACTCAGCTCACCCATTCTCTGGCTGATGTTCGGTTAGAGCTTATACCATAAGGATTTAGCAAAGGAGTTAAACTTACCTGGACTCATAATTTTCTTGGGGGAGGAAGAGCAATTAGGGAACATCCTGACAACGAATGCATCTCTTGTAAGTGCTCTGAGATCTAGATGTTACTGTGGGGACACCGAGGAGGCAGTTGTAATCAAAGCCCAGTTTGATGCTTTTGTTTTATTATGTTACATCTTTTGCCTAGTTACTCTTATATCACATTGTGAGTTCCTGAACCCACATTGTTTTCCACATACTGTAGGGTATGTAAGTAGGGGCTTAAATAAAGGAATTTTGAAATAGTGACAGCTACCAATGATTGTTAAGTTCCTCTCATCTTCACAATTAATCTTCCCATAGCCTAGTGAGGCAGGTGTCATTTATCTCCATTTTATAGATAAGAAAACTGAGGCACAAAACCCAGATCCAGGGGCTGGGGTTATGACTCAGTGATAGAGTGCTTGCCTTGCATGCACTGGGTTCGATCCTCAGCACCACATAAAAAATAAATAAGTAAAATAAAGATATTGCGTCCATCTACAACTAAAAAAAATTTTAAAAGCAAACAAACAAACAACAACAACAACCCAGATCCATCTAACTAAAGTGAGGCTCTTCATCACCACAGTGTTCTGGATGTGCCCTCTTGTGGTATGAACATAAGGAGGTTCTTTAATTCCTCCTGGTCTCTAGTTCCTCTTTGAGAAAATGGGAATAGTCCTTCCCCTGCCTATTTCATTGGAGTGAGACAGTAATGATGCTCAAGTGTAAACTGTAATGTACAAATATAAAGAATTAAAATAATTACCTCTTCACTATATGGTAAAAGCTCCTAGCACAGAAATCATCTTATTTATCTTTGATCTAACCAATTCTCAGCCAGTTTCTTGCAAAGTTGCAGTACTTGTTTGTCACTTGATAAATTAGGAGCTAAGGAGAGAATACATAGTCCTGAAGGGTTTTTTGCAGGTGAACAAAAATAAAATTACATATTTTTAAATGTTGGAAGTGTGGTAATAAAACTGTAAAGGATAAATTTATATTCACTCTAGACTTAGGAAACTAGTACTTGGAGCCTGTCTGTTTTTCCCACCAGTCTGCAAGTGTCCCTGCAAGTGTCTGCAGGTGCCAAGCAGCCTTGGTGCAGTGCTGCTGGGTTCTGCCGCACAGCATGGTCAGGAGGGAGAGGGGGATTTCTCGCTGGGCTCTGCACACAAAGGCACATTTACAAAGCTGTTTTTTGCATGTTGTCAGTTGGAAATGTAACTTTCAGAGTTTAAGTCATTTTAGTTTTTTGTGTATTCAGGGTGACTGCAGAATTGCTTTAGCAGGTGATTTCATGGTGAGAAGAAAAAATACTTCTAAGATATTCTCAACTGCAATAATTCTGGAAGCTGAAGTGGATTCTCAGCTCTCTTCTTCTTGATGTCTGTGCTCTTTTGTAAAGAAGGAAAAGAAACAATTCCCTTTGAGTTCTCCTTCACATAAGGGGTAAGATGCCATGCCCCCTGCATCGTTTGACCTTTTCAATGGGCTCTCTTATAGTAGTTTCACCATCTAATAGGCACTAGACTGACATGGGGTTCCATTTCTACTCTTCTGACTTTATTCTTTGTGGGTGGTATTACTAACTCTGCATGGAGCCATCTTGGAAGGTTGAGGGTTTAGGGATAGGAGAGGACCAGGAGAATGGGTGTAGACAGCTCCCCACAAACCTACTATTGCAAGTAGAAAGCAGCTCTGAGCCCACCTGCTGCCGATGGGTCTGGGAGTCATCCACAAATAAAAAGTGACATTAGTAGCCTCTGGTTCCTTCCCAGTCCTCTAGTTCAGTGCTGCTCAAATGAGATGTGGTGAAGAATTGGGTTTTGATCTTTTAAAAATCTTCAATCCATTTTGGATAAATACTTTTGTCAAAATACAAGTTAGCATTAAAAATCGTTTAAAAAGATGAGTAAAGTACAAACTCCATTTTTTAAATTAGACTCAACAGACATAAATTTGTATTGAAGCAAACACATTCAGTAAAGAATGTGAACCCTGCACTTTCTTTGTATTTGAAGGGTACACTCGAGTGATTAATAGAATTCCTTTCACACTTGTACTTTTGTCTTCCCTGATCATCATTAAACAAAGTTACAAATGAAATCACAATTCCTCATATTAAACAAATATATATGTACACTCTGCATGAACATCATGTATACATGAGCTTGCTTCTTGCTAGCTAATTTATCTAATCAAGGCTGAATTGACAAAGAATACTATTCTTGGGGCACAGACCACAGAGCCTGAACTGATTGCTCCAGGGACACAAAGCCATGGTGCTTGCCTGTGAGGACCTACTGTGACAACGTGATTTGTGGATGTCAGCTGGTAACTTAGCTGGGACATGTACGGAGATCCAGTTTTCATGCCATGTAGTGCTCATCAGGGGCTCCTGGACTTGTCTACTGTATGAAGGCTGGGTTCCAAGTGTGAGTGTCCCAAGAGATCAAGGAAGAAATGCATGGCTCCTTAGGAACCTAATCTCAGAAGTCACATGTCTCTTTAACCACGGCCTATTATTGGTTGATAAAGTCTCAAAGACCTACCAGATTAAAGGGGAGGGAATAGAGGCTTCTTGAAGGAGAAATGACTACATTGTGGAAGAGCATGTGTGTTGGGACATATGACTGTGATCTCATTTAGAAAGTGCAGACTGCCATATAAGCTATTCGTTCAACCATTAGTTATCAAGCACTTACTTTAGGTCTGGCACTGTTAAAGTCTGGGGACTCACAAATAAAATAGGACATGGTTTCTGCCCTAACTGAACTGATAGTTGTAGGAGAAAAGATGCTGTAATTATCTATAATCAAATGGGAAAATTTTACACAAGATGCAGTGGCAGCACAGAAGGGGAAGCAGTAAACATCTTCAGGAAATGACATTTGTTTGGCTCTAAAAATGTGTGTGGTGGGGGGGGGGGGCTAGTTTTCTCAAAGGTCTACAGATCCGTGGGGTCTCTGGGGCCTTTGCAGGGAGACCATGAAGTCAAAACTCTTTTCATAATAATATTAAGGTATTACTTGCCTGTTACACTGTGTTGATGTTTGCAGAAAAATGATGGTGTAAAATGATTGACAGCTCAAATCAAGGTAGCCCTGAATTGTACTGGTGTCACTATTCCTCTCTGCCATTTTTTTTAAAGGCCAGGTCACTTAAATTATTAATTTCAATCTTTGAGTATATCTTAATATTTTGTATGACAAAAATGAGAAAGATACATCAAGCACTTTTGTTCACTGAATTACTAGTTGTTTGAAGGGAAAGCCTTTGTGCAATTGAATTCCAAGATGAATTCATGTTATTTTCCTGGACACTGTTTTTACCTGAAAGATTGACAGATGAGCTACTGTAATCCAGACTCCAGTATTTGGTAGAACATTTTCTTGAAAATAAAGCCCATCACTTCAAAGAAAACGACTGACAGTATTTGTTACTAATGATAAAAGTAAGGCTTTTAAGCAAAAAGCCTTATGGAAAACTGGTCTTTGCTACTGTGGGGTTGGCAGTTTCCAGTGCTATATGCTATTTTGATGAGCTTTGTGGTGATAAGTGAATATGATTTTTAAAATATATAAGGTTTAATGAAATGTGTTGATTTTTTTGGGGGGGGGGAAGATCTGTAAGAGCCAATAAATCTGTATTTTCCAAAGGATTAATGCATGTTATAAAATCATGCTGGGTTCAAGAGCCACTCAAACTGTGAGATAGACCAATGGATTAGTTTCAGATTCCACTCTGCAACTAAGCCATAAGAGACAATCTCTTGTTAAATTCAAGATAATATCAAAGAATATTGTTCTCAATTACCTGAAAAAGCGATTAAAATACTCTTCCTCTTTCTAAACCACATGCCTCTATAAAGCAGGATTTTCGTCTTCAATGCAAATGGGCATAGCAGATTAAGCACAGAAGCAGGTGTAAGAATGGAGTTGCTATTCATTAAGTTAAACATTAAAATGACTTGGCCAGATATAAAGCAATAGCGTTCTTCTTACTAATTGGTTTCCCTTTGGGGACAATGCTGTTGATTTAAAAAATATTAACATTAATAAGCAAGGAGTACATTTTTTTTTCATGAACAAAGAAATCTAGTACTTCTAATCTAGTAAATCTCAGTAGCTATAATCCACACAAACAACATCTCTTTGTGGTTCTCAGTCTTTTAAAAGTGGAAACAAGTCCTGAGACCAATTTAAGACCTAGATTTAAGGGGGTCACATTCACTAGGATAATGGCTGTGTTGAGATCAAAGGCTAAGAAACCTGAGTGAGAGAACTGGGCACATTGGAACACTGTGCATAGATCATCTGGGCTTCAGTGAAGGACAGGAGACAGGACAGGTGTGAAAGATGAAGCTGGTGGCTGGCATAGACAAGGACCTCATCAAGTGCCATGATCAAGCATTCAGGCTTCAAACTGCCAAAGTTCAAATCTTGGCTCTACCACTTTGTTGCAGTGTGATTTGGGGACAGTTACTTAACCTCTCTGTAACTTAGTTTGTAAATATTTAAAATAGGGATGATAATACCACCTACGAGAATTGACTGAAATAATCTCTGTCAAATTTTTGGCGTGATATTTGGCACAAAGAAAGCATTCCATAAATGTTTGCTCTTTGTTTTATTAAGGCCCTTTGGATCCTGTTCTCCAGTAAGAGACTTTGGAAGGTTCTAAGCAAGAAAGCAATCCAAATATATGAAGGTGTGCCATAAGAAAAATACAAAGAGATGTAGATAGTGGTTGGGACTTCTTATGCATCAGGGGATCTGAAGGGAAAGTAACCACAGCTGAGTTCTCCTGGCTACTCAGGAAGGCTCTTGGGCAGCTCAGTGTGCCACTTACTTGATCAAGGAGCAATTTTATACACAACTTGGAATCAGCTCTCCTTTGTGGAAAATTCCACTGACCTATTGACTTTCAAATTTGGGGTGTTTTCTCCCCCTTTGTCACTCAGGCAGCTCTTCATGTGCATTACCACTTACAAAATCACTGCACTCTCTTCAAGTAATTGCTGCCTAGTATCCATTTTTTACTTTACCATGTTTTCTGAGATGGCCAAAAGTGACCCCAGGCGCAGGCAGCAGCACTGGAGCTGTGCCAGGAGCAGCTCATGTAAAGAAAATAGGTTTGACATCCTGAACACCCTGTAAAGGTCTCAGAGACCCCATGGGGCTCACTGGGTTGTACAGGGAGTGGAATTCAGGTCATCGGTAATGTCTTGAGAGTTTACTGTGTGCCGGGCATGGAGGAGCAACAGAGGTGAGAGGTGCCTCCCGTCCCCATCCTACAGAAGCCTGCCTTTCCTTCTGGAAGGGGGATCTAGGCATGCTTGCACATTACATTTCAAGTATCATGACAAGCATTAAAATAGAAGTAAGATCAAAGCTCTTTGGGAGCCTGGAGGAGAGCTTGTGCTGGGTATGTGGAAACGGGCAAAGACTTGATGGCATTTGAGCTCAGTCTGGAGGGAGGGATCAAGTTCCAGCAGGTAAGAATGGACAGATGTGGGTTTTGATGTGAATAAAGGACATGAATGAAGACAGTGTGCAAAGCAGGCAGAATCAATCTCATCGTTTGTAAGGACCAGTGCATGTGGGAGAGTGGGTAGTTGAAGTCTAATGTCCAAAGGTGGGTTGGCACCGTATGTTTGGGTGCCATGACTAGGAGAACAGGCTGGATGCTTAGTTCATTGGGGGAACTTCTGAAGTTTGGAATAGGAAAGAATATGACTACATGTGTTTTGGATGATGCCTACCATAGTGTAGAAGCAGGATTGGGGGTGTAGGTTTGGGAAGGGATTGAAGGAGGGCAAGAACCTGGGAAGGTAAGGGAATGTGCACCTGTGAGAGGGAGTGGCTCTGAAGTCTAGAGGGAGCAGCAGGGGTGGAATGGAAAGAATGGAGCTCAGGAACATAAGAAAAGCAGAATTTTCAGGTAGCTGAGTTGAGAAGGGTGAGGAAAGGGACATGAGGAAAAGACGGAAAGATGCCCCACTGGGGAATAGCACATAGGGTGTGTCACCTCTCTCAAGGCTCTTTCTATAAGCCTGAGCCATTTGGAGTTCCCACTTTCCTCCTCCTAGCCCAGGAAGGGTTGCATGTGGACAGCTCTGTCATAGTGACCTACCTGGGGCAATCCTGTATCTTCTAGACTCTCTGCATCCCTCCCTTAAGATTCAGGGAGGCATCTGGGGGGCCTATTGGCTTAGGGGATCCTCTTTGAATGGAGTTGAAATATAAGTTTCAGAAGAGAGGTAAAAGGACCCTCATTTCTCTGCAGGAATAATGCTGCCTGCTTCTGCATGTATGTCTGAGAAGAGAAATTTATAAGGGAGGAATGAGGCTGTATTTCTGGTCTGCCATTTACTAGCACTTGGATGGCTTGTACGTGTCACTGGGTGAAAACATCTTTTCAAAATTTCTCCCCATGTGCCATATTAAGGTGGAAAACATTTCAACAGCTACAGGAGCTATGCCAATTTGAAAATTCTTAGTAGCCAACATTTTGCATCAGAATTAACAAATTATAAATTAATTCTATAATATACATGGACCCTCTGCCTTAGCAAGCCAAATCAGCAGTTTGAAAGTATAGTGGCACCATTGGTCACTCATAAATGTACAGATGGTGTGTCCCCTTGGCCTTCGATTGGCCATTACAATGAGCATCCAGTAAGTGCGCTGCTCAGATCACTCCCCTGGAGGCCAGGAGCAGAGCAGCATCTGTATCTAGGACACTGGGTCAGAGGTCATTGAGTCTGTACAGAGACCAAGGGTAGAGGTACCAGAAACAATAGAGCCTGCAGTTTAAAAACCCAAATGATACCCTTCATTATTGAGGTCTCCTCTCTTAGGACCACACCATCACCACCACCCTTGAGTTTTAGATAACAGCCATGCTGAAAGACCTGGATATCTTCAAACAAAATTTGTTTTTTTCAACCTTCCCTCTTGGACATGTGTTTCCTTTGTCTGGAATTTTCCATTTTTCTCTCCATACCCTTATTTACCAGCGTAATTCAAGACTGAGTTGCAGCTTCTTCTCACCTGGGGGGCCTTTCTTTGCTCAGTCCCTCAAACAGAAGCAGTTGGATGCTGCTTCCTTATTTAATTACCCCACTACTCCTCTTTATCAAATTATTTATCATAAATCATCTGCTTCCTTTTTTTCCTGCCACAAGATTATATGTTCCTACAGGTCAGGAACCATGTCATATTAATCTTTGTGTCAATCTCTCTCATGCCTAGCAGGCTGCTGACATGGAGAAAGTAAGCAAGTGCGTTTGAGCTACGAGCTTCCCTGTATACCTCCATGGGGCAGCCCACCCAGCCTGGCCTTCTGTAGAACAGGAAGCTTCTATGGCCCCTTCTGTAGGAAGGGGATGGAGGAGGTCTACCCTCAGTTCCATTTGGATGACTGTATCAGGCCTCTGCTCTGTTCTTTTCAGGTGTCTGTTTATTTATTCTTGCCTTTTTCATAGGGAATATTTGGATCTAATTCTGTATCTGATGCTCTGACCCTCTAATCTAAAATGTCTCTCCTCCTTCTTTCTTTTCTTGGTTCCTGATGCCATCTGAAATGGGTCTCAACTTGTTGGAAATCTATTCTCTGGCCTTTCTCAGCATTTAGGGGTCCTACATCCTTTGTCCCTTGGCACCTTCCTTGTGTCACTCCCATGTTTTGCTTCAGTCATCATATCTTGTACTTCTGCCTTTGAGTTTCTTTTTCTGAGTGTGTTCTGTGTGTATCACAGTGTTCAGCCCTTTCATTTCCCCACACCCTGCCAGCTTCCCTCCTCTGGGCTCTCCTGCATGGCCAGTGAGGACTCACTCACTAAAGATGTTGCTGTGTGGATCACCAACATGACTGTGGTCCACCTTCTGTGTGCATGTGAAACAGAGTGAGGCCCAGAATATTATAGTGAGTCACCTTAAATCTCAACCACTCCCAGGTCCCTCCTTATTGCCTATGAATATGTAATAATTCTCATTTGAAAAATTTAGGATGATTTCATCTTATGTATATATGCTCTGTATTAGGTTCTCATTGCTGCTATAACAAAATTAACATGCACTTAGTAGCTTAGACCACACAAATGGAGTCAAAAGACTCTTTCCAATGTTCCTACTAGAAGTTTCAGGGAAGGAAATCTCTTCTCTGGCCTTTCTCAGCATTTAGGGGTCCTACATCCTTTGTCCCTTGGCACCTTCCTTGTGTCACTCCCATGTTTTGCTTCAGTCATCATATCTTGTACTTCTGCCTTTGAGTTTCTTGCCTTGCCCTGATAAAGACCTTTGTGAAGACTCCCTTGGTGAAACAAATTCTGGAAGGCATGATCAGGACTGGAGGATCCACTACATAGGTGACTCTTGGTGCCTCCTCGTGGTTGCTGGAGTGTCTTCATGACATAGCTGCTGACTTTTCCCAGAGCAAGCAATCTAGGAGGATGACACAGAGCTGAATGCCATTTTTTTAGACCTTGCCCATGCTATTTTTTCCTATATACTCCCTATCATCCTTGGTAACTACCATTGAGTAAACTGCTCTGTGGTGATGCTGTGGTAAAACTGAATGAAAAATCTGGAGGAATTGACCACTCAGGCCTTTTCTATTACAAACAATAGCAGCACCATCAACAAAGGATGATTTTTTTTTTTTTTTTTTTGTACCAAGTATTGAACTGAGGGACACTTAACCACTGAGCCATATCCCCAGCATCCCCTCCCCCCTTTTTAAAATTTGTATTTTAGAGACAAGGTTTCATTGAGTTGGTTAGGGCCTCACTAAGTTACTGAGGCTGGCTTTGAACTCTCAATCCTCCTGCCTCAGCCTCCTGAGTCACTGGGATTACAAGCAGGTGCCATCCTGCCTGGCTATCCAGTGATTTCTGATTAATATTTTTTGACATTTATTATGGGTGTGTAAACACCTTAGCTAGCAGTTGGACATTGGTTTTTGTCATTTTTCCCCCAGTTACTGCCTAGCTTTTCATTTTTCTCTCTACTCCCAGGATAACCTTGATTGCTTTGCAGCCCCAGTGATTCAGGGCAGGAAACCTCTCCAGGGTGTCAAGGCAGACATTTCCTGCCTGTTCAGACCCTTGTGAGGGTCCCTTCCTTCCTCCTCAGCCAGCTCTCCCTAGCCATCTATCTTCCTTGGAAAATAATGACCTTTCTATCTTAAAGGACTAAAATTACCTCTTTCTCTACACATTGTTACTTAATCTTTTCTCTTTCAACTAAGAAAAAGAGAAAAACTAAAAACTATGATATTTTCCTAGACTCTGTAAAATCAGAATCTAGCCTATGATTATTTCCTCTCGTGAGAAAAAAAAATTCCTCCATAAACTTAGATGCTAATTTCCTCAATCAATTACTTTTTCTCTGATATAAATTTTTTTCAATCATCACTACCCAATTAGCATTGAACACTTCTGTGACTAAGTCTATAATCTGTTTCATAGGACATCCCACACTACACCTTACACATTTAAAAACAATTGAAAATAGCCAGAGTTCTTCAAAATCAGGTATCTACTGGTTACTTGAAGACCAAATGTGAGGCTGACAAATGGGGATGAGGTAATGATACCTGTGAGAATCATAGAGAGTTTAAAAAAAATCTTCTTGCTCATCCTCTTCCCACCCCTCCCCTGGATACAGGTAAATGTAAGAAAATGTAATTTTGAAAGATGTCCTCCCAGTGATTCTATATGTTCCTGGCTGAGCATAATGGCCATGGTAGCCCCAGGTAGGTAGGGCCAATTTGGGTATTGTTCATCACACAGGAGACACCTGGGGAAACAGAGTACAGAAGTGATGTAGGATGGTCTGGGAGGCTTTAGGAAGAATTACGTTTTGAGGTGGATCAGGAATGATAACATAGCAAGACTCTGACATGTGTTGAGCATTTACTGCTGGAATAATTCATATATATCATCACACTTAATCCTCACCAAAATCCTGTGAGGCAGATGGTATTAACCCATATTTATAGTTGAGAAAGCAAAGCTGAGACAGGTTGAATATTTTGCCCAAAGTCACACAGTAGGTAGGTATCAGAGCTGGGATAATCAGCGTGACTACGCGATGTATGCTGGATTTTGTGGACAGGAAGTGGCAGAGAGTCATGGTATAGGTAATGGCCAGAGAATTATTTCCTAACTGATCAAATCTTTGTGAAGGGCAGATAAGTGTGATTATAAGAAGTCCTCAATGTCAGTAATGGGATTCACCATTAGATTGGAAATTATCTTTCTGTTTCCAGGAAGATGAAAAAGTCCAAGTTTTTATCATTATGAATAGACCTGGTCTAATATCATCCTATAAAATTTTCTTTCTCATTCAATAAGCATAATTCATAATCACAGTCATATTGGAACTCAAAAGAACTTCAGATCCCAAGGAGTCCTGCTTTTTGTCCAACTCTCACATTGGACAGGTTTGAGGAAAATGAGCAGTGTATAGAGCCATGTTCTCAACTGAGAGCCAATTTGCCCTTCAAAAGACATATGGTAATGTCTGGAGACTTTTCATCTCTCAGCTGGGATGTGCTGCTGGCATATAGTGGTGAAAAACCAGAGAGGCTGTTAAACATTCTGTAATGCACAGGACACTACCCCACAACAGAGTTATCTGACTCCAAATGTCTGTGGTGCTGAGGCTGAGAAATCCTTATGGAAAGCGGGAGGGCGTTGCCTTCATATCTGGACTTCCTGAGTTTGAATCCAGCTTGAGGCTATCTAGCTATGTGACCATGGCCAAGCTACTTAACCTCTCTGTGTCCCATGTCCAGATGAGGCTAGTGACAGTCCTACCTCTTAAGGTGGCTAGGAGATTTACACAAGTTGGTGTACATGAAGCATTAGAACAGTATCTGGCACACAGTTGATGCGTGTGTTTAGAGTTAACCAAAGGCCGAATGTTTTCTCTAATTGCTAATTCACAATAAGGTGGGGGGGGATGGGGAGGCACTAGGGGAAATTAGCGTTAGGTAGAGGGAAGTAAAGGGACGGGAGGGAAGGGATGTGGAGAAGGAAAGATAGTGGAATGAAACAGACATTATTACTGTATGTATATATGTGACTACATGACCAATATGATTCTGCAACATATACACTTTGAAAAATGAGAAATTATATCCCATCTAGGTATGATATATCATAGTACATAAATGCATTCTACCGTCACGTATAACTAATTAAAACATAAAAAATTAAAAATAATAAAAGGTGTTTGGTGCAGTGGTTGAGTAGTTTCCAAGCCAGCTTGTCTGGGTGTGAAGGTTTCATCTGTTTCTCACTGACTGTGTGACTTTGAGGAAGTAACTTAAACATTCTTGACTCAGAATACCAGTAAAATGGAGATAGAGTATCTACCATTAATACACATCCTGTATGCAGAGTGGTCAGAACAATGATTCCTGCATAAGAGTTATATGAGCATTAGTTGTTATTGCTGTTATGATTCATTCATTCACTGAACAAATATTTGGACTTCTTATAGCCAGAGGGTGCAGTCACTTGCCTAAGAGCTACTCAGCAGCAGAACCCTGATTAGGATCACTGACTCACACAGGAAGAGCTTTGCCAGATACGATGGATTGACAGACCTCTACTTCTTGGCATCTTGTGTGATAGAAAGTTTGGGGAAATCTATCGTTCTGGGTAATGATTATTTTGGAGGCAACGAGAAGAGAGAGATTCGGACCTACAGTGTCACTTAGCAACTAAACGACCCCAATTCTGCCTCTGAAAAAGGAAGAGCCTGATTTTCACTTAAAAAAATCAACAGAGGCTGGAGGGACTGAGATCAGAGTGGTGAATTGGCAAAGTGATTTTAATTTCTTCCCATTATCATTGGAAGAGTCATTTCTTTAAAAGCTATTCTCTGCCCAATCATCTCGATGTCCCAGTTTAGTTGGTCTTGAGGATAGTGGCTTATCAAAAGTTTCCCATTTATATTTTGAGATGCAGAAGGAAAAGTTTGAGTAGTGTGAGTGCTTAGAACTTAGACATAAGTAATGACTGGAAAATGATCCTAGTTGAGGTTACCATGCTTGTTTAAATGGCTTTAAAAATTGTTATTTTAAACAGCTTTGCTAATTTGATTCTCCTTGATGACTCATGTTGGTGAGATATAAACCTCAGGTTCTCATCAAGAAGTGAAGCAGACCCTGGGTTTGCGCACCTGCAAGCCGATCTATCTTTTGCCACATGCACCACCCGGAAGTGGTCGCCTTCTTGCAGTTAAAAACTCAGCAAACACAAAATAAGCAAAAGTAGCAAATTATCTGAAGACCTTTGCAACCTGTGTCTGACCTTTTTGATTCATTTGCAGAAGTAATTGCCTCTGGAAATGGCTGTGCTTTTATCTGTGGTGCTATTAAAATGCTGGCTGAAATGAGGTGGTGCAGACTGCATTGTTAATGGGTTACAGTGGAGTGGGAGCTGTTGTTTTATTCGTCAGATGAGAAGTAGCTGAAAATAACCTTATGTCTCCCCTGCAAGAATTGTGCTTGTTAAGTGACATTCCCTAACACGGCTGAGTTTGAATGTGGTATAGGAATTTGTGCTATTCTTAGCAGGATATTAAATGGAAAGTTTTCAGGCTTTTCTTGTCATAAAATAGGGGACTGTAGATGCATTTTATATTTTCCATTTTGGGGAGGCTACTTTCTATGCCCAAGGCAGTGGCTGATGAGGCCAAGGAGAAATGGGGTATAGAGCTGGCAGGCATTTCAGAATTGAGTGTAGCATCCCCATCCGGGAGTCCCACACATGGAGGTGTTGCTAACCTGTGGGATGATCTTCTCCTCCTCCCCCATGTTCATTGCCTTTGGAGTAAAGGTTAGTCACTTCGGAGCCTCTTTCTGCATCCTGAGTATGACCCAGTCAGTATCTTTTTCCTTTCTGACCATCCTCCCAGTCTGGAGTGGAGCATTATACTTAAACTCGTTAGGGAAACACTGAGGATCAATGTGTCATAGAATGGTTCTCCTCGAAGTCACCTGAAGAATGTAAAAAGCACAAATTCCTGAGGCTCCCTCACAGAGATTCTGGTCTGGGAGGTCTAGGATGGTGATGGAATTTGCATTTCTACCAAGGTCTAGCTGATGTAATGCTGCTGGTCTAAGACCACACTTTGAGAAGCCCCTGGCTGCAGGAGCCCTGTTTGGGGAGATGGCTTAAATTGAGGTGGACTACGGGCTTTGGCTTTGGACATGTTTGGGCATTGGCGCCTTCCGTAGTCTCACGGGAAGTGGCCCGGGATCTTGCGAGACTTGGCCGGAGATCTCGAGGGACTTGAGCGAGATTGCGGAGGAGGTCTGCGCCATTTTAGAGGTTAGAGGAGCGTGGACAGCGTGTCGGGGTGTAGTTAGAGCCAGAGAGAAAAGTTATCAGAATAAAGAGCTGTTTGTTTCCAGTTCGTCTCTAAACTTCTTCCCGCGGCTTCTTTGCTCCAAGCGGCCATCGCTTCAGGAGACAACACCTGGCTAATTAAACAGATGCAAACTCACCTTGCTGAGACAGTCTCTTCAATAGTTTGTCGATAGCATTTATTGTGTGCCTCCTGAATGCAGAGGAAGTTGCCCCTGAAATGACTCCACAATTTCTGCACCCAAGAAAGCCTTCTATTTAAGGAAAAGCACAGGCCAACACAGCCCACTAGGGTGTACTAGTTCACAATAGGGGAGCTAAGGGGACCTGAGTCCTTGGGTGGTTGATGGGCAGATATGAACACTGGATGGTTCAGAAGTGAAAGACCAAGATGGATCTGTGGATCTGTTTCATGCCACTGTCATGTTTGGCACTTGTCACAATAATGCCTCAAATCTTCCCATTACTTGAGAGGTGAGGATTCTCCTTTTCCTTTCATGCATGAGGGGTCTGAGGCACTTAAAAGAATATTTTCTCTATGCCATATTGCTTCCTAGCACAGCACATGACACACCTGGATATTTAATAAATGTTTGATGAATTAAAACAGCTACCTGATTAAGTCAGCAAAGTAATGTTTCAAGGAAATAACTGGAGGCATCTGTGTCTCTAGATTGTAACCATCCTATTAACTATTGTTATTTACTGAGCATTTATTATATCCCGGTACTTTGATAAGCACTTTATACATATTATTCCACTTATTAAAAATAAAGCCATAGGTAATTATGAACCCCATTATATGTGAAGAAGTTTAGAGAAGGTAAATGATTATCCTGAGGTCAGGAGTGGAACGAGAATTCCAAATGACAGCTTTTTATCTCCAGAACAGTACTCTGCCTTCGCCTGTGCACCACCCTCCTTTATGGATTGATCTGCTATCATGGCAGTGAGTGGTTATTTCAATTTATTCCCATTTCACTACCCATTTTTGCCCAGTGAGATTCATAGCTATGGATGTTATAAAGTCAAAGTAAGAGAATTTCCAAGTTGTCAGTTACTATACCAGTATAAACATTATTCTTAAACCCACTCCATCATTATCACATTAGAATAAACAACAACAGCAAAGACCAAAAATACTACATTAACAAAATTAGATGTGTTGCTCTCATGTGGACCGAAAGGAATGGAATAAAGACTGAGTTTGGTTCCCAGGCCTTATTCCCTCGCATTCCTACTCCCCCACGTTTATACTTGCTCTTCAGCCTTTCCTCATCTGTGAAGAGTTTTGTTCAAAATCACTGATTGGTATTTTAGCTGATGTGTGAAAAATCTTAACATTTATGGGTTTTAGAGATGCATTGGAAGGTCTCCATTTTGATGAGGTTGGCTTAAATATTTCTCTCGGGGACCCAAATGGGTAAATTGGGGGTCTATATTTGCCACTAAAAGCAATCTTGTGTTACAGGTTACTGTCTTAATGAAATGCTGTCTGGTGTGTGTCAACTGTCCTGACATTTGACTCCAGGACTGTTAACTAAAAGATAAAATAACATTAAGGTTCTGTGTGGAAAGTACCCAGAATATTAATCTGGTCATAGAGACCCTCATTTTTTCATCGCTATCATGAAATCTCTGTCATAGGATACTTATGAAGAAAAGAGATGTATTTACCTCACAGTTTTGGAGGTTCAAAGGCACAGCATCCTCACTGGCTTGTTCTGGGGAGGGCCTCATGGTGGATGGCAAATGGCAGTGATGAGAACATGTGTCTGCACAAGTAGTCACATCTTGAACCAGGAAGCAGAGAGGCCAGAGCCAGGCCTGATCCTTTAATAACAACCATCTCTTAAGAACTACCAAGGGCAGCTGAATGTCACTCAGTGGTAGAGTGCTTGCCTAGCATGTACAGGTCCTGGATGTGATCCAGCACCACAGGAACTACCAGTGGGTCCCATGAAAAATACTGTCATCTGGGCTGGGGTTGTGGCTCAGCAGCAGAGCGCTCGCCTCGCACATGCACAGCCCGGGTTTGATCCTCAGCACCACGTAAACATAAATGCATTGCATTGTGTACAACTAAAGTAAATAAATAAATATTTAAAAAAATACTGTCATCTGTTTTGATGTCATCTGTTTTCATGCCCCCAGAAACCTAGCCATCTCTCACTAGGTCCTGCCTCTTAAAGTTTCCACCAGACTTTTAACACCTGGGCCCTTGGAGGACAGCCAAACCATGGCACACAGTATCTCATTTAGTGCTTCTACCAATTCGGGGAAGTGAGCAGGTATTTTTCTGTTTTTGCCAGACTGAGGGGAAAAAGAAGTAATATGCCTCTGGCCACATACTTTTGGGCTGTTGAGCTTAAATTTAAATCCAAGAGGGTATAATTCTATAAATCCCTTCTTTCTGCTCTTAACAAAAGATAATATTGTGTATAGATATCCCTGGGTTCACCTGTAGGTATATGTAGGCTCCCCTTAACATAGCAGAAGAATTCAACTTCTACGCTCCTGCTCTGATCAGTTTTTTAGCTGATGTGTGAAAAATCTTAACATTTATGGGTTTTAGAGATGCATTGGAAGGTCTCCATGTTTGATGAGCTTGGCTTAAATATTCTAAGCTCCAGCTCTGCCTCTTTAGACCCTATTTTTGTAACTCATTAATGACTTGGAAGTTAGTGTCTCTGGACTGCTTTGAGCTCCCAGTGTAATGTTGTGTGTGTTATTCAGCCCCTCTCCACAGCCATGGCTACTAGTGCAGCTACAATTTAATGAGCAGTTCATCCTAATCACATGACTGGCTAATGGGGAGTTGAGGATTACAAAATTGAAGATTTTGTTTTAAGGGGAATTCATACAACAAAATCCTGTATTTATTTTGCACCAAAAAAGAAGAAGAAAGGAGAAGGAGAAGGAAGAAGGAGAAGGAAAAGAAGAAAGAAAGAAGAAAGAAAGAAAGAAAGAAAGAAAAAGAAAGAAAGAAAAAGAAAAGAAAAGAAAATCTCTGTAAAATAAGCAGCAGTAAGGCATAATCTTAGTGGATACTGAATTTTCAGGCATTATCTGTTTTGAATGCAGGGCCTGGAAAGGGTTCCTACTTCCTCAGTTTTCCTGTGGGTACCTATAAGATCTTGTGGTAGTAGGGTAACCAAGGTAGGAGTAGAGTTGAAAGTGGGGGAGAGAAGGAATGTTGCTCTCGATTTTTAGAAAATGTTCCTTTAATAGAGAAATAGCTCTTCCTACCTGCCACCCCCCAACTGGGGAGTCTACCACTGAAGCACACCCCCAGCTCCCCACCCCTTTTTGTTATTCCCACTTCTTTCTTTTTATTAGAGCTTTATGGTTCTACATAGTAGTTGGGTTCATTCTGACAGACTCACTTATTTTGAGACAGGGTCTTGCTAAGTTGCTCACTGACCTTGAACTTGTGATCTTCCTACCTCAGCCTCCTGAGTTGCTGGGATTACAGATGTGCACCACCATGCCCAGCTAAGTAGCTCTTTTCTTTTTAACTATCTATCCTTACTCCAGAAGAAGTAATCTATAAAAAACCAAACAGTCTTGGCCAAGAAAACGAACATTTGTATCCAAACAGTTTCATGACATTCTGAAATTAAACAAGGACTGGCAATAGAAGATAGTCCTAGTTCAGTTTGTGCATCCCTAATCCCAAAATTTAAAGTTCAAAATTCGACAAAACCTGAAATCTTTTGAGTGTCCATGAGTTCACGTGTGCAAAATTCCACAGCAAGAAACCTTGGGTCACAAAATTATTAAAAATATTGTATAAAATTATCCCCAGCTATGTGTATATGAAACATAAATGAACTTTGGGTCTTGACTTGGGTTCCATCTCCAATATATCTCCTTATATGTATGTAAATATTCTAAAATGCAAAAGATTCCAAATTCTGAAACACTTCTGGTCCCAAGCATTTGATATAAAGGATACTCAACCTGTGCCATGTTTCTCTAAGTTCCTAACAGTAACTGCATCACCTGAGAATTTGTTAGAAATGTAAGTTGTCCAGGGCCCACCCAAGACCTCCTCAATCATATACTCTGGAGGGAAGGTCCAAACACTGTTTGGAAGTCTTCCAGGTGATTGTGGCACACACTGAAGTTTGGGGAGGGATGAGTTAGTGGACACAATGTGGCGCGAAGCAGATTCTGGGTTCTCACCTCAGTGTACTGTTTCTCTGATCTTGGACTTTGGTTTCTTTATCAGCTATATAGTGATAATACCTGCCTTGAGGTATGGTTGCTATTTATTATTTTAGTTTTGCCTTGAGCTCTTGACTTTGAAGATTTTGGAACTATTTCTTACTTTCATATGGGCCACCTTGGGTCAAAGCAGAAAGTCTAAAAGCCTTTGCAGACTGTTCACACTACTGTTGTTAGGCATGGCTGACTGGACCACACACCATTACCTCTGGCCACCCCTGAAACTTCACTAATGCTACAGCAAGGGAAGGTTTTCTCAGAGTACAAACACACAAAGAGAATCAGAGGAGAGACAGCAGAAGGGACAAAATATGAAAAGTGAACATTAGTAATCAGCTTGGTAGACTCAATAAAGATGAACCCTAAGGTGACACAGGAGAAATAAATAATTTGATTTGTTTTAAGACCCCTAAAGAACTTGAACACTAGAGTCAATAAGTGCCTCCAGAAGTGAGAGTGAAGGCGTGCTGAGGAAATGAGGGCTGCATGAAAATTTAAGAAGCACTTAGACCCCTAGATCTCTTTCTTGATCTATGCAGCTGCTCCTCCTGCACTCAAAAACCCTAATTTGTTTTGGGATCTCTGGATGGGAGTCAGCAGGCACCGTGGAAGCAGAGGTATTATATGAAAACAGGGATTAAGGGAAAGTCTATGCACTGACTGTGGAGACCTCTAGGTGCCTTCTCCTCCCATGGTAACTGAGCACTGCCAGCATTTTCCAGACAGGAGATTAAGTCTTCCCTGGGGACTCAGCAGTCCAAAAGGACAACCCTGAAGTTGATGGCATTGTTGGTTCTTCAACACAACCTCCAGCCAGGTTACTCTACAGTAATTTGTCACAGTTGGTAACCCTCAATCACACAAAACTCTTAAATCAGCTTTCTAGAGCCCCATTCTTAAATCCAAGTGGGCATCTAAGAATTTTCATTTATTTCTAATGTGAAAGGCAGACAAACATGATTATAAATAAATGAGGAAACAGAAGCCAAGCAGGGAAAAGAAAACTTACAAATACATGTATCATTTTTATCCTCTAATAATATCTATGAAACAGAATGGAATGCTATTCAGAACAAAAAGTTCATGGAAATTAAGGCATGAGAACAAATTAAAGCCAGTAAAAAGAATAGAAGACAAAAGTTGAAGAAAGCTCTCACAAAATATAGAAAATAGGAGAGAAACATAAGAAAATTAGATGATTCCAGGAGTTCAACACCTGAACAACTGGAGGCCTAGCAGGAAAGAAATCATAAAAGAAACAATCTAAGAAAATTTGCTTGAAATGTAGGACATACATTTTTGCTTAAAAGGGTCTGTTGAAAGATTAGCACAATGCTATGCAAATATGCAACACTGAGCCCCACTATTATGTATGTAAATTACATATAATTATAATGCACCAATAAAAATATGAAAAGAAAGCTTAGCACAAAAGAGGAAAATGTAACCAGAGCAAAATATACATCATTATATAATTGTTAGAACATTGTAGAAAGTTTTTGAGAGAAAAAACATGTTTGATATGGTTTGCACTTCTCAAGACTAGAGAAATATTTCTAAAATCCTGAGAAAAAAATATTTCCAATCTAGAATTCTATACCTAGCCAAACTATTCATAAAATATAGTAGCATACACATTACGTCTTAAAAGCTCTGGTTCTATTCCCTTTCTCAGTAAAATACTAGAAGAGAAGAGAAGAAGGGTGGATCATGGGATGCAGGAATGAGGGACTCTAACCTGAATAATTTTACTAATGAAGAGAGTCACACAACTGGCAATAGAACAGATTCAGAGGCCTCCAGGAAAGACTGCTTTAAGAAAATGCAATTGATTAGGTTAATGTGCTTTAATACATGAAGAAATTTATCTGTGTGAAAGTTTGGAATCAAATGAATGGTAATAAAATTAAGCAAATGAACAAAGACCTTTATGAGATATAGGTAAAAGAGAACACTGCAGAGAAGCAAGTGCTATTACATGCGTGGTTCAGCTGTGGGTAGCACTCATCTGAACACTGGAACATAAACACAGATGTGCATCTAACCCAAATGATAAGCTCTACCAGGAGAGTGGAGTAATGGGGAAAGGTGTGTGAAATGAGTGGGAAGATGGAGGTGAGGAGGAAAGTGCTAAATTCTCAGCAGGTGAGGATAATGCCTCAAACAGAATATCAGCACATAGCAATTTGAGCCTGATATTCAAACAGGAAGATAAATACCAAAACAATTAGCTAAACAGTTGCAAGTTACATGAAAAGAAAAGGTCAAAGGACTATAGGATTTTTTTAAATGTCTTGATCTCTTAACTCTTTGAACTATGATTATGTATATTTTAAACCAAAAAATTTAAACCTAAAAACTTAAGTTTAAAAATGTAAACCTATTAGGTGCAAGGTCTCTGGTTTAATTCCTAGGTCCTTGATCCACTTTGAGTTAAGTTTTGTGCATGGTGAGAGAAAGAGATTTAATTTCATTTTATTACATGAGGATTTCCAGTTTTCCCAGCACCATTTGTTGAAGAGGCTATCTTTTCTCCAGTGAACATTTTTGGCACCTTTGTCTAATATAAGATAACTGTAGGTGTGTGGGTTCATCTCCATTGGTCAACTGGTCTATTTTGATGCCAGTACCATGCTGTTTTTGTTACTATTGCTTTGTAGTACAATTTTAGGTCTGGAATAGTAATGCTACCCGCTTCATTCTTCATGCTAAGAATTGCTTTGTCTATTCTGGGTCTCTTATTTTTCCAGATGAATTTTATGATTGCTTTTTCTATTTCTATGAGGAATGATATTGGGATTTTGATTGGTATTGCATTGAATCTGTATAGTGCTTTTGGGAGAATGGTCATTTTGACAATATTAGTTCTACCTATCCATGAACAATGCTAAGTGAAGTTAGCCAATCCCAAAAAACCAAAGGTCGAATGATCTGTTTGATAGGAAGATACTAACTTACAAAGGCAAGAGAGAAGGAATGAGAGGAATGAAAGAGCTTTAAATAGAACAAAGAGGGGGGAGGGGGATGGGGGCAAGGGGATAGGAATAATAGCAGACTGAGTTATCCATGATTACCCTAAATACATGTATGAAGACACAATTGTTATAAAAATACTTTATATTAAACCAGCAACTCAAAAAATTGTGCTCTTTATATGTAATATGAAATAAAATGTACTCTGCAAACGTGTATAACAAATTAGAATAATAAAAAATTTAAGAAATAAATTTTAAAAAATTTTTTAAAAATTTAAACCTTCAAAATTTAGACCTGGAAAAAAAAACTTTTGCTGCCCTTCCCCATGTTCCTTATAGTCATTTCTAGTTAAGGACTAGAGAATGCAATCTTATTTTTCCTTGGATGGGTCCTAGATCTCTTGCTATGATACAATATAAAACTTTAAACCACGTGGATAAAGAAAGAAACCTTTTCTCCAAATCAGCATTTTGCTTTGTATTTGGGAGAAGTCTCTTTCCTTTCCCCAAAGGGAAGGACTGAACTAATCCACATTTAGAGCAATCTAAGACACCCTCTGCATGGCCAGATTCAGTCTGGCTTCCCACCTGCCCCCCAAACTCATGACAGTGACATTACACCTCCCTCCCTTTCTCCCCATATCACACTCATCTATCTAGTTGGTGATACCTGAATTAACATGTCTTTTCTCCCAGTTAAGCATTAAGAATTGCAGGTACAGGGCTTGACACAGATATGAAGATATTAAAAAATTAAATGTCATATGCATGAAAAACATGTATCCAACCTCATATAAAATTAAGTGAATTTAGAGCAGAATTATCCACTTTTAATGTAATATTACATCATCATCATCCTAGAATATGGCCCTCCTAGTGATGTTTAACTTTAGAATGCCTCAGAATCAGGCTGGGACAGGAGCAGCCTAAGCCATGAAGCATTCGGTGACAACACTGCTTTGACCAGCACGTCCCTGTCTTGGACCTGCTACCCGGCACTCAATCATGGCCAACAGAGCTATTCTTAGTGTATTATTGATTTGGTGTAACTACTTTTTAAAACTCAGGATTAGATTAGTTTTCTGGCAAGCATCCCATAAAGAGACACCTCTACTCTTTGCCAATGAGCCCTGGTTTTTTGTAGATCAGAAAACAGCTGAGGCAGATCTGCCTTCCAAGGTGTGTTGAGTTAGGATCTGACTCCCTGGGAACAAGGCAACCAGCTTGGCCTAGACCCTGGGAGGATGATGCTGAGCATTCTCAGTGACATTACTGGCACGGAGAAAGCTGGTGCTTTGACCTCTTCTTTGTTTATGAAGTAATTCTGAGCCTAGAATAAATGGTGTCTACATTATTCAGGCTTTCCATTATTTCTCCTTTCTGTCTGGCTCCTCCTTTTCAGATTGACAGTACTCCCTGGTGCCTTTCCAGAGCTTGGTAGCGCTATTTCCTTCCTCATTTATGATTCTCTTCAGGTGTGTTTAGTTCTTCCAAGCACCCCTCTCTTTCCCTTCCATAATCAGCTAAATCTGAATAAGATCATTTGAAAGAAATGATGGTGGTGCATCCAAACAGCAGGATAGCCCTCATCAATTAAAAGAAAAGGGATGACATTTGCCAGTAAATAGATGGAGTTGGAGAATATTTGGCTAAGTGAAATAAGCCAATCCCAAAAAAACCAAAGGCTGAATATTTTCTCTAATATGTAGATGCTAATTCACAATATGGGGGGGGCAGGCACTAGAGAAGAATAGTGTTACCTTAGATTAGGTAGAGGGAAGTGAATGGAGGGGAGGGGGAATGTGGGGATAGGAAGGATAGTAGAATGAAACAGACATT
The DNA here is from genome assembly GCA_025594165.1 of Tamias sibiricus. Taxonomy (NCBI): domain Eukaryota; kingdom Metazoa; phylum Chordata; class Mammalia; order Rodentia; family Sciuridae; genus Tamias; species Tamias sibiricus. The sequence goes on along the minus strand of CM046669.1, from coordinate 43,542,755 downwards.
ATTACTATATACATATGTGTGTGTGTGTGTGTGTGTGTGTGTGTGTGTATAACCAATGTGATTCTACAACAGGTACACTCAGAAAAATGAGAAATTATATGCCATATATGTATGATATATCAAAAGTGCATAAATGTATTCTACTGTCGTGTATAACTAATTAAAACAAATTAAAAAATAAAAATTAAAAAAAAGTAAAGGGACTACTGAAACATGCAACAACCTGTATGGATCTTAAGAGTATTTTACTGAGTGGAAACAACTAATTTCAAAATGTCACATACTGTATGATCTATTTTATAGAATATTCTTAAAATGACATAATAGAGGAGAAAAGACTTGTGGTTGCCAGGGGGAAATGTGACTATGAAGGGACAGCATGAGGAAGATCTCTGGTGGTAGTGCTGGATACATAAATCTATACATGTAATAAAATGACACAGAACTATACATGTACTTCATAGCAATGCCAATCTTCTGATTTGATGTTGTACTCTTGTTATATAAAATGTAAAGAGGAAACTCAGTGAAGGGTAACTAGAATTTCTCCATATGTTTGAATCTTCCTGTGACTTTCTAATTATTTCCAAATATTTGCCTTTTAAAGAAAAGAATGAACTACTGACACAATAACACATAAAAAATAATCATGCTTAAAGAAGCCAGTCAAAGAAGAATACCAAAGAAAAAGTAGATTAAACTGAACTACATCAAAAACTTTTGTGCTGCAAATGATATGGTAAAGAAAGTGAATACAATCCATAGCATGTGAAGAAGTATTTGCAAATCATGCGTCTGTTAAGGAGTCTGTATCAGGATATATGAAGGACTCTTGAAACTCAATAATAAAAGGACAGACAACCCAAAATTGAAAGACTTGAATGGCCAATTCTCCAAAGAAGGTATACCAATTGCCGCTGAGCACAGGGAAAGATGTTCAACATTGTTATCCATTATGGAAGTGCAAATCAAAACCACAATGAGACAATTCATAATGGACAGTTCAGGCTCACTAGGATGCCAATCAAATAGATAGGTAATAGCAAGTGTGAGTAAGGATATGGAGATTCTGGGATCCTCAGACACTCTGGTAGGAATGTCAAAAGGGTGCGGCTACTTTGGAAAAGAGTTTTTTCTCAACATGTTAAATGTAGTTAAACATGAACGTTTATAGTAATAGTATTCACAATAGCCAAAAAGGATAAAAACCCAATGTCCAATAACCAATGAGTAAATAAATGAAATATGGACAAACCATACAATGGAGTATGATTCAACAATAAAAATGAATGAAGTACTGATACATGGTACAATGTGAAAGAAGTTAGTTACAGGTGGCCACATATTGTGTAATTTTAATTTATATAAGATATCCAGAATATAAGTCTTTAGAGACAGAAAGTAGATTATGGATAGGGAGTTGTGGGGTGGGTGTGTGGGTGGGATGAAGTACAGCTGACAATGAGTATGGAATTTCTTTGGGGGAAATGAAAATATTTTAAACTTAGATTGTGATGATGGTTGCAGAGTCTATAGATATATTAAAAACCATTGAATTTTATACTTTTATAATGAGTTCATATATTTCATGTTGTATGAATTACATCAATGATATTAAAAAGGAGTACATGCTATATGATTCTATGTACATAAAACTATATAAAATGCAGGCTGATGTGTGGTGTTAGAAAGGAGATGAGTGGTTGCTTGTGGATGGGAAGGTGAAGAGCAGGTGAGGGCAGGAGGGAAGGATTTCCAAGGGAAATGACAAAACTTTTTGGAGTGGTGGATATATTCACCGTCTTACTTGCAGTAGTGGTTTTATGTCAAGGTTGATCAAATTATGTATTTTAATCCTATCCAGTTTATTTGTTTTATATTTTTAAAAATCAGGAAGAAAAGCATGTGTGTGAAACTCACTAATTTAACATTTATTAGGTAGAGGAATGGTATTTAGAGTCTAGGGGTACAATGGCAAGGAAAAGATGTGTCTGGCCTTCAAGCAGCAACTCATACTCTGTCAGGCATGGAATTTCAGGCCAAGAAAGAAGCGTACATAGACTGCACAATGGAATAATATGAGCTCTGTAGAACTATGCCTAGTAAGTCATGGTCACTCTCCTGGTGACAGATGGAGGGGAGAGGGGCTTGGGGAAGCCTTTCTGGAAGTGGTGGATCTGTGATGATGTCATGGTCCTCCCTGGTGATGTTCGTGTAAGGGGAGCAGTGGTGATACATACTACATAGTTGTTACATCTCAGAGGGCACCTGATTTTATTTGCACCATATCAAAGCCATGCTTTTCCCTCTAGTAAGCCTTGTCAGCGAAGCAGATTGTTTTATTAAGTGCAAAGCAAGGATTTAACAATAAGTGGAAAACAAGGTTAAAATGCCTTCCGTTGCCCTCTGCAGACTGGCTGTTAAATAAGTTCTGATTGCATATTCAGCGCCTGTCCTTCCTGCTGTGTTGTTCTTTGAGGGCTTGGCACACAGCAGAGCTTGATGAAGATTGTTAGCTCATAGGTTTGGATTTGGATTGCAGCACATGGGCACACATTTGACTGGTGTCCTCCGACACGTGTCAAAGTCTTGTGAAAAGAGGTACTAAGTAAAGCAGCACAATGCTCTTCCCCAACTCATCACTGCTGCTTGTGTCTGAGCTCTCGCCCTACCTCCCAACCAGCCTGGCCCTGTCTCCCCACATTTTCCCTAGTGGATTGACATCAGGAAAATCTAGCTTTGAGTCCACTTCCCCAAAGGCTCTAAGCATGAAGTTTTCCTGAGAAGGGTCTTGGCCATCTGTTCTGGGGAGAGGTAGCTGTAGCCAGTGGCCTGCTCTGAACACATTGGGCATTCTGGGACCCTGGCTCAAGAACCACTCTTGCATTATTTCTTTTCCTTCTTTCCTCCTTGCTTCTAGCACTTCTCTATGCCACCATCTTCGGGAATGTGACGACAATTTTCCAACAGATGTACGCCAATACCAACAGGTACCATGAGATGCTCAACAGCGTTCGGGACTTCCTGAAGCTCTACCAGGTGCCCAAAGGACTGAGTGAGCGAGTCATGGACTACATCGTGTCTACCTGGTCCATGTCTAGAGGCATCGACACAGAGAAGGTAAGGAGTGCAAGGAAGTCACTTAGCGATATCACTTGTCTGTTGGCTTTCTCAAGGTGGGCTGAGGCAGCGAAACCTGGCTGGGTTCAGTCTTCATCTGGGTGATCCTGGATTCTCAGGTCCTTTCTCCAGAAGTTTGGTTGCTTCCAGATCAGCCTTGCCCAAAGACCAGCAATGAAGAGCCATATTATTCAAGAAACTGGAAAAGCAAGGTGTGCTTCATGGAAAAGGGCAAAACTGGAAGTCTAACTATCCAGGACAGAATTTCCCAGATTTGGACAATGATGAGAATCAGGTCATGATGAGAGGGAGGTTGTTTCAAATTCTAAGGTAACACAAAACTGTTACTGATCTAGTCTTTATTCCAACTTTCAATTTTTGTTCAACATGAATTTACTTGCATGAACTTTGATTTTTAAAAAATTGCATTAAAATTAGATAATATTTCCTGATAAGTAAGGTTTGTCATCGTCCCCTTAAATTATGTGCTCCAGGGTATTGCCCCACTCATCTTCCGTCCTCTCAATCTGGTTAAAAATTCTATTATTCATTTATGAATCATCTCCTTTGTATATTTTCTGAAAGCAAAGGTTCCATCCTGGCTCCGTTTTTCTCTGCTCAGTCTTTTCTACCACACTTCCTCCCTTTATTGCCAATCTGTACATACTCGGGAAATACCAATTCCTTTTCTCTGTTAGAATTAGGAAAACAAAAACACTATTGCAAAAATACCTTTTGACATATTCAAGTCCAAATTCCACTAGCCTTTGGGATCAGCTGTCCATGTTCCCATCTTTCTCCATTGGAATAGTTGGTTGAGAGTCGATAGTGTAAAAGGAAAAGAAAAAAGAAATGAACTAAAGTCGACCCTCAACTTTAAAGAAATGTCCCTTTGGTTTTGTTGACTGTGCCATGAGACCTATAGCAGCACCACCACAGCATCAGCTATCATGTCTTGACCGTGTATTGACAATAAATGTATTTTTGTACTTCTCCTCCCTGTCTGCCCCTGTAGCAGAGCCTTGTGTGGGCTTCAGTGGCCATGGGAGGGAGTTGCTGCAATCTCTGTGAAAAGATGAGGACAAGAGGCCCAAATCCTTTTACTGACTGCCCCTGGTCATGAAGCAAAGAACAGCAAAACTAGGATTTAAACCCAGTTTTCCTTTGACTCCAGAGCTTTTTTGCCTTCTATTCCCCCCCCCCCCACACACACACACACACACCGGACCCTTTTAAAATTTAAAACATGTACTGGAGGGAAGAAGCAGAAGTCCTGATGATGAGGTTCTGATTTCCTGGATGCACAGGTTGGGAGTTGGAAGTGCACTTAGTCCCCGGCATTGCCAACCACCTGCCCCAGTTGTCCCTGTTGTTTCTGTGCCTGTCCCTCAACAATGCCTGTAGGTTCTGTGGGTTCCTGACAGCTGATGGAGCAGAAAGGAACTTTGATCTCTGCCCTGGAGCTCCTTTTCCCAGGCACCAGAAAGCCTTTGTAAATCTGGTTGTCTGGAAAGAAGCCCTTCCCTACCCTCCCTGCAGGGCTAGGCTGGGCCTCTGCCCGTGGGAGATGACACAGTCAGCATTTACCTTCCCTCTCCCTCCCTGCTATCTCACTTTCCTGGAGGGCTTTGGGATTTGCCCCAGTTCCTGGTCCAGAAGGGAGAGGGGATAGCCAGGCACTTCACTATAGTTTCTTACTACAGAGCCCAGTGTGACCTGGGTGGTTGTTTCCCCCGGCAGGGGTTAGTGGCAGTCAAGAGAACTCATGCCTCTTCCAGGGATGACCAGGGAGGCCACAGGGTGGGGTGGTAGTTCTGGAACCCTCTGGTTTTACTGGTAAGTAGTTGGTGACATTCAGCAAATGCTTGTCTCTCTGAACCTCAGTTTTCATGTCTATAATACCTGGAACTTAGATGTCCTCTAAGGTCCTTTTGGCTATGAACTTCTGGACTACAAAGACTCCCTCCAATGACTTGATGTTGCTGCATCAAAAATGACAACTCAACATTAAAAATGACAACATCAAAAATGACAACATTAAAAATGACAACTCAGACACTGAACATTTGCGTGTTCCAGGACCTTCCGTATAACAGCTCATGAAATCCTTGCAAGAATCTCACACAAGATGGAGCCAGGTGCAGGGTGCACACCTGTAACCCCAACTACTTGGGGGGATCACAATTTCAAGGCCCGTCTGGGCAACTTGGACCCTTTTGTGAAATAAAAAAGCAAAAATAAGCTGGGGATACAGCTAGCTCAGTGGTAGAGCACTCCTGGGTTCAGTCCCCAATCCTGGGGGGAAAAAATCCACACACAAGTTCAAAAATGAAAACTCAGTAAGCTAAGTATTGCTTCCAGCAAATGCTGAGGCTGGGATTGGATCCAGATCTGCCTGAACCTAAAGTCCCTTTCTTAACCTGGACCCTGTCCTGCCCAGCCTGGGGAGGCTATGAGCCTCCAGTGGCATATCCCTGTGGCCTTTGAGGCTCTCGAGGAGGAGGAGGGTAGGGAAGGCAGCCCAGGGAGGGGGTTGCCAGTGGGGTTGAGGACCCTCCACCCACCCTGTTGTGGAGCTAGTTGATGAGAAGATGGAAATGCCTGGTGGCCGCAGCAGTCTGCAGTTCCTCCACTCCAGATTCTCTCATCTCCTCGTGTTGTGGGCTCTGGGATCAGAGCCCATGAATAAAACATTGCCTCCATGCCTTGCCTTGTTCACTAGCAGCCTCTGCCAGCAAAGCCCAAGTCAGAGGAAACCAAATATTTCAAGGTGAACTCACCTGGAGAATAAATCTTGGTTCTGGACTACCGAGCACCATTTTGACATGCACATGCACGTGCTCCCTGCTCTCTGGTGATCTGCTTGGAAAGAAAAAACCCAAATTAAATCTGCACTTCTGCAGGAGGAGCCTTGTTTGTCATAAGCCTTATGGAGCGAGGCACTTAGCAAGCCCTCTGCCAAAGGTTTGGCACCCTGAGTTCTGTGTGCCTCTGTGAGTCTTCCATCCCCACTCCCAGAAAGCAGGTACACAGAAGGAGGGGAGCCATGTTCATTGAGTCACCTGCTGGGGCTAGACACTTCCCTGAGCTATGTACTGGTAGATGTGATTTTATTTAACCTTTACAAGTCAATGTTACCTGTCTGTGTTTTATAGGAAAAAAAAGAGGTACAGAGCTGTTAAGTCACTTGATGGGAAGGAGTTGTGATTTTAACTATCTGACCTTTTTCTACTGCTAAGCTTCCATGCAGAGACCTGCTGGGTGGGTGGTGAGGGTGGGTGGATAGGAATGAAGTTATCAAGAGCAAGGTGATATTTGAGCTCAGCAAATGGCCTATGCTAAGGCAGAGAAGCAGGGGCAGAAAAGATCCCAGAACTGCAAGGAAAAGTTTTCACTGAATGTTTGATTGTAGGCCCCATGCTGTGTCCACAGACTAGGATGGGAGAAATTATTTTAGAACCACTCATGATTTCACTGGAAAAGTCCACTTGAAGGTGTTCTATTGTGTTACCAAATGCTTGCTATGTAAGGGGCCAAGCAGTGGTTTCTTAGCAAAAATTCACTTCAGGGAAAAATTTCTCCTTCTAGAAAAGCTGGAAATGTTTTCACTTTTTGAGAAGATGAGACCTCTATGTCCTCTTACATTTCCCATTTTTGTTTGAAAATGCTGCAAGTAAAATCACAAGTCCAGCTGTTTTGTGTAGCTGCCTAGTGTTAAGAGTTTGTTAAGATGTAACCAACAGGTTTGAGATCCCAGCTCTCCTGTTTCCTGCTTGTGCAACTCTGGGCACATTATATGGCTTGCCTGAGCAATGGTTTCCTCATCTGTAAACTGACATAATAGCATTAAGTCATAGGGTTTATATGAAGACCATATTAGCTATTGCACACAACACTTTAAAGTGTAAAATTGCATCCCTCATCTGCTTTCCCTTTCCTTCTCTGTTATTCTCTTTGGCACTCATTACAAAATATTATTTTGCCTATTTGTTTGCTCTTGCTAGATGGTAAATTGCAAAAGGGTTGGGGTTTCTGTCTATATTTTTTCCATTGCCTCATCCTCAGAACCAAGGATGATGCTTGTCATATCACAGGGTGCTCAATAAATAGGTATTAAATGAATGATTTTAAAGTGCTTAGCAATGTCTAGTACACAGTAAGTGTTCAATAAATGTTATTTTATGCATCTCTTTCAATAATCCCCCCTATTTAGTCCATCAGCAGATCATGTCAGTTCTACATTCATAATATATTCTTTAGTCTATAATCAACCCACTGGGCTATAGAATACTAGAAGTTATTCCTTCTATCCAACTGTAATTTTGTACCTGTTAACAACAAATTTACCATATCTTTCAAAAGATATGAAAGTATATTTCAAATGTTCTCAACACAAAGAAATTATAAATACTGTAGTATGTTGATTGCCCTGATTTGATCATCACACATTGTATGCATGTATCAAAGTATCATGCTGTCCCCATAAGTATGTGCATTTAGTATATGTCAATTTAATTTTTTTTTTTTACTTATTTGTGAATGTAACCTGAATTTGGCTCCACTGACAAAGTTCCCCAGTTCCCTAGCCTCATTCTGGGATGTTTGTAGGAGTGACCTAAATCAATTCCTTCGTTCTACTGTCTCCACCCCGCAGTCAGGGTTCTCTAAACCCATTCTGTGGCTGCAATATTCCTCTTAAAATATATCAGCTCATCCGACCCCTGCTAAAATGTTTTCCAATCCTTCCTGTCACCAATCAAAGCCAGAATGAAATCAAAGGCTTGTCCTGACCTAAAGTCCCTCGAGCCTGCTCTTCTCCTGCACCTCTTCTCCCCACCCTGCCCTCCCCTTCCTCCAGAATGGCTACTGCTCAGGCCCCCTCAGAACCATTCTGTTGGCCATCCTGCTGGAATGTTGTTCTTCCACGTGGCTCACTGACATATGCCAGTGTTGGCTTAAATGTCACCTCAGAGAAGACTTCCTAAATGGAGTCCCACATACTCCCAGTCCCAACTCTCAGACCTGTGTCCTGAGCAGTCAGCACAGGTTATTTTGGACTCTGCTTGTCTCTCCCACAGAACGGAAGCACCGCCAGGGCAGGAGTTGGCTAGAAGAGTAAAGTCAGGCTTTGTGGGTGTTGCTGCTGCCCCAGGGGTGCTGAAGGAAGTGAACTGGAGGTTGCAGTGGGGACCCTCACACTGCTTCTTTCTGTGCCCATCCAGGTCCTGCAGATCTGCCCCAAGGACATGAGAGCTGACATCTGTGTGCATCTGAACCGCAAGGTGTTCAAGGAGCACCCAGCCTTCCGGCTGGCCAGCGACGGCTGCCTGCGGGCACTGGCCATGGAGTTCCAGACAGTGCACTGTGCCCCTGGGGACCTCATCTACCATGCTGGAGAAAGTGTCGACAGCCTCTGCTTTGTGGTCTCTGGCTCCCTGGAGGTGATTCAAGATGATGAGGTGGTGGCCATCCTAGGTAGGTATTGCCCTTGCTGAATGTACAGTTTCTAGTACCCAAGATTGACTTAGCTACTGGACAGCCTAGTGCCATTGTCACCTTCAACCAGAGGTTGCTCCACAGAGCAGGGCCAACTGGTAGTCTCCAACAAATATTTGAGTGCCTGTTTTGTGCCAGTGCTGTGTGAGGCACTTGGGGTGTTTCAGTGACAAGAATGGTTTTGTCCTCACGGTTCCCAGTCTAGGGGAGAGATGAACAAACAGATATTTGCAGTACAGTGGAAGGGGTATTGTTGCTGCCTGAAGCGGAAACCGCCTTGGAGCAACGAACGCCGCAGGAAAATTCAGAGGCAGGATGAAAATGAAAAAAGGTCTTTTATTCTTCTTTTCTCTCTGGCTCTAGCAATCACTCCAAACGCTCTAACTCTAACCACCACCTTCTTTTTTTTCCCACACACACTAACCAAAACTCACCCAGTTATATACATATCGCTTTAACAAGGACACGTGCTTACAGCTCGAGCTTACAGGTGCGTCACGCAGTGTTCACGGGCATACAAAGATTCTTTGGATAATGTATTACTATCAGGTGGAAACTAGAACATCTTTTATGGCTCTCAGCTAACCGCAATCTTTAGCTATCTCCTTGATTATAGGCTCCTTCAGGGTATCTAACCCAGTACCCAAGTGGGAAGAAATGACACCTAAGTTGAATCCTACAAATTGAGAACTAGTTAGCGCAGAGAATAAAAGGAATGAAAGAATATTCTAAGAGGAGGGGATGACATGTGTGAACTCCTTTTAGAGACAGAGACATAGAGTCATTATGGTAACTGATGGTCACTCTCTGTGACCCAAACAAGAGGGGCTATGATGAGATATGAAGCTGGAGAGAGAGTGCTGAGCACTGGCAGGTCCCATCCAGCTCTGGAAGCCATGTAAAGGACCTTGAATGTGACCTGGGGAAGCCAATGAGGATAGGGAAGATGAAAGGCATGATCAGATCCGTCCTTTAGAAAGCTGACAGAAGTTGCAGCTTGGAGATTGGATTGAAGGGGGAAGGCTGGGGCATGGAGACCAGGTTGTGGAGGCATGTTACCTAGGGACAAGTTGATGGTGGCCTGAACTAGGACTGTGGCAGGCAGATGGAGAGAAGCAGATGGAATTGGGATATTTAAGAAGTAGAATCAACAGAGCCTGGAGATGGATTCGTTGTTGGGGGAGACAGAGCAGTCGAGAGGACTCACTTGGAGAACGGAGAAGCTGGAACACCATACACAGTGATAGAGAACATGGGAGAAAGAGCAGGGACACGGGGGACATGTTGATATTTGGGACATTGAACATAGGTGGCTTTTGAGGAACTCATCAGGAACTCACCTTTTTCTTGGGGTTGTGTCCCTCTGAGGGAAACAAGCCATCATATCATCATCATAATCACCATCTACTCTGTGCCAAGCAGCTACATCCAGATTCTCATTTAATCCTCACGGTGACCCTATGAAATGGCTTTATTATCCCCATTTTGTAGAGGAGACAGTTAAAAGTTCAGAGAGGTTAAGGAAATTTCCTCATGGCTGATGGGGCCCATGGAGTCCTCTGACTCCACCATCAACTTGTCCCTAGGTAACATACCTCTGCTCTTACCAATTCTGTACTGTAATCCTAATGATAATTAAGTCATGTTCTAGCCCTTGGAGTTGCCAGGAAATGCTAGACATTGTAGGCACATGTTTTATCTTTGATATATGATCTCTTGGGAAACTGAGGCAGGGAGAGATTGAGTTGGAACTGAGATGCAAACTACATAGAGACAGAATTATTTGTATAAAAGGGCCAAACTAAAGCTGGGCATGGTGGCACATGCCTGTAATCCCAGCAACTGGGGAGGCTGAGGTAGGAAGATCACAAGTTCAAGGCCAGCTTCAGCAACTTAGTGAGGCCCTAAGGAACTTAGTGAGACAATGTCTCAAAAAAGGACTTGGGATGAGGCTCAGTGGTTAAGCATTCTTGGGTTCAAACTTTGTTCCTACTTGGAGCTGGAGTACACAATCTGCAGCCTTTTTCTCGCTCCCTGGCCCCAAGCCAACTTGCCCTCTTGATTCCATTTTATTCAGGTTAAACCAAGGATGATTTATATTCCTTCAGCTTATGCTGGCAGATGTCAGAGGGAGTCTGGAGTAGCTGCTGGATGGGGCCTGAAGACTGAGCCTGTTTGCTAATGTAAGGTTCTGGGATATCCATTGACCTCTGAGGACCAGTTACTCTGCTCCTTGCCTTTTTGTCACAGAAAAGTGAGATTTGATGGAGCATAAGGAACAGGACTCGGGAAAGTTAAAGACTTTGCTTTGGTATATCGGAAGGGAAAGGGCTTTTATCTCCACCTTTAATGCCCATCAATACCCTTGATATAACTTTTTTTTGTGTGTATTGGTGATAGCTGTCAGGATGTTGACCTGGCTAAGAAGGAGTAGCAACTAGTGAGCAATCCTTTGAATTTGTATATGAGTTAACTCTTGGTGCAGGGCATCTTTCATTTCTCCACTGATAACTCACCAAGGAATCCAGCCTGAGACCAGCACCATCTGCCTTATATACTCATGCTCTGTGTCCTTAACAACCCACCCTAAATACCTGCTTTGTTAGGAATTGGTTTGGACACCTAGACTCAGGCATGCAGATGTAATGGAGCTGAAGAAAGGTGAGGAAGCAAAATGGCACTTCCTACCCCTCCTCACTTCCCCTCAGTCTGTCTGGCCTGGTCAATTGACTGCTTCTCCAAATCCAGACCCTCCTGGGTATCTGCCTGCTCTAGTTGGCAATGTGGATAAACTTGAGTAGCTCTGTGGCTTTGGATTCACAGTGTTTGCTGCCCTCAAGCTGTCCAGACTAGAAAAGGCACCTCCTATGTTCCCCGGCAGCCAGGTTGGGTCCCAAAATTGGGTCCAAGCCTTTATATCCCAGATAATCGTTAAGAGGTCCTTATTCTATAAAAGGACATGACAAGTCCTTGAATCAGGCTTTCCTCAGAGTCAAGAAGCATAAGAGTTCCCAAGCATAAGAGCTTCCCTGGAAACTTAGAGTTTTGTTGTTGTTGTTGTTTTGCTCTTAATAGAACTTTTTTTGTACTGGTGATTAAGCCCAGGAGTGCTTTTACCACTGAGCCACATCCCCAGCCCTCTTTATTTTTTGAGACTGAGTCTCAATAAATTGCTTAGGGCTTCTCTGAAGTTCCTGAGGCTGGCTTTGAACTTGCAATCATCCTGCCTCAGCCTCCTGAGCCACTGGGATTACAGGTGTGTGCCTACCACGCCCAGCAGAATAACTTTTGCTTAATGAGCCAAAATCAGTTTGTTCTTGCAAAGGCGTTCAAGTGTCAAATGGGTGTTGGAACTAGTTATTTACAGTCCTTTGATGCCTTCCAGTTCAATCTAACAAAACCTATTGAACACCTACTATACAACAGGTACTGTCTTGTGGGGGTAGGGGTGAGAGCAGTGGCCCAAACATTGCCCCAGCCTTCTAACAACTGCTCGAATGGAGGGGACAGGTATTTAAAGGAGCGCAATCACTCTGTATGACAAGTATTACCACAGAAAAAATGCAAGTGCTTCTAGGGGCTCATTGAACAAATACTCATTGAGCAGCTGCTATATACCCAGTGAAGAAGGAAAATATCCAGGGAATCTTTATCACAAGCCAGAGACTTTAGAAAAATATCCAGAGCTCATCTATCTCATTCTTGTGCTCTCTGGTCTCTTGTTATCAGTTGACTCATTTACATTCTGCTAATTTGCTTCCTCTTTCCAGTTCTAATATTCCACCCCCATACTCTGATTAATTTTAGCACTGACTCCAAGAATGAAGAAAAGGTCAGTACTCATAACTGAGTGTATTTAGTATGTGTTTAAAATAGAACCTTTTCTAATGACAGTCTCCCAGACTTTTCATGATTGCAGCCCATCACATGAAATGTGCATGATGTTGCAAACTAATACGTGTGTACACACAGTGCTACATAAAATTTAGTATTTCTCTCACTGCCTGAAGTGCAACCTGGTGTTTTTTATTAGTTGCTATTCTCTTTCATTTTTTAATTTTTAACTTAATTTTATTTTTTCTTTTGGTACAGGGGATTGAACCCAAGGGCTTTAAACCAGTAAGCCACATAGGCAGCCCTTTTATTTTTTGAGACAGGCTGTCACTAAGTTGCTTAGGACCTCTTTAAGTTGCTGAGGCTGGCCTAGAACTCACAATCCTCCTTCCTCAGCCTCCCAAGTCGATGGTATTACAGGCGTGTGCCACTGCGCCCAGCTCTTTTATTTAAAAAAAAAAAAAAAATGAACATCATGACGTACTAAATTGCTTTCTTGACATGATCAAAATCCACAATTTAAAAACATAGTCCTACAAACCTAGACAAGATCCTTTTTGTATTGAAAGCCATGCTGCCCTCTGACAACAGAATATACTAGAAATCTCAAATCTTTCCCCCTGTTCTTCTCTCTGCCTTATTTTTTTTTATAAATATTTATTTGTTTTAGTTGTACACAATGCCTTTATTTTTACATGGTGCTGAGGATCTAACCTGGGTCACGCATGTGCTAGGCGAGTTCTCTACCGCTGAGCCACAACCCCAGCCCCTCTCTGCCTTACTTTTGATATGACATCAGGTCCATCTCCTTTTGGAGTTCCCTTAGAAAATTACTTAGCAGTTTCTCAAACTTAGTCTATTGACTCCTTGAAATAAATTCAAGCTTTTAGTATGCCCATTCTATTCATTAGATTCTTTAAAGGTAGATTTCTTCCATTTATTTTAATAGATGTTAGAATAAGAAGACATAAGTATCATTTTGCCTCTGCCCAAATGTGCTGTTGGCATCTACATGTAGCTTGTTGTCTTGGTATTCTGTTACTTGACCAGCATAGATGAGTCACAGATCAGTATCAGGGCTATGCTTATCTCCCTGTGTTTCTATCTTGTAAGTGCTGTATTTATAAAATCTCACTTCACTGCAATTCTGTTGTCACCATTGTAACTTATGGGTTTTGCATTTCAGTACTTAATTTACATTTTGATCATGGGTCATCCTATGTCTTGTTTTTTCATTTTGCTTTCATTTTGTTGGGAAGTCAGAAGTCTTTTGGCCAGGCTGCATTAAGTAGTAGAAAGAGGCCTGGACCTGGTGCTCGAGACTTAACCATAGCCTTGAAAAAGTTAACCACTAATTGGTTAAGAGTCTCAAGTCCTCCTGTGTTTCTACTGAGCCCGTCATACCACATCTATTTGCATTATTCACATCTCTGTTCTGTGAGCCCAGGTCTCTTCAATTTCATATCTCTGGCATTTATTACATAGTCCAACACATAGAGGGTACCAGAGATTGTTTACTGAATGAAATGGAATTGAAAGACAGAGACTGGACTGTGATTGGCTCCATGGATCAAAGTAAGAGTCTTGTGTTAGCTTTCCGTTGCTGTGACAAAATACCTGAGAAAAACAACTTAAAGGAGAAAATATGTATTTTGGCTCATGGGTTCAGGTTATAGTCAATGGTTGATTGGTCCCATTGGTGAAGTAGAACATCATGTTGGGATATGCATGGTGGAGCAAAACTGCTTACCTCATGACAGCCAGGATCCAGAAGGAGAAAGATTAGGGACCAGGGATAAAATATACCTTTCAAATTTGCACCTGAGTGACCTCTTCCTTCCAACTAGACCCCACTTTCTAAAGGTTGCATCACCTCCTAATAGTGCCACAGGCTGGCAACCAAGCCTTTAGCACAAAATCATAATAAGTTTGGACTTGATCTTTTGAGGATGAGGGACCCAGAGAGAATTTTAAGCAGGTGAGTGATATTAGGATTTGAGTTCCACAAATGCAGAGGTGTGGAGAAGAGCTGGGAGGCTCAGGAGAAAGGGTGAGGCCCAGAGTAGGTAGTAGAAGGGAGATGGGGAAGGAGAGTCAGAGTCCAGAGGTATCAGGTGAAGGAGAACCTGCAGGATGTAGAAAGGGATTGGAGAGTCAACGGGGGAGGAAGAGGAGGTATGATATGGGGGTAGAAGGGGAGGGAAGGAGGAATTTGCATTGTCTTTTTGAAACAGATAGAGGTGCAACTGTCACCTAGAGACAGGTCAATTTCTGGATGGGCCAAACCCCAATCACAGGGTTGGGGTGGGGCAGGAATGGCCATGGAGAAGGTTAATGGACAGGACTGACTTATGTGACTCAAGTCCTACCTGTAGTCCTGTCATGATTAGAATTTACAAGTACATCCTTCCTAAACACACAGGAGTATGTCCTTCTCAGAGTTACTAAATTAGAGGGCAACCATCTTTGCTTGATAGTTAGCTTCTTTGGGCCATTGACTTTGTTTGGATATTAATGCAGCATCTATTTATTTGGAAATTACCACGGCATATCATAGTGTTAGTCTCTTTGGTAATACAGAGAGACATCTTTGTCTTGGGGGAATGTTCTGTCAAATTGAGTGAGACGAATGCATGGTTGGTGACCATAAGCAGCACAGTACCTTTTTCTGTATACTTCCTGGTGATCAGGAAAATGTTCATGGAGGAGGTAGAAGTTGAGCAGGGCTTGAGTCGCCCATGAGGAGTCTGA
The DNA here is from genome assembly GCA_025594165.1 of Tamias sibiricus. Lineage (NCBI taxonomy): Eukaryota > Metazoa > Chordata > Mammalia > Rodentia > Sciuridae > Tamias > Tamias sibiricus. The sequence continues at coordinate 43,527,554 of CM046669.1, read as the reverse complement.
CGGGCTGGGTCTTGATGTGGTCAGAGCAGCAAAGCCTCTAGAGGCATCAGGATGGGAATGCGCAGGGTATGATCAGGGACCAGTGTTGGCAGGCTAGACTGAGCCCCCTTTCAGTGGGGCCAGGGATTCTCAGCTTCAGTGAGTATAGGACTCATCTGGGAAGCATGTTCACAATACTGAGTCCCAGCTGCTCCCTGTAGATTCTCATTTTGTAGTACTGCAGCCTTGGAGTCTTACAGGGCCAAGAAGCTCTAAATGTGATTCCACACCTGTGGTTTGAGGACCCCTCTTTGAGAAGCCTTACTTTAGGCAGTCACTGCTTGATGTTTGTTGTGGCATGGAGTGAGATGATGAACAGGGAAGGCAAGAAGCTCCCAGCAGGGACCTTTTATTACCTTAGTTTAAACAGCACCAAGTTGCCAATTTTCAACTTTTCTAGAACTATCAAATGGTAGGATAAACTTACTCATGATCTATATACCAGGCGACAAGGGCGTTCTAAATGGTAAGGGGGTACAGACCTGGTCAGAGGAAGGACCATGTGATTACAAGATCAGCACTTGAGCTGGAGCCATGAATCGTGCAGGGAAGCAGTAAAGTATGAGGCCAGCAGGCATGTCAGGGCTCATCTGTGGATGGCTCTGAATGTCAGCATGAGGAGTAGGCAGTGGAGACCACCAAAGGTGGTGAGTGAGGTATGTCACAGTTAGCACTATGATTTGTAAAGATTACTGAATTGGGCAGGGAGATGGAGGGGTGGTGGCATTAGATGCCTGTGGCTTATGATAGGAACAGGCACATTACATGTATGTAAAAGGGAAAGTAGGGATTGGAGGTGCTCCCAAGTTAAGTACAGAATGGCCAGGAGAATCTGAATTCATGTAAATGGCAAGTCCTTATTAGCATAAGCTTTTTCCCAAATACAAACAAGACATGGTTTTGAGGGAAATTATTAATTCATTGCAATTCAATTTTAACTGGACATCCCAGTTTTTGCTAGATCTGTTAAGATTTGTTGGGAAGGACAGATGTATTTTAAAAATTACCAAGGAGAGTCTTTAGGGTTTTCAATACTAGGATGTGGGGAGCAAATGGAGGAGAGGTGATTCTGATGACTGGGTAAGTGAGGAAAGGGAGGTATTGGCATCGAAGGTTAAGTCGGCAGGAAGAGGCTGTGTGAGAGACAGTGATAAGATTGTTTGGCTTGTTGCATCTAAAGGCCAGCAGGACATCCAAGCAGAGGGTCCAGCATCACTCAGAAAGATGGCTCTGAACCAGGAAAATAAGCCAGAGCTCATGACAGAGATTGAGAAATCAATGGAAGGAATATGAAATAGAAATGGGGGGTAGGGGGACTAAAGATGGACATATGATTTTTTTCTTCTAAATGATCCGTTTTTTCAGAGGATTTTTAAAATTTTTTTTTATTATTCTAATTTGTCATACACATTTGCAGAGTACATTTCATGTCATATTACATATAAAGAGCACAATTTTTCAAGTTGCTGGTTTAATATAGAGTATTTTGACAACAATCAGAGGATTTTTAATGGGAGTGCAGCCAATCAAATGCTCACAAGGAATTTTAAACAGTATTAGAAATTCTTATGATAAATGAAGTAAGTAAAATATAATTTTAAAATGCAATACGGTCTCACTGATATGGGGGGGGAACATTCATGGATAAAAGTCCATCAACATCTTTACCACCATGTTATACTGGATGTCTTGTTTGTGAGGCTGTAGGAAATTTTAATTTTCTTTTTAACATTTTTCTGTCTTTCAACTCTATTTAAAAGAGCATATGCTAGTTTTGAAATGAGGAAAACATGTTTTTAACTTTTCAAATAGATTTTGAGAAAGCCATCATTATTTCAAGTTTCTTAGATGCTTTTGGTTAAAAGATATAATTTAAAAGAATGATATTTTAAGGCTGGGGTGTAGCTTAGTGATAGAGCGCTTGCCTACCATGTGCAAGGGCCTGGATTCAACCCCCAGTACTATAAAAAGAATGATATTTCTTTTTCGAATAGATGTCTTTTGTTATTTACTGATCTAGACAGAAAATGAATGGCCTTAATTTTACATGTACAATCCAACCCCTCCCGGATTCAATGGTTCTTTGAAAGGAGAATGGCCAGACAGTGAAGAGAGAATGGCTTAACTAACAAAGGTTTTAAACAACCACAACAGCTTTGTGTAAACCCTCATGACTTTAGAGACAGGGAAGCTAAATACTTCTTGGAGATGCTTCCCAAGATTTTTGTGAGTTGGGGTAGGGGAGAAACAGGGTCCCCACTGCCTGCCCTCATTGCACTGCCTTGCTCTACATTCTGCCTGGGACCTGGTAAAGTTTCTGCATGAATGTTACTGTCACTCACCACATGAGCTTGCACTTGGCATGGGGGAGAAGGCTACACTGACGTCTCTCTGCACACTCCAACCAAGCATTAATATTCATAAATCTGTTCCATCAACCAAAGCAATTACATTAAATCTACACTCCTAGCGAGGAGCTGTAGTATGAAAACTCTAGAACTTCAAAAACACAAAAACACTTCTATCAGGTAATGCACACATTGTCTGATTAAGAGAGAGTGAGGTAGAGACCAGGTTCTCTTTCTTAATTCTGCTTTTGCTTAAGCAATTTAAAAAAATTGATGTACAGTCCCTGAAGGCACTGGAAGTTATACCTGTCATTCCTTTCTAAAGGAAATTCTTAAACGTTTAGTGTACAGACAGAGGAATTGGTGGAATAATAAATTATAAGGCATTTATTATAATGATATGAAGTTTTATTGACATGAAAAATGTTTCAAATATAATTTTAAATGGGGAAAATCAGAATACATGACTATATAATAACCTTAACAACATAATAATGCATGTATGCTTGGAAAAAAAGATTTAGCAAAATATTAACATTTTCTGAAGGGTAGACTCAATAATTTTTATTTTTTAATATATTTCAATTATTTTCTGCAATACACGTCATATTCTTTTATAAATATTCAGGAGGGGGGAAGATAAAGACAATTTTCAGCTCTCAGCTGCAGGAATCTTAGAAAACTTTCACCTGCTTCCAGTGGAAAATTTGTCATCTGCTTGGTGGAGAGACATTGGGCTAATTTAATTTTATCTAATTCCAGTTGTGAAGAATAGAAGGAGAACTGTAATGCTTTTTCCAAATCACTGTTCTACCTTAACCATTTAGCTGTGAGCCCCCATTCAGCTAGAAATGCCAGACTTTGGCTCATGCTCAGAAAGGTCCCCACAAGGAAGGCTGGTGACCCATTTTTGAGGTGAAATTTTAATACTTTAGAAGAGCATTTGTTTTCATAGTGTAATTTCTAACATGCATTTTATTTATTCTTAAATTTACCTGTAAACCATATCTTAGCTTTAAAGTGAATTAAGGGAGTATTTCTGAGCAGTTCAGCAAATTCTTTCCTTTGGGGTCAGGCTGACTGAGGATACCTGGGTTCTTACACTTAGATTGGGGACCAATCTTCATCTTAAAGTCAAGCAGTTTCATACATTCTGGGTCTTTTGTATCCGGCCCTCCTTACTCTGTGTCACTCAGACCCATCTGTTCACTGATGTATTGATTTGTTTCCTCCATAATCATGCCAGGTATGGTGTTCAGGGGTTGGGGATACAGCAGTGAACCACATGGACCCATCTCTCATGGAGTGAACCTGCTTATCATAAAAAGAGATGGTATGCATTTCATAGTGCCAAGGGTTATAATAGGAGTGGGAGTAGGGTGCTAATGGGATTTATATGTCAGGCCTCTCCTCTAGCCCAGCCAGGGGAAGACAAAGGGGATGTCTGAGTTCCACCAGGTGCAACAGTGACTGTAGGGGGTTGGGAGGGGAAATTACAGAATGAGTGTTCCAGGGAGAGGGGACAGCATCTACAAAGGTTTGGGAGACACATCTGAGAATGAAAAGTAGTTCAGTGTACTCGAGACTCAGCATTCTGAAGCGGGTGGACAAGGCCTTGAACTTTGTTTGGGAATTTGGATGGATGGCAATGGAGAGCCAGTGAAAATTTCAAACGAGAAAATGACAGAATTGCATTTGTGTTTAGAAAAATCATCCTGGTAGTTTGGAAAATGGGTTCGAGCCAAGATTAGAGGCAGGGAGACCAGCAAGGAGGATGCTGAGAGACGAGAGCAGTCTGACCTGACTTCACAACAGCGGAAAATGGGAAAATTAGACAGATCCAAAAGACGTTTGTTAGGTAAAAGAACCAGTACTTAGTCATGTATTGTCTTTGGAGAGGGGCAAGATGGAGCTTGGGATGACTTGGGGAATTCACTGGGGTGGGCAGCCCTGGAGGGTGGGCAGGATTTCCCAGGAGGAGAACAATTCCAGCATCAGATATGGGGGTTGTCAGCTGAGTCAATGTGTCCAGTGTCTGGACTTAGGAGAGAGATCAAGGCTTAAAGTATAAATTTGGGCATAAACAAAGTCTAGTTTGTAACTGGAAATGGGGGAGGGGATGGAAACACCTAAGGACAGAGGGGAGGGTAACAAGGAATAAGGTGCAGAGCAAAGGCCAAGGAATTCCAGTTGGCATAGGAGCCTGAGAGGGGCAGAGAACAGGGAAGCAGAAGCTCAAAGAAACCAAGGTGTAGTGGGGGGATGCTTTGGGCATTTGCAAATGCCACAGAACTATATTTAACTAAATGGAGGGAATCATGGATTGATTGTAAGACACAGCTATATTTTATGTCTACTAAGACATTCTGATTCAAATTTTTAGAAACTGCTAAATCTACTAGAACCACAGCTCTTCATTACATTGGGGACTAAAAATTGCCTTTTAGGCTGATCAGAGGAGTTTCGTAGACCATGGTGAGAGCAGTGTTAGAGAAGTCTGAGGGTCAGGAGCAAGAGTGGGGTGACTGGAGAATGAAGAGGGTAGGTGCTGGCCTCAGGCATCCTTAATCATTTGTAATCATCTCCCCAGAGTTCTGAACCAAGATAGGAACAATAAGTTACACAGGTACAGGCCAAAACATCCTCTTTTCCAGATAGATCTAATATTAGAGATCACGCTTTCTGTCTACATCTAGAAAGGATTCCCAGTAGTGCGGCCCGCCTTGTGGCGCTGACCACACAGGCCTACCCTGATGTGGGTCTGCCCCATAAATTTTAGGCATGGAGGCACAGAGAACATACTTCCTGCAGGCAGTGAGTCCCTGAGGGGAGACAAGGGCCTGACCCACACACAGGAGAATATTCTCTTTCCAAGCTTGTCAATCAGATAAACGGAAGAGGGCGGTTAAGGGCACAATGCAGCCAGAGCTGCCCTCCCATGGGAGGAAATAGTGGGATTGGGAACAATTATTCAAATCAACCATTTGCAACAGTAAGAGTGCGCAATCAGTGTAAATAAGACTACAAAGGAGTCGAGCTGATAAAGGAAAGTGAACATAGCAGAAGCCGGCTCTTTATTCCCAACTATTTGCTTTTTTTCTCTGCTGTTTGGAAAATATCATCTCCAACTTTCATGTGTATTTAAATCCTCTTGCCTTGCCCCATAAGGTCAGCTGCCTTCTCATCTTCTCCATGAAATCTCCATAGCTCTGCCTAACTCCCCCTCCCCTACATCTCAGTATTACATTTTTTTATTGTTTTTATCTTTAGTGTTACACATACACACAAGTTGGGTCTTCTTACACTATAAGCCCCTTGAATATAGAGATAACCTCGTATGTTCCATTTTTGCCCTCCTGAATTTCAGGGGCAGTGCCTGATCCAAATTAGGCGTGGCCAAGTGGATGAACTGAGTTGGAGTGTGTGCAGAGAGATGGTGAAACATAACCCACCTTTGGGAACTTGAGTCTGATAGCTGCCTAAGAAAGACAAAGTCAGTGCTGTTCCCTTGAGACCCGGACTATGATGTCAAGGTTCTCATGATAGTGTCACTGATCAGATATACATGTGATACACTCCAGAGACCCAACTCTAACATGGAGGTGGTTTAAAGACAAGCTTAACTATTGCTTTCCTCTGTACTAACCTCAAAAGAGAAAAAATGATGGTAACATCTCTGAGCTCTCCTACATAAACCTAAAATGAGACTCAACTTTTCTAGAAGTAGATACCCCTCTGGGAAGTAGGAAGAAATGCAGGCCTGTCCCTGGAGCCAAGGCCGCCTCTGCATTTCCAGTCCATGCTTTCTTCATTGGCACAAGAAATCCAATAAAACATGTTGGCTAAGCACACAATGCCCCAACACAATCAGATAAGCCCTGGAGCTCAGAGCTGAGGCTTTATCCCTATTAGCGTATTTTCACAACTCAGACAGGAAGGCGAGTTGACAAGACTTCCACTGTGTCTGTCTGTCTTTGATGTGTGTTCTCACATCTGTAAATGGTAGCAGATGAAACAAAGGTCAGAGACTGCCAGCAGCATTTGGTTTTGCATTGAGGATAAGAAGAAGGGCTTTGTAGCTTGACTGCAGATAAGAGAAAGCAACATTTACAAGATGTCAGAACTTTGCTTACCTACCAGTCAGGGGGAAATAGCCCCAAATATGCGTGGGAGAGTGCTGGACTTCAGCACCTTTGGGCGAGGCAAAGTGGATGCTTAGAGCGTGCCACAGTGGGTCCTCAGCAATCCAGGCTCTCTGGTCAGTCGGGGTTGAGCGAGGCCCCAGGTGGATCTGCCAAGGCACTAAGGCTAAGTCATTATAGCTTTTACTCTGAATGTTCTGCCTGAGGCTCCATCATCACCTGGTCCTCCAGATACCCAGAAGCCCACACTTTCTCACCTTATGCAAACACCTTGCCATTTTGCTGCCCTTCTAGACCACAGACTCCCGCATCGGCTAGGACATGGATGGGTTCAGCTGCTCTAACTAAAGCCCCAAAATAATAGATGCTTAGACATGACTGAAGTTTATTCTTCCATGTAGCAGTCCAGGTGGAAGAGAGTGGGTGTGGCAACTTCCTGTGTCTGGCACCCAGCCTCCTCCCAGTCTGTTGCTTCACTTTCAATAGATCATTGCCCTGGGCCTTCTGGTCCAGGATAACCCACATCCTTTTTCCTGCCAGCAGGAAGATGGGAAAGGGAAGAGCAGCTCACGACTCCCTCCCCCTTTTAGGCTATTATCTCAAATTGCACACATCCCCTCTCCTCCCTTAATCAGAACTTGGACAAAGGGCCACACCTAACTGGGATATGGTCTTCATTCTTTTCTAGCTCTATCACCATAAGAGGAGAGGCGTGATTTGAAGGAACAAATGAAATTCTAGCTCATAGCTCCTTAGGGTCAAAGCTCTGCCTCTCATTTATTCTTACTTCTATCAGTATGCTGCCTGTCCAAGGCGGGCCTCACTGAGGACTGACTCAAGGGTAGGGCTGATTGAAGAAGGGGGTGCAGGGGGCAGCCCACTGGGAGTACTGTGTAGCCTCTCCTGGTATGGCGGCCACACCACAGTCTGGGGAAAGCTTGTGGAGTCACAGGCAATCACTGAACCTCTCTGGAACTCATGTTCCTCCCTTGAAATTGGGACTGGAATTCCCTGTGGTATTTGCTCCTCCAGGATGTGAACAGGATTGTTCTTTTCTGGCGGCGGCTGTTTTTGAAGCACCTACTATGTTCCAAGGACAGAACTAAGTGCTTTGCCTTTTGTTCACATAAACCTTACAAGAGCTCTGAAGTAGGTATTTCTTACCCACATTTTATAGCTGAGTGAATCAAGGCTGGGAGAGGTTGAATAAGTCGCCCATTGTTTCTGGACTCCGTAATCACTGAGTGGCTGCCGTGTGCTAGAGACAGGTGCTGGGGACACACGATTACAGGTATTGTAGATGTTTCCAGAGGGAAACCGTGAAGAGGACACACATAGCAGGGAGCTTCTCTGGCCAAGAGATCAAGGAGGAATTTTGAATGTATTCAAAGAATGAGCAGGAGTTATCCAGGCCAAGGAGCAGGATGGGGTATGGAAGATGGGCTGGGAAGGTCCTGAGGAAAGAGGAGAGCCAGACTAGGAGGGACCCCTAGGAGCCCCAGTGTGACTGGAGGGAGGAGAGGGGCCAGCAAAAAACCCCAGCAAGGTGGAGCTGGGCTCAGCGCCAGCCTGTCTGCCCAGAAACTCATGCTGAGAGAATGGTTGGTCAAGTTCTTGGAAACCCTACTAGGTCCGTTCCAGGAAGAGGAGATTTGGGCACATTCTCTTTCTGTCTTAGACATGAAGACAGGACCCAAATTTAACTATCTGGCATGTATGACAGATGGAGGTGACAACCTTGTCACTGTCGTCCTGGACTATCTGGTCCAGTGCATGTGCACATTCTGCCAGGGCTGGTCTGCCAAGATTAGTCCAGTCCCCTTTCTACGTCTCACCAGCAGAGTTCTTCCTAGGGCCAGGAGAGAGAATACCTCTTCCTCAGATATTATGCTGGATTTCTGCAGTCGCATTTCACCATCCTGAGAAAGTGAACAGAAAGGCCTCTCTTGTCTTGAAATGACTTGAGGGCAAAGGACTTCCTGATATCCTGGCAACAACATATAAATAAAAGGGATGGGGTGGGTAGAGAAGAGCAGCCCTCAGTGCACCCTGTGTTTTTCGCAACTCTCTCAGCACCTCCCCAGAAGACCGCCCCCCACCCCCGCTGTCACTCAGTGTCTGCCCCTAACGAGTCATAGAGCCAGAGCTTTAGCCAGCCACTCAAGAATTCAGTGTTGCCCACTCAGTGTAGGGGGGATGGAAGGTACGTAGGTGAGCTTGCCTGCCACGTGAGAAGACCAGGGTCTTCGCTCAAAGGATTACAAAATATACCAGTAACATTCATTGCTAAAGATGAGCGAGGGAGAAGATAATCCAAGATATGAGTAATCCAGAGGCTTTTGAATGGTTTTCACTTCTGCTAGAGTCAGATTCTTGTGCCTCAGAACATTTGCACATGTTGTTCCTTCTGCTTGGAATCATCTCCACGCTGCAGAGTTCTGCTGGTTAATTTGAACTAATCCTTCAGTTCTCAGGTGCCACATCTTTGAAGACTCCCTTACCCTTGAGCCTGAGTCAGATGCCCCTCCCATGATTTTCTCTCTCATAGTCCCTAAAATGCTCTAGTCCTCTGTCTCCAGCCTTCTCTGTAGCCATTGTTCCACTGTGGCACCACCTCAGCGCCCAGAACAGTGCCTAGCAATTGTTGCAGGAATGCTTGAGGTTTTCCTAATTGATTAGAGTCTAGAAATGATTAGTGATTAGAGTAGCAGATAGTGACTTTTACTTTGGAGTTTATGTTTTGCTTAGTTCTGGGCAATGGTGAAGAGACGCAGTCAGAAACGTCACTTTTGCTTTGATGCCCCTGGCCTATCAAGCTCACTGAGTCTTGTCTTTGAATAAATAGGGCCTTCTTTAGAGAGCTCCAAACTCAGATGTAGGGTTTAGCTCAGAATTTCTTCCCTGAAACTCCTGAACATGCTGGAAGGCTGTTTGATGCTTGCGGGGACCCATTCCAGCACCTCTCAAATTTACCCTGGGAACGCCCTCCAAACCCACTCCCACCTGCCCCTTCCAGCTTCTGCCTTTCCCTAAACCAAATTGCCAGTCTGGGTTTGCTTTTCGCCTGTGCTGTGCCCCTGCAGAGATCACCCCTGCCTGTCCTGAGCACCTCTGCTCTTGTCCTGCCTCCCACCTGTGTTTTGTGAATGTTCTTCAGTCCCCGCTGGTGCTCCACAGGGCTGCTTGTGTCCACTGCAGGAGTCAAGGTTAAGTAGAGGCAGCTGTGTCTAACTGGGGGCAGGAGAGGAAGAATGATTGATTATTATAAGGATGTTTGCCTGGAGTTTTAATTAGGCTGCCTTTCCTTGCTCCCCACCCCACCCTCCTTTCATCCCCAGCTCAGAACATCCACTTAGAACATTAGTGTTTTAGAGACTTGGAACATTAGGTTTTACATTCTGCACCCACCGTCTGCGTCTCTGTGTAATAAATAAATCAATAAGCTGCAGTGCTGAGTAGTTTGATTGCCCGGTGCATTGGGGTACCTTTTGTTCTTGAGTGAGTGATCATTTCACACTAGCAAATGAGAGAGAAATGTGGGTGTATGGCTTGTCTTGGCTTCTGATTTGCAATTCTGACCCTGGGTGGGGGGTGGTCATTATTCCCAGCAATGTGTGTAACTTGCGAGAGGCCTGCCAAATGCCCTGCAGCCTGCCTTTTGACAGTTTTCCTAACTTGTGCATGTCATGAAAACATTTCTCATTTGCCAGAATAGTCCTGGGTTTGTTTTTGAATCTGACAGGTCCTCTGATACCACATTCTTAAGTCTAACAGACAATTTAAACCCAAAATGCTGCCTTGACAGGAAGATTGTATGATTTTCAATTTGGGCTGAAAATCAAATCCCATGTATGACAACACTGAGACTCCCGGACCCTACAGATTAATTGTGATTATCTTACCGTGAAATACTTTTTGTGGTAGGAAATGCCTTCCATTTATTGTTTCTGTCAAAAATCTTTGATTGGAAAACTTTTTATAATAAGAACGCTGTCATTTCTAAAACATTTATGTCTTGGGTTTTCTAACTGCAGTATGGTCGCCCTTTGTTTTTTTTTTTTGTTTGTTTGTTTTGTTTTGTTTTGTTTTTTGTGGTACTGGGGATTGAACTCAGGGGCACTCGTCCACTGGGTCACATCCCCAGCCCTTTTTTGTATTTTATTAGAGACAGGGTCTCACTGAGTTGCTAAGTGCCTCGCCATTGCTGAGGCTGGCTTTGAACTCGCGATCCTCCTGCCTCAGCCTCCCAAAGTGCTGGGATTACAGGCGTGCGCCACCGAGCCCGGCCTTTGTTTTATGAAGTAGGTATGTCCCTGAAGAATTGTTTATAAACTGAACTTCTACAGCAAAAGTCATACACTAAGTGCACTTGAGGAATTGTTATTTTACTTTAAGAGTCCTCCTATAATTAGAAAAATGACTTCCAAATTCACCTTAGAAGAATAATGCTTATATATTGGGTCTTGTCTAAATGAGATAATAAGAATCAAACAAAATCACCAGTAGGCTTCTACTAGATCTCAATTGTTTGACTTAATTACACTGCATTTTATCCCAGTAGAGTGCCGGTTTTATAAACTATACATTTCTCGCTGATCTTCAAAAGTGTATGCCCAGGAAAATCTGCCCCTGTGAGAGCCACCCCTTGTTCATTCTTGTCTCATTTCTCCAGAGAAGGATGTGGCTCAGAGCTTAGAGCTTGGAAGCTTTGGGATGTTCTGCTGAATAGTAGGGAATGTATTAGTTTCCCTGAGCTTCCCTATTAGGGTCTCATGAACTTCTCACCCTACACTTTCATGCTTCTGTATATTCTGATTATCTGTTGATGATTATCCATAAATGTGGTGGCTTAAAAATTTTTGTCTTACCATTCCATTCTGGGGCCGCAATCATATGAAGGCTTGCCTGGGTAGGGTCAGTAAGGTGGCTTGGCGGGCAGTTGAGGCTGCCTGTCAGCTGAGTGCTCATCTGGGCTAAGGACCACAACACCCATATGTGACCCCTTTTTTAGCTTGTGTTTCCCACATAGTGATTGGATTCTAAGAGGGACAGTCCCAAGAATGAGTATTTCAAGAGGCAGGAGCCACAAGGCTTCTCATGACCTTGGCTTAAAATCCCAGAACATCATTTCTGCCAGATTTTATTCATCAAGTGACTGAGGCTGACCCTGATTCAAGGGGAAAAGAATTAAACTTCTCCTCTTGATGTGAGTTGCAGCATTAGTGGGGAAAGGAATGGATGGAGTCCTTTTGAAAACTGTCTGCCTTCCTGTTTCAGAGGAAGAGCATTCTCTAGAGGAGTGATTCTGTGTAACTATAAAGGGCACATAAGTCATTATGGGCAGTGTAGAAATATTATAGCATGTTTAATATGTACAGAGGAGTTGGCCAGCATTGCTGGTTAGAACTTGGTGCTGGAGAACACCCCCTGAATCAACCCATTTCCACAACAGCCCTTCACATCCCACAGAAAAAACACACTCTCAACCATTGATGCCAGCCCTAATTTATCCCACCTATATTAAAGATACTTGAAAAAATAACTTGCTAAGGGACTATAAATAGCACAGATTGAAAATGTGTTTACCTACCAGCTACACCAAGCTTGTATCCAACTTACATTGAGTCACTAAAACCATCTTCATATTAGAACCACAGACACACATAGAAATGACTTAACATGTGTGGTCCATTTGGTTTTTGCTTGCATTTGGGAGGTACTTAGACAAGGCTGTGTCCATGGAGTATCTTATATTCTTAGAATGGACACTTTTTGGTGTTTGAGAAAAAAGTCCAAGTCTGTCCATGAGCTTGAAAGTATAATTTCCTCCTTAACCTTAACTGACTGTTGTCCTGTTAATCCCATGAGACGTACGTACCTGGATTCCAGCTCTGGAGCTTGGCTGATGTGGATGTGCAGGCTGACGGCTCCCTTGAATACATTACTTTTCACCTTCTGTAGCATTTTTCCTTCCCCTTGAATATTCCTCTCTGGGGATTTAAATTTGTGTTGTATCTGTGCTGACCATTTAGACACAAGATAAACATTTTAAGGTATTTATAGCCAGAGACTCTGCCAGAATTAATTAGGCTTAGCATTGGACATACCTCGAAGTGTTGGTCTTTGGGAAAGGTCAGAAGAATATTCCTAGGTGGGAAAAGCAGATGTTTAGAGGAGATTGATGGAAGTTTGACTCAGAATATGGCTACATGGTACTGGTACTTGTCTTAGGTTGGGCAGCTGTAGTAAATACCGTGGACTGGATTGGCATATAAACAACAGAAATTGTTCACAGTTCTGGAGGCTAGAAGTTCAAGATCAGGGTGCCAGCATAGTCAGGTTCTGATGAGAGCCCTCTTCCAGCTTGCAGACTGCCTGCTTCCTAGCATAGCCTCACGTGGCAAAAAAAAGCACAGGAGAATTCTTTGGGATCCCTTTGATAAAGACAGTAATCCCATTCATGAGAGCTCCACCCTTATGACTCAACTGCTCACCATATTATTACATTAGGGGTTGGAATTTCAACATATGGATTTGGGGAAATATTAGCATTTAGTCTGTAGCATTGCTCTTGATTTATTAAATATACTGGTGGAGCACTAGAGATAGTTCCTGGAGATGACATTATATTAGGCTTGCATTTCATGCTACTAGGAAGGCATGTAAGGAACATTCTTTGGAAGAAAGTATGAGGGAGATAAAGGAAGCACCATGTAAATATAAACCTTAGGACAGTGGACAGTGTGGGGGTGCTGAAATCCACACTTGCCTGACCTTTTCTATGTAGATCATTTCGCATAGAGACCTGTCCTGTTCTTTAGCTCCCTGATAGAGCCCACCCCTCCCCACCAGCAGCCTAACCATTCACCTCTCAGTCACACTGATGCAGACCCACAGTCTACTTTCTTATCTTCTGCCTATGAATATTAATTGAACTCCTACTATGTGACAGGCACTATTACGTGGAGGAATGTCACATGAATATTGGTGGGGAGAAAATATTGGTTGGGAGACATACAGTAAACTAGCGAACAAACAAATAATAAAATTACAGATTGATTAGTGCTATGGGATAAAAGGAAGTATGATAAAGGATAATAGGAGGTGGGGTTCCTTTCAAGTAGGGTGATAGGTATAACCCTTCAAGGGGGTGACATTACAAATCCCAACCCCACTGGCTAAACGTGGACATTTAGTATGTGATATTTTCAAGTTTCTTAAATCACATGCTGTTCAGATTAAAATTAAAATCCTTTTTGCCTTTTCTGAGCCCAAACTGTAGAATGTCAAATGGATGTCAGTTCCGGGGAGCGGAGGCCAGCTATGTGGCCAGGACCCCTCCGGGCTGACTTTCTGCTCATGACGACTTTCTCTCCTTAGGGAAAGGAGACGTGTTTGGAGACGTGTTCTGGAAGGAAGCCACGCTTGCCCAGTCCTGTGCTAACGTTAGGGCCTTGACCTACTGTGACCTGCATGTAATCAAGCGGGACGCCCTACAGAAAGTGCTGGAGTTCTACACAGCCTTCTCTCACTCCTTCTCCCGGAACCTGATTCTCACCTACAACTTGAGGAAGAGGGTGAGCTGACAGTTTTAGTTCTTTTCTATACTTTGCCCTGTGCACTTTGGATGCCAGGAGAGTCCTTTTGCTGTTTACTTCAATGGAGCAATAGGTTCTAACAAGGTTCTGCATGTTGCTTGCGCTGCATAGCTTTTGCTGTCAAATGGAGGAGAGAGGCAATGTTGATGGATTAGAAGATGCATGGGTTTTGTTGCAAAGGGATTTGCTAATGTGAAGTAGGGGCTTTTTCTCCCACCAATATCCAGACCTTCTACCATTGGGAAAAGAGGAGTAAAACATGAGGTTGCTCACCAATAAAATGGCAGCATGGAGCCACTCAATTAACGTAAACCGAGTTCTCCCTAGGACTGGAACCCACTGAGTGGTATGGGACAGCCAACTGGTAATGACACTTTCTAAAAAGATATGAAAATACTTTAACTGAGTCCAGGAAATAGAAAAAGACCTGGAATCTGGTTGTTTAGAGAATAGTTTGTATATGGCTGCAGAAGAATTGATCAGTAGTTTAAGAATCCAGAAGATGTCTCCTCTGAAATTGTTTCTTTCGTGTTTAGATCATCAAAATTTCCCCATATGTTTTTATAAGGATTAAAATACTTGTCCTCTTTAGGTTTTTGTGATTGATTTTCTTGTACTTCAACTATCTCTTTTGGTTATATCAGTAACATGATAGTTCTGGACCTAGAGGAAACATCTGGAAAGACTCATAAGAATCTTCCCCAAAATGACCTCTAGTCTTTCCTCTACCCTGTTTCTTGTCTTGTGGTCTCTGTTTCTATTTCCATTGTCTGATTCATCCAGGGGTTCCAAGTGAGAAATCCTAGTATCAGTGTTGACTGAGCTCCCCTCTCTCCCATGCCTTGAGTTCTCGTCAAATCCTATTGGTTCCACCTAAGCCTTCAAATTGGAATTCATGCTTTGCTTTTTTCCTGAGAACACAGAGCCCCTTTTTTTAATAGACCCAGCCCCAGCAGGATCATGCAGTGGGTTCCAAACTTACCCAACTCACCTTCCTGCCTTGTGTCCGTCCCCTGGTCAGTGCTTTCTTCTCACACTCACTCAACTAATCTGATCCTGTACAGGATCACGTCTGTACACTTTAGCATGGCTTATGTGTGTTGTCCACATGTGACTTCAGCCACTCCGGGCCACACCTGGCACCCTGAATGGCCAATTGAATTAAACTGTGCCCACTGTGCCAAGTAGACTATGAAAATGAAACCAAATGGTACTCAGGTCTCTGTCTCCAGGGATCTAAAGCCTAATGGATCAACATGGAAAGGTACCTTTCAGTTCGCAGTGCTAATACAATGATTGCGATTCACCCAGTGCATTGTGGGACAATACAGGGGAAGGGCAGCTAAATGGGGAGTTGGGGAGAAAGTGTGGAGATGATGAGCTGAGTCTAAAGTATGTGTTTCCCAAACAGAAGGGCAGGTGTCCTATTTGGAGCAACAATTTGAACAAGGTCTAGAGAAAGAAAACAGATTTTTGTCCTCTAAGTTCTTTGTACAAGGCTTGAAGTACCTGCTATTGGATTACCCAACCACTATGTTTCCTCCTCTTTCAAACCCCTTGCATTTCATTGCTTTGGAAATTCCTACTTAGAGACCTGAGAGTTCTTATCCTCAGAGTGCTTAACTGAGTACCGAGTATTTGAGGATGGAAAAGGAGAAAGAAGTGAGCTCTCTGGGCCTTGGTTTCCTCATCATTAAATGTAAGGTTGTGGTTAGATGATTTTAATAGATTTGAAACCTGGCCATTTGAATTCCACTGAGAGATGGGCAGTGGGGGTGAAGTGTGCCTTCACAGATCTTCGTATTTTGTCTGTTGTCTGAGAACATGGGATGTTAGTTGGTGATACTTTTAGCCAAATGGATTTTCTTAAAGTTTATTTTTTGATTTATTCCTTCTTTCTATGAAAGCAACTTGATTATAATCAGCTTTCAGTGTTGCTGATAATATAAGTTGAAAAAATATGCATTCAGTTTATTTTGGAGAAGTAATCATCTTGGAATAACTGTGATCAAGTAAATTTGTCTTTAAGAAGACAACAAAAAGAATAACCCCTCAGCGGTCAGCTCATTTTTATAAGTACACAATGACTGATGACTTGGAAGGAGAGAATACTGTAATCCACATCTTTGAAGGACTGAGTCTGTAGAGCCACAACTGCAGAGGAAGAAGCAAAGCTAGGACAGACAGCTTTTCGCACAGTGTAAGAATGTCCTTTGAAAGGGCAGTGTTCTCCCAAAGAATGAAACAGGCTGCCTTGAGTGGTCTCAGGTTTGTTGACCTGAGGGTATCCACTACTCATGCTCAGGAACATTGTAGAAGGAACTTAGGGCTCCAATGGAGAGTCAAATTTTCTTCCCATCTCAAGTGTCTATGACTCTGGTCCTAATCCAAAGGAATTTTAGTGAAAGCCTTGATGTAAAGAGGTAGCTGTTCTTTTCTAGAAAAAGGAGACTTGTCATTTTGGTATTGCTATTGTAGTCTCTAATTGTGTCCTTCTGAGAATTCTTAGTTGCATGGGGCCTAGATGATGAGAACATTGTACACATGAATTATTCTTATAGCTTTTTTTTTTTAATCTGGCAAAATGAAGTATATTCTTGGGGATGTTTCTATCTTGGCAAAATCAAGCGAGTTATTTGCTAAGATTTCTGAGAACATAGTCCCTTAGACATCTGTTTGGGGAGTTGTTTGATCCTATAGACCTCATCCTGTACATAGCAAAAACTCTCAACTGGAAGATGCCTCAGTAGCCAACCAGTCTGTCTCCCATGTCCCTACCACCTACATGTCAAAAATGTGAAATTTTATAGGAAGGTTACATGGCTGGGCTGGTAATTAAAGAATTGGAGTCAGAAATCACTCCTGGACCAGGAAACTTCCTGCTACTCACCACCTCCTGCCCCCCTCAGAAGTCTGTGTTCTAAGCCTCATTTCTTTATTCCTGAAGTCAAGTGTATAAGTGACACCCAGCTGTCATCACTGCTGTTGGGATTCAACTCAGGAAGGGACCTTTCACTCCCTCCATTTCCACGGAAGCCACATGAGGACATGGGCAAGGATCTGGAGACCAATTTGGCATTCAGACCTTTAGTTTTTCTTGGCTGAGCCAGATGACACTTCGATCTAGGTCCTGTCTCTGATGCTTAGTACTTCTGCAATTCTGGACAATTTATGAAAGCTTTGTCATCTTTAAAATGATGAAAATTTTACCTTGTAGGACACTTGAAAGGATTAAATAAGATAATACTTAACAAAGTTCTTACAGAGCCTAGAATATAGTAAGGGCTCAGTTAAGTTGTGGGTAATTGTTGTTTTGTCTGGTTTGCTTGAGTGCTACCCTACTCTTCTTCATCTTGTACTTTTTGAAAAATCAACAGAAGGCAGCTCCCCTGCCT
Source organism: Tamias sibiricus (assembly GCA_025594165.1). Classification (NCBI taxonomy): domain Eukaryota; kingdom Metazoa; phylum Chordata; class Mammalia; order Rodentia; family Sciuridae; genus Tamias; species Tamias sibiricus. Next base: position 43,510,032 of record CM046669.1, on the reverse strand, counting down.
TTGCTCAGACAGAGTTCCTGCTCTGCAGAATGTTCTTTGGTGTGACTATTGTTCCAGGGTTCTCTGCACTTTTTGGAGGAGCAACTGGTCACTCTGGAAAATAGAACCCAGTATGGGCCTCACTGTTCCTTCAGCTCCTGCCCATGGAGAGGCCAGTACTCACCCATTGTTTTGATCAGTTCCATCCTTGGAGGGAAAAATCAGATTATCTTGAGACCTTGAAGCAGTCACCAGGGAGTCAAGAGGAACACTATGTGGAAAGCTCAGCCTCCTTATTTCTTGAAGGAGGCAGCTATAGTTAATAGTGAAAAGAAGAGGAAGGTAGAAACTTCTACAACTCAAACTCCTGCTTGTCTAGGATACCAGGCTCTAAAAGTATTTTCCTCCAGGCCCCAAGTCTTCCTCTGTCATCAGAACTTGCTCACTGTTAATAGTAAAATTATTTCGAGCTCTAGACACTGAAAGATGCAACAGGGCCTCCCTAAATTGCTGAGGCTGGCTATGAACTTGACATCCTCCTGCCTCAGCCTTTCAAGCCACTGGGATTACAGATGTAAGCCACCGCACCTGGCTCATTATGTGCTTTGTGTCAGCTTACCAAACCTTTAGAGCAGCTTCATGACACTACCATTCCCACTTCTCATGGGGATAAACTAGGGCCCATAGTTTAAACATGGGAATAAACTAGAAGAGAATTTCTTTCACCCAGCTAAATTGGCAGGCTCCAAGGCTGCTCCTCCTGCTAAACAGCATCACATCCTGTTTTTGACCTTTGGGAATGTGACTGTCAGCTCTTACCCTGGTGGCATTCTTTGGTTTCCTCCAGTCTGTTGACTTTTTCGGGATGTCATGGTTGTCTCCTGTGTAACTGCAATGGCCTTTGTCACAACAGTGTTACACTCAGAAACTTGCATGGTAAAACCACAGCTATACCCAAGATTAGGAGACATGAGAAGTGTTCCCTTAGTAGTGACAGGCACAGAGTATGTTTCTGGGCAGGCATGATAGCTTGGTCAGGCAGCAAAGCTGGCCATGAGAATAACTTACTAGAAAGAGCAGTCATAGGTCTGAGAACCTATTTGAATACTGATTTGACTACTGATGAGCTATGAACTCATAGGCAAGTTGCTGAACCATTAAGAAGGATCTAATATAAGTCCTTCCTAATTAGGATTGTTGAAAATCTCATATACAATCAAACAAACAAAAATAAAAGTTATCTAGTGCTGATAAGAATCATTCAGTTGGTATTTATCCCTTTCTCTTCCCCACTATCCAACCCCACCTCCAGCTCCAATCTGGAAGATTTGGAATTCTTGCTTTTCCCCTTTGATTTATAAACAGGTCCATTTCATCAGTCAACGTCCCACTGGGCTCTACTTTCCTTTCAACCAAGTGCTAGGGAATTGGGTCTTCCTGCAGATCATTAGGACAGTGGAGGAAGCCTACCACAATTAAATGATGTACTACAGACAAGCAATTAGGTAATTAACAGCAGTGAGTGCACGGGATAATTGACATGTAGGTAATTGGTAGGGTGGTTCTCATTCTCTGTGTAGGGTTTTATTTTTAAAGCCAATATTGTTGTGTATTTGAATGTGTTTTGCAGTGTTTGCTTTTATTAACTTGTTCCAAGATGGATTTTTAAAATCCCGATTAAGGATCCAACCTAGTGTGTTGGGGAGATAGCTGGAACTGTAGTTACTGGTGCTTTTAAAGCCAGTTTCCTAAAACTGAGGTTGTCATAGTGAACTGTCTTGAATACCATATGTACATTTCTAGACCATTTTAACCAAAGGGATTTTTTTTTCTTGAGAAGATGAAAGCATTGGAGGGTGGGAGAGTGCTCTGCTCATAAGTGTCATTGGGAAGCCTTTCAATTTTCTCCCTGAACAAATTCTTGTGGAAGGTTCATCAGATGGGCGAAAAGACCATAAAGCTGGGTGTTTAGAAATGCCACCCATTTTCCCATTGAAACATCATAGCCTGAGTTTTTAAAATGATCTCTGCATAGCCCATATTTTCCTTGTCATCCCTCCATAGTGAAGGCTTCTGTGAAATTAAAATTACCTATTAGACTGTCAAGCCAAAGAGATAATAAAATCAGGGTTGAAATTAGGGGTGGTGGAAGGGGACAGAGGATGTGAGTGACATGACCATAATTTTTTCTGAACAACAAAATAAAAATCACTTTCCTTTTTCCTCAAGAGGATCAGGGAGTGATGTTAGGGACCTGTGCAGTGTCTCACGGATCCTCAGGTGTTCTCAACATATACAAATAAAAATCAAGTTTCTTTTTCCTCGAAAGGATCAGGAAGTGATGTTAGGGACCTAGCAGCCTTCCATGGGTCCTAGGTACTCTTCCCAGTAATCTCCTGCCACCCCCCCCAAAAAAAAAAAAAAACTAGCAGAGCCCCCATCATGAGCCTGGGGGAGGAAGGTAATGAAGTGTTCCATGCTTCATTGTCTAAACAGGTTAAGCTGCAGTTGGTCAGCCTGCGTCTGGCCATGTCTGAGGAAGCAGCAAAGTTCTGGAATGAACCTGGGCTCCACAGGGAGAACCTCCCATCTGGGCTTTGCCACTTGCTGGCTGGGGCAGGGGTGAGAGTGAGCATTGAACAGAGGATCGATTCCTTTTCTTTGTACTCATACTGCCTACCCAAAGGGCAGCACATTGCTTCCAGGCCACAGGTGTAGAGTCCTGTTACTTCCCTTCCATTATCTGTAGGAATGGGGCAGCAGAGCAAAGGAGCGCAGTCATCATAGTTTGCTTCATAGAATAATAAATCGGTGGCAGTCGATAGTGGTGGTTAAAAATGTGGACTCCAGTGAAAGTATTTGAGTTCAAGTCCCAACTCCACTTAATAACCTTGGGCCAGTTACATAAATTCTCTGGTGCCCAATTTGCTCATTTATAAAATACAGGTAATAACAGCACCTTAGAAAGGAGCTCTGACATAGCAATTCTCAGTGTGTGTGTGTGTTGCTGTCTATTGGTGATAAAGATAATGATGCTAGTGATAGGAGGACGGTCATCAAATGTATCATTTAACTTCAGGGGTCCTCAGGAAGCTCATGAAATACTTCAAAAAATTTTAAGGGAAGTAAGAAACTGAATTTTATTTATTTTTTATTACACACTCACGCACACATGCGCACAAGGGATTGGCCCCAGGGATGCTTAACTACTGAGTCACATCCCTAGACCTTTAGTTTTTATTTTGAGACAGGGCCTCACTGAGTTGTTTCAGGCCTGGCTAAGTTGCTGAAGCTGACTTTGAACTTGAGATCTTCCTGCCTCATCCTCCCAAGCCACTGAGTTTACAGGGGTGCACCACCACACCCAGCAGGGACTGAATTTTAACACCTAGAAATCTCCTGGGCTATTCCAAAATCTGTGTTTGGGCCCCTCAAGTAGCAATAGAGAACTGGGTTGTTCAGCAGTGAGGTGGGGTGAGGCACGGTGCTGCTGAACTCACTGTGGATTTGATCCCTCCAGCAATGAATGGATGGAAGAAGGGCTGCAGGAAGGCAGTTATAATTTATCTTAACCATATCAAGTTACTTGCTGTACTGTATGTGCAGCACATATTACCACAAATTGGGAAAGGTCTAGTCTAGTTTAGAGGAGTGTGAGGCCATTGCAGTCCTTTGGACAGTAGCCTACCTTAATCATATTTTCCTAGGTGTGTGTGGTTGAATTGTAATAAATAAGAGTTGTGCTAACAAGTCCCAGTTCATGGGACCTAAGTGAGCAAGTTGACTTGATGTCATTAGCCCAACATTTCTCATTTATTTGGCTCCTGAACTTTTAAAAATTAGTGTTTGCCTATATGTATTATCTAGTATCAATTATCAACATCTTTCAGAGCTTGTGTCTTACAGTTTATTTTTAGTAAACAAGGAGGAGATGCTCTCCAATGTCTCTTTCAGCTCAAACTCATCACTGACTTGTGGAATGGACAAATCTAAATCTTGCCTTTGAAACATCAAGAAGCAATATGATAGCAGGGGTGGGGGCCGGTATCACTCAGCAGATCCTCAACAGAGATGATTGATGGGCAGGGCTCTCTGCTTTCTGAACTTCCTCCTGAACTCAGGTCCCTCTCCTCCACAAGTGCCCAGCAACCCATTCGTTTTTCATTGAGCCACCAGCCTTACGTTTTCAAAGAGCATTTTGTCCTCTGTTGGGCAGCACATGTGCTGACACTAGAAGCTGATAAAGGATATTTTCTAACTGGTTTCAGAGTCATTCCTGGCAGGTTACTTTCTCATTCTTCTTTTGGCCTAAATTTTATGTTTCCAACTCATCTGCCGTGTATTATACTTCCTTGTTCCTCTTTAAGTGCTCCTTCCACTCTTAAAAAATTTGCTCTATGGTGTTGAAAATGTTCTTGTACATTTTTCCAGTTAGGGAAGTTGTTCTGGCTCCTGCTTTCAGAAAGTAGAGAGTCCGAATCTAACCCAGGTTACCTCTTAATTCTCAGATAACATCTACTTTCTATAAAGTCAGATGAATAGAAGTAAATGTTAGCTTACCCTCTCCAAGGAGACTTTGAGTGCCTGCATTAAGAGCCCACATACAAACTCTATTCAGACCAGACATCATGTAGACCCTATCTGGTATAATGTGCCCATCTTATTGGGGGACTTCTCCCTACAGATTTTGTTGGCTGCAATTTACTTCTTACTAATGTCATTTAATGATCTTGCCCTGCCTGTTCTGAACTTGGACTTCTGCAGTGAAATTTTGAATCCATAATGTGACCCTCATTCCACATAGTTTCTCTGTAATTTCTCTAGTTTAGGTGAAGTCTCTGGTCTTTTAATCCACTAAGCACCTGTCACTTCTTTGGAGCTCTCATTTTACTTCAATTTCACTGTTTACTGTACCTCTCTCCTGCTGTCTAGAAGTCCATAAGCTGGACCACATCTGTGTGATTCACTTCTCTGTCCTGATTTGCTCTTTTAGAGCTTGGTACAAAGTAAGTATTCTATGATAGAATGAACAGGTGAAATGAAGGAACCAACCAACCAACCATTCAAGAAACAAATATACAAATCCAGAAACCAATTTTGGGCATGTGCCTCCCTCTTGTTATTGCTAGAGGTTTGTAAAGCCTTAATTGCAAGATGGTATCTACAAGAAACCCTTCCTTCTTTCTCCCTCTGAAGCTTTGCTTATATATTCCATAGCATCCCTTTCCCTCTTTTCTCCCCCAGATACAGATACAGAGGTCTCTCAGCCTCCACAGGTACTCTGATGCCAGGAACAAATAATAATCACCTTCATTTAGTGAATGTCTTTTTTCCCATGATATGCTAAAGTCTTTATAGGTGTTATTATCTCATTTAGGTACTAGGGAAACTGAACCCCAGAGAATTTGAATAATTTCCATTAATCCAATAAACTAATTGAAGCTAGAATATAAGCCCAAGTCTGGAAATGAGCAAGACCATACACTTACTTTTGTGTTGTACCCCTTCCATGTGGTGACCCCATGTGTCTGACCTAGGAGAGCGTGATGCACCATCAGTACCACTGGAAGAGATGGCTGCTAACCCAAAATGCCTCGAGGATGCAGCATGCTCTGCCTATCTCCTATGTAATTCCATGGCAGAGCAGGTCCTTGGCCACAGCCTAAATGCATCTGGGCCTCATAGAGACAACTTGGAGCTTGATGGGTAAAGGCATTTGAAACTTTGTTCTTTGTTCAGAGATGGAGGGAGGGGATGAGGATGAGAATGAGTTCACATTTTCCAACAATGGGACAAAATGAGGACAAGTGATCCTCCTGACAGGTTTCTGTTTGGCTTTTGGCTCAGCTCTGGTATCACAGAGGCAGCATAAAAGCCTCGTGATGGTCCATTGACAGGAATATCCAGGGCTGCAGTTTGCTTCTGTTCATTTTGACAGGCCAGAGAATGACCGTTAGTTGACACTTGTAGCCATGGTTGACTGAAGGTTTGCAGCTGGGAAGGTTCCAGAAGACTCAGGTGAGGTCTAGAGTCTGGCTAGGGTTGGGAAGAAGACTTCAAGCAAGAATGGGAATATGACAATTGAGTCTAAGGCCCAAGGAGTAGTTAGGAAAAGCTTTGAGGAAGTAAATGTTGACTTGGGTCTTGATGGAAACAGGAATTGACCTGCCTTAGAATCTCAGACCCTTCTGTGTATCTCATGAAGGATACCTCATGGTGGACAGCCAGAGATTGTCAATTAAATGACTGATGATTCATCAGGAAGGGTCTTTTCCTGGATTGGCCGATATGAGAACAGTGGATTTGAATTTCAAATCAATAAGCACCTTTGAAAAGAGCCTGCTGAAAGAAATCTCTGGCCAGTTTCCCTATCCCCAAATGTGTTAACTCCTTCTCCTTCTAAGAGGGGAATGCCTAGAGACTCCAGAAGGAATTGTCTCAGACATTCAGGGTAGGGCAGCCTTTAGGATGAGCCATTTCTGGAGTTGCCTAGAGCCCCTAAGAACAAGTAGACCAGCATAGACTGGAAAGCGATGTTCTCAAGAGGCCAGGGTGAGCTTCATTCTCCTGGTACATGGCAATGTAATAGGGACCCAGCAGCTCCCAACCCTTTTACTTCACAGGATTTTACATCCACCTGACTGTCTCTGAGCTGCAGCATATTTTCCATGACAGATTTAATTTTTAAAAAGCCCCCTGCTGTAGGCAGCATGCTGATGATTGTATCACACCCCTTAGAGATCTATTTGCAGGCAACTTCTGTGTTCTGCTGTATTTTTCAGCATACTTTTTGCAAATGCTTAATCTAGACATAAGAATAGCTTCTGGTTCACAGAGTATGAATTCTTAAAAGAGGATACTTGTTGGGCTGGGGTTATGGCTCAGCGGTAGAGCGTTCGCCTAGCATGTGCGTGGCCGGGGTTCTATTCTCAGCACCACGTAAACATAAATGCATTGCATTGAGTATAACTAAAGCAAATAAATAAATATTTTTTAAAAAGAGGATAATTGTTCATGTGATGAAAACCCTCTGCCCTCAGGCTGGAGAAGTCGTACATTTGACACTTCCTAGTGGTGATGTGTGATATTGCATCCTAACTCTATTAGACCTCTGTTAGCATTTGGATGAGTCCAGATGTGAAAGCTGGGTTCCCATCACTCTAAGCCAGGAAAAGGCTTCTCCAGGGACAAGATACATCATATGGCAGATGGCAGGAGTGAAAGGATGTATGTGGAGAGAAGAGAACACCTGCAGAATTAAGAAACAGGCTATTGAAAAATCCCCCAAACAGTATGCTTGCTCTGTGGCTAGCCATATGCCACGCAGCTCACACCTGCAGCCATTCCCTCCCAAAGTCCGTAATTTAAGCAGTTGGAGGAATTCTTCAGGAGGAGTTTTTGATTGAACTTTTTTTCATAAGAGATTATGAAATTACTATGTAAATCTCAGGAAGCATTCAGTGCTGCTTTTGATATCTTCTCCATTTGGTTTTCACTTGGCAGTGGTAGGTAGAACCCAGAAAATTTTCTGTGAGTGGAAGCCATTTTCTTTTGCCCTGGGAAGGTGAGGATCTGGGGAAAGGATTGGGCCAAGGGAAAGGAACGGGCTCTAAGAAAAAAAGGCAAAGATACCAGTAATTGTAGAGTATCTGGAGAAAGAGTGGATTTTGCCAGAATTAAAGAGAGGAACCTGATGCTTGGTCTCTCTACACAGTCAAACTTCTTGCCCAGGGAGGCAGATGTCTTTTCACACCCCAAACTGTGAGCTGAGCTAGAAGTAAAACCCAGGGAAAGGCATGCATGACAAATCCAGTTTTCCCACTCCTTTCACCTCATGGCCAGATGAATCCAACAGCAGAGTGGCTTTGTTCAGCTATTACACTGCATGTTGAGGCAGCTGGGGAGCTGCCAGGATTTTCATCCTGGGCTTTGTGTTTAAGCACTTCCTAATTCCTCCCTGACATTTCTTTCAGGTAAGAACCTGAACTGGAATGCTTTCAGCTCTAAGCTTGTTGACTAGTGCTGGAGGCAACTCCTAATTATTCGCAGTCATGAACAACAAAACTCCTTGGAATCCATAAGCAATGGTTTCAAGCAGCACCTCCATTTCCAGCAGCCTCAACTAACCTGTTAGCAGAGCTGCTTTCTGTGCCCATGAACAGGGGCAGAACCCTGCACTCTGTGCTTCCTCCCTCCCTCTGCCAGTGCTGGTGGCTGCTCTGGGTGCACAGAGGTCACAGGGGATTAGGGCATAAGCAGCTGCCCCTTTGTCACTGTACAGGTTTGGCTACTACTGTCTCCTGCAGAGCAAGACACCATCTGCACATGTGTGTACCTGTTCCTTCCACACCTATGACTGGAAGTTTGCTTGCTACTCCAATGTACTGGTCTGTCTGCCAGCATTATTCCCACTTGTGTGTATGATTGTGTGTGTTTGTGTGTGTGTGTGTGTGTGTGTGTGTGTGTGTGTGTGTGTGTGATTGTGTGTGTGTGTGTGTTTTTCCTCCTGTCAGTGATTAGTCCTTAAAGAGGCAGCCAATCCTTGGATCTAGTTACCCCAAGTGTCCTGTTCTTTTGATAGGCATGCATGAGGCCCTGGGTTTGGTCCACCATACTGAAAAATAATAAATGGAGAGTGGCACACCCCCAACATGCACTCAGCAGAGGATCCCCAAGTGTATCAATTTTCTTGTGACTTCTACAACAAATTGCTACAAACTGGATGGCTTAAAAAAAATAGAAAATAGAAATATTTTTCTCCTACCTCTGTAGGCTGAGGTCAGAAATCGAAGTGCTGGTCTCGGAAGTCTCTAGGGCAGAATTCTTCCTTTCTGCTGGTGTTTCCTGGTGATCCTTGGCTCGTGGCAGCATAACTCTAGTCTCTACTCTATGGGTAGATGACCTGCATCTTTGTGGCTCTGTGTGTCAAATCTCTTCTCCTTTGTCTTATTAGGAAGTCAGTCATGGGACTCGGGGCCCAACCTAATTCCAGAATGAGTTCATTTTCAGATCCTAAAGTTAATTGTATCTGCAAAGGCCTTATTTCTAAATATCACATTCCCTTGTGCTAGGATTTAGGACTTGGACATTATCTTTTGGGGGAAACACGATTAAACCCACCACCAAAGCAACTCTTTCCTCTAGTTTCTTTCTTCTTTTTCTGTTTCTCTTCTTTCTCTTTTCCCTTCTCTTCTGCTCCCTTTCTCTCCTCTCCCTCTCCATTGTTCTTAGGGTCTCAAGCCCATTGCAGGAGGTTTTTTTTTTTTTTTTTTTTCCTTTCTTTCTTTCTTTCTTTTTTTGTTTTGCAAAGACTATTCTTCTGTAAGGTGTGTTTTATTTTTCTCAGTGGATCTTGGAATGTTCGAGTGTTGGGTTAATTGCTAGCTCCTTGGACTCTCAGTAAACTATCATTTCTTTTACCTTATGAGCAATGTCTACCTAAAACCCAAAGGATTTCAGAAAAAAAAAAACGACTTGAATTAGACAGTAGCAAGAGCTTCCTGCTAGTAGGACTGTGAGACAGTGGTAGGAACAAACCAAGGGGGTGACACAATTGCTTTAATTTCATATGATTAAAAACAATATTTTGCTGGGCGCGGTGGCACACGCCTGTAATCCCAGCACTTTGGGAGGCTGAGGCAGGAGGATCGCGAGTTCAAAGCCAGCCTCAGCAATGGCGAAGCACTTAGCAACTCAGTGAGACCCTGTCTCTAAATAAAATATTAAAAAAAAAAAAAAAAGGGCTGGGGATGTGACCCAGTGGACGAGTGCCCCTGAGTTCAATCCCTGGTACCACACACACACAAAAAAAACAATATTTTGTTGTCTTCATAGCTGTCTGTCATTTTCTTGTTCTAAATCTTCGGAGCATGAATGACAGCCTCAGAATAAGGTCCAGACCCAGGGATCTGGCACACACTTGTACTTCCAGTTGCAGTTCAGATTGCATCTGCACGCTGTTGCCTGACAGCTCAGCCCCACTGGGCAGTGACAGTTACAGAACATGCTGTGTCCTTACATCTGTCTGTGTCTTCTGTCTTGGGATATCCGTCACCCTGCCTATCTCCTCCTATCAAAACCCCATCCAGCCTTCAGGCCCCAGTTGCCAGTCTCCTTCCTGCCTACAGTCTTCCCATATTCGTCCAGCTGGAACTTCTCTCTTCTCTCATTTGTTTGCCTGGTATTTTGTTTGTCCTTTAAAGCAGGTGTCACTCATGGTTTCCGATATGATTTGACATGTCTAATTTCTCCTCTGGACTTTTGGGCTTCATATTTCTATTCCTCATATTTCTTAACATGGTGCTTGGCACTGATTGGCAATAATTTGAGTAGCTAGAATCAGCAAAATTGCCATGTATTCTGCCTTTGAAGTTTGAGTGTAAAGTTCACAGGTGGGGATTGCAGCTCCATGTCCCCAGTCTGTCTCTCCAGAAGACACCCTCAGGCTCAGCCAGTAGGCTGCCCCAGTGGCCCATACCACTCACTCCAGCACTCCAGGGTGACCAGCTGTCCCAGTTTTCCTGAGAGTATTTGATTTTAGTACTGAAAGCCCTGAATTACTACGAATTGAATTATATGTCCAGGCTTTACCTTTTTTCCAGGTAATTGGCATCTGGTCACTAAAATTGCTTTCTTTTCCTGTAGGTGGCATCTGACTGTGTTCCTGAAGAGTCTTCCTAGTTATTCCCCCAGTTATACAGTCTTAGAAATGTGATTTGTTTTTTCTCTCCTCTAGCTTATGGACCTCCTGACCTCCTTCTATTCCACCTCAGTCCCACCTTCAACCTGGTCCATACAACTGACCCTCCCAATTTTCCACATCATGTTAAAGAAGGCCTGGGAGTATTGGATCCCAGATAGACCCCTCCCCTCTGTAGAGCTCCAACTCAAAGAGGCCTCTTCCAGGGAGCTCTCTTAGGAACCTCCTGCTAGCATATCACCACTCCACCATTCTTGCCCTGGGGGCTCTTCCATGGTTGAATTGGGCAGGCCTCTCAGGGAAGAACTTATGCCCTGGACTAGATGGGAGGACCTGGGTTCTACCCCAAGCTGACCACCAGGGCAGGTTCTTAACCTGAATTTTATTCATTACAAAATGAGAACATTAAATGAGTTCTCAAGGTTTTGACAAAACTTACAAATTTGTGTTCTAAGGTTATCTGCCCATCCTGTCTTCTCTGGAGAGCATAAAATGCCCATTTCATAACAAGATGGTGCTGGGAAGAGGCCTCTGAAATCTTGGGTTGGCTCATTCCCCACCACCTGTCCCTGCTTGACTTTTAACTTGAATTCTTCATCCTTTGATTCCCCTGTAATCCCATCCTGGCCAGCCAAAGTAAGCCACCACCTATAGCTTATGAGATTTTAAAGTACAGTTAGAAGACCATGATTCCATTTCTGTGACTTGGCTCAAAAAAAACTGAAGATGTGAGAGGACAGGTTAAATTCCTAAGCCTTGTCCCAGGTTCAGTTTCTACCACAGCCAGACTATGTCCACGTGTCCCCTCTGTGCCCCAGATGAACTTGCCAGGACCTACTCATTGCCACCCTTGAATGTTTTCAATGTAGCTGAGTCTATTGAAGTGCTGGATGGGGCAACCTTTCTGGGTCAGAACTCTAAAATGTGTGTATGTCTTTATGTGTCCTCCTCTTTACTTTGGACAAGGCACTTGACATATTTTGTCTCATTTGATCCTTGTAACACTTTTTTTTTTAATTCACATGTTTTATTTATTTTTCTTTTTATTTATTTATTTATTTTTAAATTTTAATTTGTTATATGTGACAACAGAATGCATTACAACTCATATTACACATACAGAGCACAATTTTTCATATTTCTGGTTGTACACAAAGTAGAGTCACATCGTTTGTGTCTTCATACGTGTACTTGGGGTAATGATGACCATCGCACTCCACCATCTTTCCTACCCCCGTGCTCCCTTCCTTCCCCTCCCTCTCCTCCCCCCCTTGCCCTATCTAGAGTTCATTTAATCCTCCCATGCTCACCCCCACCCACCCCACCCCTTCCCCCCAGCGCAGTATGAATCAGCATCTTTAAATCAGAGAAAACATTCAGCATTTGTTTTTCAGCATTATATTCTCCAGCTCCATCCATTTACCTGCAAATGCCACAATTTTAGTCTCTTTTAATGCTGAATAATATTCCATTGTGTATATATACCACATTTTCTTTATCCATTCATCTTCTGAAGGGCATCTAGGTTAATTCCCCAGTTTAGCTATTGTGAATTGTTGCAACAACTTTTTGAGGTTGCTACTGTTATTAGTACTCCTATTTTTGCATGTAGGGAACCTGAGACTCAGAAAACATGGTAAAACATAGTAGTGGCAATATGTGGCAAAACCAGAGCTTGAACTCACAGCCCCAAGTTTCAACTCCCACATTCTTTCTACTAGTTCACCTGCCCTGCTTTCTTCGGTAGGGTGGTGAGCAGCCTCGGGTCTCCTCATGCAGGGGCCCTTAGAATCTTCCTACAGAGGCCACCAAGGGGAGTTGACTGCACCCCCAGCTAGTTCTGTAAACCAGTGTCTCTTAATCCTGAGGTTCACCCAGATCAGCTGGGACCTTGTTAACTTCAGATTCCAATCCAGTAGGTCAGAGGGGAGGTCAAATTTTTGCATTTCTAACAAGCACCCACAGGATACTGAGATGCTGGTTGGAATAACACTTGGAGGAGCACACTTTGAATGGCAGGGCTGTTGGCAGCTCCAGTGGACATATGCAGAGGAAAGGACAAGGAATCGGTACCTCCTCTGTGCTTGAACCCAGGAGTCCACTGTTCTTCTGCAAGTGGCAGAGATAGCAGAGAGGCTCAGGAATGCCAGTGCCTGTAGTGTAGGGGGAACCTCCCACGTGGAAACATGCTCATGGTTGTCACCCCCCAGAGCTCAATGGCAATCTCTCAGGAACACAGGCAGGCAGGCAGTATATGGGGTAGGAGGTGAGGTCCTCGGGGGCAGGTGACTTGGATGGCCCTTTCCCATCCTGTCACTGAGGTCCTGGGCATAATACAGAAATGCTCTTTGTATCACCTGTGCTGTCTTATCTTTGTCTCTGTTCCCCCATACAAGGTGCTCTCCCTCTAGTGAGAATCTGACTGTCCATCACTATCCTCTCTTACTCTCCTGAAACTCTTTCCCAGGTACCCCACTGTGTGCAGGTGGTATGCCTGCCTGGGCTCTGAGGTGGCTGGCGCTAACTGTCCTATTCAGGCAGGGAACCGAAGATTTCTCCTGTTTGAGCTCTTCTTGAGGGGCTAGTGGAAACCCCAGGGGGCATCTGAGGAGGACAGGAGATCACAGGGTGTCAAAGGCTGAACTTCCAGAGCCAGACTTGACTGCCACAAGCAGCAGAGCCAAGGGAGAATTCAAACTGGTACAGAGTAAGCAGGCAAAAGGGAGAAGCCGGAGCAGAGCCCAGGTGAGGAGAGGCTATGAGCAGGAGAGAGGTGGGAGGCTGAAGCTGGGGTAGTGGGATGGGAGAGGTTCAGGCCTGAGGTTCTGAATAAAGCTGGAAGATGGCTCAGGGGGACTAATACATGAAGGTTTCAGGAGCCACACCACCTCCTCCTTCCCTGTTGGGTCAGACAGCACAACCAGGGAGGAGGGCAGGTGGCCACAAAGCCAAGCCCACCCCCTCTGGTAGGAAAAGCACATCAGAAGAAATGCCTGCCTAGGGTGGGCTAGGAGAGTCTTTGATGCAATGGGCAGGGTCTATTTGGGGATGGCCTGTGCGTGTTCTTGGCCACATCAACAGCAGCATATTTAGGTAGAGGAGTTATTACAATTATATAATTTATACAACACCATAACATTTTGTCTTCTCATTACCATCCTCTGATAATGTTTCTCCCTGATGTATAACCCTGTGTTCAATGCTGTGCTGCCTCTAAAAGAAATCTAAAGATTTTAAGGAAAGGAATTATGGTTTGGGAGCTCTGTACATAATAGTTGTTCAGTAAATGTTCCATTAATCAAGGGTTTCTTTATCTTCTTTTAAAAGTAACTGGCTGTGAGGCCAATTGACTGTGGGATGTGCATTTTGGTTTTGATGGCTAAAGCTGGGCATGAAGCTGTGTTCATGGGATAAGAAAGCTCAGAATCCACCTTTCCAATCCCACCCCATCCCCACACAGGGGTCTGCAAGCCTCCTGGCTGTGGGATCATTTGGCATGCTGGTTCCTGTGGGCCTTCTATATCTCACACAGTGTGCTCACCCTGAGACCTGGCTTCACACCCTTGTAGCTGTGCCCCTTAATGGAGTGAAACCAGAGCCCTGCCCAGAGCCAAGCCAAGGCATGGCACCAGTGAGGCCCTTACACCTGGACACATGCATACACACTGGCAGGTGCACACACTCAGGCACTTCTGAAGCTGTTCTACTCTCGTGCCCTGTTAGAGGATCTCATCTCAGGAGTTTTTTCTTATTTTTGTACCAGGGATTGATCTCAGGGGCACTTGACCACTGAACCACATGCCCAGCCCTATTTTGTATTTTATTTAGAGACAGGGTCTCACTGAGTTGCTAAGTGCCTCGCCATTGCTGAGGCTGGCTTTGAACTGATGATCCTCCTGTCTCAGCCTCCCAAGCCACTGGGATTACAGGCATGTGCCACTGCACCCAACTCGGGAGATAAATTATATGTATGTGGTTTTCTTGGGATAATTCCATGGTACGATTGGGTGACTATACATTTTTTTATGATGATGAATAGGCCTGATTTCACAAATATGAACCAGTTGGTGGAACAGCCAAGTTGGATTAGTGAAATCCTAAACTACCGAATAGTATTAAAGAGCCAGATAGAATACTGTGCACTCAAGCACGCTTTAGTAATAAATTAAGGACAACAAATGTTCCCTTTTAGGAGGGCCAACTTTAACCAAAAGGTGAAACAGGTTGCTATTTTGTACAGCAATTATTTTCATGTAAAATACAGGGACAAACTAGACATTTCTTTATGCCCTTAACTTCTTCCCAAGTCTTTTTTTTTTTTTTTTTTTTTAATTTTTTTATTATTTATTTACTTATTCATCATGCACAAGTATAGTATCTTTTTACATACAACTGCTTGTATACAAAGTATATAAGTACCATTCAGATCTTCAATCATGCATTTAGGATAATGATATCCATCTCATTCAATCACCAATTTTTTTCCAACCCCCCCCTTACTCCCTCCCTCCCCTCCCTTTCCGTTGACCATTCTAGTGTTCCTCTGATCCTATGTATCCCCTTCCAACAACTCTGTGAACCAGCCTCCTTATATAGAGAAAACATTCGGTACTTGGATTTTTGAGATTGACTAATTTCACTTAGCATTATATTCTCCAACTTCATCCATTTACCTGCAAATGCCATTATTTTATTCTCTCTTATTGCTGAGTAAAATTCCATTTTGTATATATACCATATTTTCTTTATCCACTCATCTACTGAGGGGCATCTAGGTTGGTTCCATAACCTAGCTATTGTGAATTGTGCTGCTATAAACATTGAAGTGGCTGTGTCACTGTAATATGCTGTTTTTAAGTCTTTTGGGAATAGACCCAGGAGTGGGATGGCTGGGTCATAGGGTGGTTCCATTCCCATTTTCCCAAGAAATCTCCATACTGCTTTCCATAGCGGTTGCACCATTTTGCAGTCCCACCAGCAATGTATGAGTGTGCCTTTTTCCCCACATCCTCTCCAACATTTATTGTTGTTTGTGTTCTTGATAGCTGCCATTCTGACTGGAGTGAAATGAAATCTTAGAGTAGTTTTGATTTGCATTTCTCTAATTGCCAGTGATGTTGAGCATTTTTTCAGGGACATATCTCAACATTATAAAAGCTATTTATGCAAGGCCCAGAGCTAACATTATCTTAAATGGAGAAAAATTGAAAGCATTCCCTCTAAAAACTGGAACAAGACAGGGATGCCCCCTCTCACCACTGCTATTTAACATAGTACTGGAAACTCTGGCAAGAGCAATTAGACAGACGAAAGAAATTAAAGGGATCAAGATAGGAAAAGAAGAGCTCAAATTAGCACTATTTGCTGATGACATGATAATTTACCTAGAAGACCCAAAAAACTCTACCAGAAAACTTTTACAACTAGTAAATGAATTTGGCAAAGTAGCAGGATACAAAATCAATACCCATAAGTCAAAGGCATTTTTGTACATCAGTGACAAAGCCTCTGAAAGGGAAACGATGAAAACTACCCCATTTACAATAGCATCAAAAAAAATAAAATACCTGGGAATCAACTTAACGAAAGAGGTGAAAGAGCTCTATAAGGAAAATTATAGAACACTAAAGAAAGAAATCATAGAAGAACTCAGAAGATGGAAAGACCTACCTTGCTCTTGGATAGGTAGAATCAATATTGTCAAAATGTCCATACTACCAAAAACATTATACAGATTTAATGCAATTCCAATCAAAATCCCAATGTCATTCTTCAAAGAAATAGAAAAAGCAGTCATGGAATTCATCTGGAGAAATAAGAGACCCAGAATAGCCAAAGCAATCCTGAGCAAGAAAAGTGAAGCAGGGGGGCATCACCATACCGGACTTTAAATTATACTATAGAGCAATAGTAACAAAAACAGCATGGTATTGGCACCAAAACAGACTGGTGGACCAATGGTACAGAATTGAGGACACAGAGACTAATACATATAATTTCAGCTATCTTATATTAGACAAAGGTGCCAAAAATGTACAGTGGAGAAAGGATAGCCTCTTCAATAAATGGTGCTGGGAAAACTGGAAATCCATATTGGATCAAGGACCTAGGAATTAGACCAGAGACAATACACCTAATAGAAGAAAAAGTAAGCTCCAATTTCCAACATGTCGGATTAGGCCCCAAGTTCCTTAATAAGAATCCTGTAGCACAAGAACTATTACCAAGAATTAATGAATGGGATAGATTTAAACTGAAAAGCTTCTTCTCAGCAAAAGAAACAATCAGTGAGGTGAATAGAGAGCCAACTAATTGGGAACAAATATTTAATACATGCACATCAGATAGAGCACTAATTTCTAGAATGTATATAGAACTAAAAAAACTTAACACCAAAAAAGCAAATAACCCAATCAATAAATGGGCTAAGGAATTGAAAAGACACTTCTCAGAAGAAGATACACGATTAATCTTCCCAAGTCTTTGCTGTCTGTTAATCTGCTCATTAAATCTCCCTGTGCACTCAGTGATGTCAGCTGTCCTTTCCAACCTAAACACTAACTCATGGGGTCTGAGTTGAAAATATTCTGTTAAGTGCCCTTTTCTTGCCTTCCTCATTCTGCACTCAGAAACAGTGGAATGAAATGAAATCTGCCAGAAAGGGCCTAAAATGTGCACCCCCCACCAAGCCCCCACCTCTTCAGACCTTGAATCCACAGAACAGGTGGAGGTGACACGGGCCAGTATTACAGTCACTCCTCTCTGTAGCTCTCCAAGACTGTTCTAAGCTTAGCAATGTCAGGGGAGGCAGGCATATAGAACTCAGACAATTATATAGTAGAGACCCATTTAAAAAATTAATTTGGCAATTCCTCTTAGCTTAATAAAAATTCATTATTTTCTACTTAAAATTCATCCCCTGCAACAATCCCTGGCCCCCAGGTTGCGCTGTCCCACAGTGCAGAGTTGTCTTATGGGTTTCTTATAGTTTCTCTGCATTACTAGGCAAGAGACTCCCCAAACTGAAGGGCCGTCCTGGCTGGTGTCAATACTTCTCCTCTTCCTCTGTGAAATTCTTCAGAAAACCCTGGCATGCCTTTTACCCAGGGCCTGAAAAATTGTATGACATCATAGTCTGCACATTGTAGCCCCCTGCCATCCTGGGGCTCCAGTGAAGGACAGGGGTATGGGTAGTGGCATAGGAGCTTCAAGAATGCACAAGGATAGGTTCTAAAGAGGACTAAACTCCAAGCCAAGGTTCATGTCCTCATGCTACTGCTTAGCAATTGTACAACCTTGAGCAAATCCCCTTTAACCTCCAGAGCCTCCATCTCCTCATCTGTGAAATGAGAGGGCTGTATCTCTGCCTTATTAATTGTTATAAGGTTTGTGTAAGAGCATGAAAGGTGGTTTGCACACTGTAAAAACCTGCTTAAGTATAAAGTACATCCTAGGTCTTGCTTCAGAGCAGGGCAGGCTGTGTGTGCATAGGCCCAGCAGGTGCCATTCACATGGTGTGTTGGGATGGAGAAAGGAGCTCCTGGAGCTGGGTGACAGCCCTGAAGATCAACCTCTTCAGAGGATCTCTGGACAGAGTTCAGTGATAGCACCTACTAGATCCCAGGATGTTGACCTGTGGGGAATGGACGCACCCCAGCTTCTCCCTGTGTGGCCACCTCAGCTCTCTGTGAATGGGCCTCTTTTGTCTTGCCCTTAAGTTGTTGGGGGAGCACAACTCTCTGAATAGAAGCACCACCCTAGTCCAAGGCCTGAGAATAATATGCATTGCCTTTTGCTGCCATTTTGCCACAGAGCTGGGTCTGCTCCCCAAATCCATATGGCTACCATGGATGCCCTCCTAACACCTACCTCTTTTCCCATGCCCTGCCCTGAAAATCCTTCTAGAACTAATAAAAGAGGAAGCAGCTGGGCACTGAGGCTGGGCCTGCCCAGGGGTGCTTGAGGGGTGGGTAGAGGTAGGAGTAGGTTTATCTGACCAACTTTGGGGCAGTGGGGAAAGTGTCAGTGGATTTGAAACATATGTACCCGCCATACTTTCCAGACAGAAAGGAGATGCTAGGAGACCCCAGCTATCACAAGATTCCTGCTTTACATCTCATTATAGAACAGATAAATCGTTTTTAAGTCTGGTAACCATAGTTTCTTAATTGGCATACATGGTCAAAGGTCTTTTCATCTTCTTTCAGAAGCAAGCAGCCATCTGGACACATGGTTTGCGATGCTAAAATACCGGAATTTCTAGGTTAAAATATGTAGCAAATGATTTGAATCCTGGCTACCCTAGAAAAAATCGAAGGGCTGGGCTATCTATACCCCTAAACCATTCTCTCAGAGACCTCCCTGCTCTCATGCTCCCGATACAAGTTAAGTCCTCAGTTTTCATTCATTACTCCCTTCTTTTTTTCACAGCACTTAAACAATTAATAATTTTACATGTATAATCTTAGTATTTTCTTTCCAAAGTGGTTTTGTCCCCTACTGTGTCCCAGTAATTAGTGGTGCTGTGTCTTGCAGGGTAAGTCCAGTCTTTGTGTCTCAGTCACTAGGAATAGTTCTCAATACGTGACCCCAGTTAAAAAGGGAAGTTCTTGACTACACCCTGGGCTTATTGAATTAGAATCCCTGGAGTCAGGCAAGGCCCAGGAATCTGAGTTTTATTAGGTCATGCAGGTGATTCTGGTGTACCCTAACCTGAAGCACTGCCTTAGGGTTTGGGACAAATTTTATAATGCCACACAGGTTACAAAGTAGCCATACCTAAACTGAAGGTCAATAAGGAGAGAGACATCCTCTACCTCACACAGAGATGCTGGGGTCCCGGCATATTCTGGGCCTGCATTCCAGTGGTGGGATTTCCTGCCCCTGCCCATCCTCTTCTTGCAGGACAGGTGAGAGAGCAAGCTAGTATTGAAGGGACAAAGAAGGACACAGGTAGAGCAAAGTAGATCTGGAATGCTGATTGGGTAAGACAGCTGCCAGGCAACCAAAGAGCTCTAGACCCCATGAGAAGCTGCAAACTACCCACAAATGGAAGCCCACAGATCCTGCAGTTTAAATGCAGTCCCTCCCACAAGGAGAAGGGGAAGTTCCCAGTCCCAGTTAGCTCAGTGCCTAGACAATACAGAGTGACCTTCGGGATCAGGATACCTCTACTGACAGTCCTGCACAGAGGAGGCCCTTGATTTTTTTTTTTTTTTTTTTTTTTTTTTTTTTTTTTTTTTTTTGTGGTACCAGGGATTGAACTCAGGGGCACTCAACCTCTGGGCCACATCCCCAGCCCTTTTTTGTATTTTATTTAGAGACAGGGTCTCACTGAGTTGCTAAGTGCCTCACTATTGCTGAGGCTGGCTTTGAACTCGTGATCCTCCTGCCTCAGCCTCCCAAAGTGCTGGGATTACAGGCGTGCGCCACCGCGCCCGGCGAGGCCCTTGATTTTTGAGAGGTGAATGAGTAACTTTACTTCCAAGTCTAGTTCTGCTTTTACAGATTGTGTTTGTCACCAATAGACTTGAGTTTGTTCAAATAATAAACAGTAAATGTGTTTGTTAGTCAACTTTCAGATACTGTGACAAGATACTTGAGGTAAGTCAGCTTATAAGGACAAAAGCTTTATTTCGGCTCAGAGTCTGAGGCTTTGGTTCATAGTTGCTTGGTCCCATTGCTCTGGGCCTGTGGTGAGACAGAACATTGCAGCAGGGCGCTTGTGGTACAGCAAAACTTCTCACCCCAGGGTGGCCAGGAAGCAGAGAGAGAGAGAAAGGGACTAGGGTCTCAACATTCCCTTCTAAGGCAGTCCCCTCTACTAGGTCAAATCTCCTAAAGGTTCCACTACCACATAACAGCCCCATCAACTGGACAACAGGCCTTCAACACATGAGCCTTTTGGGGGATATTCAAGATCCAAATCATACAGTAAAGTTCTCCCTTGACTGGCAGGACAGAGACTACATTAGCCCCGGTCCTGTTGCCTCACCTAGACACAGGTGCTCTTATGCTGGACTTTCAGATTCCTTAGTCCCATGTAGTCACAGTCAACTGGGCTTCCTGAAAGGTTCTGAGTTTCCTCAGCTCCGCTGTCTGGGTATAATCACCTCCCCCAGGTTACCAGGCCTACTCAGGCCAGCAGAGAATGACAGTCTCTCTGGCCAATCAGGTGGAGGCAATGACTGGGAGTACGTTTTCTACCTGATCCCACAGGCTTTTGAAAGGCCGCCTGGCCTCTTGAGAAAGCTGCTCTGGCCTTGATCCCACTGTCTACTCTAGATCCTCTCCAAGGGCACTCTGATTGATTTTACTGTTTGTCTAGAAGTCTGAACAACTGGAGAGAGACCAAGTACACAGACCTCCCTGACACCTCCAGGTTCTCACCTCTTTCTGCCCTCCTCTTCTCCCTGGCCTCTTTGCTTTGACCAGAAGCTCACTTTTCTCCCCATATTTTGTGAAGTAGTCTCTGTTTAATTGATCTCATGAAACATTTACAAAGGGCCTCTTTTCTTGACTTGTAATTTCTTCTCATTGCTTTAATCTTCACTCTTTTTTCCCTTCTTGCTGGGAAACATTTCTGGACCTATAAATAATGTGACTGAATGCTTTGATGCTTTTTTGTAATATCTACCATACCTGACCCACCATACACACACACACACACACACACACACACACACACACACACACACACCATGTGATCTAAGCTTTCCCAATCTGTTTTCAAAACTTGCATGTCTCAGGTTCATTATTCTTCCCCTCCTCTATATTTGGATCCCAGAAGCCCATTCAACCAGCTTCAGGTATGATTACCTTTCAAATGGCCTCTCCTTGAGCTCTTGTGCAGAGATGAGAACTGGGAGGATAGGGCATGGGGGACATAATTAGGGCACTTTTAGTTTATAATGCTTTACTGGGAAAGTGCCTAGGGTGGTAGGCTCAGACCCAAACCATATGCTCTCACTCAAAGCCTCATACAACCAGCACCAACATGCCCCCACCCCCATACCAGAGATACCGTGGTCTCTGTGTTACCTCCTGGAGCCAGAAGAAACAGAAATCTTGTTTCCCATCAGATATGCACCAGCATGATTCCACTAGGGACAAGAGATAAAGCCCCAGGGGCCAGTGCATCAGGGTTCTGGGTGAAGGAAGGAAACCATTTGAGGTCCAATCACTCCCTTTGGCTGAAGGTCACCTTGAATGAATAGTTCCCTTTTGCTGAGATTTGGCCCAGCCCAATTCCCAGAAATAAAATGAAATTTATTCCATCCAGATTCCCAGAAGTAATTCCTTCAGAGTTCATGATGACTAGATATGATCCTTTGTCTTTTTCTTCCTTGTTTTTATTTTCTGAGCCCTTCTGAGAAGGCCTTCGTTGATGCATCACCATCCCTTCTTGCCCTGTGTTCTAACAGGTGACACCCTGACTCAGCCCTGGCAACTCACACAGTTGTCTTCCTTCCAGGAGTTCTGAGAGCACTGTCTCTAATTAATTGACTTCAGAAAAATTGAGCAAGATTTAGCCTGCCAGGAATCCTATCCACTCTCTTCAATCTAGCTGCTCCCTTCTGCCCACACCCCAACACAGTTCCTTTAAGTACTTCTTTTGACTCTCTCCACACTGAAGTCAAGTTAAACAATGAAAATCAGCATTGCAGTGACCCTCACAGTGCCCTGGACACCTGTAGGATGGCTACCTGTTGACTGTTACCACCAGGACACAGAAGAACACTGGCTGTCCTTGTAGTTGCAGCAGGGTTTTCTGTAAGGGCCTCACATTCACCACCTCCCATTCATGTTTCCATCCTCCTCATGTGTGCTTCCTTGCAGAGTGGCTTGGGTAGAACAGTTGCTTCTGTGCAGCTTGGTATCAAGAGCTCCCAGAAGACCAGGTGCCATAGCATATGTCTATAGTCCCAGCAACTCAGGAGGCTGAGGTAGGAGGAAGGCTTGGGATGCCAAAGTTCAAGGTCAACCTGAGCAACATAGACCCTAAGGAAAAAAAAATATGGTCTGATTATAGCTTCAGGTTTCACCTCTGCCTGACCCTGTCTTTCATAACTCTTGTTTTTTCCCCTGTCTTCATTCCTTCTTCCTTTTGCCTTACCAACCTGAACAGGCAGAAGCACTGAGGGAAGAGACTGCTGAAGAGGAGCTGGCTTGGCCTGGATCTCCTTGCATCCTTCTTGCCTTGGGGATTTTTTTGGTCCCATTTATATGAAGTATATTTAACAGCTTGTTTCAGTATAGTGAAATGAATTCATTTATCCCATTGTTGGTAAACTCTGTTTACACAAGCCAAAATGAAAAGGAAGTTTGCAATATTTCATTATTTTTTATGTCTTTATTGTCATGGATCCCATGGTAACATGATTCAGAAAGCCCTTCTGCTCATAGTCAACAACACACACCACAGCCATTTGAAGAATCTCAGTTACCATTTTATCAGAGCCTGCAATTAGCTGGTATCTCTGTAGGTAGAAGTTATCATCTAGTCCTTATAGAGACTTGGTATTATATGAGGGTAAAGCAGGCACCTTGATCACTCTGATTAGAAATGATCAAAGCGATTGGTTTCAATTTTGGCTTCCAAACTGCTTTTTCTGCCTGTTTTAGCCTCTGAAACTGGCTTTGCTGTAAGAGCCTTGATTCCTTCCTTGTTTAAATTGCTGCAGAAATGCTCTCTGTCCTTCCCTCCCCTTCTTCTTTACTCCTGTTGTTATAATGTAAAAGAGACACATTGAGTGCCTTTCAGCTCTTGAAATCATGAATTTCCTTCCACTGAAGACTCTTTGAATAAAGAAAAATATTTTTTAATCATAAACTTTAATCAGAGACGTTTTCTCAAAGCAGAGAGAAAAGGAAAGCAAAGGCAGCTAACCTGAGGAAATGACAATTCCAAATCCTTTGAATTAAGTCCCAACAGATATGTAACAAAGGGTGAGGGAAAAAGATAGGGGCAACCTATAAGTAAAATTCTAAAAGCTTTCCAGAAGAGGCCAGCTTCTGGCAGAGTGTAAGACTGAAGAACTTGGAATTAACAGAAGGAAAAGTAAACCCAGAAACAATAGAATTAGGTAATCAGAGGAGACAGAAACAGAACTGAATATAGAAGTTTCATATCCTGGCTAATATTTCTTTGGTTCTAAATATAGTCACAATTGTTAGAAGGTAAAAGTCTGTTTATTCCAAAAGAAGAAGAAAGATAGGAAGGAATGAAAAGACCTTTATCAGAGAGTTGATTTTACGACTATATGTGAAGAAAACTGGGGTGGGGCATTCTTTTTCAAAGATGGTATTTCCTGATATGGTAGGATTACTTCGAATGTATTGACGGAAATGTGTGTAGGTCTGGATTGTCTTGTTAATCTTTGCCTGTCTGTGCCCTCCTGCCTCATGTAACCTTCTTTCTGGCATATCAAATTCCTTCCTTCAAATTCTTGGGTAGGTCTCAGTTTTTCCAGGAAGCCCTCTTTACATAGCTCTCGTTCCTCCAGCAGCATCCCATTTAATTTTATGGAGTTCCTGCAGATTAGGCTTTTGTTCATGGTCCATATTCATTTTTCCTCCCAGGATCAACCATTAGGACTGAGACCAAGGTGGAACAACTGAGCTTCTCCACCTGCAGAGAATACGACTTGGTCTCCTGGAGCTGGTTCATCTTGGTCTGGGAGACCTTTCCTCTTTTAGCTGATGGAGGACACTGTCCAGGGTGCTGATCTTCTGTTTGTACTGAAGTTGAGGTGACTTCTAAACTTGCAAATACCTTAGCCTGAAAATTAATCTTAGCTAAAGCCCTATGGCTGGTTTCCAAATAAAACTACAAGCATTTTTAGAGTTGAGAAAGTGGGAATTCATGCCAGACTGCTTATGAGAGTTATCAGTTTTTCCCTGTTGCTTGGCTCTATTCAGTGATGTCATATTATTTCAATGACATTACTGTGCTCTATAAGCACGGTAATGTCATTGAAACAATACAGGACCAGTCCAATGGAGAACATTCATGGTGGGTTTGGGTCCTTCCAAGTTAGAATCATCTCTGAGAACTTTCCATGGCCAGATGTGGCCTCTCAAAGGCAAGCAAGCAAACTGTGCAGTCTAGTGGAGGCCTCTAGCTGTTGCTTGAGGATGTGCCTCATTATAGAAGCTGTTGGCCTAGAACTGACATGCAATGTTTGAACTTTGGCTCTTACTTTGAGATGTAACACCTTTGGAGGGTTTTGGGCAAGGGAATGATGTGTTATATCTTAGATTTTGTAAAGATTCATCTGGCAGCTTTGTTGAGAAACAAAGTAGAGGAAGGGCAAAATCAGGAAGGTCAGTTAGGTGAACACCATAATAATCCAGTTAACAAACAATGGTGACTTAGTCCAGGTGGGTAGCAGAGGAGGGGTTAGGGGAAGTGGCCAGGTGCTGCAGTGGGGTTTTCTGTGGGTCTCCCAGAGTGAATAAATGCAGGGCCTTGGGCCTGACTCACTGCAATGATGGAGGTACCATTGAGTTAACAAAGACCTGGAGGATCAAGTTTGAGGGTTGGGGGTGTTGATGGGGAGAAGAGGTGGGAATAGAGAGTTCAGACTCAGACACCAGGGGGGCATTCCACGCTGACCATGTTGATCCAGGAGCTGTCGGCATATTGATGATATTTAAAGTCATAAGATTAGACAAAATGATCTAAGGAGTAAATACAAATAAAGGAAGAGATGAGCGTCTGAATCCCAAATGCAGAGTATAAAAGCTCACCAATTCAATATTAATTGAGTGAAGGAAAATAGTTCTAAATATAGCTCCACAGTTCTAAATGCCAAAAGGTTAGGCAGTGAACAAGCATATAGTATTTTGCTCCAAAACAAGAAGGGTAAAAATACACATCCAGACTATAAAAGCCCACTTTTCATTATCACCAAATGAATTCCTTTTTCTCTTCCTCACTCTCTTCTCTTTGGGTGTCCTTCCTCATAGTTGTTCTCTGTCAGTGAACCACTTAGTCCTAAGATTACTCCCCACCAGTATTTGGAGAATAAGTGCTTATTACTGAGTCCTCTGGATACCCAATGATCACCCTTCCTCTTTCCTTATTCCCTGTTGGAAATACTCCAGTGGAAATTCAGGTTTTAGGGCATGATGAGGCTGAAAATGAAAGACCTGATCACTGCCTGGCTTTGACCACTCCTGGAGTGTCTTTCCTTCTTTACTTTGGTATTTTACCAGAAAGCAGCTATAAACTCCTTTCAGAAGAGCTGAATCATGTAATTCAGTATAAATGGTGATGTTGCCTGGGAGGAGGGTGTGGGAGGGTAGCCAATGCTCTTGGAGAAGTGAGCAGCCCTGTACCAGCCTGAGTATTATGCCTAGAGGTTGCCCATGCTGGGCAGAGAACCCAGAAGTCCAAGTAGTGCGAGGACTAGAACCCTGATGGGCTGGGAGGTAGTCATGATGGCTTCAGAACTCCACCCCTGGTTCCCCACAGCTACTCTGACCCCCTTCACTCATCTTCCTGGAAACTGGATTTTGAGATGCTCCAGGCTA
Organism: Tamias sibiricus; assembly: GCA_025594165.1. Lineage (NCBI taxonomy): Eukaryota > Metazoa > Chordata > Mammalia > Rodentia > Sciuridae > Tamias > Tamias sibiricus. The sequence goes on along the minus strand of CM046669.1, from coordinate 43,483,817 downwards.
TTTGGAACAAATTTATATAAAGAGTTTATCTTTTTTCCCTGGACTTTTCTCATCCCTACCATGAATCTGGGGGTTCCCAAGGGCCAGGATTACCTGGAGCCTCTGGGTCCCAGTTATAAGTAATCTTTAAAGCCGCTCACCCTTAACTCAGGAATGACCCATTTTTAAAAATTTAAGGGTTCATAAAGAACATAAAATAATACAGAAGAACAATAAGCTAAAATGCAGCCTGTAGGAATAAAAATGGATAGTGAAAATGACTTTAATGTACAAATATAAAGTCTTAGACAAAACACCCACACAGGAGCAAAGAAGCAGGGTTAGCAAAACTGAAGTGGCAGGAAATAGCTAAAGGACTAAGTGCGAGTGTAAGTGTGTGTGTGTGTGTGTGTGTGTGTGTGTGTGTGGTGGGGGGGGGGGTAGACAGGGTACAGCACCCCGGGCCTGTGCACTCAAGTAAGGGGAGAAGATGATGTAGATTGATTCAAAGGCAGATAAAACCCTGTAACCACTTTTGGTCAACATACAGAAACCTTTTGGAAAGCCTTTTGGTCTGGCAGCACTTTGGAGGTAGAATCTCTGTCCTCTGGTGTGTGACAGTCCATTTTTACAGGTTCCATTTTCCCTAGCACCCATCACTACCTCCTCAGCATTACACACACACACACATACACACACACACATTCATCAAATGTTTGTTGGTTATCTTGTATGTGTGGACAATACCTTCAGTGATGAAGTTCCATTCCCAAGGAGCTGGACATCTGAAAAGTGGTGTGAGCAAACAACAAATAATAGATTCTTTGAGATTTTAACTGGACATAAGATCATTATGACTTAAATGCAACAAATGTATTTGAATACATACACTCTATAAAGCAAATATGGTCATAATTCCACTGGATTTGTCCTGATGAGACCACACAGGGAACATCAGTCACTTGGAGAATCATGTGATAAACTAGATTTCCTCGGAAGAAAGTGATCAGGGTGACTAAAGGTTGGAAACCATAGGCAAAAAAAAAAAAAAAAAAAAAGTGTACACTTAAGTATACACCAAGGAAACATCCCCAATCCAAAAAACAAAAACAGACCAAAAAAAAAAAAAAAAAAAAAAAAAACCTTTTTTGATGCTGTTATTATTGTGTGGGGGTCGGGGCAGTATGGTTCCTCTAAGGAGAAAACATTATTACAAATATTTAGTCAAGTTTGGAGAGGAAGGGAGTTATAGAATTCAACTGAATAAAAACAACTTATTTAAACATTAAAAAATAATAATAGCTGTAGAGCAGAAATGGCACTGCCTGGGGTTCCCCTCACTTCGGTCTGTGGAGGTGGGGTTGGAGAAATGCTGAGAAGTCTTCATAGGAAAGGTGCTGCCTCCTTTTGGCCTCCTCAAGTGAGGGGAATTCCCTGGTGGAATGGAAGGCTGTGGGGAGGGCATTCCAGGTAGAGCATGGAAAGTGAGGGGAACTCTAAATCGTTCCAGACTCGACAGTGGGGTCCGAGGCAGGAGTGATTGGGAAGATAAGCAGAAAATGAGGGCAGAAAGTCAGGCAGTGGCCAGTTGGGGAGATCCTGTACCCTTGAAGAGCCACAAAAAGACCTTCAATGGGGGAAAATATTAGATTTTTTTTCTTTCATGTTTTGTTTCTTTTCCTAACACGAGGTCTCACTGGGCTGCCCAGGCTGGCCTTGAACTCCTGGGCTCAAGAAATCCTTCTGCTTTAGCCTTCCAAGTAGCTGGAATGACATGTCTATTACTGTGCCTGGCAAAATATATTGTTGTTGTTGTTTTTTTAACTAGATAGGAGGGAAAGAAATATTAATGGCTACCATTTCTTAAGTACCTGACATTAAGCATTTCATTTTGATGATTTCCTTTAATCCTTCAACTTTGTGGGGTAGGTGTTATTAAAGCTTCCTGCTCAAGGGGCACCTTTTCCAGGCCCCAGTGAGCAGAAGCCCAGTGAGCAGAAGGCCAGTCATCATAGAGCCGGAAGTACATCTGACCTCCCATGCCTCAGACGGGCAGAAGAGAAGGCTGAGCTACCGCTGCTTTAGGGCTGGGCCTCTGATTTCAAAATGCTGCCTTTTGGAGCATCCACTTTACCCAGATATTTTGGGGAAGAATTATATTAGGATAAAAAATAGATGCTTTATGGAGTAGAATGCAAAGTTCACCTAATTCTAAAATAAAATATAGGGCTTGAAGAAATACTGTCGTTTTAACGGGCCCTGAGTTGAGCCTCTTTTCCCTCTTGCTCCCTGAATCTTCTGAAACATTTTGGGGAGAAGGCTTAAGAAAAGCAGCAAACCAGTGTTGCAACCCTCAAAGAAGAGACAGCTGCTGGAGAGGCCCCAGCAGGTGGGTGCTGTCTGGGCGCAGTTGGGACTGGTGGAGGGAGGGGGCTCAATCCTATTTAAAGGGACTCAGCAGGAAATCCTTTCATGTAATCAATTCCCACCACTCCCCCAATTCGTCTGCTTTATGAGTTAATCAGCCTTAATCCTTTTGAATCCGGTGCAGTATAAATAATGATAGACATGTAAATTTGGCTTTGATGTCTATAATTCCCTGTGGGAAGATTTCATAACCTCGCCTGCTAGAACCACGGACAGAGCCTTGGGAATCTACTCTAGGGAAGCTGAGTAAGACTTCTGAAATTTGAGAGAGAAATTACTTGAAGATGCTTCAGGCATTAACTTGTTAGAGACTACAGGTGAAGCAAACTTGTGACCAGACCCTGCACAAGGAAGAGCAAGGACATAGCTAAGACTTGTTTTCTACCCATAGTATTTCTCTTTATCTTGTACACTCTGGATGAATTTGCAATCCCCCCTCCAGCTGTCCTCAGAAGCATCTGTTCTCCCTTCTCTACCAAAGTCAGCCTCCGAGTGTCAGTCATCTGAAGTCTTCCTGTCACCTAATCCAAAAAATACTGGAGGTCTTGGTATGGTCTGATGTTTGGAGTTCCCTCAAATGTATGTTGAACCCAATCACTAAGGTGATGGTGTTGGAAGGTGGGTTCTTCAACAGAAGATGAAATCATAAGGCCTCTGCCCTTACAGATGGGATGAGGGCCATTATAAGAGGCCTCAGAGAGCTGGTTTTACCTTCCCACCAATGTGAGGTCTCAGCAAGATGGTCCTGTTTATGAAACAGACAGAGGTCTCCCCAGACAAGGGATCTTCTGGAACTTTGACGTGGGACTTCTCAGTCTCCAGAAGTGTGGGCAATAATTTCCTGTTGTTTATAAATTACCAAGTCTCAGGTATTTTGTTATAGCAGTCCTAATAGACTAAGATACCTCCTCTGTGTTGAACACTTGATGAGATTCTGTCCAGGAAGGCAGATAGAAGGCAGAGCCTCTGCCCTGAGCCATGATGAGATATAGATGAGATGGCTGATGTGTGATACAGTGCCAAGCAAGGATGTCTGCTATAGGGACTCTGTAAGGGCAAGGTCAGTGCAGACTCTGGTACGTGGGAAGAACCCTGAAGCCTATATATCAATTGTGCCCCTATCTTGTCTAAGGCGCTGTGGCTCAGGTACTGCTCCAAGACTATTTTTCATGGTCTCACAGTGGGCCACCTGGATTTTGAACAGGAGGTTACTGAGAGCTGATGGTGCCTCCCTGAGCTACAGGTTCTGCTGGTGGGGGTGCAACTTGGGAGGCAGTTCCTGGGAAAGGAAGTCATCCTCAACCAATTCAGACCTTATCCTCAACACAGTCTCAGAGCTGTGGCTTGATGTTAGCTGCCAATATTTTGGATGTTCTTAGGGCCACAGCTGGCCTGGACCCCTCTGCTCTGATGTTGAGCTTCTAAATGCCTTTTTGAGATGCTCAGGGGCCTGCATGCCACCATGCCACACCAGCCTTAGGCCAGGAGAAAGCACTTATTTGCTTCATTTGTTCCAACCTGACACAAGTCAGCTTTGCACGAAAAATGAGAAGTGGCTGAGGTAAAAGGCATGATCTCTCCTTCTCAGCTTGGATGGTGGGGCACCCTGCCGAGCCCAGAGGAGGACTCAGGCAGGGCAGACTTGTCACATATTGATTTTCTCCCTTGTTTAGTGCTTGCTCAGATAATGATTAGTGGGCTTAATAAATGGACACAGAGCTTTGTTGCTTTGCCCGAAAACTCTGAGCCTCGCTCGCTAAGACAGTTGTTTATTTGAAAGCTACATATGTGTTTTTTAAAGAGGTAACTTGATCTAGATTTATACCATCCGTTGTTTTTCAAAGGGTGGTGCATTTCTGATAATCCACCTCTTTTATGATATTTCTCCGAGTAACTAGAAATAAGCCCTTGAGTTCCTCTCCTTCCTGGCTTCTGTAACACACCCTTTTTACTTGCTTAAACTTACTTAAGCCTCTGTAAATAATTTTTGTTATATGGAGAGAGAGGATGCTGATAAAGAGCACTGTGGGCCACCATTGTGAGGGACAGGACAGTGTGGTTGCAGGTTCTGAAGCTGCACAACCTGGGGGAAGACCTCAGCTCTGCCATACCCTCCAGTCCTGTGGGCACATTTCTTAACTGCTCTGTGGGAAGTGACAGACTCAGGATATTTGCTCCAAGTATAATGGCATTTAATGAATTCTAAAGACATATGTACACATTATTACTATAACATCAAATAATATATCATAGGAAGTCATAGAGGGTGGAGAGAGAGCTGGGGGTATTTCAACATTATTTCGGCTCTTACAAAGCTTGTACTTAACTGGAGATGAGAAAATAACAAGTGGGAGACAACTTTCCCACCTTTGTTCTTGGGTCAGGTGAGTACTTCCATATTGCACAGAGATTCAGCTGTCTTGCAAACAACAGAATCCTTATCTTGAATAAGGAAGAGGGGAGTTTGTCAGACAGAACAGGTAGGGTAAATGGCCAGACACCTGTCTGGAATGGTGTTTGGAAGAGAGGGTTAAAATGGCCATTGAGTCAATTACAGATCCCTATCAAAAGCAGAAGGATGGTGGTTACATTTGGGCACGAGTAAGCAACACAGCTGTTCCAAATTGTCTTAAGTATTATTTGGAAGGGACAAAGCTAAAACATGGGGTGTTGCTGGGCTCCAGCCCAGCAAAGAGCCTTCCTGCAGGGCCAGGAAGCCCTTGAGGCCAGGTCTGGAATCCAGACAGTTTGTAATCACCTTAGCTTTTGCGGCCACATCTGGCTTCCTGCCATCTCAAAGTCATTCTGCCCCACTTACCCCTGACTTTCCCTCAAAACAATATGACACCAGAAGGGTTGCCCTGGGGAAAGTTATAAAAGCAAGGGGAAAATGGCAACTTTTATCATTGATCACTAAATTTTTTTTGGTGGTACTGGTGATTAAACCTAGAGGTGTTGTACCATTGAGCTACCCTTTTTATTTTCGGAGACAGGGTTTTGCTTAGTTGCCCAGATTGGCCCCGAACTTGCAATCCTCCTGCCTTGCCCTCCCAAATCACTGGGATTACGAGTGTGTTCCACCATGCCTGGCCATACTCAAAATTTTAGAGGGTCAAGGTAGAGAGTGAGACTGGGTTGTCCAACTGATTCTTAGCTTGAAGTCAATTTTCTACCTTAAAAGAGCAACTTTTGAAGAAGCCACTGTGCTACTGAGATCACCTGGCAAATAATTTGGGCCATTTCACTCTCCCTGCCAAGAATTCTTTCTAACATAGACGAGTGTGTTTTCACACCCAGGGACTTAGCCCTAAATGTGATCCTTTGGAAATTGGTAGCATCTGCCTTTTAGAAAGAAGGGCATTTGGACATTGAGTCTCATTTTCCTGCCTCACCTAAGGCAATGATAGTTCTTCTCTGCAGCTTTAAAATGCCATTATCATCATAATGGTAAACATTGAAATAGCATTTATTGTGGATCAGACACTGTCCTTACACTTTCCAGATGTATCTATTTTAATCGTATCCATGTGCCAAATTTGCTCTGGAAAATGATACCACCGACTATTGTTTTAGAGTAAGACATTTTGCTTTACTGAGAGCAGCCTGCAGGAATGAAGGGGGAGATGGGAAGGACCCAGTCCAAAGCTGGGGAATACTAAATTCCATCCCTTAACTGATTTCCCCAGACTTGGGTGGTTTATATTCACAAAAGAGGGTGGGGTGTGCAAACCACACAATGGATGTCCCAATTAGATACAGTAGGTCTCAAAGCACCCTGATGTGGCAAAACAGCAGCATTACACAGCTCTGGTGTTGGCCTAAACCCTGCAATTCCAGATTTTGAGAGCTCTTTATAGAGAATTGATCATAGGTTTTGGAGAGGGGTCACCATCTTCATTGAGGAGAAAGGTTCTTGTTAATTTCCTATGATTTTTTTTCTCTGATAGCCAGAGGAATAAGTACTCTGTTATCAAGTTAGATAGATTGATGGATTTTTCATAAAAAGTTGTGAGGCATTTTGTGAATAGATTATTAATAACAGTCAACTACAAATGTTTTCACATGATATTTTCATCATATTGCATTCAAGGTTAGAACTTTCATAATGCCATTCTCATGTACCTGTGTTTCAGTGTGCTTTCTTGAATGAAGTATACTGTTGCAAATCCCAAGCTGGGGGATTCCTGAGTGTGTTTGAGCACCCTCTGCCACATGTTAGGATGGACATGATTGCTTTAAGTACTTAAGGCTAGATGTTTCTACCAGAAATTATCCTTTGACCTCCAAGCATGGGGAAAAGACAACTGAATTTTTTCCTTGACATTCTCTTAACCAAAGTTCAGAGCAGCAGCAAGAGCAATAAGAAAATACTACTACTATTACTAATGATAATGATTTTTTAAAAGACTAATTTAAAAAATGACTGATTTGGTCTTTTGGTTCATAAATGTATTCTGTACCCTAAATCCCTTGCCTTCTGCACTTGCATGCTGGGGGATTAAAAATTCAGAATGGCTTAGGGAAAGCATTACTTCCCTAACCCCTTTCTGCCTACATGGAAGCCTAGCTTCATGGTCTCATTTATAATCCAACCCCAGCCACCAGACAGTCTACCCTGAGCTTTCTTTTTTCCTTTGACAGTATTGGCTTTGGCTTTGGCTTATAAGTCTTCAGGTGGTAGGACGTCATATGAATTGTAGTGCATTGAACAAAAAAGTGCCTAATGAAGGCCCTTTGGCAAACTGGGATGCAGATGAAGGATCAGAGAAGAGTGGCATGCATAGCCCAGCTGGTTTCCAGCAAGACATTTGCTGGCTCTATCTGTGCACCCCAGGTGAAGTGTCAAAGCCATCAAAATGTAAAGCTACACTTTATTCTTAAGGGGCTGGCTATGTGAAGTTGTTTTTCCTTTGTAAATGCATTTGGAGCTGGTTCCTCCTGCTGAACTGTTAAATATTGAGTGGGGAAGCTGGGCCTTTTGGTGTCTCTGTGGTGTGTGTGTATTTGCCTGTGTGTACATGCACATATCTGTGCACATACTTCAAATCGGGGGTCCCCACTAAGTCTTTCCTATTTTAAGTACATTATGTACAATTGCCAGAGAGAAATTTATTTATGATTTCCATTTCAGCAAGGCAGAAAACTAATTCCAAGTTCATGTTCAGTAATTGCCATATTGGAATCTATTATTTTTCCATTAGCCTCTGTTCATTATTTCATCTATACAATCATCTGTCCTTTGTGACCTTTCTTTATTCACTCATCCCACCACTCACTTTTCCATCATTCATAAGGGATTCCTTATGTGCTAGACTGGTCCCAGATTCTGAGGTTATCATAAAGAGGCCACCAAGACAGTCTGGAGATACAGAGCTCATCAGAACTGGCAAAGGGACCAAGCATCTCCAGACTCCTGTGTGGATCTTATGGTTTAGAGTAGTTGTCTGCCAATTTTCCTTCCTGAAGAACTTATTTTAAAATGTAGGTTCTGGTGCTAAACCCAGGAATTAAGGTTCAGTAGATGCTTGGCCATCTCTGGGAGTTTGTATTTTAACAAGTACCAGGTGATGCTGAGAACCAGAGTTACAACCTCCAACTCCCACTTGTCCTTCCTTCCTGGTTTATCCACAGTTGCTTCACTTTGCTCTCAAACTCAGATTCATCTCTTTTGTTTGGAAGATCATTGAAATCCCTGTGGGATCATGGTATAAACCCTACTGAGACAGGAGAACTGCTTCAGAGGGGTTTGTTTCTGTAAATTTTGCTGGTGCTTCCTATTTCACAACAGTACTTTTTTAAAAATCAGAGGGAGGATAAAAATACACCTGGTTCTTGCACTTAGCTGACTCTAGACTCCAGAGAAAGCTTGGCAAGTCATTTCCAAAGAATAATACTCTGTCATGCCTTGATTGAAAGGATCTTGTTTGGCTTGAAATCAGGACAATCTATTGAATGTCTGATGGCAGAACCTCTAGATGCATTCTTTGATATTATCAATATCTCACTGTGTTCCTGTGGCCATAGTCATACACAGCCTGTCTACCATTTTGTCTTGCACATGAAAAGTTAATGAAAGGCCTTTTTCCATAGGCTCCTCGAATGAGGTGAGCCTCCATGCACACATTGGAACTGTCAATACAGTATGATGGAGTGAGAATACACCTTAGACTTGCTGATCAAAAATAGGGCTTCAGTACTGAAATAAATGCTTCTCTCTTTTCCCCTTTGAAACACACATCTCTCTCTGCCCTATGATCAAAATAATTTCTTCTACAGTATGAAGAACTTATAAAAGAGCAAGAAGACTTTTGTGCCCTTCCTAATACCACACAGCATCAAGACATACATTATAATTTATTGTCATTTACAGATGTTGACCTTGTAACACACAAGTAGTGGCTGGGGTTGACAATATGGTGGCAAAGGCATGGCCTTGGCCTCCATAAGTTCACTCTGGTTTCTCTCAGTATTGGTGGTGAGAGAGACAGGGAGGGTTTCTATGCCCACCCCTCCCTAATGAGGCTTCTGTACTACACTTTTTGAATAAATGGAGAAAAGTAGCCTGACCTATCCCCTATTCCTGGGTACTCTCTGTGGTCCTGAAATAATAAGTATATGTTTCACTTTGATTTACTCTCTTTGGGGGTTCATTGTAGTACATGAACAGAAAAAAATTTTTGTCAATCTGTCTACTTTACTGTCTCATCCTGTATCTGAAGATGCTGTCATTAAAATAAAGTAAATTTGGGAATGCCTGGCTTTGGTAAGAGGCTTCAGGCTCTGGCCACAGGAAAAGTATGCCTTGTGTTATGAACTGGCCAGAGGACTTGAGCCTGACCTTAATCCTGCCAGCATCAGGTCTAAAGAGTTGATCTAGCCTGCCTGCAATGATTCACCCCATTCCTGCCTAAGCTCCCTGACACTTCAGCATCCAGATGCCAACCTGGAAGGGTTCCCTCTGTCCTCTGCATGAATTATTACAGGCATCTGAGAGAGGCCTTTCTTGAACTGTTAGTTGTAATTGGATTCATGAATAATCAGTTTGCTCCCAAGTCTCCCCGTTTGTTTCTACTTGCTTATGCTATAATTGAGCATGGGCAAATCGCCAAAAAGCCTTCTTTGCAGAAGTCAGGCAAGTGCAACTGCCTGGCTTGTCAGGAGCTGGAACCAAGCTCCTCTTTGTTACCCTATTTGTAGCCTGTGCTGAGGATACTCTGCCTTCTGCTTTGGAATGGATGAAAATAATTCTCGTGAATTTTTGATGTGTTGCTTTGTTCTCTCATCCCTTTTTGAAAAGAAAGCATACAATACATCTCCTATCTGCCAAACTTAGGAAAAGTGAGAATAATCAAGAGACAGTCATGTCCTCCAGAAACTTATAGCCCAGACAGGGAAACAGATAAATATTACATAATATCACAAATACTGCAATTGCCCAGAGGTAGGGAAGTCTTCACAGAGGCAGTGACATTTGTACTAGACCTTGAAGGATGAGGAAAAACTCCACAGCCAGGAAATGGATGATGGGCTTCCTAACAAAGAACACAGCCCCAGCAAAGACGAAAAGATACAGATGTGCAAGGCCTGAGCAGGGAACTGAGTGGTGTTGTGGAGCTCGGTACAAGGGACTGGGAGACGGAAGGGGCCAGAAAGCCAGTTGTTAAGCACCATAAGGGTCATTTGAAACTGGAATAAGGCAAGTGTAGTCCTGGCTGTCTTGCAGAAGTGAGCCTACAGCTAGATGGTCATAATACTCCAGTTCCCCCTTGATGCCTCTGTGCAGATTTCTTCCACTCAGACTTCCTTGTGCCCAGGGGACTTGCCTTCATCATCCTTCTGTTTTCTCCTAGACTGAATTAAGTAATCTTTGGGTAGATCCATCATTTAGCCAAAGCATTAGGTTCTAATTACCTTCCATCTATCTAACTTCCATGGCAGACTGGAAGCTTCCTTAGGTCTGGGGACTGGACATTTTTTTTTTCCAGTATCTAGGTAGCATAGGAAGGGTGCTGGGTAATGTATCTTGGGTGAATGTATAAAAAACTGAAGCAAGGGGGAGGGGGGGAAGGAAAAAAAATTGGTGGTTGAATGAGATAGATATCATTATCCTAAATGCATGATTGAAGATCTGAATGGTACTTATATACTTTGTATACAAACAGTTGTATGTAAAAAGATGCTATATATGGTGCATTATGAATTGTAATACATACTATTATAAATAAAAAAAACTGAATTAATGCTCTGAAAGATGGAGCTCAATGTCATAACTAAAAGTTCAGAGATACTTTCATAAGTAATTCTGATTAAAAACTAGTGTATCGTGTAGCTGTAGGCAGCAGGAATCCATTTGGGAACAGAATTTCCATAAGATGGATTATTAGCCAGGGGGACCTTAAAGCAGTTAGAAGCTATAATCTAGGTTGGAGGAAAGGGTTAATTGGATGATAGTTATGGCTGATGGCTCTGAGAGTCAAGCTTTTACATCTTAACCAAGATGTCTCAGCTAAAATGGCTGTGGTAGCTCCATCCCCAGGAAATCAGGCATTTAAATAGGGAAAATAGTTTTCCATCATTTGCTCATGACAGGAAAAGTCAGGGAGATGGAATGTTCTGTACCATGTTCAGCTGGAGGAAGATGTTTCAAATCTGATGATTTTGCCCTAGAAAATGAGAACTGTAACTGAAGCATTCATTGGAATTGGCAGCAGGGTCTGTCTGTCTGAACAGATAAGGTATGTGAGGGTGCTGTTAGCCATGGATGCCCTTTGAAATCAGTACTCTCTCTGGGGGCCTCTCAAGGTAGTATGAGACCCTCAAGTCAAACTCCTATTAAACCCTCTAGCACATAGCTGGAATTTAATGGCAGAATAAAAAGATGTTTAAATATCTGAGATTCTATTCACAAAAGTCCAGCTGTTTGTGAGCCCCTTGCACCCCCCACACACCCACTTTTTATGTTTTTATGGGTGTATTACAGTTGAACATAATAGGTGCATTCATTTTGACTTAATCATACACATGTGGAATGTGATTTACTTCATTTCAGTCCCCAGTGTCTCCCCCTGACCCCCATACCCTTATTCCCCTTCCTCTACTGATCTACCTTGTACTGATTTATATATTTTTAATCAGTGCCTTATGTATATTTGAAATCTACTATGGTGAATACATACACATAGCATAATTTTGTTAAATATATTCTGCATTGGCTTCCCTTTCCTGTCCCTCCTCCCTCCCCATCTTTCTCCTCCTACTCTGCTGATCTTCTCTATGTCTTTATGATACCTAACACCCTGCCTTTTCTCCCCCTTATTTTGCACTACCTTCTGTATATGAGAGAGAACATTTGACACTTGATTTTCTGACCCTGGCTTGTTTCACTTAGAATGATGTTCTCCAGGTCCGACCACTTACCAGCAAATGTCATAATTTCGTTCTTCTTTATGGCTGAGTAAAACTCTATTGTGTATACGGACACCATGTTTTCTTAATCCATTCATCCATTGACAAGTACCTGGGCTGGTTCCATAGGTTGGCCATTGTGAGTTGTGCTGCTATAAACACTGATGTGGCTCTTAACCTCCAGCCTGTTTCTTATCCTATTTATAAGGAAAGTAAACATTATACCAAGCCGATTTTCTTCTTCTGATAATTCTATCACTTCTGATAGGGAAGATATTTGATACACATTTCCTTCAATCTCTGGAATGTTCCTTCATGATCAATGTCACAGAAAAAAATGAGGAGGGACCCAGACTCAGATCCTAACTCTTCCCTTGACTGGATCAATGTTCTTCAGCTATAGCTGCATGTAAGAATCGTTTGGGAGCTCTAAAAAATACTCCACCCCCAGAGGTTCTGATCTAAGCAGCATAAGGTTCAGCCTGGGCCCTGTGATTTGAGGTTCTAAAGTACATCTAAGGTTAAGAACTACTGTGCTAAGAAAATCACCTTAGAAAAGTTACCCAACCTCTCTGAGTCATCTTTCTTGCTTGCAAATTTTGAATTATGTGAACCTCACAGACTTGTGAGGATGAAATCAGATAAGATCTGTTCCATGAGTGATGACTACTGTTATCATGTTTCTAAAGATGGGATGACAGATGACCTGTGTAAGCCAGTTACCTTGAGTCTCTCATGTGAATGACACAAGCCACACTTTTTCCAGTGATGGCAGAGAATGTGAAAGGCTGCAGATGGTTTAGTGAAGCCCAGTATCAGATCTATGATGAAGAGTCCTCTTCTTACTCCAAGGACAGATCACAGGCCTGCTGTCCCTGGTCCATGGACCACAGGTGTGCCATCCATGTTGGCTACCACAGCATCAGTGCTACCCAAGATTCATCAGCTCACATATGTCCCTTTGTTAACCTTTCAAACAATGTGTTCTTTTATGCCCATGGTTAATTCGTTGGTCTTCTTTGTTGGAGAATTATTGTTATCATTTTATTTTATTATCCTTTAAGCTTAAAGAAACAGATCCTAAAGCCAGAGGAACTAGGGGAATGAAAACCTTTATTTTATTTTACATTTGCTTAGCACACTGACTGAGGGTCCCCAGACACTGTCATCAGAAGGCCTTTCTTTGTTTTGATGAGGTCTTCAAGGTTTCCAATTAACTTTATTTTAAAGGGAAGGACTTTTTTCTCAGTTGGTCTCTGGAGAGGGCTTTCTGGGGGCCAGGACGGACCTTCCCTGCTCCTTTGCCTTCTCCAGCTCTGAGGAGTGGCTGGCTCCCCATGGTAGTCTCTCCTAAGACAGAGCTTATTCACATGGACCACATCATGAACATCATCACCCATCCAACAAAAGAGCATTTTTCAGATGGCTAAAGGATAACAGAGGCCCAATTTTATGCTAGATAACGTGTTTTTTAGTCTTAAATTTTAATAAAGATTTCTTTTTTTTTTTTTTTTTTTTAAAGGAAAGGGTCTAAGAGGGCACCAGCCATGGGTGAAGCCAGGCAGTTTTTCCGACCGATCTTCCCTGCTTATTTAAGTGCTTTGATCAAACATCTTTAGTGATATTTCCCCTTACAGTTGTGTGCCCTTCAGAAGTCTATTTACATTTCCATAAACTGGTGTTGATTTTATCAGGTTAAGTTGTCTCCTCTGTGGCCTGTCAGGAAAAGGAAGCACATTAACCCCAGCAAGACAAGTGTGGAACTTTTCCAAAATGTCTCAGTTCTGCTACACAAATGGGGTTAAAACAGACAGTGAACTTTCAGCAGGGGGCTGGGAGGAGTCCTCTACCATCATGTAAATGATTTTCTCTCTTTGCTCCCTGATGGCTATCCTGGACCCTGTTCTAAGAAATTTTAAAAACTCAGAAGGACAACTTTCCTGCTACCTCTTTTACTGAGTCCCTTACACTTGGCCAAGCAGGGGACAGAAGATGAACAAGACCCCAAGGAGCCCAGGTGGCTAAGAGAGGAAACAGACACATCAACTATCTATCACAGTCCCAGGGAGAACGGTGACGGAGGTGGAGTGCACAGAGGCAGGGGTGGTGGAGGGTGCGGCTCCTCTGTGGCCTCACAGCACCAGACCCTCCTCAATATCTGACCCCTTCTATAGGAACTCTGGTGGCCTTCACTACCTGGCTTTTCAGCAGGTTCCTGCTATGTGCCTATGTAGCTAACAGGACAGCCGCAATCTCCTTAATGGGCAAGATAATTATTGGGGGGGGGGCTGCCCATGCCTGAAAAATTAGCAAGTAATATATAAATATGTGTGATTGTATTAACTGCACATAACAACAAGCACTAAAGCCAAAGCAGCTCTTGAGCCCAAGAAGAATTTTTGAAAAAGAATCAATAGTCCCTTCTCTGTTTGTTTGTTTTTTAAGTATCTTCCCCTCCTTACTTTTTTTTAAAAACCTTTATTTTATTTATTTACTTTTATGTGGTGCTAAGGATCGAACCCACGGCCTCGCATGTGCTGGGCGAGCGCTCTACCACTGAGCCACAACCCCAGCCCCCCTCTTTACCGTTTGAGCTCCACTCCAGCTCTGGAAGCAACTTGGCACAGATCCTAGCCCTGTCTACATAGGACAGGGAGGGACTGCTTGCTTTTGGGAAGTAAAATGTTTTGACTAGGTGGATTGTTTTCTTTATGTCTTTGTGAAGGTGCTCATAAACCCTCATGAGGATCTGGCCCAACGCCTTGGCCTCCTTACAGAGTTCAGGCTGAAACCCATCAGGAAATTTGCTCACTGATGGATTGATTGGCAGTGGAAGGAAGTGGCTAGGCATGTGGGGAGAGGGTCATCTTCAGTAGATCCTAAGAAGTTTAGAAACAGAAGGACAAAAAGCTGGGCCCATCTGTGGCCTCTTCCTGGAGCTGCAGGAAGGACAGCTTAGACCTAACCACAGCTTCTTCTCACAGCTGCTGACATCTCTCAAAAAAAACATGAGAGGTTGAGACAGAGTTGACTCTGTGCCTTGTGTCTTGGAGTAATTATGTCCCTCCATTGAGGGAGAGTCTAAATTTTATTCTGGTCATCTACTTCTTCTCCGCAGACTCTTGTTAAGTCTTGGAGTATATTTGGAATCTCATTATTCTAAAAAACAATACAAGAATATCCCCCAAGAGAAAGTGAATTTTATAAGATCTAAAAATTTTATTAACCCAAACCACCAAGTGTTTAGACAGCTGGTAGCAGCCTTTGGGAGCCAGAGCTCTTTCATTTAAGAAATTTCTGTAAAATTAAAAAACCACTGATTATTAGGCTAGCTCATGGAGAGTGGCTAGGAACCAGGGCCATGGGGCCTGGGTGAAGCAGGTTAAATTTAGGAGCTTTTAGTGTGCAAACCCAGTACCAGGTAGGGGAGCCCCAAGGCACAGTGGGAAGAGCCCTGAATTGAAGCAGGAGGCCTGGTCTGGTGTCCTGGCCTTGGCTCCCGTGTGCTAAGGGCTCTTGTGCACAGCACTTCCCTACACTCTCTTGAGTCACTGTACAATGAGACCCTGACACGGTGATAATCCCAGCAGTTTGGGAGGCTGAGACAGGAAGATTACAAGTTGAAAGGCAGCCTCAGCAACTTAGTGAAACCCTGTCTCAAAATAAAAAGGGCTAGGGATGTGGCTCAGTGTTTAAATGCCTCTGAGTTCAATTCCCTGTACCACCCCCAAAGGAAAATTGAGGGTTCATCTTGGGGTCCTCCTAACTCCAAAGCTCCAGAGGAAGTGGTAAAGCTATAGATTGCTAAAGCTATAAAGGAAGGGTATGCAGAAGGGAGGGATGATATCAATGTCAGAGCAGCTGTCACATTAGGGCATGTATAGTTTTTGTTGACTATGATCCATTCCATTACCCTGTGAAGAAGCCTAACTTTCCTGCACAACATCAAGGAGAAAGGAGAACAATCCAAGCTATTATACTTGTTCCTAGTGCTGGTCAAGAGAGAAATCTACTACTTCTTCCCCAGGCTAGGGTCCCCCAGACAGGGATTCCAGTAAGAAGAACAGTGGAGATGCCACTACATATTTTTTGGCCAGAGTTATTAGAGAAAACAATACATCTATCTTATTTCCAGTTCTTTTGAGCAAACAAGTTCAAGTTCACCAATTTAGATATAATTAAAATTCTATTCCTTATGATTTTACCCTCTGTGTTCTGCACAGATCCCTTCAAAGTTCTTTCTGATTCTGTTTCCAAGCTAACCTGACATTGGGGGACTCCAGTTTTATTTAATTGCATGTGGTCATTCTTAATTTGATATCATTGCTATAAGATGAGCATTTGAGGCTGGGGATGTAGAGTGCTTGCCTCTGAGGCCCTTGTTTAGATGCTTAGTCCTGGGTGCCAGGGAGTGAAGATGAGGATTTTGTTGATGAGCATGTGCAATGTCAGCCTTCACTGAAGTTTTATTGGTTATACTCTCCTGCCTTTTTCACTCCTCTCTCCACTACCCCTCTCTTTAGAAGACTGCAAAAAATTCAGTTCCCAACCCTCTACTTCCCACTCACCTTTGTTCTCTTTTTTCTCTTGATAAGTTCTGGATGACCAAACTCATTTTATATTTCCTAAACACCTTGATGTTCTTTCCACCTTGTAGAAAGTTGTTCTCTCCTGTCAGTTCTGCCCACTCCTTTCTCACCAGTCCTGTCTGGCCAGAGCACATCCCATCTATGGAAGTGTTCTCAGTGTAGTGCAGGAATGGGGACCTTGGTTTCAAGGAGGTGAAGATCTGTCTGCTTCCCCACTTAGGAAGAAGGGAGGAAAAAGAGCCAGGACACAGATACAAGCACATAGCCTGAGAAGAAGGGGGAAGCCAACCTAATGGGCCAGGCCTGGGGTCAGATGCTGACCACCTTTGTCTCACTTGATCCTTACCACCACCCTGGAAGTTGATTCAAGTTGCTTTCTGGATTTATAAATGAAGCAGTGTACTTTAAGAATTAAAAGAAACATCTATTTAAAAAGAAAGTATGCATCTCATTCCACATATTTAGTTATACAAGGAAAATTATTTTTCTATGATTCAATTTAGGGTTCATTGTATTATTTGGGGCCACTCCTCACATTGCTCAGGGGTTGATCTAAGTTCTAACTAGTGCTGTCCAACAGAACTTTCTGTGATGATGATGGAAATATATTTGACTTGTTCTATAGAGCAGTCGCTAGTAGTGTGGCTAATGAGCACTTAGAAGGTGGCTACTGAAACTAAGTTAGGGGCTGGGGTTATAGCTCAGCGGTAAAGTGCTTGCCTCACACATGTAAGGCACTGGGTTTGATCCTCAGCATCACATAAAAATAAATAAATATGTTTTTTTTAAAGAAAAGAAACTAAGCTAATGAATTTTAATTTTACTTAAATTAATTGATCTTCAACCACATGTGGCTAAATGGTCGCCATGTTGGACAGTGCAGTTGTGGGCAATTTTACTTGATACAAAGGCATTTGGTGGGTCTTCAGAGCTTATCCCGGGAGTTGTCACCTACCACTTTGGGAACCTTAAAAACGATTTTATTCCCATCAACACGTTCAAGTGGTTGATTCCCACAGGCTCTGGCTTTTGAAAACTGTCTTTTAGCCATCTCTTTACACTTCACTGACTCAGGGGCTACATATGCTAACATTGTTACTGCCACACACTTGTGCCTATACTTGAAATATAGCTAGTCAGAACTTAGCTGTTCTATAAACACGAAATATACAAAGGATTTTGAAGATTTTGTATAAGTACATGCATGAAGACACGAATGGTGAGACTACTTTGTGTACAACCAAGGACATGAAAAATTGCGTTCTATATATGTACTATGAATTGAAATGCATTCTGCTGTCATATACAACACATTAGAATAAACAAAAAAGAATATAATGTATCTTGTTATTAGTTTTAATGCTGACTACATATTAAAATATGTTTTGAACATATTGGGTTAAAAATTTAAATTTTACCTTTTTTAATTTTTTTAATGAAGGTATTAGAAAATCCATATGCATGGCTCCCATTTGTGCTTTCATCTCTCTCTCTCTCAAGCAGTACTGTACCAGGGAGTCGCTCTGCTGATCCTGAGTCCCTCTAGGGAGATGTAAATCCATTGTCTGGGAGTGTGGCCTCCAGGAAGAACAAGTGTCGTGGGGTTACAGGAAATACCAGAGGGAGTATTTTAAAATGTTACTTCACCAACCCAGCAACTGAGTTCTCTGATGAATAATGTAAGAAGAGAGTTCTCAGCCCTTTGGATCTATGATTCAGAGTTTGGGGATACTTACAGGCTGAAACTGTTCCCAGGAGTAAGGTGAGGCCCAAGAAGGAAGAAGAGCACAAGTCAGCTTCAACCTTAGAGCAGGATCTGTGGTTCAAAGATGAGCCCCTGAGGGTTAGGGAACAGCAGAGATCATGCCTAGGAGCAGTCTGGGGACTTGATGTGTCCACTTCTGAGACATCAGGATTTAGCTGGTGGCTCCCCTCATAGTGCCCAGTGTGCAGCATGGGTGTAACTGACAGTCGATGTATTCAGTCCCCTAGCCAGAAATTGGATCTTCTGTCTACTCTCTGAGACTCTAACTCTTCCAAATTATTAGGGAAAGGGCAAGTTAGACCAATGAGGGCAGTTTTTTTCTTCCTATAGTATCTCACCAGAGCCTCCCTAGGAAGAAGCAAAGAAGGGCCACTTGTAAAGAAAAATTATTTGAAAATTTAATTAGTATGTAATCAAGTAGAAGACACAACTCAAACAGAAGATATGAAATCCTCCCTTTTATTCCCGTGAGATGGTTAATCAACTATATCCCCAGTACTTACTTTCTGGAGAACCCTAGTAGCTTCTATAGCTGGGCGGCAGAGCCAGGGTGCGGGGAAGCAGGACTTCTCAGGGAGCTAGTTGAAGAGGCAGGATATGCCACCAGAGACAACTTGGTCACCATGCCCAGTGGCATATACAAACTCTGAAGGTTAGCACAGGAGGTTCAATGAATGTTGTATAGACAAGCTTGGGGCAAGGTGAGGTTTCACACAAGTTAAAGGCCATAGCTCAAATTCCATTTTGAATGCTCAAAGGGAGGCACCACTATTTGGAGAACTCTGCAGCAAATCATTGTTACACTTTAATAATAGCATACAGTTGTTGGAGGTGTTTCTGAAAAGTATGTATTATGGAGTAATGTACACCTGAGTGTTGCATATCTGATCAGGGATGGGGGTACTCAGAAAATGGGGTGCCAGGGAATGTGGCATATGAACTTGTGGGTTATTTTCTCAAAGTGGCTATTCCCAGCCAGGCGTGGTGGTGCACACCTATAATCCCAGCACTTGGGAGGCTGAGGCAGGAGGGTCATGAGTTCAAAGCCAGCCTCAGCAATGGTGAGGTACTTAGCAACTCAGTGAGACCCTGTCTCTAATAAAATACAAAAAAGGGCTGGGGATGTGGCCCAGTAGTCGAGTGTCCCTGAGATCAATCCCTGGTACCAAAAAAAAAAAAAAAAAAAAAAAAAAAAAAAGTGGCTGTTCCCATTGTCCCAGGATCTGCTTCCATTGGGAGCCCTAAAGCTAAGGCAGCAGGACCCCTGGAGCTTCTCCTCAAGTCTCTGTTCTTCCATCTGAGATCTGCCTTGCCACCAAGGTCTGCCCCTATCCCAGCATCCCCAACCAAAGGCTGTGTTTGTTCCACCACTACCTCAGGGAATCCTTCATCTTTCTTCTACGGGTCCCACAGAGGGTCACCTGCCTTGTTTTTGTCTATTGTTGCTAACATTGAACTATAACCTCTATTGCTACTTTCTCAACCCTAAAAAATCATAGCAATTCATGACTGTCTGTAACAATTAGCTCTTGATATGGAAGAATGTGCCATGATAAAGGAAGTACAAAATCCTGGGGTGGATTTTATGAAATAGATTAGCAATGTAAAGTCGAACCAAGCCAAACCTATTAATATCATGTGTTGTTTAAATCTGACCTTTGAGAACTGAGGCTCAAGACAAAAGAGAACTGGGCTCCTTGTCCCTCCTCATCCTCCTCCAGGAAGTGGCAGGAGACTCACTTAGTGCCTGGGAGTGCAGACAGCACATTTCTCCCAGAAATGGCCATGCAGCCAAAGTGAATGGAAATCTGTCCTTGACCCTAATGAGGAAAGATTTGGGGGTTTCTATTTCCAGAACTTTTATTGAATCATCACAGCTCTTTTCTGTTGCCAGTTCCTACCCGATCCGTGCCACACACGAAGGCAGATCCTTCCTGTGATCTGACCTGAGGTTTTCTCTGCTGGCCTCACTGCTTATACCCTCCCCAGGACCAGTGCAGGCCTCTGATGGAGTCTGGGCTGATCAGACATCACCATGGTTTGGACCCCTTGGAAACAGACCTCTGTCTAAGGAGATAGTATGCACCCCAAAACATGCTAGAACACGATCAGACTATAGCCAGGGGGCAGTGGGGAGCTGCAGCATCAGCTTCACTGAGGCCCTGTGTGAATTAAGTGACTGAGAGACATTCTTACCTTCTTGGTCCTGCCCTCCAGAGCTGAATCCCCTGAAAGACCAAGTGTGTACAGTGGAGTGTGGAATACACAAAGATCAAAACAATAGGCCCGGGGGCGGGGGTCACAGTCCTGTGTCTCTAGCACTGAGCACAGTGGCTAGTGCACAAGACGCAGCTACCTATTTGATTGAATGGACAAGAGAATGTATGAATTAAGACCTAATTTATGATTATGCTGCACGTGTATAGTCTGTCCCCTTGTGTGGCTATGACAGGTTCATCATGTGCCTCCTTTTGGCTCTCAACAGCCCATTCACTGATCGGGACACTGAATTTTAGGTTAGGCAACTTGCCTTAAGTCACATGATTAAGACTCATGTGACATAGGTAAAGGCAAAACCAAAAACAAAACCTAGGAAGGTCTTCTATTTAATAAGCATCTATCCTGAACTAGATTTATTACAAACCTTGGAACACTGATGTTTTATAAAATTCCATGAGGTAGACTTTAGTTATTGAAACTGAGCTTAAGTGATCTGCCCTATGTGCACCCAGACATCCACCATTAAACAGAGAAGCTGAATTAATAGTCCACATGCAATTCTACAGCCCAGAACTCCTGTGGTTCCCACTGCCTTCCTCAACACATTCTAGCTAAAAGGAGACCTCGTCTCCACATGTTGCTCTCAGTAAGAGCCACACAGGCAGCGTATTAGTCTGCAGGCTTGTGAATATGAATATTCACATCATTTTGTTTAGGAAAATCATGAGAAGTCACCTACCCGAGTGGCAGAAGAATGTGTGAACCCCTCAAGGTGCCCAGGATATGGATCTGATTTGTTGGTCCTGAATTGTGCTTGCTCCACTCAGAGATATCTGGATCCTGAGTAACATGAGGATCTTGTATTTGATCTGCATTTCCGACCCCATGGAAATAGATGATCAAATAACAACACAAGCAGACACATATTAATAACGGCTATGTGTGTGGCCTGAGGCTGTGTCCTGACTAGAAGTTGATGCCAGAAGAAAGAATAAGTGCTAAGTAGAGGCACTTGTCACATGTTGTACCGGGATAATTAATTTGGCATGAAAATATGTGAAGCCTTCCTGGAGGAGGTGGCATTTAAGTTGGAAGGGCAACCGCATCTTTGGGCAGAGAATGAAGGGCTGGACATTGCAGGCTGAGGAAAGAGGAAATCAAAGGAAGATGGGCTGTTTTCCCCCCCACAACCCCTTCCTTAACTCATACAACCCTGGACAAAAACTCACTCCCCAAAGCCAAGCACAATTAGGAAGGCAAATCTATTTCCTATGGAAAACAGAAGTAGGGATCACAGCTTGATTCATATTTTACCCCCAGAACCCACCTAAGTTCCAGGCAATTAGAAGATGCTCATTCATAGACCATATTCCCCAAAGTCAGAGCACAGCTGCCTCTTCAGTGCCAAAGAGTGATTTGGTCACTTGATCTCTTGGGAATTAAGGGCGTGGTACTCCCAATGTTTTGTCTTCTCATATTATCATCCTTGCCTTGGCCTCTACGAGATGCAAAGCCAGATTAAACACATCCACATCTGTTAGAATCTTGTGATTGGCATTTGGCTGTATCTAATTTCCCACCTTTATTTTCTTTCAGTTTTCATTTTCTTATATCTTATTGCATTTTATGCATCTAAGCCAGAACCTTTGAATCTGTTGTTTTTTTAGAACTAAGGCAAGAAGAAAAACAAATGTTTTTAAAGGCAAATAAGATAAATTGGCAAGCCCCAGTTAAAAGCATAGTGCCAATAGGATAGTATCTCTCATGAGGGAGAAGATTAAGAGGGATGCACAGGAGTCACCTGCATGAGTGTCAGGGAGCTGGGCAAAAGGGAAGGCAGGCACTTGCTCCTGAGGGCAGGAATGGAGGAGGTAACCGTTCATTCTCTCCAAGGCCTTGGCACTGGGTGTGGGGCACACATGCAGAAATTTAAAAGCATGCAGGTAGGCACAGATTCCTGTTAATGAGATGTGTTGCTCTCAGACTCCTTCAAATGAACTTGAAACAGGAATGCAAGGCAATAGGGGTGCTTCAGGTGAGAAAGATGAGTCTCCTGAATGGATAGTAGTGGGTGAATGTGTTCCTGAATGTGACAGCAGCCACCTGTTCTGCTGTTGCCTCCTGCTTCCCCTGGCATTGCTTTTAGAGGAATGGACAGTCATACTGGCCAAAGAAGAAAAATTAGAACGAACTCTAGCATCAAAAATGCTACTCTCAGTGCTGGAAAGAACAGACTCTGGGCCAGATGGACTTCGAAACAACCTGAAAACATCCCCATCCCCTCCTTTTTTCCCTCCCTTTCCTCCTCTTTCCTGTGCTGTGAGGTTCCAGGTAGCATCCTGGGTTTTCTCTTCCCACACTCTCTCCCTGCTCACTCTTCCAGCCGTAAGCCAGTAAGCCAGGCAGGATTTTATTTGCGTGTCAGGAACTGTCAGAAAGTAGCCCCTAAAGGAGGTGTTTGGTTCAGTCTGAAACCTTCCTTTCACATTGTTTTGTTTCCTTTTTAGCTCATAGAAGTACTGTTTTCATTTGTGAGTTGTTTTGAGAGGAAAGGTCAATATCAGTCATTGTGGGACAGGAGAGAGAAGAACCAGATGCCATGGGCTCTGGGCTAAAGTTAACACATCCCTGACAAGCCAAAGCCTGGGGATGGCAGTACCACTAAGGTCAATGCCAAAGGGAACCAGGCCTGGGCCCCTGAACAGGGTATCAGACTCCTGAGTTTTTAAAAGATTCATGCTCATAGTAGTAGAGGCCTATGCTTCTACTGGGTGCTGAGCACTGTGCTCATCCCTGGGGGCATGCCAAAATGACACAAACTCTGCTCAGCAGAGTTGACAAGTTGGTGTGTATGTAGTGGTGTAGGGGGATGGGTGGTGGTGTCTAGAATATTTATATCAAAGACTAATTCAAGGCAGAAGGCTGTTGTTAGAGATCATGTTATGTTCAGAAGAGGGTTGTGCATCACTGGCTTGGAGGATCGAGGAAGATTTGGTGAAGAAGTGGTTCTCCTCAATCCTTTGCCGAAAAGGGAGGTTTTGAACCAATGGAAATGGAGGTGGGGGAAAGGAAGAGCATCCAGGCAGAAGGCCAAATAAATGGGCTCCGGAATGGGTGAATGGTGGGCATGATGCATATGGAGTCCTCTATGTGGAGAATAAAGTTGTGAAGGGCTATTTCAAGCACACATGAGGCTTCATGCGTCTCCACTGTGTGACAGGCTGTTGTGTCCATGTTTGTATTATCAAGTCCACTCTCATCACGAACCTGATGAATCACACACCAGCATCAGCTTGAGCACACTTGGTAGGTGGGGCAAAAAAGAAAACTGTGTTTGCAAATCTGTGAAAACTGCGTTGGCCTGAGTAGATTCATCTGAAGGGCAGAGAAGACTCCTTTTGTTCTGTCCCCAGGACAAGACACATTGATGGCCCTTTTATAGGCTCATAAGGCGACGGAATGGCCTGACTATAGGACTTTCATCTTTGTTAGTGTTGAGTGACTTTTTTTAGAAAATGTTCTGCAGACGGGCCACATCTGGAGTCCACAGCCTGCCCCTGGCAGGAGAGGGGGCATAGAACAGCAACACAGTGACAGTGTTCCCTCCTCCCCATGCTGCTGGTCGGCTTCTGGGCTGAACACTCACACCTAACCTCTACCTGCCAAGAGCTTGAACCAGGAAGCCACTTTATTGACTATATACATATAAAGAACAGCATGCCAGGAGTGAGCAGAGCCTGGCTTGAGTTTTTACTGCCAGTAATTGCTTGTGCTGTCCCCGTCCTTGAACAGTTCTTGATGTAAATAGCTCTCTCTGGGAGTAGACTCTGTGTCAAGCCAGGGTAAACACCCGCCTGCCTTATTACTGGCAGATTTTCTGTGTGCCTGGTAGTGGCAATGGCTTAGTGCCTCTCATTGCTGTGGGGACTGGACAGAGACCACACTGCAGAGCCAGGGAGTATTTCTGGGGTGGATAGCGCTGCCCATCAACCTACTACCTGGCTTTTCTTCCCACTGAGCCAGGATTCGCTTGCCCTTACCTACCAGACTCCTCTCAGATAATGGTTAGGCAGCAAGGGAAAATTGGCCTCAGTGCCTTCTTAAACCAGTCCCTTCAAGCGTGTGCAGATACACTACCCCCCTGCAGAGTGGGGATTATGATTTCTCCTTTGCATGTGACCGTCTGTGTGGTGTTGGATATAACTTGGATTTAGTATATATTTGTCAAGTGCGAGATGATGGAGAAAAGCAGAAGTCAATCAGGAACCTTCCCCAGCACTGGGGTTCTCCTACTTACTTGCTGGCATATCATTAAGCCTTGGTTTTCTCATCTGTAAGATGAAAATAACAATATCTGCTTGTGTGGTGTGAGAACTAGCCACTGTGCTTGGCATAAATAGGTAGTAACTGCTTTGTCTTCCACCTACTACATCTTCAGAGGTCTGGCCTAAGACTCAGAAGAACTGGCTCCCAGGTGAGATTGTCATTTCCTGACTCTGAGGACCGGAGGATGTCTTCATCCTGTCCTGGGCCTCAGTTGCCTCAACTGTTACACAGAGAAGCTAAAGGCAGTCTTTTCCAGTCACATAGGTTTGTGTTTCAATTAAATCATTAGAAAGCCATCAAACAGATTCTGAGTCGCCAGCCAAGGTTCAAATAATCCCAAATAGTGGCTAAAAGCAAAGGTCAGCTTTATTTGACTTTCAGATGCTTTGCTTATTTTGTTAGATTTTTACCTTCCCTGTTGAATTTGCTCCTGCAAATATTAAAGATTGTTTGCCATCCCTGCGCATCAGTGGCTGGAGGGCAAGGAAGGGAAATGTACAATCCATCTAAGGAACAGTCTGCCGGTCAAGTACTGGTGTCTGAATTCTGTGAAGCTGATGGTAGTAAAGGCTGAGTAAGTCTGGAAGGGGCACTTCCTCTCCTCCTGTTTGCTACAGAAGGCTTTGTGGAAGAGCTGAGATTTCAGGATGAATGACACGAGTGACAAGGAAGAAAATTGACTGGCAAAAGCCAGGAGTTGGAGCCTCCGTATTCCACTTAAGCATTTGTCCAAGTCTCAATTTCTTCATCTGTAAAATTGGACCAATGATAGTACCTCCTTTGGGGTTATTATAAGAATTAAATAAAATATGCAAAGATTGTGCCTTATCACCAGGCTCTTGGCAGTCAGTGCTCTTGCAGCTGATGGTGATTATGGTTGGGGGAACACTGTTTAGGGGTGGCATGCTATGGGAGTAGACTGGAATAGGGATTGGGATGCCCAGATATTGGGGAGATACACAGTATAACCTGGGAGCCAGACAGCAAGGAAGGAGGGAGACTGAAAACAGAAGGACCTTGACTTTGAACCTCAGAACGGGGGAGAAATGCTTATCTCACAGGGGGAGGGAAGACCAAGGAGAGGAGAGATCTTGAAGCCTCAGAGCTGAGAGCTCTGCCATCTGCCACTGAACCCTGTCCTTCTATTATATCTTCAGAGCAATCGTGTCAGGCATAGACGTAGTTTCAGTCATCACCACCCCTTTTTGGCTGTGGCAACTACAGAAGGATCTACCCTCTGGGCCAGGGTTAACCCTTTGGCTTTTCTGGACTAGAACT
The DNA here is from genome assembly GCA_025594165.1 of Tamias sibiricus. Taxonomy (NCBI): domain Eukaryota; kingdom Metazoa; phylum Chordata; class Mammalia; order Rodentia; family Sciuridae; genus Tamias; species Tamias sibiricus. The sequence goes on along the minus strand of CM046669.1, from coordinate 43,457,828 downwards.
CAGCTCCTGGGCTTCCAACAGCCACCCAAAAAACTATCATTGTCACTCTGATGGAGGCTGCTTGGGTATCCAAAAATCACACACCTCTGGAAGGTGGTCTTCTCTTTCTGGCCACCGATTTCCATGTGTTATTGTAGGAAAGGTGCAGCCCCCAGTGAGAGAGACTTAGAGGCCTGTACCTCTTCTCAGCCACATTGTCAGCTCCTCAGATGCTCTAGTGAGTGGACTGAGAGTCCGCAAGCTGCAGAACAGTTCAGGCTGAAAGGCTTAGAAGAAGGGTTTTCTCACCAGATGGGGCTAACAGTTCCTTTCCCAGGGACTGGCAGGTCTTGCCTGGCTCAAGTTCTTCTCAGTATGTGCCTCTCTGCTTTTCCCTCCACCCTCAGCCTGGCAGGGAGTGGTGGAGGGGAGGAACAAGAAGTCAGTCCCTCTTCAAAGTTCTCAATGTCAATTAGATAAATTCCCATCTCCAGCACTACAGAGCTCCCCGCCTCCCCTCCCTGCAAGCCTACCTTGGAAAACTCAGACCAAGCTGCTTCCCCACGTACCTGCAACCCTGGGACCCCAGCTAACCAGGGAGGAAAGGAGGGCTGGGGCTTGCAGACTGGCACAGAGAAGGCTCCCAGATGAGTCATTTTCTGTCCTTAGAAATGTATGTAACAAGAGAGGGCCCTGATCAGCTTTCTCCCTGTGAAGAAGTGAGCAAATGGAATTGGATTTAAACAAAAGCAGACAAAATTGTATATTTAAAAATTGACCATTATATAATTAACTACAGGATTGGCTTCTGAGGGTATATACAGACTCTTACTCTCTAGATCTTCAAGAAAGAATAGCCTTTAGGGTTTAAAGAGCCAGGGATCTTGCCTCACTTTGTCTCCTCACTTAGATAAGAACACTTGCCCCATCTGCACAGTCTCAAATGAGACAACATGTGTGCCAGCCTTTCGTCCCCTGTAAAGCTGCAACAAATGCACTTGTCAGATTGTTAATAATGGCAGGAGTATTGACTGTCTGCACAGAGTGATTTAGGAAGTCTTCTGGCCTGAAAACTGAGGACAGAGACAGGGGACCTTCTGAGGTCCCTTTTGGTTCCAGCATCACCCTCAGGCTCCTCTTTGTTATCAGAGGAAACAAAGGAAAAGAAGTGGAAGTGGGTTGGTGGGAAGACAGCGTCAGGCCAAGGTCTCTAATCTTCCAGGCGTAGAGATTGTTATTAGAAATGAACATGATAACCTAAACATTGAAGTGGCCAGGAAGTCGAGGACAGTCCTCCTATTGAGACACTGGGCCATTGTGCTGCTCCTCGGTCCCCTCCCTTCCTTTAGACTTCCCAGCAGGAGGCAGGAAGGGTCCCTGCCATTGAAACATGTTTTCAGGTGGCACCAGAAGCTTCCCCACCTTTGACCTAAGGAGATTGCATTATGGTGTCTACCCTGGCCCAGGGCACCTCTCCCTGCCTGGGTGTTGCTTCCTTAAACTAATATCTGGGTGTTGCTGACAGTCCCAGAGTGATGTGCCTCATCCCTTATGTGGCTGTCAGCTGATTGGGCTACACCCTCCACTTCACCTCGGAATACCATTATTTAATACCAACCTCCCCCTGGCACCTGGATTTTAGTTGTTCATTTTAGCTGCTGACATATATTTGCCCAGAAGGGGGCTGGGCCAATTCACAGCATAATTAGAAACTAAGATGACACGTTTAGCCTAAAAATGGACTATTTTACTTGAAAATCAAGTGCTTAATGAGCACAAGCTGTGTTCCTTACACTGTGCTGGGCCTGGAGAGGGACAAAGACATGTAAGACATAGTCTCTGTCCCCAGAGGTCTCACTGGAGAATTTGGAAGAATTTAATCTTGTGTTTTGTAGCAGCATCAGCAAAGAAAACACAATGGCATATATGTTAATGTATTAATAGGTAGCAGTTGGTAAGAATGTGCATGTGTTAGGAACTTTATACGTGTTATTTATTTTCCTTATAGTTATTTCTATTCCTTGCAATCCATATAAAGTAGGTAGGCACTATTACTAGCACTGTTTCGCAGATGAGGAAACTGATATTCAAAGAGTTGTGTGAGAACACAAGTTACCCCACACCCTTTTCAACAAAGTGGGCTGTCACTGCTGGGTTTTTAGCAATCTCATCACTAAAAAAAAATGATATCCCACAACAATTTTAATTTGTACTTCTCTAATCATGAGTGAGGTTCAGCATTTCTTTCTAAACATTTAGCAGTCATTTAGATTTCCTTTTCTATGACCTCTTCATCTCTGGGTCCATTTTAAAAACTGGAATATTGGGAAATTTTTTTCTTGTAAATTTGTAGGAGTTATTTTTTTCATAATATAAATACAAATATTTTCCTATTTTGTCATTTTCCTTTAACTTAAAATATTTTTATTTTCTGGTTTCTGGATTCTAAGTCAGGGTTTACAGTATACCTTTTAAATTTTTAAATCTTTTTTTAAATTCTAATTTGTTATATAGGACAGCAGAATGCATTTCAATTCATAGTACACATACAGAGCACAATTTTTCATGTCCAGTTGTACACAAAGTATAGTAACACCATTTGTGTCTTCATACATGTACTTGGGGTAATGATGTCCTTCTCATTCCACCTTCTTTCCTACCTCTCTGCCCCTTCCCTTCCCCTCCCTCCCCTTAGCCCTATCTAGAGTTTTTTCCCATGCTCCCCCCACCACCCTGTCCCCATTATGAAACAGCATCCTCATATCAGAGAAAACATTTGGCCTTTGGTTTTGGGGGATTGGCTTACTTCACTTAGCATAATATTCTCCAACTCCATCCATTTACCTGCAAATGCCATGGTTTTATTCTCTTCTAATGCTGAGTGATATTCCATTGTGTATATATAACACATTTTCTTTATCCATTCATCTACTAAAGGGCATCTAGGTTGGTTCCACAATTTAGCTATTGTGAATTGTGCTGCCATAAAACATTGATGTGGCTGTGTCCCTGTAGTATGCTGTTTTTAAGTCCTTTGGGTATAAACCAAGGAGTGGGATAGCTGGGCCAAATGGTGATTCCATTCCCAGTTTTCTAAGAAATTTCCATACTGCTTTCCAGATTGGCTGCACCAATTTGCAGTCCCACCAGCAATGTATGAACGTGCCTTTTCCCCCACATCCTCGCCAACACTTACTGTTGCTTGTATTCTTAATAGTTGCCATTCTGACTAGTGTGAGATGAAATCTTAGAGTAGTTTTGATTTGCATTTCTCTGATTGCTAGAGATGTTGAACAATTTTTCATATATTTGTTGATTGATTGTATATCATCTTCTGAGAAGTGTCTGTTCAGTTCCCTGTCCCACTTATTGATTGGGTTATTTTGTTTTTGTTTTGGTGTTAAGATTTTTGAGTTCTTTATATATCCTAGAGATTAGTGCTCTAGCTGATGTTCATGTGGTAAAAATTTGCTCCCAAAATGTAGGCTCTCTACTCACCTCACTGATTGTTTCTTTTGCTGAGAAGAAGCTTTTTAGTTTGAATCCATCCCATTTATTGATTCTTGATTTTATTTCTTGCACTATAGGAGTCTTATTAAGGAAGTCAGGGCCTTATCCGACATGATGATTTGGGCCTACTTTTTCTTCTACTAGGGGCAGGGTCTGTGGTTTAATTCCTAGGTCCTTGATTCACTTTGAGTTAAGTTTTGTGCATGGTGAGAGATAGGGGCTTAATTTCATTTTGCTTCATATAGATTTCCAATTTTCCCAGCACCATTTGTTGAAGAGGCTATCTTTTCTCTAATATAGGTTTTTGGCACCTTTGTCTAATATGCGATAACTGTATTTATGTGGGTTTGTCTCTGTGTCCTCTATTCTGTACCATTGCTCTACAAGTCTATTTTGATGCCAATACAATACAATAAAATGTTACTATTGCTCTGTAGTATAGTCTAAGGTCTGGTATAGTGATGCCACCTGCTTCACTCTTCTTGCTAAAGATTACTTTGGCTATTCTGGGCTTCTTATTTTTCCAGATGAATTTCATGACTGCTTCTTCTATTTCTATAAGGAATGTCATTGGGATTTTGATTGGAATTGCATTAAATCTGTTTTTTGTAGTATGGTCATTTTGACAATATTAATTCTGCCTATCCAAGAACAAGGGAAATCTTTCCATCTTCTAAGGTCTTCTTTAATTTCTTTCTTTAGTGGTCTGTGATTTTCATTGTCAAGGTCTTTCACCTCTTTGGTTAAGTTGATTCCCCAGGTTTTTTTTTTTTTTTTTTTTTTTTTTTTTTTTTGAGGCTATTGTAAAAGGGGTAGTTTTCCTAATTTTTCAAATGATTTGTCACTGATGTATAGAAGTGCCTTTGATTTATGGGTGTTGATTTTATATCCTGCTACTTTGCTGAATTCATTTATTAGTTCTAGAAGTTTTCTGGTAGAATTTTTTTTGGATCTTTTCGGTATAGAATCATGTCATTGGCAAATAGTGCTAATTTGAGTTCTTCTTTTCCTATCTGTATCCCTTTAATTTTCTTTTGTCTAATTGCTCTGGCTAGTGTTTCAAGAACTATGTTAAATAGAAGTGGTAAAAGAGGGCATCCCTGTCTTGTTCCAGTTTTTAGAGGGAATGATTTCAATTTTTCTCCATTTAGAATGATGTTGGCCTGAGGCTTAGCATAGATAGCTTTTACAATGTTGTGATATGTTCCTGTTATCCCTAGTTTTTCTAGTGTTTTGAACATGAAGAAGTGCTATATTTTGTTGAATGTTTTTTTCTGCATCTATTGAGATGATCATATGGTTTTTATATGTTGAACCAACCTTGCATCCCTGGAATGAACCCCACTTGATCATGGTGCACTATCTTTTCGGTATGTTTTTGTATTCAATTTGCCAGAATATTATTGAGTTTTTGCATTTATGTTCATTAGAGATATTGGTCTGAAGTTTTCTTTCTTTGATGTGTCTTTGTCTGGTTTTGGAATCAGGGTGATATTGGCCTCAAAGAATGACCTTTTAAATTTTTTTTAAATAAAATTGTGTTAAACCTGGGGGATTGGACACAATATCTATTTCTCTGTTTTCCTGAAAATCCAGTGCAATCATGCTGCATGAATTTAAAAAAATAGAAATCCACAAGGATACAAAAACTGGGAGGGAGTAGGTAAGTGATTTCTGTAAATTTTTGGAAGATAGCTGATAAAGTGCAGGAAGCTTTAGCTTAGAGGCAGAAGGAGCTAAAGATAAAAGAGGAGCCATTATTTTTCTCCTGTGAACCCAATAAAATTTCTGGTCTTAGAAACACAAATCACCTTGGTGTAGAGGGAAGGTAAACTGCAGGTTGGCTTAAAGTCCTCCCTTGCTATGGTAAGATCCTTAACTCCATGTTGCTACCTCATCCACCTTAGTGACTGTAGAGAGAATGCAGGCATCAAAAGAAAAATACTTAAAATAAGAACATTAAAATATGTGTCCATGAAACAAAACAGGTTGTGATAAAAAGAAATCATCCAAAAATATGTAAGATCCTTGGGTTTAAAGAAAAAAAACAGTAGGGTAACACAAAGTTTAAAACCTGGTAAAGAGTCTGGAAGGGGCTAGGGTTGTGGCTCAGAGGTAGCGCACTCACCTAGCATGCATGAGGCACTGGGTTTGATCAGTACCACATAAAAATAAAATAAAGATATTTTTTTAAAAAGAGTCTGGAAGATAAAGTCAGAGAAAATCTTTCAGAAGTTAATAAAATAAGAAGAAAAAAAAAAGATGAAGTGAAGGTAATGAAATAACAATGCCACTCTTCAAATCACAGGAGTTCAAAGGAAACCAGACAGGGTGGTGCATACTTGTAATCCCAGCAGTTGGGAAGCTGAGGCAGGAGGACAGCAAGTTCAAAGCCAGCTTCAGCAATATAGTGAGGCCCTAAGCAACTTAACTAGATCCTCTCTCAAAATAAAATAAAATTTTAAAAAAAGAAGGTTAGGGGATATTGCTCAGTGGTTAGACACCACTGAGTTCAATCCTGGTACACACCCCTACACACACACACACACACACACACACACCCCTACACACACACACACACACACAACACAGGTTTATAGGAAGAAAAAAGTGGAGAAAACTATCAAAGAAAATAAGACTTTTCAGAATTGAAGAATAGGAATCCTCCAATTGCAAGACCATAAAATGTCCTGCTATTCAGTCCACATCAAAGTATAGCATTGTGGGTTTCTTCATCTACATAGGGGTAAAAAAAATGATCCTAAAAAACTTCCAAAAGAGAGACAAGAACTTTAGGATTAGTAATCAGAGTAGATATCACTGATGTATGTAAGTTAGTGGACCAATACTTCCATAATTCTGATGGAAACATTAGTTACAACCCAGAATTCTGTAGCCAAATTATGAGTCAAAGATGAAAATAAAAACATTTTAAGACTATATTGATTCAAATGACTTTCAGGACATTATTTCTTGGGGATCCACTAGAGGATGTGTTCCAAAAAAAAAGAAAAGAAAATTATAGTGATGTAGGACAGATGAGCCTGGACAACCCAAGGAATTAGCAGAAAGCAGGTTTATTGGCTGCAGCCCATCCAGAGTGGCTTATGCCTTTCCTCCTCTGGACAATGAACCTAGAAATTCTTTGAACTATTATACCCAGTTGCAGGGGAGGTGAGGCTTGGAGGTTTACATATTTGCAAGAGTATATATAAAGTTTTTTTTTTTCTTTGAGTTCTCAGAAAGTGTTTTTTGTCTCAATATTTTAGAGCTGGAGGTTTTACAACAAAAGCAGGAGTAATATCACCAAGACTGTGGTTGAACTTGGCTCTTGCAAGATAGCAACAGGAAATAGGAAGTTCTAACACACTGAGCTCTTTTACAAAAATCTTTGCTGACATTCTATTAACAAGAACAGTTATGGTGATGGTCTTCTGGGTGGGGGGTCTCTGGCCTGCTTGAATAGGACCACTGGACAGCAATGGGAAAAGATGCAGGCCTGGAAAACAGTTAGACCAGATTATAATAAAGGGACAGAGGAACTATGAAATGATGTCTCTGGGGTAGGGGGCATTAATGCATTTAGATACATAGAAATTATTATTGATGGGCATATAATAGAGATTTAGGATCTGTGAAATAAATTAGTGATGGGTTAATGGACAACCATGCATATGAAAAGAAGAAGAAAGTAAAGAGAGACAAGGCAAGAATAGCAAGCAAGCTGAACTCTTGGAAAAATAAAGACCTGGGTTTTTTTGTTTGGTTTGGTTTGGTTTGGTTTTTTTTTTATAAGTTAAATCTTGCCCCAATGTAGCTAAGTGACAGTCAAAATTCAAAGCCAAGGCTATGTGATCCTACATTTGGTCCCTTAATAAACCACTCTCCCTCTCTGGGCTGCAGTGTCCTTTTCTATAGAGTAAGTGGGCTATACAAAAAGCACAAACCAAAGGTGAAAAGATAGATAATTCTGATTATATCAACGTGAAAAACCTTAGTACAAGAGACCACAGAAAATAATGATTGTGACACAGAATATGGGCTAGGTCTGCAGTTAGCAATCTATGGCCTCAGCCAAGTCTGGCCCACCTCCTGCTTTTGTAAATAAAATCTTATTGGAACACATGAGTGCCCATTTGCTTACATATTGTCTGGCTGCTTTTGTGCTACAGTGGCAAAGTTGAGCAGTTGCAAGAGTATGGCCCACAAAACCAAAGATATTTGTCCTTCAGCTGTTTAGAGAAAGGGTCCACCAACTGTTGGGCTAGGAGAAGACTCTTTAAACATATGTAAACAGCAATAAATTGGAGCTAAAATATATAAAGAAGGATAACAAATCAATAATAAAAATCAAAGAATGGGAACTCAGGGTTGGAGTGGCAAGAAAGGCAGCAGATTGTGGACATGGAACCTCAGGCAGAGTGCCTGTGAAGGAGAGGAAGGGTTCCTAGATAGGTGCTCTCCTCCTGAGTCCCGGACCTCTCACCTGAGGCCAAGGGGCCCAGGTGGGAGTGTGAGGCTGCCTCTGGACATCCCATACCTGCTGTGAGGAATGTAGGAGGTGATTGTGAGTCCTGCCATTGGGCAGTAAAGTGTCTGCTACCCACACCAAGGAAAACAGTGTGATGTTCCCTGCTCAGTCCCTGTGTAAGCTGCTAGTGTGTTTTGGTTCCTAATGGCCTTGGGGATAGTCTAATGGTTGCAACTATTGCATATAAAAGATGTGTCTCATGAGCATTACCTTATCACTTTAATTGGCTCCCTTGTTGGCTGGCTGATTTTCAAGGTGTTGCAGCAGGGAGGCAGACTCTTCCTGAGCAGGAGGGTGACCTGCTGTTGCTGTCCCAGTCCGTTTAATTCCTGGCATCGCCATTAAACAGTGATTGAGTTTAGAAATTGAGCAGGAAGAAACCAAAGTAAGCCTAGGCTTGTGGATTCATATCTGGGTTCAAATTCTGGCAAGCTCTTCCGCTTATTAACCAAAAATTTCTTTGAGCCTTACAGTCCACATTCATCAAATAATCATTTTAGCCCAGTTTTCAGCTATACTCAGCAACTTAGGTTACTTTTTTTTTTTTTTTTTTTTGGTACTGGGGATTGAACCCAGGGGCACTTGACCACTGAGCCATATCCCCAGTCCTTTTTATCTTGAGTCAGATTCTCACTGAGACTCCCAAACTCACAATCCTCCTGCCTTAAGTTTCCAAGTTGCTGGGATTACAGGTGTGCACCACTGCACCTGGCTTGGTGAAATGTTTTTGAAATACCACTGAAAATTGGGGACATCGGGGAAGTAGAGCAGGGGAAGGAACACAAGAACTTGCAGGTGCTGCCAGTGGTGGACAGTGAAGCTCTTCTCCATCCATCCTGATTCCCACAATGAGTTGCTAAGTACCTCACCATGGCTGAGGCTGGCTTTGAACTCGCAATCCTCCTGCCTCAGCCTCCCAAGTGCCGGGATTACAGGAGTATGCCACCTCGCCCAGCTCTCTTGGCTATTCTTGTGCTCACTTTATGAAAGTAACCCTCTTCTGTCTTGGTATGAACAGGTCTGTGTCATACCAGGCCCAAGTCTAAACAGACACATCTCCTCTGACCAAGTGGCAGGACCGTCCCTCCCACTGAATTAGTGATGCACAGGGCTGTGTTCTCTGGAAAGGCAAGACCTTAAATCCAAGGTGGGACACAGCAGAAACTGTCTTTGCTGCATTGGGGGAGAGGGGCCATGTGCTTTATGCACATTTACCTCATTTAATCCAAATGCCCAACCTGTGCAGCACACTGTTCTCTTTTTGGGGGGGCGGGGGATACCAGGGATTGAACTAAGGGGCACTCGACCACTGAACTACATCCACAGCCCTATTTTGTATTTTGTTTAGAGGCAGGGCCTCACTGAGTTGCTTAGTGCCTCGCTTTTGCTGAGGTTGGCTTAGAAATCACAATCCTCCTGTCTCAGCCTCCCAACCTGCTGGGATTGTAGGCATGCACCACCACACCCAGCCTACATTGTTCTCATACAGTGGGTACAAGGATGGCACAAGAGACCCACTTTGGAGAAAAAAGCTCCAAAATACAGAGTATGGGTGGAGACCCAGCTGAAGAATTCAACTTACCCTACAGGAGTCTGTCACACAGTAGGCTGGGGGTGAGAATGGCACAATGGCAAGTCCATTTTCAACCAAAGGTCAAGAGTACTGTTTGCTACTCCAGTGAGAACCAAAGAGGAAGCAGCAGGTGCCCCTGGCCTCCACAGGAGGATGCAGGCTGGTCGCAGGCAGTTGCTACAGCCCACAGGCTTGGGATTCTTATGAGTAGGGCTTACTTAGCCTTGCTCACTGTTGTATCCTCTTGTCCCCAGCAACTTCCTCTGCATAATGAGATGTCAATAGTGGTTACCCCATGATGGTGGTGTACAGGTTTGTTGAGATCATGTGGGCAGAATGTTTAGAAAATCATCGGGAGCACAGAGCCCAGAACCCAGAGGCCACCATCATTATCAGATGATTCGTGGCCCCCTGTGTGGGTGCAGCCCTTCTTCCCTTTGATTTGGGGACACAAAAGCTCATTTCTCTGCCATTGTGATGTCTCTGTGTGCTCTTTTCTGCCCTTTCTCTAGCTATTTCTTCCTTCATTTTGTCTTCCCATGAGGCCCTTCTGCAAGGGATTCTTCTCTTTGCTGTCTATCTTTTCTCCATCTCTTTACAAAATCTTGTTCTAAATACCTTTCTCTGAGGGTCTCTGTCCCTCTCAGATGCCTTGTTCCCCTGGACCTGGAACTCCCCTCTCCTGCTTCCTGCAGACCCCTAGCTTACTGGGGAATTTCACATAGGGTAAGCTGTGGGAGATACCAGTCCTCTGTGGGCATGATACACCCTGGTGGGGCTGGTTTACAGGGTTTATTCTCCCTCTGTCTCCTCTTCCACAAGAAAACCAAATATATGGTTGGCACATCTGCTTCAACTTTGTGGGCTAGTAGCCTATAGGTGTGGGACAGGAAAGCTAAATTGTCCAAAGCCTTAACTGATGTCAACTTCTGAGTCAACTTAAATGCTGAAGGTTACTCCTAGAATGAATACACCAGCCTTTCTATTCTGTATTGGATTCAGGTCTAACTTCTGCTATTTGTGTATATCCGAGAAGGAGAGAAATGCAATCCCTAGACTGTATCTATGTACCTTGTGTCTACAATGGTATCACATGAAAAAAAAAAGAGTAAGGAGATGGAAATGGTGTAAGCCCTTGGTGTGCACCCCAAGTCCCCCAATTTTGCACCAGTTGCTTCATAAAGTAACAATGCCATTTCCCCAGATGTGCTGACATGGATTGTTTTATTGGCTTGCCTGGTATGTGACTAATGGGGACAGAAGGGATATTTGGAAAGATTGCCCTTGGAAAGCTGAATGGCCAGGCAAGTTTGGAAAGCAGCTGGTTCCTGAGCCCTTATCATGGGCTAGAAGGAGGGCACACTCCTGCAGCAGAAGCATGGTCCTCAATCAGCCTGCAGAGCCACTGAGTGTGTCATCTGGGAGTGAAATCAGCACTTCCCTGTCTCATAAGGCCAGAAATCCTTATAAGGCTGGAAGAAAGGCAGCTGAAGACTCCTCAGGGCAGAGTTGAATTCTCAGCCCCCAGACCTGGAGCCAGTCCCCCTGTGGGAGGCAGCACTGGGTCTGGGTCATCAACATTGATCATCAACTTCATCATCAACTCACAAATCCTCAAGGGAGTACAGTGCAGATCCCAGCACAAGCTCAAAGCCTGGCCTAAGCAGATGTCCTGACGACGTTTCTTGCGTTCATTCCACCAGGAAAGTCCTCTTTAGCCCTCTGGTGTTGTGCTTTTTCCGGAGCCCTGGTGTCCTCTTGAGGTACAGAAACCTGAACCCCTTCTCTTCCTGGGCCCCTTTCATGGTAAAATCTACAGGATGTCAGCCTGGAGCTTGGATTGGTTACCTTGGTCTCTGGTTACAGCTCCATCCATTCATTGACTGAACAAACCATCAGCAATGGACTTAACCTCTCTGAACCTGAGATTCCTCACCTTTGAAAGAAAAGAAATAATACTTTCTATTACATAGGTTTGTGGTTGAGGGTTAATAAGGTAAAACATGCAAAAGGCTCAGTAAATAGCTGCACATGACAGGATTTCATCCAAACCACAGTTGGGCAGCAGGTGAGTCATCAAAAGACAGTGTATTTAAGACCTGGGTGAAAATTTGCCACCTTCTGCCCTGCACAGGCCTCTGAATGAGGAGACTAGGCAGAAGAATGGAAGGAAGGGGACCTGTAACCAAGAGAACCACAGACATTCCAGACCTTGACTAGTGACAGCAGCAGGAGTGACTTCAGCCAGTACCACCAATAAAACAAGGGCTGTAGGTCACCAGGTGGGAGTTCAAGTTCATTTTCTTCTGGTGCTATTGGCTGATTTAGGAGGAAAAGGTAAATATTGGCTCCTGCTAGGTTTCAGTGGGAGCATTCCCTTCCTCTTGCTGTGCTTGAACTTGAACCCCCTTCCCCACCAAACCAGTTAAGAAAACAGAAACTGAAACTACATTGTTTTCTAAGAGGTTTTACATCAAAGAGTTGGTGCTGGAAGTCTGCAAGAGCGAAAAGCAGATGCTAAGGACAGACGGAGGCTAACAACTGAAAGCAGCAGCTCCCTGTCCAGGGCTGGGTGCACAAAAGGACAGTATTACCAAAACTAAGAAGTTAGGGGAGTGGCCCAGGTCTTTGGGGGGGGGGTGCTCTTTGCCCTCTGGGGAGGACTGCTACACATCTGGTGCTAGGACCTCTGAGGAGCAGGTACCCAGATATTCAGAAGGGGGCTTAGCTTGGTGGGTATCCCAGGAAGGAGGACAGCAGTTGAGTTGTGCCTAAATGAATTCTACAAAGCTTGTGCCGGGAGATCCCAAAGTAACTGCTGGCAGATGAGGCTGAAGCTGATCACTCTTCCTGGAGCCAGGGCTACAGGAGCCCAAAGTAGGCTCCTTTTATCCTCCCACTTTTCAGTCTCTGCCAGGGCTGTCATTAGCAAATCCTAAACAAAAGCCCATGGGCAAAAATGTCTGGGAAACTGACTGGCCAACTGACAGCACCAATGTCTCCAAGCAGAGTATGGAGAGGGTAGATGTGGTGCTGATGGGCAATGTGTTTAAAAAAAAAAAAATGGATGCTCTTCTGAGGGCAAGACTCCTTTTGTTTTCTTTAAATGTGGATCTACCATTTCATACTCCCTCTGCAGTCAGTAGGCACTGCATAGATTTTTTGAATGGTTGGTCAGAGTTATTTCTTTGCGAAGTAAGGTTTAGCAGAGTGTGGCATCTCTCCAAGAGAAAGAGCCTGAGGCTTGAAACCCCGGTGAGGAACTTAGCTTAGGTCAAAGACAGGAGTGCAGAGCTGTGAAGTCTGTCATGGCACCAAGGCCTCCTAAAGGGGCTTAGGACTTGGGCCTTTGCCACCAGAGGGTAGGCTATACGTCCCAGCCTCTTTCCATCCCTAGAATTCCAGGAAGACTTCCACTGCAGACCCCAGGCTGAGAGCTCCTCCCCACCAGGGTGATAGGATGTGGCTCTGTTCCCCACCACTCACATGCTCTGCAGGCATAGGGCTCAGGTCAGTGGAGATATAAATAACCTGAGGCCCTAGCAAAGCTATTTTTGTCCTCAGATCCAGTACCTCAGGCCTCTGCTGAGGACAGGAGTAGTGACTGGGGAGACAGGATAGGGATACCTAATGACCTGGAGGGGCAGAGAGGGCTGCGGGTAGTTAGGGTGGGAGGTCCTGTGTGCACTGCTTGTATGCTGGCACTGAGAAGGGGCAATATATATTTTGTGTGTGTGTGCATCTGCCCATGTGTACCCTCTAAACAGTGTGAAACGTGACCTGTGTGGCAATCTGGCCCTGTTTCCCATTGTAAGTCTTAACTGCACAATCTTTACTTCTAGACTAGGACACTGGTTCTCAAATGGAAGTAGAGGTGGGGGATTGGGACGCAACAGGAGTGGTGTATTAGTGTGTATTTTTAAAAAGTTTCCTGAATGATTCCACTGCCCTCCCAGTTTACAACTGCTGCTGGGAGAGGGGAAGATAGTGATTGCAGTCTTCTTTCTATAATGCACTGCCAGAGAGGAACCCAGTCGGACCAAAAGTTTCAGGGGGCTTTTGATGGAAGCAGGAAGAGGCGAAAAGCTCTCCAGATTGTAAGATGTGCCACTTAAGACTGGTCTCCCCAGGATTTCATCTTCTCTATTAGAGTGAGATCCCTGGGAGTGGAAGCCTAGACAAGCAGGCTACAAAAACTGTGTCTGGAAGGGTTAAGGGAAGCTGCATGGTTTACACGCAGTTCCATCTGGGTCCTAGGGTGGGAGACAACATGGACGCCAAGACCATGTTTCCTGGGGAGCTCACTGTGCTGCAAATGCTCCTTGGGAATCTGGCGCAGGTGAAGCTACAGGCTGAGGTTCACAGTGTGCAGAGGGTGTCCATTTCTCATGGTACCATAAACTGGCCATGTGCCTAAAAGTGAGCCAGGGTGGGTTTCATCTATCTGCTCCTCTGCTTCCGTGGGCCACCTCCTCCATATTTGTCCCTAAAGTCACAGCCTTCTACTTGGCCTTTCTCCTACCCACCCACTCAAGTCACTGAGGTCTCAGTTTAGTGCTGGAATGTTTACATTTAGAACCTGAAGTACCAAGAAAAGCAGCATTAGTTTGTAAATGTGAAAGCAGAGAGGGGTGTTGCAAAAAGATTGTCTTGACAACTCCACAACAAAGCTTTTTTTTTTTTTTAAATCAGTTGTACACATTAATGGAGTTCAGTGTAATATTTCCATAAATGTGTACAGCATGTGCTGATCAAATCCATCTTCTTTTTCCACCCCTTCCTATCCCCTTCTCAATCACTTCTATTTTCAGGTCAATTTTTTAGCTTCCATGTATGAGGGAGAACATGTGGTCTGTGTCTGGCTTATTTCATTTAACATAGTCCTTCAGTTCCACCCATTATTCAGCAAATGACAAGATTACATTGTTCTTTATGTGATATATATATATGCATATATATATATATACATATATATGTATGTATGTGTGTATATATATATATATATGTATATATATATATATAAAAACACACACCACATTTTCTTTATCCATCTATTGATGGGCACCTAGGTTGATGACATGTACCCCAAAGTGGGATAGCTTAGTCATATGGCAGATCTATTTTTAAATTTTTGAGGAGCTCTGTACTGTTTTCCATAATGACTGTACTAATTTACATTCCTACCAACAGTATATAAGATTTCTTTTTTCTCCACTTCCTCAACAGCTTTAGTTTTTGATAATAGCCATTTTAACTGGGTTTAGATGGCAGGACATTGTAGATTTTATTTGCATTTTCCTGATGACCAATACTATTTTTTCATACATTCGGTGATAATTTGCCCACTTTTAAATTGAATTCCTTATTTTGTAGTTTTTTGGGTTACATATGTTCTGGTTAATAACCTCTGTCAGATGAATAGCTGGCAAATATCTTCTGCAGGTTATCTCTTCATTTTGTTGAGTATGCCGTTTGTTGTCATGCAGAATTACTTTAACTTGATATCATTCCATTTGTCAATTTTTGCCTTTGTTCCCTACACCTTTGGAGTTCTATACAGAAAATCTTTGCCTGTATTGATATACTAGATGTTTCACCTATGTTTTCCTCTATATTTTGGAGTCTTACATTTAGATTTTTGTACAGGGCGAAAGAGGGGTCAAGATTCAATTTTCTATTTATTGAAGGGCCTGTCTTTGTCAAGAATCAATTGCTGTCAGTATAGAAAGCAGTATGGAGATACCTTGGAAAACTTGGAATGGAACCATCTTATGACCCAGCTATCCCACTCCTTGGTCTTTACCCAAAGGACTTAAAAACATCATATTATAGGGACACAGCCACATCAATGTTTATAGCAGCACAATTCACAATAGCTAAACTGTGGAACCAACCCAGATGCCCTTCAGTAGATGAATGGATAAAGAAAATGTGATATACACACACAATGGAGTATTACTCAGCAATAAGAGAGAATAAAATCATGGCATTCGCAGGTAAATGGATGGAGTTAGAGAATATAATGCTAAGTGAAGTTAGCCAATCCCAAAAAGGCAAATGCCAAATGTTTTCTATAATATAAGGAGGCCGATTCACAGTGGGGTTGGGATGGGGAGCATAGGAGGATTAGAGGAACACTAGAATGGCCAATGGGGAGGAGGGGGCAAAAGGGTGAAGAAAAAAAAAAGATGGTAGAATGAGATGGATATCATTACCCTAAGTGCATGTATGAAGTCACAAATGGTGTGAATATACTTTGTATACAACCAGAGATATGTAAAAATGTGCTCTACAAGTATAATATGAACTGTAATACATTCTGCTACCATTCCTAACAACTTAGAATAAAAAACAAATTTGAAAAAAAAAAAAGAATCAATTGCTGTAGAAATGTGGGTATATTTCTGAGATCTCTATTCTTTTCTGTTAGTCTATGTACATTTTTTACTCCAGTTCTATACTGTTTTGGTTCCTGTGGCTCTGGAGCATGTTTTGAAATAGGGTATTGTGATGTCTCCAACCATGTGCCTTTTCCTCCGGATTACTTTGGCTCTTCAGCGTCTTGTGCTACCATATGAATAATTTGCATTGTAGATTTTTTACTTCCTTGGTTAAGCTTATTCCTAGGTATTTTTGGTAGCTATTATGAATGGGATTGCTTGCACAATGTTTTTTTCAGCCAATTCATTATTAGCATATAGAAAAGCTACTGATTTTTGTATGTTGATTTATCAATTCTAAGTCTTTTGGTGGAGTCTTGATTTTTTTTTTATATATATATAGAATGGTATCGGCACCCAGGGATAATTTTACTTCTTCTCTTCTAATTTGTATGTGGTTTCTTTATCTTTCCTAATTGCTTTGGCTAAGACTTCTAGTACTAAATGTTTTCAACTTTTTCTTGTTCAATAAATGCTAGCTATGGGTTTGCCATAAATAGTCTTTATTACGTTATTGTACAATCCTTCTATACCTAATTTGTTCAGGGATTTTTATCATGAAGCAATGTTGAATTTTATCAAATGCTTTTTCTTCATGTATTGAGATGATCATATATAGTTTCACTGTGGATGTGATACATCATATTTATTGATTTGCAGATGTTGTAACATCCTTGCATCTCTAAGATGAAACCAAGTTGATTGTTATGATCTTTTAGATATGCTGTTGAATGTAATGTGCATTTTGTTGAATTTTTGCATTTATATTCATTAGGAATACCAATCTATTGTTTGGTTATACCCTTGACTAGTTTTGGTAATAGGATAAGGCTGGCCTCATCAAACAAATTTGAAATGGCTTTCTTGGTTAGTGTAACTGAAGGATTTTTGGAAAAAAATTTTTACTTAGGCACTCATTAATCTTCTTAGTCCTGCTTTTGAGCAAAGAAATTGAAATTCAAAAGCATGTTGTATATTACTTTTTGTTTACTTCTCTTTTATTTCTGCTGCAATCAGAAAAAACAGGATATGATTTCAATTTTTTAATTTAAGACTTGTTTTGTGGTCTAATATATATTCTACAGAAAATTCCAAATCCATCTATTTGACCTGTAGTATAATTATGTTTGTTGATGTTCCCCATTTTTATTGTAGTGAACCTATCTCTCCCTTGTTTTATAATCACTGTCTTCTTGCCTGTCAGATATGAGCTCCTCCTGCTCACTTTGGCTTCCATTTTATTGGAATATGTTTTTTTCTGTCTCTTTACTGATGAAAGAGTTTCTTGCAGGTGGCATATTGCTGGGTCATCCAGCCAGTCTACCTTTAAATTGAATTTAGTCATTTTATATACAAGGTAATCATTGATAGGGAGTTTTCTGTTTTGTTTTCTAGTTGCTTTGAATATTGTTCATCTCTGTGGTTTACTGAACTTATGTTTACTCTTTTCTATTTCTTTTGTGTGATTTTAGTGAGATTTATGCTTTCATGATGGTAGTTATGTTTCTTTCTACTAGATGTTGTAGGAATCCCTTAAGCATACTTTCTAAAGCTTGTTTGATAGTCACGAATTTCCTTAATATTTGCTGGTCTCCATTTCTGAAAAAGAGCCTTGCTGGACATGATTTTTTTTTCAAAGTTGTTGTATTTGTAACAGTAGCATGCATTACAATTGGGAGCAAGGGGGTATAAAAAAATGGATATTATATTCTTGGTTGGCAGTTATTTTGTTTCAGGACTTGGTGCCTCTCTCTTGCAGATTTTATAAACTGTATACTTTTGAAAGTTTGATTAGAGTATGGCATCATGAAGATCTTTTCTGGTCATATCTATGTGGAGTTCTAAAAGCCTCCTGTATGTAGATGCCCATATTTTCCATTTTTTTTCATGTGTGGAATTTCTTATTCATAACCTTTTCTTCCACACACACTAGATTCTTTGGACCCTTTTTTTTTTTTTTTTTTTTTTTTCTTTTTTTTTTTTTTGGTGGGAGTGGGGCTGTTGCTAATGTATTCTTTTGGAGCCATTTTACTTGTGCTCCTACGTTGAGATTTGTGCATCTGATATCACTACCACGTTGCAGGGAAGTTGTCTTTGGTAGGTGTCAATTTTTTTTTGGCAACAATAGTGTTATTTCCAGCTGGGCACAATAGCAGTCTCCTTATAGCTGCTTTGATTGTGATTAATGACTTAGGACACAGTGTATACTATGGCAGAGAAAGAGACCCACTGTCTCTGGGGACACTAGCAGTTCAGGCCGGTGTGGAATGCTAACTGTGGCTATTCCTGTTAGGCAGTGGGACATCTTTGGGCAATGCTGTTGGTGCTAACAAGGGCTTCTGGTACTGGCTGTCCCAGCAGTGGTGAAGGCCTGAAGTCCTTGTCTTCAGTCCCTGGGGAGAAGCAGGGGTAGAACTGCAGGCACGCCTTCTGAAGCACCCACCTGCCCATCCTGATAAGGTGTGGGGGCAACGGTGGGAACCACATAAGTAGGTAGCAGTGCACACCCGGGAGGGATGCACCAAAGATTTTTTTCAGCTCTTTGGCCACCAACTCTTAGCACAGAGTGATGATCAGAGCCATGGGATTGCTCAAGGCCCCCTCAACACAACCCTGTGAGGGTGGCACATGAACTGTGGTGCTCCTCTGCTTCTTCATAGGTACTTCCCACGTGGAAGTGGGGCTGGAGCCAGGCAGAGTTGTACTTGACCTTTCCTAGCTGTGTACCGGAGGGCAACAGTGCTCCCTTTATTCCTTGTTTATAAGAGGTACCCACGTGGGGAGGTATGGGTGGCAGGAACTGTGGTGGCACATGACTGGCCATGGTCTTAGAGGGCAAGGTTTTTGACCTCCTCGTTCTCAACAGCAGCACACTCTGGTCCCCTCCAAGCTGCAACATCCATTTCCTGAAGTGTAGGGCACCCATGGGGCTGGGGTCATGGTCACTATGTGGGGATAAGTTGGGCATATGAGGCAGCTACCTCTCAAGCTAGTGCAGCAGAATGTCTGTGGGGTCCCATAGGTAGGAATAAGCTGGGGTTTCTGACCTCTACAGCAGTCCCAACTCAGAAATAGCTCATTTCTCAAGAGGAGGCCTGGCTACCGCACCGGTGGGGGTTTGCTGAGATGATGTGACATCCTTTACCAGAGCAAAGCTACCGTGCACATTTCAGGTTACTTATCTAAGTGAACTGAAAGTCTGAGAATTATGAAATGTCCCAGTGAGTTTGCTGGGTGTCTTTCACCTTTACTCATGCAGAGGGGAGTGTCCCTCTCCCCTGGCTATGGAGGTGGGCTGTCAGATGCAAGAGTGTTTTGTTTCCCTTCCTACCCTGTTGTCCCAGCTCTTTTAATCTTAGGTAGTTCCAGTCTCTCACCAATATCTGGTTTTCTCCCACAGACACTCCCCTCAAAATGCAGCTAAATACTTTTTACTTTGGTTCTTCTTTGTGGACACTTGGGTAGGTGCTGGGTGCTTCTATGCAGCCATCTTGGATTCTTTCCCACACAAAGCTTTAAGTAGACATTTGTACAAAAATCAACTTAGGCTTAGAAAGGGAAAGTGAATTCTTCAGGGTGAGAACCTGTGCCTAGCTCTTGCCAATACCCCTGCTGACTCTTAGGGTAAATACTGATATGCAACAACACATGAAAACAGCCACCAGGGCAAGGCTCTGGACAGGGTTACACAGGCAATGGAAAGAGGTGGTGGTGGTAAAGCAAACCCTGTATTCTAAAACTTGGGGATTCAAAATGACAAATTTTCTCCCAGTTCTGGAGGCCAAAAATCTGAAATTAGCATTGGTTCATCCTGGAGGTTCTGCGGAAGGATCCATACCTCCCTCTTAAATTCTGGTTGTTCTTGTATTAATCTTTGGATTACAGTTAGGCAACTCCAACATCTCCCTCCTCTGGCCTTTCCCTGTGTGTGTTGTCTCTTCCCATTTCAGTTAATTTGTGGTACTGGGGATTGAACCCAAGGATACGTAACCACTGAGCCATACCTCCACCCCTTTATTTTTTGAGACAGGGTCTCATTAAGTTGCTGAGGCTGGCCTTGAACTTGTGATCCTCCTGAGTCACTGGGCGTACCGGCGAGCACCACCAGTTTTCAGGCCCTTGTAAGGACATCAATCACTGGATGAGAGCCATTCCAATGAAGGATAATATTTCAAAATCCTTACATCTGCAAAGACTATAAATGAGATAACATTCTGAGGTTCTAGATGAACATGTCTTTGAGAGGGGGCATAATTTAATGTAATACACTAAGAGCACAAAGCAAGGAGAAGGTAACAAATATGGCCCCTACCAAAATATCTGACTCTTTCACAATAGTGCCATTTCTTCCCGAAGCAGGAATCCAGAGGCACATACTGTTTGCTGGGCAGTGCTGATAAGAAAGGATTCTCATCTATCTTGGGGCTTGGACCCAGGGAAAATAGGCAGTGGGGCTTTTGTATCTTTAGAAGCCTTAATTGTCCTATGTTCCTAGAAACAGGAACTGATGAGTCTGTGGGAGTGATGCAGGCCCCAGGGTAGTCTGTCAAAAGATGACCTTGCTGGTTTACCTATTCTCAGCATCTACTGGTCTGTGGGGATCCTTGCTCCAGTGAATGAGATGTCAGTCTTCAGGAGACATTAGTGAGGGCTCAGAAAGGTCATTCTTTATGCCAGAAGAAAGCTCAGTCTGCATGGTGGAGGGAGGGAGCAACCCACAGGAGGCCAATGGACCAGGTCTCCTGAGAGTAGGACATCTCTTGCCTCTAGATGTTTCCTGTACAAAGTCTACCAAGGCCTCTCTACATTCCATTTCTCCTATTCAGTACTGTGCCCTGAGGTTACCAATAACCTTAGCATGCTCCAAGAACCAAAACACTCAAGCCCTTATGTTACCCGACCTGTCAAAGTCTGGATTTTGCCCAAAGTCACTCCATCCTGATGAATTCAAGGGCCACACAGCCTAACACAACTAGAGTCATGCCCTCTTCAAATGTAAAGACTTAGGGAAACTAGTGGCAAGGAGGTACTGGTGGAGCAGGATAGAAGTCAGCCATTCTGCTAGGGAGAATTGATAAGAACAGGGGTCCGTCTGGGTTTAGGCTATAGCTTTAAAATGTACCCACCGTCTACGATTGCTGTAAGGAATGGCCTGAGATGGCACCTGTCCAGTGTTTAACATGGTGCCTGGACACTGCAACTCTCCATTAGCGACTGTTGTCAGAAAAACATTGTTCTACACTCTATCACCTTCTTGGGGGCGGGGGGGGGGGATCAACATATGCTTTTCTGAACACCTTCACTCAAATCATTCACTTTTATACCCAATTCCAATATATCCTTCTATAATTTTACAGAGCAACTGTTAAATATCAAGCACTTATTTTGGGGTTTTTAAATGACCTGTGAGGCAGTTGTATTTTGTTCTTTGATAGATGAGGAAATTAAGACTTTCTGCACTGTGACTCCATGACCTCCCACCTAGTGTTTGAGCTGTGAGTTTACCAGCCTGTCCCTCACTGCCTGGCATCCCCTGCAGGGCAGTGCTACACTTTATTCTCTGGCCTCAGACCCTGGCATCATAGACTTTTAGTTCATTGGCAATTACTGACCTGACTCTCTCCTCCCTGAGGGTTAGGGCCCTCACATATTCACAATGGAGGTGAAGAAAAGTATTAGCTTCCATCATAACCAAAGTGGTCATTCTAGGATATTAAGAAGCCCCAACCAACTACAGTTTGTTTTTACATGTTTTAAGTTTCTTAAGTGGCCCAGTTTGTTAATCTTCATGGTTTATGTTCTGCCATAAAACTAGGCAGGGTTGCTGGTAGGTGATGAGAGCGACGTCACCAGGGCCTGTAGGGATGTTGGAGTGGGGGGGGGGGGGGGCTGCATCTTCCACGCTCTGTGGCTCATGCAGCCTGAGTCAGCACCAGCATGAATTTAAGCCCCGAGGGGAAAGGAGGCCTGGCTCCCTGCTGCCGTGAGGCCACCCTGTGTGTGTGTGTGTGTGCAATACATATTTGCTTGACTTTGTGTCCTCTGTCATGTCTACAGGAAGAACCAAAAAATGATTTGAGTCTGCCAGCACCCCGCCTGCTCAGTCATCCTCCAGTTGCTGACAGACTCACTGGGGACAACAGAGCTAGAAGTGTGGGCATAGGAGTGATGTAGCCACACATGGGTGTACATAGAATGGCAGTGAACTCACTGAGATCAATCTGAGGGCTCCTGAACACTGGTCAGGCTACCTGCATCAGAATCACCTGAGAGATTGTCAAAAATGCCGGTTTCTAACCCTGCCACAGGAAATTCTCACTCACTAGATAATACCCTCTCCAGATGGTTCTGAAGCACAACCAGATATGAGAACCATTGATTTGGTCCAATCATGGGAGCATGACTTGCCCAAGGTCACCCAGTGGTCAGTCAGCCACTTGCAGTGATCAAGGTTGAAATCACTCCAAGGCTGTGCTTTCTATTGCTCTTTGTTTGGTGAGGGAGGGGGTCTGCATTCAATAGACATGGTTTTCTATGACTCATACCTCAGTCCCTGCTCATTTATGCAAACCACTGAGAAATGACATTATATTTTTATTCCGCAGTCTGAGCTCTTTTAAGTAACTCTGTTCCTGCTTGAGTCTCCTTCCTCTCCTCCACTCATACTGTTGGCACACTCTTGCTCCAGGGGATTGCTGCTCCCCTTGGCCAAGTCTAGCTAGTGCCAGAGAGGGGAAAAGAAATTAGGCCTGAGAGAGGCAGGGCCTTCTTTCATGGCAACCTGGAACAGGTGGTCAATTGTCCTAACTTACCTCAGATCCCAGGATGGTTGGTTTTTAAAGTTAAAAATAGTTGCTCACAAAACCCTGTAGCTTAAGCATCTGTCAATTCAGTTCAGCTCAACAACCATTTATAATATGCTCCCCCCTCATCTGGGACCATTGGTTAGTGCCGCCTCAGAGGTAGGCCAAGCAGCATGAGCAAGATACGGTGGCCATACCTACCTTGGCGGCATCCTCTGTCTTCCCCCACCCCAGTGTTGCAAGAATTTATAAGCTACTCAGCATTCTGCATGAGCCTTACATGCCCAATAAATCAAGAAAATACATGACCTTATGGGCTGGCAGGACTCTGGCTGGATCTAGGAAGGATTGAGACTTATCTCAAAGTAGTGACTATACTCATGATGGGATCAGAGGGTTGCTCTATCTTTAGGACTGGGCCTTTCCAGAGGGTGGTTAGAAAGTCTCTGGAACAACCTCTCCAATCTTACAGGAAGGAAAGAACACTGACCCCCCAACCCTCAAGTACTGCTTCAGATTAACTGTGTGACCTTGAATAGGTCAGACTGTGATGGAGACCACTGCACAGGAAACATGGATTCAATGAGATAATGCTCTTGAGTATAGGGAATAAACCACAGTTCTGTATTTGTATAGTGCCTTATATTAAAACCTTTTCCCAAAATGAAATCATACAAGAAAACCTGCAGACAAACCCAAATACAGTCATCTAATCCTTGACAAAGCTGCCAAAAACATACATTGGGAACAATAATGAAATTAGACCATTATCTCTCACTCTGCACAAAAATCAACTCAAAATGGATGAAAGACCTCAGAATTAGAAGAAAACATAGGGCTGACACTCCAGCTTTTAGGCTCAGGCAACCACTTTCTCAACAGGACCCCTAACACTCAGGAGATAATGCCAAGAGTTACTGGGACAGCATCAAATGGCACAGCAAAAGAAACAATCTGGAGAATGGGGGAAAATCTTTGCTGACTACTTTTCTGATAAATATCTAGGATATATAAAGAGCTCAAAAACCTTTACGCCAAAGATCAAATAACCCATCTCAAAAATGAAATACAAATAGCTAACAAATACATGAAAAAATATTCATCATCATTAGCAATTAGAGAACAGCTAATCAAAACTACACCAAGATTTCATCTCACACCAGTCAGAATGGCAATCATCAAGAATACAAGTGAAAATTCCGGAGAGGATGTGGAGAAAAAGAACACTTTTATACCATTTCTGGGACTGTAAATTAGTACAACCACTGTGGAAATCAATATGGAGGATCCTCAAAAGACTAGGCATGACCCAGACATACAACTTCTTGACTTTAATTCTTCAGGGTAAATATCATCTTACCACAGTGAAACATGCATGCACAATTCACAATAGCCAAACTATGGAACCAGCCTAGTTGTCTATCAACATATAAGTGGATTTTTAAAAATGTTGTATATATACACAATGGAGTTTTACTCAGCCATAGAGAAAAATGAAATTATGGCGTCTGCAAGAAAATGGATGGAACTAGAGACCATGTTAAGCAAAATAAGTCCAACTCAAAGTTAAGGGTCATATGTTTTTCTCATAGGGAAGCTACAGAGGAAAAAGGAAAACAAAGGTAGAGGTGGATCTCATGCAAATCAAAGGGAGATCAATAGAGGAAAGCAACCAAGGGGTGAAAGGCAGAGAGGGGAGGAAATGCTGGGAAGTGATATTGGCCAAACTATATTTTTATACTACAAGCATGTGTGAGTATGTAACAACAAATGCCATCATTATGTACAATTATAATGCACCAATTAAAAAAAATGTGGGAGAAAAGAATTAGCACTACACTGACCAGGGGGAGGGGCTTGCCCCAGGTTGTAGCAGTGTTAAAACAGGCACTATACATACATACTGTCCTTCTCTGGGAAGATATCAGTTTATACAAAAGAAAAATTCAGGAGCAGTTGTCCTCATTGCAAAAAAAAAAAAAAAAAAAAAAAAAAACCACCATAATAATGAATCATTAGCTCTCTGAGTTTATGTAAGATTTTGAAGAAAAAAAAAAAAAACCAGACAGATGATGAAATCAGTATGAGGTCAGTCTGAAATGAATAACAGTGGAAATCCTTTTCTTTTTTATTTACACGTTAACCTTCAGGACCTTTTGTGTTGTACATGGAATAAATCTACCTGCAATCTCCTCTCTCCATTAGATCACAAACAGCAGAAGCAGCTTTGGGGGAGAGGCAGAGTCTTCATAAATGAGAAATTCAATGGCCATTCAATGACACACGATCATTTATTGAGCCTTTTAGATGCTAGGCGTGATGTTAAACATGAAAAATATGACTGTGCCTGCCTTCGGGGAGCTACAGGAAAGGACACGCCAAAGGCGGCTTCTCATGATAGGTGGCTGTTCCCTGTTGGGCAACACCAGGAAGGGTGTTCAACCTTGTAGCAGTGGGGGGAGTCAGGGGAGCTTATTGTTAGAGGTGGCACCTAAGCTGAATCCCAAAGGTAACCCAGGAACTGAAATTGTTCAGCATCACTGGAGAGTATAGGACTGAGAGGTGACAAGAGAATTGACCCGGGACAATACACATCTGAAATTGCAAGGTCTCAGAAAGCCTGGACCAGGACATGATATACAAATGACACCCCAAACTGCACATATTGACACAATTTGAGGGTTTGCTAGAGGGAGATCTGGGTGAAATAGAGTCCGAAATGTCATATGCATGGTCTTTCCCTCATAAGATACTCATAAGGCACATTAGCATTTTAAGGCTCCTTGAAGTCCTACAATAAAGCAATGGATATAACAGTGTAAATATAGCTCAAACTTATTTCACCTTGAAACCCTTCTTCCCTTTGTAGCATCCATTAAAGCCTCATGGAACACTTTGGAAAAGCTGGATAGCCAGAGCCTGATGCACACAGAAGTCATCTTGGGGCTGTGGCCACAATCCCTAAGGCACACTACTGCTCTAGAGGACTGTGAGCATCTCCAAACAGACAGAGGGCTAGAGGCACAGACCTCATTGTTGTAAGTCATTCAGCCACCCCTGCCCACTTGGATCTAAAATACTTGTCAAAATGCATGGTCATGGCTGCCTCTGAGACAGACTGTGACTAACTTCTCCAAAAAAGCAGCTGGCAGCTGAAGTGAGCCCTCAATCCCAGATCAGCAGAGCTGTTAGGCCACACAAGCTCTATAAGAACTCCTGTGCCTTGTCCCCTCAGGTTGTTGATCTTACTGATTCTCAAGGGAGGCTACAGACACTGCTGCAGGGTATAAAGCTTTCATTCACTTACCCACTAGTTGAAACAGGGCCATTCAGATGAGTCTATCTAGACCCAGAGACACATGTCCCCTCCCAAGGGGATCCCAGGCTGTGAACGATGACACTTGAATATGCTGTCTGGGTCAGTCCAGGATTCTGATCCATGGGCCACCCAACTAAAGAGCAAGTATAGGGTGGCCACACCTACCCCGGGAACATCCACCTCAAAAACCTACCTGAATACTCCTGCTGTACAACTTCTTAGGATAAGTTTTGTGTTGCAGCCTCTACATCAAAAATTCCTTAGTCACAGCACATCTCTTCTCAGGACTGTCCCTGATGTTGGACATCAAGAGTGTTAATAAAGGACCATGTGTGTTCTGAGCCAAACCCTTTCTTTTATAATGTGGACTATGATGCCTGTGATTTCATCTTTCCAGGCCAAAAACATTCTCCTACTAACATATTAGTCAACATTTACTTGTTATTCATTTATTCCACAAATAGTTGTTTTTTTCAAATCCAACATCAGTTGTTATTTGTGTACTCAAAACTAGAATCTGAAATTTAAAATACTATTATCAAAACTAAGTAATACTGAGAAAACACTTGATCAACCAGTAAACTGAAAACTACAAATTATTAAGAGAAGTGAAAGAAATAATTGGGAAGAAATACCTTGTTTATAGGTCAAAAGAGTTGTTAAGATGTCAGCTCACATATCAGAATAGATCTGAGGACCCAGAAATACACCTGCACATACATAATTTTTTAAAAAGATGCCAAGGTAATAGAGCAGAGAAAGAACAGCCTTTTCAATAAATGGCATTGTTAAAGTTGGATCTCTATGCCCAAGGGAGAAAAAACAAAAGTGAACTTGGAAGCATAAATACTTTGTAGCCTAAATTAACTCAAAATTGATCATAGGCCTAAGTGTAAAACCCCAAAAAACTATAACTCTTATAGATGAATAAAGGAAATAAATCATGATCTCAGATGGGAAAGAGAGTTCATAAATATAACACAAATAGATAAGATTTCACCAAAATTAAAAGGTCTGCTCTTGCCAGGTGCAGTGGTGCACACCTGTAATCCCAACCACTTGGGAGGCTGAGGCAGGTGGATCCCACGTTCCAGGCCAGTCTGTTCAACTCAGCAAGACCCTGCCTCCAATAAAAAGGCTGAGGATGTGGCTCAGTGGTTGGTGCCTGACTGGAATGCACAAGGCCTTAGATTCGATCCTGGGGGATGGGAGAGAACAGAATGAGCACCCTCTCATTTCACATGACAAGAACCCCGACACCAAATCTGGGTCTGGTAACCATTCAGTGTTCCACCCTCACCACAAAGTTATTGAGGGTGCCCTAGATACCAGACACTCTGAAAAGCTGGGAATCATGAACGTAAGAGATAATCCTTGTTCTCTTAAAGCAGATAATAAGCAACTTTTTCTAAGTGTGAAAAAGTTCTGTTCTAAACCCTATGAGCTTTCAGAGGGGGGATGATATATAGATTAAACAATGAGTATCTTATTCAGGAACTGTTGCTTATAAGGAATAAAACCTGATCAAAGTAGCTCAAGTTAAAAAAAGGGAGGAGAGTGAGTTCTGACAGAAATAAAGAACAAGAACCAAAGTAATTAGCTCTAAAAGTTCTCTCTCTCCTTTAGGAGCCATTCATATTCAAATCCTCTTTCCTGCCCTCCACCCTCCCTTAGTCCCTTTTACCCTCCTGACCTAAAAAGGGATGTGAGTAGGAAGGAAATAAATGCATCTCTACCACAAATGGTTATAAGATAGAGAGTAAGGAGGACAGAAGGGCACAAGCAGAGAGTGCTGTTCCAGTTGGAAGGCAGGAGGATAACTGAGAGCTCACTGGAGTTGGGGAAGGCTTCCTAGAGGAGAAGGTGCTATTTGAGCTGGGCCCTGGTGTGAGGAGGATTTGACGCCCATGGAGAACAGAGACCAGCATGTGCAGAGCCATGGAAGAATGGTGGAAGGGGCAAGTGACTGTACTTCCCACCATCCCTCTGTCCTTGTGGAGTCATTACCTGGGTCTCTTTGGAGCAGACAGGATTCTCCAGAGTTCTATGATTTGGATCTGCAGGCTAGATAATAGGGGAACAAGGGCAGAGCAAGCAGAAAGGGATTGACTGGCAAGGGAAAAAATGGGAGAAATGCTGCCCCACAGAGATTAAAAAGCCACATACTGGGACCCAGGTAAGTAGCTTGAAGATATAACCAGGTGGCAAGAGGTAAGATTTAATACCCACTCACATGTGACTTCAGTGTCAGGCGCCTTTAACCAAGCAGTCAGACTACAGGCATGAGACTTCAGTCTGCCAATGATTTATGATTTTCCAGCTGATCACTAGAAGTAAGGAATGAATGTTTATTGGGCTCCTCTGTGCTGGGCACTATCAAATGATCATCTTGTTGGTCATACATGAAAACCCATGGAGCAGTAGTCAGGGAGCTCATGCAGGAAGTGAGTCACGTACCATCTGCATCTAGGGACCTTGATAGGGTGGGAAAGGATTCATGTGAGCATTGGCAGTGGGCCAGTGCTTTTACCTTAGTCACCTCATGTCTAACTTTATACCCAAGTCTGAAAAGTAGAGATTTTCATGTTTTCTAGGAAGGAAGCTAAGATACATATCTGAGGTCACAGGATTAGGTATTAGACCTGGGACTTACACCAAAGTTTATGTCCCTGGCACACCAGGGTCATGGGGCTAGTCCTCAAGGCAGAGTGGGTTGGTCTGGGGGCTTCCTGCACAGGGCACAAGTTATTCTGCATTATGATGATAGAAAAGCTGCTGCTCTCCCGTACCTGGGGCCTCTGCTACTTTTCCATCTGCAATACCTCTGGTCCTCAAACCAGCAATTCACATTAAATAAAGACAACCTATTGCTTCCCATAGCTCCAGATACGGCATGGGTCAAAACATATACTAGAGTCTAAATGCTACATGCAATGAAAGTTAGAAATTATAGGCCTTCCCAATAACCAGATGATGGCCGGGGAAAGCCCTGTAATTTTTAGCCAGAATCTCAAGTCTACTTTTCTGTCTATTCTCTTCATGCAGTATGGATCTTCGGTTTCTTATAGGCAACTTACCTGTTATGTGATGTTTTCCAATTTCCACAGGGTAATAATAATGTATGTCTCAATAATCTTACACTAAAGAATAAGTGAAGTAGTACTGAAGTTCCCTTATGCATTGCACAGACTGCCCAAGTATTGGGTACTATTGTTAGATCAAGCTTATGTTCAAGTTCAGGGATCTTTGTTCTACTGTAAGCTCCCCAAGGAAAGGAGGGCATCTATATGAGATGAACTTTTTAGGATCCAGTGGCAGCCTTAGCTGCAGTCATACCTAGAGACTCACTTGAACTTTCTTGCTATAGAGTGTGGTTTAGATCAGCAATGCTCAAATTTTTGTGCATCGGAATCCCTAGGGAACTGCTGCTTTTAGATCCTAGAGCTTCCCCTTTGAAGATTTTAATGGAGGTCAAAGGAGGAAAGTGATTTTTTAAAAAATCTCACTAGATAATTTTTAATTGCAGGTAAAGACAGGCTAAATGGGGCCCAGGCTCTGAGACCATGAGAGACTGCTGGGAGGATACTATGTGGGGTCTCCAGACTCCCTGGCGGAGGGGCAGGGGTAGATTCAAGGATTTCAAGGATGGGGTTTCTTTCTCCTGAAGATGATGTCACTGGGGGCCAACTCCCTGCTTTAGAGAAAAGGAAAGTGATGTCAGCTAGGAGAACAGTGGGGGAGGCCCTGTGATGTGGACAGAGTCGTGACAGGCAGACTGGCCAACCATGGCTGCTGGAGCCTGTTAACACAGCGTGTCATTCTGTCTCCTTCCAGATCGTGTTCCGCAAGATCAGCGACGTGAAACGGGAGGAGGAAGAGCGCATGAAACGGAAGAACGAGGCCCCCCTGATTCTGCCCCCCGACCATCCTGTCCGACGACTCTTCCAGAGGTTCCGACAGCAGAAAGAGGCCAGGCTGGCGGCAGAGAGAGGGGGCCGGGACCTGGAGGACCTGGACGTGGAGAAGGGCAACACCCTCACCGAGCACGCCTCGGCCAACCACAGCCTGGTGAAGGCAAGCGTGGTCACGGTCCGCGAGAGCCCCGCCACGCCCGTGTCCTTCCAGGCAGCCTCCACCTCCGCGGTGTCAGACCACGCCAAGCTGCATGCCCCGGGGTCCGAGTGCCTGGGCCCCAAGGGAGGTGGTGGCGACTGTGCCAAGCGCAAAGGCTGGGCCCGCTTCAGAGATGCTTGTGGGAAGGGCGAGGACTGGAACAAGGTGTCCAAGGCCGAGTCAATGGAGACACTCCCGGAGAGGTCAAAGGCATCAGGTGAGGCCACCCTGAAGAAGACAGACTCGTGTGACAGCGGCATCACCAAGAGTGACTTGCGCCTGGACAACGCGGGGGAGGCCAGGAGTCCCCAGGACCGGAGCCCCATCCTGGCAGAGGTCAAGCATTCTTTCTACCCCATCCCCGAGCAGACGCTGCAGGCCACCGTCCTGGAGGTGAAGCACGAGCTAAAGGAGGACATCAAGGCCTTGAATGCCAAAATGACCAATATTGAGAAACAGCTCTCCGAGATACTCAGGATATTAACTTCCAGAAGATCCTCTCAGTCCCCTCAGGAGCTGTTTGAAATATCGAGGCCTCAGTCCCCAGATTCAGAGAGAGACATTTTTGGGGCCAGCTGAGAGGTTTGTTTAAAAATGTCAAAAACAAAAACCTGCACCCCTGCTCTAGACCACACCCCACAACACATGCCCACATGACCAACAATTTTCAAAGTAGGCTTTTCCTGACAGAAAATCAAAGTGGGACCAGTGGCTTAGGCGGGCTCACGATCTCTCCTCAGAAAGAGAGGAAGCATCTTGTGCTCAACCCTGCAAGATGGCATCCACATCTGAACAGTCTTTGCACAATTCTGGAAGCAGGGCGTGCTGTCAAAAGGGTATTTTTCTTCATTTAAATTTTTTTTACTACCATGATATTTATAAAAGGTTACAATCACCAGAAAAGAAGAACCAGCCATTTAGGGATTGGCGGGAGAGTACAGAGAACCTCTTATGTATATACCATGCGGAGCTCCTTTACAGAGACCCCCAAAGACCAAGGTATGGGCAGGGACTTCCCCGCGTTCCCCAACCTTGTACAGCCTGTCTTATGTCACCATCTGTTTTCCTATGGTCACCATTTGGGACAAGGGGATCTTGGCAGATGGGGAGTACAAAGCCTTTCAAACATCTCTGCTGAAGGCTGAACAGTAGGTACAGGGATGGAGAGGGCCCTTTGGCCTCCAAGGACTCTGTTGTCTGGGTCATAGCCTGCTCCCATGGGACATTTGACAGGGAGGCTGCAGGTGGCCCTCTGGCCCTGCTCCATGCCGCAGGCCTCACTGCATAGACTACTCTCCTTCCTTCCCTTCCTGACCTCTTCCCGAGTGTTCCCATGGCATTCCTCAGGGTACGGAGCATCGGCAGGATGGGGCGGGAGCCCAGAGTTGCTTTACTAACAAAACACACACACATATGACCTCAGTAAGATGACTGTAGTAAGTGCTATGTTTATATTTTGATTCTCATGGGGATTGCCCTTCAGAAGTTTGTATTTTGTACACTGCATGGGGTCATTAAAGGACACTTGGGAGCCATGCTTGGCCTTATTTGAAAGCAACCTCTTTCCTACTAAATGAAGACAGGACCATGATAAACAAGAACACAATAGCAGAGTTTTGAGTTGTTTCAGTAACTGGTCCATGGGGGAATATCTGAGCACAGAACTGTCTGTGGGCTGTCCCAGTCCAAAGATGCTCAGGGACACTTGCTGCTTCATTAGCTGGGGTCAGGTTATTCAAGGTCTTGGGCTTCTTTTAATGGCATCAAAGAAAGGAAAGAACTGCATACCCTAAAGCGAGGTGTTAGGACACTAATCCTCTAAGCAAGCAAGGCTGGAAGTTCAGTCCTTGAGTCAGGCATCAACTAGCCCTTGTCCAGGCTGTTGACTTTTACCACACTGTCGTGACCCTCCCTGGTCCCTGGTTTTGCTTTGTTGTCAAGATTCTGAATCCCAGTGTCCCTAGGGAACCTGGTGAAGACCTGCCCTACCAAAGATATTCAGCATTTCCAAAAGGAGCCTGCCCATCCCCCTTAGTCCTGCTCAGCAGCCACAGGACTTGGATCTCACCTGTCTGTGCAGGACTCCCGGAGTCCACACAGATGGCCCTAGGAGGTCAAGGGCATGCACACATGTAGCTTTTGGCCTCAAATGGCCTCCAGGAAAGTGTAATTTCCCAAGGCCAAGTCATACCTCTCTGTGACTGGTTAAAGCTGGGTGAGCATTAGACTCACTTGAGCAGCTGCCAACTAATCCTTGGGGCACAGGCCATAAAATATCTAGAATCCTATCTGCCCCCTAAATGTTCCAGTTTGCTATTCCTCTGACATGCTCACTAACCTGCTTCTAAAGTTTAGGACCTGCTACTTTAGGGCAGAGCCCCTAATCACCCCAGCTTCAGAAACACCTGCCTAGAGATTTTTCTTTGCTTCTCTGGGGACCTGATGACAGGCCTCAATCAGCATCTCACAGCTAGCGTCGAGAGGCTCTGCCTGAGGGAGAGGGGTGTCCATTAAGAAATAGCTACCCCTTGCCACACCACAGGCCCGAGAGTCAAAGATGCTGATGAGGCTCTGAAGTCCAGACTTGCTTGGAGGGAAAGGGCTTCAGAAATACATTGTGGTACCAAAGTGAGATAATGATGGGAAGCCCAGTCACTGCTCATCTCTGGGCTACAGAGCCCACAATATAAGTTCCTGTAGATGACAGAACACCAGGAGTGTGGCTGTATCTGTTTTATTTTTCGTTTAAGGATTTTAGAACGTTAGAAAGTTGTTTTTTTGTTTTGTTTTGTTTTCAATGAAAAAACATTTCTAAATGAGCCACTCCTTATTTTCCTTTTGATGACATGTACTTGGCCACAGGCTGCTTTGTGCTACCTACCTACTCTTGCCAGGATACAACTCTGCATTCCCAAACAAGGACCACAAATTTCAGATACTGCCGACCTGCACCTTCCAGCAGAAATCATCATGTGGTGGCTGAAAAGAATTAAGGAAACCAAAGCTTGCTAGCGATTAGACCAAACGAAATGTTTGGACTTCAGGAAAATTAGAGATATTTTTACATTACTTTTCATTTTGGAGGAGACAAGCATCCAATATGTTGCACCGTTGTCCAGTAAGTGCTGGTTACCTGATCTCTACTAAACTGCTTACTCTGAATGTCATTCATAGGGGAGGTCCTGCCCCTGTCACTTAGGGCTGCCTGTTGAACATGCTCTCCCCTGCTGATGGAGTCTAAGAAACAAGATGGCATGTTCGTTCTTGGTAGAGAGTGCCAATTCCAGCAACACGTGCTGCCATCCCACAGCCAACAAAGAGCTCTTCTGCTGGTTGAGATGAAATTACCAAAGGATAGAGGCAGCCATTTGGTTGAAAAGCTCTATTCCAATACACAATTAATGCAAATACTTAATTGCATTAATGCAATGCTACATCTGCTAATAAGGCTACAACATGTCCCAAGTATTTTAAAGCTGTGCTCATTGTTTTGGAAATACATTTATTGCTTTGATCTCTTGGGCCCAATTCCTGGGTCCTGTTTTACCCTCGACCTCCTGGATCTTCTGTGTTGTTAACCATACACCAGCTCCTTTCCTGGAATCTTCCTTCTTCAAAAGTGGGAGTAGCTGGGCAAGGGGCAAAAATGCACTCCACCATCCTACCCCATGTGTCAAGCTTTATCTTCCAAATCCTTAGGTGTAAAGTGAAAGTATTAAGCCAAGTTTGTATGAGGATGCTGTCAGAATTCTTTGGGAATACTAAAGAAGATTTTTACTTCCACTTGTTGCACTGACCACATCTCACATGTACACTCTAGGACATTTTAGGAGCCCTGGTGGAGATAGAAGTTGCTGATATGTATTTGATTAACAGAATGTACTATGTTTTGCAATAAAGATGTTTAGCCTTAAGACCTCTGAATGAAACTCCAGTTGTGATGGAGCTGCCAATGCCCCTTCCTCTCCTCCCCACTACTGTTGCTTAAAGAGGAGGTCCATTGAGGGTACACTCCAGCCCCTGGATACCCTCTCCTGTAAGTCATTGTTACTGCTCCATATACTGCCTTTTCACTTGCTTCAATAAGAATTACCTTCACCAGCTCCTCCTCCACTCTGCACTGGGAGGAGACTTCCCTGTCCTTTTAGTACCAACTGCAACCATCAGAGAAAGTATCATTTTCTCACCACAGTTGGTGGTGGTGAAAAGTTTTAATGTCTACCCCTGCCCCCACACTTCAAGAAAATCAATGTGAATTTACCTGAAGCTTAAATGAGTTTCAAATGAAACTTCATTCTCATGCAAGCATATCAGACTTATTCTGAAACTTCTAAAACTGTACTTGTATACCGTGGAGGTGGCCCCTCTGCCTGCCATTCAACTTTTCTTAGATTCATTGTCTCTTTGCCGGTGATTTCTGAGTCATCCAGTGCATCCATTAGTTGTTCAATGACAAGTTCACAGATCTTGTATCAGGAGATGAACACCCCGTAGGTTAAGAAAGCAACCCCCTACCCTAATGAATGTATTCTCTTAGTATTCACACACTGTATTTATGCATTAGTTGGAGACTGTCCACATCCAACATTTCATTGCAAGGACATTTCTACTCATGAGCAGTTCATCATTCTGGGGCTTCTCCTTATATTAACGATCTTTCCATTGAGTCCTGCCAAATCCTTTTTGGTATTTTTTTTCCTTTGCATCTGTCACTTTGTCCAAATGAGCATGAGTAAGCAAGTACAAATAAGCTGATACTATTTTTGTGGTCAGCTGAGGATGCTGCCAGGAACTCCACTGTATGTCTGCAGCTTGGGAATGTTAAGAGGAACACACGGGCCCCTCCACTGATGATATTCCCTCAACATTTTTAAACAAGCACAAATAATATTTGTAAAAAAAAAAAAAAAGTTTAATTTTATTTATTATGGTAATAAACTATTTTATACATGATACTTGCTTTTGCCTTTCCTTACATAATTCTAAATCATTGAATTGGGTTTTCTGATCTAAGATGACAGAGCAAAGATGGTATTTTCTATTCCATTTCAAGATTTGGGAAGCTCTAACTTGAAAGACACCTATAATTGTGGTTTGGGGAGAACTTAAAATACTAAAGACACCAAGGTTGTGTCAAAGTGCTGCTTAGCAAGAGAATAGATATGAAGGTGCTTAGCTACATTGTCTTGAGGTAGAGCTGCATCTGCTTTACATGTGTACAGAGATCACCTTTAAAATATATGTCTTAGCAACTTCTGTTGCTATAAAAAGAACTTATACTGAAATTTCTAAACATAAGAAGTTGATCGATGCTAACAGTTCTGGAAGCTGGAAGGTTCTGGAAGTCCATGACAAGGTGGCCACATATGGTGAGGGCCTCGTGCCGCTTCATAACATGATGGAAATTGGAAGGGCAAGTGGATATGTGCCACCAAGATGAGGCAGGCTTGGTTTATGACAAAAATTAACCCCATTCCACAAGAAAGGTATTAATCCCTCTTAACCATCTAGTCACCTCTTAAAGGTTCTACCTCCTAACAATGCCACACTGGCATCAAAATTTTAAGCCACAGCAATTTGAAATCACTGAAATTTGTGTGACATTAATTTAACACATTGAAAGTTGAACTGCCACTGAGAAGTTACCTTTTTCATTTTGAACAATTAAGATCAAAATGTATACAAAATATTAATGCTTCCCTGCCTTTTAAAATGAATGAAGAGTTTATAACTCAATCTTTATAAATGACTCAGTGTCAATAATACAAGTTCTGGACCTTGCTCTACTTCATTGATAGCTTCAAGAGCTATTAAGGTAGAAGACTTCTTATCCTAAACTAAATAGTCCTACACACCGACATGGTTTCAGTTCTGCTATTATTTTAATAGGTATCGTTTCTTGCTCATGGCAAGACTCCACAATACTGCCTATCTGAGTTCTTATTTAATACCCAATGGACCACATTTCAAAAATGGCACTTCTCCTTTAACAGACAATGTAACTTAATTCAGGGATGAGGAATCTATGACACACAAGCTAAACTCAGGCCTCTCTGCTTCATCTCCTAATGCCACAGTATGAATCTAGTATTTTTAATGATTTTCCCCAGTCCCTATTAAATTACCATGCAGAACAGCATAATGAAAATAATTCAATGGTGATATTAAAATTGCAAATGATTGACATTAATCTCAAAAGTGTCACCTAATAGATGCACTGAACATCACAATTTTTTAGTTGTCCTTAATGGTGACAAAATACTATCTTTGTGAATGATTTTTGTAATTAATCAAAAGGATTAGTAATATAGAACACATAAACTACATTTTTGGGTGTCCAATGGGATTCAGCTATTTTAAATGAAGGCTTTTTTTGTTTTGTTTCTAAACAAATCATTTCTCTGAAGACAGGCCTCAGAGGCCTGTACTGAGAGTACTACACTGAGAAGCCCAGTCCTGTTGATCTGGCTTCTTATGTTGGCCACACTGAAGCAAGCCTTATTGTTCGGATATGTCCTGGTGTGTCTGTTGTAGTCAGCTTTTTCACTGCTGTGACTAAAAGACCTGACAAAAACAATTAGAGAAGGAAAAGTTGATTTGGGGCTCACAGTTTCAGAGGTCTCAGTCCACAGACAGCTGGCTCCATTACTCGAGGCTCAAGGTGAGACAGAACATCATGGCAGAAGAGTGTGGCAGAGGAAAGGAGCTAAACCCAGCTCACAAAATATAAACTCCAAAGGCAAGTTGCCCCCAGGGACCCACTTCCTCCAGCCACACCCTACCTGCTTCTAGTTACCACCCAGTTAATCCCTGTTAGGGGATTCATACACTGATTGGGTTAACACTCTCATAACCCAATCATTTCACATCTAAACCTTCTTGCATTGTCTCACACATGAGCTTTTGGGGGACACCACCTAATATCTAAACCATAACAGCTCAGTGCAAAAGCATTATATTATGGCCAATTTCTGATATTTAGTCAAGCAAAGTAAGCAGTCTCAACTTGTCTAAGAGGATCTCCCCTCTCCACACCCACACTACATCGCTATTTTCCTGGTACACAGATCATCATATGTCTGATACATTTCTCTCTCGAGGCCAGAAGTCATTAACAGAACAAAGGTTTTGGGCTGTCACCTCCAACAAATTAATCTGAAAACAATACTTTCCTCTTTTGTGGTTCCAAGAATTAATCAGAATGATGGAGGTTTCACTGACCTTCAGGTGTCTTGCTTCCCTCCTTGGGTGTCATCTTGGCAGTAAAGTGCAGAGTCAGGGCTTGCCCATAGAGCCAGGTTGAGGTCAGAAGATCCTGGGACCGGAAGTGACCTTGGGATCTCGTCTATTCTCTTTCCTATGCCCTCCTGAAGTTGCCCAGGGCTAGTGACACATCTGATGTTCCTCAGCTGAACAGCCCTGCATGCCCAGCCACCTCAAGGGTCTTTCTTTAAAGAAACTCCAGGATTTTAGTTCATATCATGTAGAAAGAAGTATTGTCATTTTCGCATTACAGTTGGGGATCAGGAAAAGGTTAAAGAAAACAGTAGTACTAGATAACAATACATTGGTTAACCAGGCTTCAAATAGAGAGTTAAACACAGTAATCTTACTAATTCCCAAGAACCATCCTGAATCACAGCATAAAAGAAATTCAGGATTATTACTTTCAAACACATCTACTGTTTTGTCCAGTATAGTTTAGTGAATGACTAAATGTGTTTTTATATAAATGGTCTTTTTGGAAGACCTCAAAATCTTTTATATTATTTACATACCTACATATATTAGACACTTCCCTACAATTATTTTTGTACTTTTTCTTAGCAAGCCCTTTCCTTCCAAGTAAACTTCAGCCACACTCCTTCCAGGTGACCACAAATCCTGACACAGTGGTCCTCTAAGTTCTACTGCATTCCCCCAGGCTCATTCCCTTGTTAAAACTTCTCAGCACCCTGGAATCTCCTGCTGTGTGTCTTCTCCTTTACCCAGCCAGCTGTGGAATCTACTGATGCCAGGTCTGCATACCCCTCTGTTCTGTCCTGTTTCGACTAATACGCTGTGCCCATGCCAGCTCATCAACGTCTGGTTCCCTCCCATCTCTCTTCTAATCAGAGCAGCTAGGAAGAAAGGGAATCAACAAAAATGACTAGGAGTTTAATTCTCACCAAGTTGATAACCACAGCCAAGACCCCAGGGCAATACCATATAACAAATGAGAGACACTAGCTAGGTTCAAGTGAACCTTCACCTAACTGTCACTCAATGACAATCCATGCACTTGGGATGATACTAATTCTCCCAAAATTAGATATATTATGGATTCAAATTTTAAACCTTCAATGTCTGCTCCACAAATAAATCCAAAGTCAAACAAATATTCTAAGCTACTTGGGGATATTGCTAGCCTGTCCAGCATTTTTTGTGGAGTGACGTAAGTGTGCTAAAAGTTTAAACATTTTCCTCAAAAATACTCTAATTCTAGAAAAATGTGAATTACCTATGTAGCATAAAAGACTCCATTTTATTTGAATCAAAATGGGGCAACATACACCAGTGAACATGAACTACTGAGTAGGATGGTGACTGGCGACCTGGGTGGAGAATGGAGACCACGGGACGCCATCCTCATCTCTTGTGACTTGCCCAGTGGCACCTAGCTATGGACACACTGATTCTCTGGTTTTCATACTTCTGCTTCTTTATTGGAAAACATTATTTGTCAGAGGAACTACCATACTTATATATCTCTACAAACCTCAGGAATGAATAGTCAAAGGTAGATTATCCTAATGAAATTCAAGTCACAGGGCTCCTTGGGTACAGACTCCCTGGAATGCCACAGGACTGCCTCCATCTTCTTTGCATAGGTCAACAGAAACAGCTGTGTCTTTGTCACCTCCTTGCTAAGGAGCTGATGTGTGAAAGTCAAACTCTACTTCTGGTTCTAGAGCCCACAATGTAGGTCATGGGAAAGGGGTCATCAAAATGTCAATAAAATGTTTCAGAAATACTATGCAGGGGAGGACACGCCTATCACTCACCAGGATTTCTGTGCTCCATCAAGAAATATCCCTTCCAGGAAATTCTTGGTAAAGGAGAAAGAACTCAAAGGGTCAGTGGGGCTGGGTTTTAGACCAAATTGTTGCCCTGTATAGCTAGGCAAGATGATCTGCTGCCTTGGACCTCAGCTTACCCAACAGGAAACTGACAGTATTTGGAAGAAAATCCCTAAGGCCAAGAAGCCAGAAGATAGTCTGGTTGCAAAGTTTCTATGAGAGCTTAAGCTGCCCGTCTTGGAGTGAGGTATCTTCAACAGAAGATGAGCAGGAGATAATGCCTTGGAGATTATCTTGGAGTAGGAGATCATGGTGAAGTACCATTTGCTTGGGAGGTTGGCCTGGGCCTGGCAGCACTAGTTCATGGTGTATGTCTGTGCCCAGGCAATGCCCACGTGGGAATAGCAGTACAGGAATCCCAGGACAGAGAGGGTCACCCACGGCCAGCCTGTAGGGAGAGGACAGAGATAGAAGAATGGTCAGAAGTTTTGGGACAGGCCCTCCCACATGAGCAAACTGTCCCCTGGGGAGAAGGCAACGTGAGAAACAGAATAGGCATTGTTTTACACCAGCTCTTCACCTCCTAGAAAGTGTTCTTGCTGGAACCCCAGTAAGCAGAGCCCCACATTCCCACAGGCTCAGCATAAAATGAGGGGTGCCTATGACAAATGCAAACGCTTAGAACAGGGCAGGCTTTTAAAGAATATGTACTTAGAAGACTAAAGCTTTAGATAATCAAAACCAAAAAAATAAAAAATGTTCATGAAACCCACAATAAATCTCAAAATATAGATTGACCATTATATTGAATTGAGTGGCATTTGTATGTACCCAGAAAGCAAAACTCCAGTTTAGCATTTGACTTCAAAACTCAAACGCTTTTAGTGACTCCTTCTACAAATATTTGTCTTAGACTATCTGTTATCTTCTTTCTTCATCTTTTGAAATTATTATCTGTTTCTGCTGGGCATTTGTTTTTAATGACCTTCATGTCTTCTACATATTTCACTTGTTCAAACTTTGTTTGGGGATTTTGGAGAGCAAGAGATACCAAAATCAAAAGACTCAGTCTCGTGTTAAAGGCACTCTCATTCCATCTTGGGAAAGAAACACACACAGTAGGATTTATGATTCAGTTTCCAGAGCACATTTAAACTGAGTCAGTTGGGATGAACAAGAGTTTTTTGGGTGGAAAGGAAAAGGGACAAACTACCAGGCCATCCCAGGAAGGGGCAGGGGTAGGAATACCAGAGAAAATGT
Organism: Tamias sibiricus; assembly: GCA_025594165.1. Classification (NCBI taxonomy): domain Eukaryota; kingdom Metazoa; phylum Chordata; class Mammalia; order Rodentia; family Sciuridae; genus Tamias; species Tamias sibiricus. Next base: position 43,417,241 of record CM046669.1, on the reverse strand, counting down.
GTTACATATATACAATGGAATATTACTCAGCCTTAAAGAAGAATGAAATTTGCTGGTAAATGGATAGAACTGGAGACTATCATCCTAAGTGAAATAAGCTAATCCCAAAGAAGCAAAGGCCACATGTTCTCTCTGATATGCTAACATGCAATAAGGGGAGTGGGGAGGGAACACCAGAAGTAAACTTAATTAGACAGAGGGGAATGAAGGAAAAGGACAGGGGATGGGAATAGAAAGACAGTAGAATGAACCTGATATACAAGTCCTATGTTTATATATGAATCCATGAGCAGTGTAACTCCACATCATGTACAACCACAAGAATGGGAAGTTATACTCCATGTATGTGTGACATGTCAAAATACATTCTACTGTCATGTATAACTAAGGGGAACATATAAAAAAATTTTTAAAAAAGAGGGACCCATTCTGCCTGGGGGTCCTTAGATGTCTCTCCACTGTGGCTCAGGCACAGAAGTCAGGGGACTCGACAACATGAGCTCCTCGGTGGGCTCAGGAAGCAGGATGAAGGGGGAAGACTTTGGACACAGGAAGCACTCCTGGACTTCAGCTGTGTTTGGGGTGAGACATCAAGGGGCATGTGGTAAACAGAGAGCCCAGAGACCAGCTGCAGAGGTGGGCTAATAGGGGTGTTTCATTTGCACAAAGCTGAGCCTAGGGCATTTCACAGTTATGCTTGACCACTGTGCTTATCAGGAGATGACCCTACACCTAGAATTAGGAGGAGGAATGGCCCCAATACCAACCAGAGGGGGGTGTAATCACATTTAGTGTGTACCATAGGCAGGCCCTGAAAGTTCTCCCTACTCTTACTGTATATGCCATCCAGTTAAAAGACTCAAAACCCTGACTATACTATGCAACCCTGGTCGACACCAGCTTTCCCAGAAAAATGACGAAAAGAAAAAAATTCTCTAGTCACCTTTCCACACCATTCAACCAACACTTCATGTCCGGCCCTGTCCTGAACCCTAACATCACCCTCTTTTTGGTTGCCTGTAGGCACGAGGTTTGACTGAGGTAGCTGCTACCCAAGAACTAATGTGGCCCAGGCAGGTGGAAGTGGCCTTTGGGCAGAGCCTCCTCCCTCAGGGCTCCGATGAGGACAGAATACCAAAACTAAAAAGCAAATGGGATGGGCCATCATTCTGGCAACTTTCCCAGACCCACTATGATGAGCAGTCACACAGCCTTGTCAGTCATAAGAAAATGATGTTGTCAAAAAGGGTTCTGTTCTGACTAAGGAACACTGACCTCTCCCTGCTCAGTCTTCATGATCTCGCTCCTCACCCAGCCTCCCACTTTCCAACCCCCATTCCTCACACTGAGCAGCCCCTCGACACACCACAGGCACGTGTGCACGCTCCATGCCCCTCCAAGATGACTCATGCAGCCTGATGAACACTGCAGCACTGGTCAAGGGAAAAGAGCCTTCTTAAAAGGGTACTTTACAACTGAAACCCTCCACATTCTCAGCACATTCAAGGTTGAGTCCCTAGAATCAATGATACGTTTTAACTTCCTACCAGGTTTTTGATACCAGGACAAAACAAGCTCTAAATGAGTGATGAGTTTTAACAGATAGTACCTAGCCAGCATTGAAGATATTATGAACAGGTTTCCAGCAAGTCAGACCACAGTTGCAAAAGACGGGGTAAGATAGTTAAGATGGATTATGTAACAAACATAGCTAAATGCACATAAATATGATGTACAGCACAACAGTCTCTCTTAAAAAGACCAATGTAGGTGGAAGAGTTAATAGGATATAGATAGTTGTATAATGATATAGTTAATAGGATAACAAGGAATTGTTCAATAAATACAGCTAATGAGCACCAGGGAGGACACAGAGGTAAATAACTAGATCTAAGAGAAATTAAGCAGTGTAATTTATTTGAAGTTATCATGACTGAGCAATTTTCTGAGCAATTAAATCAGTCTGAAAGGTCTGGAAAGACAAAAACTCAGATACTGAAGAAAAAGGCCATTGTCCCACAGAGGTACAAGAAGTCCAAGGGCGTGTCTTCTGTAAAGTGAGGAATAATCAGAACAAGAAGTCTGATGAGCTGGGTGTGGTGGCGCAAGTCTGTAATCCCAGAGGCTTGGGAGGCTGAGACAGGAGGATCGTGAGTTCAAAGGTGGCTCCAGCAACTGCAAGGTGCTGAGCAGCTCAGTGGACCCCGTCTCTAAATAAAATACAAATTAGGGCTGGGGAAGTGGCTCAGTGGCCATGGGTCCCTGAGTTCAATCCCTGGTACCACCCCACCTCCAAAAATAAAAATAAAAAAGAAATCTGATGAAAAACTTTGTTTAAAATACAATGTTGACAATGAAAACCCACTTTTCTGTATAATTATTATGCACCAATAAAATGTTTTGAAAAAACAAAACATACCAAAGGCAATGTTTTAAGATGGTGCAGCCACATTATGGATACTCCTTTAAAAATTAAACATAGGATTACGAAACACATACCCAAAAGCATTGGCAGAGGAACTAGGAGAGAGGGTCATACACCAATGTTCACAGCACAATTATTCACAACTTCCAAAAGGTAGAAACAACCCAAGTGTCTATCAATAGATGAAAGGATACACAGAATGCGGTATATATGTACAATGGGACATGGTGGCGCACGCCTGTAATCTCCGCACTTGGGAGGCTGAGGCAGGAGGATCGCGAGTTCAAAGCCAGCCTCAGCCATGGCGAGGCACTTAGCAACTCAGTGAGACCCTGTCTCTAATAAAATACAAAAAAGGGCTGGGGATGTGGCCCAGTGGTCGAGTGCCCCTGAATACAATCCCCGGTACCCAAAAAAAAAAAAAAAAAAAAAGTAAATTCTATCCCGTGTTACAACATGGGTGAACCTTGAAGATATCACAGTAAGTCAGACCCAAAAGAAAAAATCCGTAACTCCACTTGTGTGACTTTCCCAGAGTACTCAAATTCACAGGGAATTTCCAGCCATGATCTAGAAGGTTAAGAGGAACAGGAAGCTAGTATTTAAAGGGTACCAAGTTTTAGTTTTGGAAAGTGAAAAAAGTTCCAGGTATGGAAGATGGTGATGGCTGAATAACAATGAGAATATACTTCAGGCCCCCGAAATATACCTAAAATTGGTTAAAAATGTATTATACATAACATAAAAAATACAAAACAAAAATTATGCTAAAAGAAGCCCTTAACAAAATAATCCATTTACATAAAATGCAAACTCCTTAATAACCACCAAAAAACATCAGTGGTTACATGGAGCTGGGTCAGAGACAGGAACCTTCTGAGATGAGTAAGATTTTGTATCTTGATTGTGGGAATGGTGTATACAAGTGGCAAATTCATTCCATTGCATGCCTCAAATGGATGCCTCTAACTGTGCATTGTTTAATTTTTCATAAAGCTGACATTTAAAAAAAAATAAAGGTAGCATTGGGATATTAGCTTGTGCCATTGCGACAAATACCTGAGAAAAACTTAAAGGAGTAAAGATTTATTTTGGCTCACATTTTCAGAGGTTTCAGTTCAATGTCAGCTGACTTCATTGCTTTTAGTCTTCTACGTAGTGAGGCAGAAACATCATGGCAAAGGGCATAGCAGAGGAAAGCTGTTCACCTCATAGCAGCCAGGAGGCAGAGAGAGACACCAGGGACAAGAAATATCCTTGCAGGGCGTGCCCCCAATGACCTACTTCCTCCCCCATAGCCTATTCACCTATCAATGGATTAATCCACTCATGAGGTCAGAACCCTCATGATCCAATAATGATTGGAATGAATCGACCTCTGAACACTGCTGCACTGGGGACCAAACCTTCAACACATGAGCCTTTGAGTGACACTGCAGATCCAAACCATAAGAGGAACGTTCGTTAGCAAATCACAGACTTGCAGCATTGGGCTGCAATGTCCTGGGCTGTTTATGACCCCAAAGCATTCAAGCAGAAGATATAAAAGAACACAATTCATTTTTTTTTTAAGTGATGACATGTCTTCAGTCCAACTCCCTCCAGGGAGGGGGACTGAGTATAGGACCAAATATGGGGCTCCTTTAATCATGCCTTCTTCCACTGAGGCCTTGAAAGAGGAGGAGAACCAGAGAACTCCTTCTTCACTATGCAAATGGGTTCAGCTGAGAAAAAGCTGCGACTGCTGAATCAGCACAAACCCCTATCCCATGAAGAAATCAATCCCTCCTAATAAGAGTTGAGTTAACCAAGTTGCTGAAGTGTGCAGGAGCCATCAATTACCCCATCAAAGGTTCACTCCTCTGTCAAGTTGGGCAACACTCCTGAGGCCTGACTGTCATCTTGGCTCTCACAGGGCTTTTTCAAAGGCCATACCCTACTGTCAACCATTTCTACAAGAAATGGCTTATAATCAGCTTATGAATAGGCTTTGCTGGGACACCTGCTTCCTGCCTAGCCTCTCAGCCACCTAGCACCACAGTCTCTGTCCACATGCAAAGAGTTTACAAAGACTAAGCGCTCTACTGTAGAGTTTACAAGGATTACGCAATCTTGGTTACTTTTCACAACACTCTGAGGTTGAAATTACTGTTCTCATTTTAAGAGGAAGAAGTAGAGCCTCATGAATGTAAATAACTTATCATGGACCACACAGCTAGCAGATTCCAGAACTGGTTTAAACCCAATGCGGATATGCTTGCCCAAAGTCACACTGCCTGAAAAGGACCCAGAGTTCATATCCCAAGTCTAGGGCATCAGGTTGAATCCTATTTGGAGATTTATCTGAAGAATGTCACTCTTCTTTTTTTTTTAAACCTACCATCAACTCTGACTTAGCTTCATCTTCCATCCTCCAAACAAGTTTTCCAGCCAGAGGCTCCAGTGTCCTGCTGCCCATTGTACCTCTAGCTCATTAACTGCTCAGTAAGCACCCGGACGGTGTATAGATCTTCTTGAGGATTGAAGAAAAAGGTAATGCTCCTCCCATCTTGGCTCTTGGGTACCCACAGCTGGACTGATAGACCAGTTTCTGGTCCTCTGGAATAATAACATCACCCAGTGACTCACAGCCATTCTAAGAAAGGAAAAGAGGAGCTTCTCATGACTTGCAACACACAGGACGAGACACATGCCTAACAGCTAATTGATGCAGCCATCAGAATGCAAAGGAAACAAGGATCACCTCCCGAAACAAACTCTCCTTGGTTGAAGCATAAGTTTGCAAATGTGAAGGACATACACTATGATTACGATATGCCACCAACCTATCCATTCATGTTCTGGGGAATGCACAGACATATGTTACAGTCCACATTGCCATTCTGTTAAGACCAAAGTGAGGCTGATGAATTGTGACCTCCAGAGAGCCTTTGTGAATAAACTGTCTCAGCGACACCTGTCTTGTAGGGAAACAGAATGAAGATTTTAGGAAACGCTGCAGAAGAGGGAATCATGGAACTTGGTGACTGATGGATTTGGGAGCCAAAGAATAGATTCCCTCTTGCTGACCTTGAGCACAGGCTCAGATGATTGGTATCCTCACGGCTGACTATACTGCTATGCTGCCTAAGAGCTAATGAAAGCCTCAGTCCCAGCCTCTCCCTTATCATTGCTCTTGATATGAGAAAAAGAAATGATGTCTGAGGTCTCAAGTACCTGTTCCTGCATCAGACCCCAACTCCTAGGGCAACTGGCTCAGGTCTAGAAGACACCCCCACCATTGCCCTGGCATTCTGCACCATCCCACCAGGTCCACTACCATCATTCCATTAATTATTCAGATAACTTTTAGGCACACTGCCTTTATTAAAATTGCTGGCTCCTGACAGCACTTTATGTTTAACAACGTTCAGATATGGTGAGGGGAATTGATAAAGTGCTTTATTTAAATCATATTTACTCCAGTAGCTGCAGCCAGGAGATATTCTGGAGCCATTCATCAAATGGTCCTAAGCCTGAAGCCCTTCTACCAGGGCTAGCTGAGAGTTTTAATTTTAATAAAGCAATAGGGCAGGAACCTTTTCCCGTCAGTAGGGCTGGCTACCTTATTAAAGGATGGGCATGGGGAGGATACAGCTGCCCAGATATCCAAGCCTATAAATTGGTAGGCCCGTTTCTAAACAGATGGGGATATGGACAAATTCTGAGGCATGGGCTCTTGCTACTTTAGGATTCTACTAAAAGTTTCTGACCTTTACGTAAGTTACAAACCTGGGACTCAAGCCGAGGTTTCTAGGCCTGAGTTTTCAAAAACTCTGCTCTTTTATGTCCTGAGAAAGGAAGACTAGGTGGTTCTTGTGTGTTTAGAACTAAAGCAGGGAACCTATTCTAGGGTGCAGTCTAATAGTCTGTTCCAGCATCACTGGGAAGGCATGCTAAACCCAGATTACAGAGCCCTACCCCAGAGTTTCTGATGCAGCAGGTCTGGGCAGGCCTGAGAATGTGCATTTCTAACGGGTTCCCTGGTAACGCTGCTAATCCAGGGGTCACACTTTGGAAACCACTGTTCTAGGAGAACCTGAAGAAAGTCAAGGGAAGGGCTTTCTAATGACAGAGCTGTTAGTAGATGGCACTCTCATGAGCAGAGGAGATTTACTGAGCATCATATATTGCCAGGTACTTTGCCTGGCACATTTCAGTCTCACAACCTCCTTATCAGGTAGGTATTATTAGCTCCATTTCTTAGTTCTCATAGATGTGGAAATTAAGGCTCAAAGGAATAAAGTCACTTTCCCAGGATCTAACAGCTAATTATCATCAAGCTATACTTGAACTCGAGGCTGTGTAACTCTAAAGCACACTTGGCCACCAAAGCTCAGAAAACTGTTGCTTTGGGTCACCTGATGGTAAGACCCAAACCAGGTCCCTGCCTCCTGGCCGGGTCTCTCTTCCTTTAAATCCCCAGCCTGTAAATCTCATACCATTCCCCTACTCCTGGTGATCATCCCATAACAGGTAGGAAGCAACATGTTTGTATTTTCAGACCTCAGCCATCACTAATTCTCTTGGGTCAGCCCATCTCCTGGGGCCTCTATTTCTCTATGTAAAGAGATAGAAGAAGCATGGGTGGCCATGCTTACATTCTTTGCCTTGGTTACTGCTTAATTTAGAGCAGGGGCATTGCAGAGCATGTTCCCAGTATCTGGATGACCCTTTATTAAAACTGCCAAAGCACAATTCTTTGGGCCCTGATACTGACCGAGCCTCAATAGGAGATTCAGCAGGGAGATGGAGAAAGCAGGAAGCTGGGGTCGCCCTCAGGGAGCTTGCTCGGTTCTGCACGAGAGTCCCTTGCTAGGTGCCATGTGCACATTATAACCAGCACCAATAGTGGTCTTTAATAAATCACATTGTTCACAGTCAATTTCACATCCTGATGAAGCCAACCTCCGCCGCATTTTTCATCCTTCCCCAGCTCCCTCTACAAGCCCTGCAGGCAGACGCTTAGTGAAGCACTCACTGCCATCAAGTAAAATCATTTCACATGAAATTGAGGAAGCGGGAAGAATAAGCCAGAGCCACTTTTCTTATTCTGACAGCACAAGCAGAAGGTGGTGCTGGAAAATACATATTTTCTCTCTTTAGGATCAATGGGGTGGGGGTCCTATTTCCCACAAAATTGTCCTCTGCAGTTGGTGCCACCGCACAACTTCAGCCACTGGGGCCAGAGGCTGCACAGTAGGAACATTGTTTCCCCAGATGTTTCTCTTTTTTAACTTGGGTTTCTAATACAGCCTAATTAGGACTATGCTTCATTGGTAATTCATGACATGCCATATAACACAGCAGATGCTGCATAGCAAAAGAGCTAAGAAAGCCACTTTCCTCAAACAAAGGGGCAGTGCACTGTGAGTCAGGCTCCTTACCCTGACAACCACTCACCCACACCTGGATAGCAGCCCTCCCTTATCTGCAGGGCATACATTCTAAGATCCACAAGGGATGCCTGAAACTGTGGATAGTACAGAATCCTATATATGCTATTCCTTCTATATATAATATTTATAGATTAGACACCATAAGAGATTAATTAATTGGATCCTGGATGCTGGGTAGGAAGCATATACAGTGTGAATACAGGTACAAAGCAAGCTGGCACAGGATTTCATCATGATAGTCAGAAGAGCACACAATTTAAAACTTGTGAATTGTTTATTTCTATAATTTTCCATTAAGATGTTTGGACTAAAATTGACCAGAGGTTACTGCAATCTCAGAAAACAAATACATCCAAGATGGGTCTATTGTATTTACCTACTGTGTGCTTAGCATTTAGACAGGCAGCCTCAATTCTTGTCACAGGCACAGTCTGTACCTTCATTTGAGGCCTTACGAGAATGCCACTGAAGCCTGAGGGCAGACCAAGAACACCAAAGCATTCCACCCATAGCCTAAGTTCACGTCACTGCTCTATGATCCAAACATGGAGATGACAAAAGGCATGGAGGAAACAGGATGAAGACAGGATTCTCAGGACCTGAGCAGGCTGGGATGATAGGCTGACACTAATATCTAAGATAAAAATTGAACAAGATTAAAAAAGAAGAAGAAGAAAAGAAAACAGCTGAACTTAGCACTTTTTGCTTCTAAATCCACCATACAAAGGTGGAATTGGCAGAGGTCTGAGAAGCACATTACAGGAAGAGTGGCTGACATATCTAGTGACATTTTCCTGGAAACACAACGACTATGGAGAAGAGAAAATGGCTGGCCCCAAAACATAGACATCTACCCCTGGCGGAGAGCTGAGAAGACAACTGAGCACAGAGAGGGCAGGGGTAAGAGGAAGGAACAGGCGCCAAGGGGGCAAAGGGACACTTTGCCAGCTGAAGCACTCTGACACTGAAGCCAACTCAAGAGAGTGAGCTTCCTGTTCCTGGGAGAACATGGGCAGGGACAGGATGGCCAGTGAGCCACAACACAAAGACAAAGACTCTTCCTTTAGATCAGAAGTAGAACTGATAGAGCCGGCTCTAGGAGCCCAAGAATCTGCTGCCTTATTCCCAGGTGACTGGGACCAGGGCATGCATGGTAAATTGGTCAATGAAAAAACAGATATGTGTTGTTAATTCAGAGTACTCATTTAGAAGACTGCCAAGCCTTACTTCAGATAACTAAAAATCATGATCGTGGCAAAGACCATGAACAAGAAACCAAACCCCATATGTCCATTTGGCCTCCACTTGTCCAGCCTGTGGGACACTTAGTCAACTGGCAGAAGTACCCACAGTCTAGGCATCATCAACTCCTGTGGATGTGCCTGGGGGGAAGAGGCATCTGGCATTTACTGATGATCACCTAGACTAAGCAACAGACAACAGTGCAGGAACGCATTCCACTCACCCCAATTCCTACCAACACCAAATCAATCTGCCAGGAGTGGAAAGGGGGTGAGGGGGCAAAGAGAAAGAATAATTTGTGTATCTGAAAGGTGACATCAGCAAGTGCATCTGTAATGTTCTTCTTCTAAAGCTGTTGTGAAAGAATTCCAAATTACTTGACTTGAATTTTGAAGCAAAGAACAGAATGATAAGACCAAACTCGCAGCAGCAGCAGCAGCAGCAGCTGGGAGCTCCCAGAGCTCTCAGAAGCCACTGTGGGCTGTGAAGGCCAGACACCACTGGGACAAGGAAGGAAATGTTCCTGCCTGCTGTCAAAGATGGCTTTGTTCTTACCTTGCTGCACCCACTTGCTTTGTCTGCAAAAATCTATTTTGCTCATCAACATGCTGAGAAGCATGATCAGTTTGACAGCTGGAGGTATCAGGGAACAAGACTTAAATCTATAAGTATCTTCCAGTGCCTGCTACCAGGCAGTCAGGCCCACCTCAGGCCTCCCCTGCTCCTACAGGCTGATCACAGGCAGGCTGGCTGTGCCTGGGGTTCAGCTGGAGTCTCTTTGGTGTTGATTAACCACTGGAGCCTCCCCTTGTCTTGCTCCAGAGGAACTTAACAGAAGCACAGAACAGTTTTGAGATGAGTTCAGAAAAATATGGTTTGAACATTTATAAATGCTATTTGGAAAAGGCATCTCATCTCCTAGGTTCTGGAGAAGAGCCTCCTAGCTCAGGGGATGCTATGATGGGGGCACTGTCCACAACTGCCTCTCCAGCTTCTGGCTCACAGGCAGCAGTGGGCACATTCCTCAGGAGCAATGAGCACTCAGGCAGTCCTGGTCATCAGGAGGCGGCAGCACAGGGACAGGTTGGCTGGGTGTCAAGGTATCTCTGTTAAAGAGGCATCAGATTTGCCCAGGGATGGAGTGAGGGCTCCTATGTCACTGTCCACAGGAGGGAAATGACCCTACAGGGCCCTCCCATCAAAGCCACTTACCCCAGAGACCAAGGGATTTGCTTAGAGTCAGAGGTGCTGACACCATAGCTGCTCTTCCCCAGATTAACCCACTTCCACAGCAGAGCATAGGTTAGGGAGCCATGTGGGAGCTTGGCTGCCTGGCCCTGGACAGTAGCCACGGTCACTGCTGTTGTCATCTCAGGCCACATGGGAATCAGGGGACTAATGGGGGAACTTTGCTCAGCTCAGCCTGAGAATAAGTAAAAGCTCATGCACATGACTGTAGACTCAAACAAGGCTGGCCAATTCCAAGTGCCACACCTAACCAGGAGCACTGTCATACACAAGCCACTTCCAAGTCTAGAAAGGGTCCACTCTTTGGGCATGCAGATAATCCAACATTCACCCTGGAAAAAGGCAACAAAGTCACATAGAGAGGGAATTACACTTATGCCACATCACTCCATAAGACAAAATGAGGCCAGCAGGTGAGTTTTGAGAGGCAGATTTTCAAGAGGTTACCATGAAAGAGAACCTATAATGTTTAGAGCCTCCACGTGAGTAGGCATCTGAGTTCCCAGCACTCAGCTTTGAGGCAGTTTGAGCAACTCTTCATTAGGAAGGACTTCCCGAAAAATGTCTATCTCTGATGGGAGGCTCCTCCTTAGGCCCTTCTAATTCTAAGAAATCATAGTCCTAAAATATTCACATCCTCCAGTCATCTTCCCTTCCCCAGGGAAGTGCATGATAAGACAAGCACGCATCCTGAGGGACCACTTGGTCAGGTGGGGGTGGGGGTACCCCATCATGGAACAGAAGGCAGTGTTCCAGCACACTGCAGCAACGTCAGAAAAACACAGCAAAGTTTTAGTGACGTGCTTATGAGGCTATCTACCTGATGTATACGATGACTCACACACTTTTTTCAACTCGGGTGACAAAGACATTTTTGTGCCTAAAAGACCTCACACTGACGGAACACTGTGTTCCCCTTTGGCTCTCTGTTCTGGATGATGTCCCCAAGGGTGGGTCTGCTGGGGACAGCAGGCAAATACTGCCAGATGTACCACACCAGTTGGGAGTGGTGCCCCTCCAATTCCTTTGGGCCCCCCCTACCTCCCTGGGCAGCCTGGATTTCCTAATCATCTAGGAGACTCTGCAGGAGTAAAAACTGGGCAATCTGAGACACACTCGCAGGGAAGTTTTTTTCTTCACCTGCTACCTTGCTTGGAATCCAATACCTGGAGCCAGTTGATCACGGGGGCAGAGAAGACAGAACAGAGGGTGGAGGAGAAGTGAATCCCAAGCATCTGGGCAGAGGCTCATTCGTGTTCTCTGTGGAGCACTGGCACCTCTCGCTTCCCTGTACTGCCTGTTCAGAGAGCACAGGGACAGGAAGGCTGAGATTCTTCAGGAAATTTTCCCCAGCTGTTTAGTCTCTTCTGGTAGTGTCTACATGGGGTTAACTGTTGGCCTCCAGGGAAGGGGTCTCGGCTGCTGCAGCAGCATCTGGTTGATGTTTGTGACCTCAGAGCACAATATTTATATGATGGACTCCTTGTAGGGTTTCCAAATACTCCCTTGGTTGTGGGTCACTTTGGGGCGTGGAACCAGCCCTCCATCTGCTCTCTGATTGTGCTCAAGTGACAGGCAATGTCTGCAAGGGTCAGCTATGTGGCCTGGATCTGCCCAGTTTTTCCTAATGATGTCGCAGCACCTGGAACTTGAGGTCATGGCCCCAGAAGAATTTGTGACAGTCCCCCTTTGCATGTCCCTAGTCCATTTCTGACAATATCCACAATGCCAATTTAGGCTGGGGGAAGCTTTGCATTCAGAGCCTGTCACCTCCCCTTCCTAGAGGCTGCCTGGTTATTCATAGGGAAGATGTGGCTCCGTTCTTGCCATTTGGCTAGGAAGGATCCGAGATTAATCATTGTTGTTATTCTTATCATTGAACATTTACTGAGCTCCTACTACATACAGGGCACTAGGTTACATGCAGGGGAGACCAGAGAGAGTAAAATGCTGACTTACACTTAGACAAGAATTAGATATGAAAAGACAAATCATGACCCCAGGGTGTTCCCACTGTGAATGAATGAAAAGTTGCTGTTCAACATTTCTTAGCTTTCCCCATGTGCTGAGTGCTATGCCAAGGGTTGGGAGTCTGGAAAGGGAAGAGCCGGCTTCTGAGTGGAAGAGGGCCACAAACACACAGGGCATAGCCATTTGTGGTGCAGGCTCCAGAGAACTCAGAGCCTGGCTGGTGGGAGGACAGTGCTAAGGAAACATGGAGATGAGCGCTTTGACGGTAGAGTAGGGAGATTCCACCTTCTAGTAGTTTCATCCACAGGATAAGCCCTCCCTCCACAGGAAGCAGCCTGCCTTCCACCTCACGTGTCCTCCAGCAAGACTTAGAAAGGACCAACAACTCCCACCTCCATTTCATCTACTTTTTTTTTTTTTTTTTTGGTGGGGGGGGGCAGTGTGGACAGGTAAGGCATGACATAAATTTCAAAAGTACCAAAGGGTAGAGGGGAAAAGTAATGCCCTCCCACTCCCACACATCCAATCCCTCAACTCCTCTCATCCTACAGATTCCTTTCTATCTCCTTGTTTGGCTTCCTGGATATTCCATGCACACAACTATGAAATATAACCTTTCATTCTTAAATACATGTTGTATTTGAATGCAAATGCCACAAATACTATTCCCTCTTTGTTTTTTTTAAAGGAACTACCTCTTGGTAATTGTTTCATGAAAGCACGTATATAATGCTGCTTCATTTTCTATTGGCTGTGAAAAATTCTGAGTGTGCCATCATACATTTACTCAGTGGCCTGATACACTTGTGTCTATTCCAATCTTTTGCTATTATGAGTAATGCAGCATTGAATACTCTTGTACATGCTTCATTTCATACATGTGAAATTACACCTGAATGACAAAATCCTAGAAGGGGAATTGCCAGGTCACTTTTCATAGGTATTGCAAGCCACTCTCTAGAAGAGTTGCCACTTTATACTTCTGCCAGAATGTAGGAAGGGAAACTTTTGAATCTATGCCAACCTGGTGCAGCACACTGTCATACTCTGAATTTGCATTTTTCTCATTAAGAGGGAGGTTGAGGGGCTGGGGTGTAGTTCAGTGGCAGAGCATGTGCTTAACCTGTGTGAAGCCCTGGGTTCTATTCCCAGCACCAAGGGGGGGAGAAGAAAAGAAAACATCTTTTCACTTGTTTCAGAGCCATTCATATTTCCTTTTCCTAAGAACTATCTGTTCACATCTTTTCCCCATTTTTCTACCAGTTTGGTGCCATTTTCTTAGTTTGATAGGAAGGAGGCCATTATTAAGGTGTTCAGTATGGAGGATGTTCTGCAATAGTCTACAGGAGAGTGAGGCTAAGGGCACTAACTCAGAGGGGAGTTGACACAGAAGGGGCAGGGCCAGGACAGTCTGCTTACTTAGCCAGGAGCTGGCTGTGATGGCCGGGCACCCAGAGGGCTCCAGGTGTGCACAGCTGGAATCTATGTGCAGAGCATACACAGGCACCCGCTGTGTCCTCCAGAGCAGCTCTGTTTTTTCACTGTTTCTGAAACCTCATTAACTGAGGAAATAAAAACGAATTTATGGCAACATGATCTCTATAAGGGGTTAACTGTGAGCCAGGCAGGACTTCCTCTGTTCTCACTCTACAGGACCCTTCAATTGGAAAGCCAGGGACAAGTGGCTTTACTTGCCTTCCTTTCCTTCTTCTCCTATCTATCCATTTCATCAACCCACCAATTTAATACTGACTAGTGGGGCAGGCAAGGCCTTTCTCCCTAAACCTTCTGTTATGGAAGTCCCATGGTTGAGCCAGAGAGGTAAACCCAGCATCTCTTCTAATTACTTCCCCTAGTTCATCACAGCTAGGTCTTCAAGTTTAAAGCAAATAATGACAGACCACAATAGGGATTATACTAATTAGCCTCAGTCACACCGTCTGTGAGCCTTGGGTTTGGTGTTGCTGTGGGCCTCACATCTATAGCTCCATGAGCCCCTTTTCTGGGTTTCCCTTTTTTCCAACCAAGTTCTTGTAGCCACCAGGGGCAAGTCCAGGTGCCTACTTTATTTAAGGCCCAGGTTTCCCATGCTGCTCGGTAGGTCCTGGCCCTACCACTAAGTTGTTTAGGTCCTCAGTTCTGAACAATTCCTACTGGAATAAGGAGGTAGGAAGAACGGACTCCCTGCTGCCAGGTCTCATCAGTATCCCTCCAGTGCTGGAGGCAGCAGTGTCCCCAGCTTCCAGCTTCTACTGACACTCTCAACCTCAGCAGGAGTCACCCCCCTTGAGGTCTGAGAACAGCCATACAGCACTCCCTGGTCCAAGGTTCCAGCACAACACAAAGCACCCCTCAGAAGTCCGAGTGCCTCTTCTCTGAACTTCTAGATTCTAGGGATCCCATCTCTCTGTCTCCCCCCAATCTTAGGGAATGTCACTATTTTCTACTGTTGTTAATTAACCTGGATTGTCTCAATGTCTCTTTAGTCTTCTAATACTCATATTTCAAACAAAAGGTATCTAATACAGGGAAATATCTAGCATGGTCTCTATTTTCCAGGCTAGGCCCCAAAACTACATTGTCTAACTTCCAATTATAGACTAAAGGCTCAGAGTTCTTGTGGTAGCAAGAGGACCCAGGCAAGTAGCAGCAATAATTATGCTGAATCTGGAGAGATGAGTACTTACCATTTGCTGAGGAGGCACCCAGAACTTTGGCAGTTCAGTCCTTAGAGAGAACCAACTGAAGGAGTTATCATCAAAGTGTTCCTTTTGTCCCATGATCCAGAGTAATGTTTCAAAAGAATTACCCCCAGGCTTCATTTTCACCCCAGGGATGAGAATATATAGCTCCCAGCTAATACTTATCAAGGATTTTCCAATATACAATGTAGTCTATAAAATTTCATATGATTGATGGTTTTCTCATTTTCTTATTTATGAGAATAGGTTAAAAATTATATTTGACTTTCTTGGACAAACTAGGGGAAAGTGTACCATGAAGCAAATAAGTTAACACGTGGTAGGTATGCCCAGCACCTAGGTACCTCTCCCTAGGTCCTTCCTTCCCCACCATTTGTAAGGATACAAGTGTTCAAAGGGTTTATCTTATTTACATTAATAAATAGTTATTAATGTATTAATATGTAGGGATATCGAGCTGGTAGATTTAAAATATATTTTACCTAAGAGCTTTCAAATGTTCTGGTTAAGTTGTATCTGAATCCCCTTAAATGTGTTTGTAGTTGTCTAAATTCCAAAGCTGCAAATTAAAGGACCTCATATTATTATTATGTTCAAATGAAAAGAACAAACAATAAGACTAGGCTCCCTTCTGTTAAATCCAAGAATGCACTAATAATTCAACCTTTGATGGAACCTTTAAAATAACTTTTTGAAAATTCCTTCTATTTCAGCATAGTCCTACAATGAGGAACCACAGAGAAGAAAGGAGTAATATTCCCTACCTCCAATACATAGATGGGGCCAGTTTCAGGTCACAAAACTCCCAACCCCACACAACAAAAATAACCCTGAGCTTCACTACTGTTAGAGCCATATACACCAATTTCTGAGTCTTTTGTTTTCTTGGCTTTAAAAGTAGGATTATAAATTCTTAATCACAAAATCATGAAAATTAGAGTCATTTGATTTTCTATTACTTTATCAGGGTGCCCAAGTAGAAACTAAGTAAGGAGCCTAAATCCCAAGTGACAAACTTGAGCAGCTTCAGAAGGTTCCAGAATTTAACATCCCAGTCCTCAACATCACACACAGTAAAAACAGACAATTTTATTTCTCTTTCTACTAGGGAGGTATGGGGGGAACTCTAGCAAAAACGTCCTTTAACATTTCACAACTCTAAGTCTAAAAATATTTTCTTAAAGCCTAATTCTTGCCACTGAACAAGCCCATCTTTTAAACCCAGTGATATGAGTGGCCTATACAGTTATGAAGAAATAAGCCTTCAATATACTCTTCCTGCATGAACATCTTGCTGTTTTGTTTTCTCTAACCCACAAACTAGCTTCTGTACACAAGCCGATTATACCACATAAGGCAGGTCCAAGGTCATTCTTAACTCTGATCTCCAGATTGCTCCTGCAGGAATGACATGAAACCTTAGGCAGACATCTCTCATATGTAGCAGGGACAGTGGGATGGCTCCAAGCAGTCCCTCTTCACAAGTGAAAAAATACTGCATGACTACATCCACTATCTCAAGGTCCTATTTGTGCACAAAGTTCTACCTCCACCATTGGCAATGTTTGATCCCAGCATGATTAATCATTGCTGTATTCAGAGTGACTAATAGCACTGTGTTAGGACTACCTTGGTCTAACCCATGTGGGCCTACAGAGCATACTTCTTTGGGATCTGACATGGAGCCATGGCTTATTTTGTGACTCCCTTTGTAATGTTGCTATATGCTTAGATGCCTGAAAAAATGTGGGAGAAAAGGACACCTCAGCACAATGGCTCACTTGCTGTTGAAGGAACTTGGCCGGGCTGAGAGTCTAACACCATGACTGGCTCACACCAATCCCGCAAACATGATTGGCTCCTGTCCCCTCCCATAGCTTGCTGATCTTAAAGCTGATTGGCTGAATCACCCTATAATATGCTGTGTGACTTCCTCAATAAAGGAGTTCCTGCTTGACTGGTCTCCCTGGTGTCTCTGATTGTCCTCCGTTGTGAGGGCTGAGAGTGGGCCACCAGCTGACTCCTGCCTCCTCCCGACTCAGCATCACTGCTGGGGCGTGCTCCCCCAGCCTTCTCCGCTGGCTGGCGAGGGCTGATCCCGGGTCCGGGAAGCTAAAAACCCCAGCAAAACATAGTCTATATTCCTGAGCCCACTTTGACATGGGAAGGAAAAAGGGTCATTATTAGGGAGCTAGAATGTGATGCCAAAGATTATCTGAAGACAGCCATGCTCATCTGAGGATAAGCCCCATGTATGGACATATACCTAGAAGTATGCTATAGTATGTATCCCTTCTACCATCCTCAAGTTATTTGCTGAGGCCAAGATTATGCAGTTGGGCTGATTCCAAGGGTTTAAATTATAGGAAGCTGTTTTCATATACCCAATTGGGTTATTTAACACAGAATTCAACAGTGCTGCATGTCTGAGTCTGAATAAATTATAGAATCATTATGCTGAGAATGGTCTGTTTTTAAAAGGCTCAATCCTGGTGTCACTTGAACTGAACCACAAATTCCCTGAACATTTCTGCATGCCGGCATGTTAACTCAAACGTTCATAATACAACCCATTTTTGCATAATGCACACTTAGACCTCCATGTACTTTTCAAATTAATCCTGCATTATACATTAACACATGTACAATACACACAGCCACTAATTTGTCTATAGAATAAATCCTTACCTAGAGAAAAAACTAAGTGCCAAAGAATGCATTTGGTGCTGTGCATAATCAATCAGCTTTCACATTAAGTGTATATGGATTTAGGGTCTTGGGATAACACCCAAATAGTACTGCGCAAGCAGGCTGGAATTCAAGGGCAAGATTCAAGATCTCTCCCAATGAGTGATGAGCCCAGAGCAGGGCAATAGCAGAACCTTCTCCCCACTATCAGCCCCACCAAGTACACTGCTGGGGAGGAAGGGCCTGAATAATAAATGCATGGCTTCAAGTCTCCTCCAATCAAACATATGATGACTACATGCTCGTACTAGTCCTCTGAGGATCAACAAAGCAGCACTCAATTGACTTGAATGTTTTTATCTGTGTTTGCAATAGTTGTTCAGATGTGGAGAGAGATGATGTCATATGTGCGCCAAAGAGTTGAAAAGTTATCACTCACCTAATGAGGCTCTCTGGAGAGAGCAAGAGTAGACACTGAGCCATTCAAAACAACTTAAGCAAAGAGAGTGGGGAGGTAGCTTCGGTTTATACTGTAGTTGGGGCAGGGCCAGAATGAGCAACAGCTGGGTTTGCATGGTTTGAACTTCTGCTTGCACCAGGGAAAGAGCAAGTCCATTTTCTTATTGACTTGCCTGAGGTAGGACCCGAGAGGAAGAGGGGGTGAGGCTGTCAGTTGTGAAAGGTCAAAAACAGATTCATTATTTAAATTTCTATACCTTCAATTGCCAATGGGAATTTAAAGCCTACTCTGAAATTTACCTACTGTATGACTCAATGTACCTCAAAAAGTATCCTCATCAGGAAAAGCTATCTAACACTTTAAATAAATGTTATATTTAGAGGAAATTGGCTTAATGCCTGAACATAACAGATGTTCAACAACTGTTTCTGAATCAAAACTTGGAAATTTAAGAGGAAAACTATTTCTTCCCCAAAGTTCACCATTTATCCTCAGATTTTTTTTCTTGTGAACACCAGAGAGATCCTCAAGTCTAGTAAGCTTTTAATTCTAATTTACCAGAGATGCAGGGATAGGGAGTGGGGATGAAATGGAAGTGGAAGGAGTAATAAGGCTGGTGGAGGTGGGAAGCAGGGAAGGTGGTGGCCAGGGCATTGCACCAGGAGACACCCCCAAGATGTGCCACATGTTTCAGTCAAAGTTCTCTCTGCTGGTCACAGTGGATAGGTAGGTATCCTGGCTAGAGGAAAATGGCCCCAGTGGAGTGGGGGGAAAGGACAGGAAATGGCAAGTATTGTGGGTTGAATTATGTCTCCCATATATAAAAGATAAAGTCATAAGCCTTAGTACCTCAGGATGTAAACCTTATTTGGAAATAGGATCTCTATAAACATAATCAAGTTAAAATGGGGGTCATGCTCAATTCGGATAGGCCCCAAATCCCGTGTCCTTTGTAAGAAGGAAAAACAGACAGGGAGAAGGCCATGTGATGGGGCAGACTGGAGTGACACAACTTCAAGTCAAGGAATACCAAGGACTGACAGCTGTCAGCAGTTCAGGAAGAGGCAAGAAGGATTCCACCCAGAGTCTCAAAGACAGCGTGCCCTGCTGACTGGTGCTTCATCTGTGGACTTCCAGCCTCCAGAACTGTCTAAGCCACCTGTGGATGGTTCTTTGATATGGCAAAATATACATGGCAAATATATATATATGGCAAAATATACATATCAACTAGGAAACTAACATAGTAGGCAAAAAAAAAAATCATCCATTATTTTAATTTCTTTTACTTTTAGGTAAGGATTTTGGGCTAATTTTACTCAAAATTGGAAAAAGTGGGATATTACAGTATTTTGTTTTAGAATAATGAACTGCAAATCTATATATATTGAATTAAATCTGTCACCAAATTCTTCAAAATTATTTTAAAGGTACATTTTCTATTTATAAAATATCTGGAGCTGGTGCTCAATCCTTTTTATACTCCAGGGTTAATATTATGGCAAATTTGCAAACAAAAGCTAAAGATGCATTTCTCCAAGCTGTACAAGCAAGGAGAAAATGTTAAGCGATTATCTCTGGATTATGAGATTATGGTTCATTTTCATTGTCATTTTTTGTTACTTTCAAATCCTCTACATTATAAGAAATATTTTCAAGAGGAACACATTTTTACTTTCCAAGAGATATTATTTTCATAAAAGCAATAAAGAAGATTCAATTCTTTCTACTGTAGGGGTTTTTGTCTTGACTTTTGATCCTGGGTCTCAGGGATATGTTCATAGACTTGTGATTAGGCCTAAAAAGATTAGGATAGAGCATGTAGTGGCAAGAACATGTATTTGATCCTTCAGAGGCTGGGAAAAAGTGAACTTACGCTGCCAGGACAAGAGGCTCAAACCAGGGAGCTTGTGAAAAATGTTTTCCCTGATTTAGTTGAATAATATGGTAAATTATTATTATTTTCAGGAGTATTTACAAATAGGCTTTAAAGTCCAGCTGCTTCATCTATTAGTTCTCTTGTAATAAAAATTAAGTACATTTAAAAGAAATAGAGTATTGTGGACCCTCTATGGAGGCACATACCCAATACAATCCCTCTTTATTGCCATTCACAATTAAAGTAGACAAAATATACATATCAACTACCCAAGCTCTCAAAAAAGTAAACAAAATCAGGACATTTTGGAGGAGTCAAAATTTGGAAAAACCTTGGAGTGGTTTTCCCACACCATCTCTTCTTTTTTTATCTCTAGGCTGTACCCAAAGAGCAGGTGGCAATTGTGGAAATGCAGGGTGAAGCAACAAGACAGGGGCTAAAACTCTAATAGAAATCTTGTCTTTTGCCGGGCGCGGTGGCACACGCCTGTAATCCCAGTACTTGGGAGGCTGAGGCAGGAGGATCACGAGTTCAAAGCCAGCCTCAGTAATGGCGAGGCACTTAGCAACTCAGCGAGACCCTGTCTCTAATAAAATACAAAAAAAGGGCTGGGGATGTGGCCCAGTGGTCGAGAGCCCCTGAGTTCAATCCCCAGTACCAAAAACAAACAAACAAACAAAAAAAGAAATCTTGTCTTTCTGGCCAGAGAAATCTGAAACAGGAGGTCCCTATGAGTTGGAGAGAACTAGGGAAACCCCAGAGGGGAGGGAGTTGGCAAAGGAATTCTCAATATATGAACCCCACAAGTTAAGGCTCATATGTGAGCTGCACAGGAGGGACACAAACCATCATTAGGAATGCAAGGGCAACTGACCAACCTTTCAGTCATGGCCAAGTCCCTGTCTAAACCCTGATTTGTACAAAGCAGACCCAAAGCAACACAGCAAGACCGAACTAAGAATAAAAGCATAGAATTACAGTTTGAGCCTAACCAGATGAAATGCTATACAATGTATACACTTGACCAAATTCATCACATAGTACACAGTACTTAATGACATTTATTGTATGTAAGTTCTACCTAAATAAGGTTGATTTATAAAAGAGCAGTGACATATGGTAGCATCTCCACAATAGTGAAGGTCAATCTGGGAAAGAGACAGCCAGGTATGATGGAAAGCATTATCCTCTCTGCTAAGTTGAATGGCCTTGAACAAACTCTTGAACCTCTTGGAAATTTTTTATTTTCATCCATGAAATAGAAATTATAATAAATACCCTTCTAAAGAAGTCTTTGAGGACTAAGTGGATATAAGCAAAGGCTCAGGCAAGTGCAATTAATAAATGTTAGAGGATTTTTTCATCCAAATGACCACTAAAGGGGATGTAGCCATGGACTACAAGTGACAGTTACTAAAAGAGCCTTTGTCACAGGCAAAGGCTGTTAGGCAGATCCACATACTTACTGCAGGTTTCTTTAAGAGAGCCCATGCCTTATACTGTCATTCTAAGCAAAAACTGTTCCATGGTTAAGTGTTTAGGAAATACTGGATTAAAGTTAAACAGACATCTTTGGGATATAGCAAAAATGCCAATGTATATCATACATTTCCAAACTTGCTATGCACAAGTTCCCAAACTTTGCCAAAGATTCCCCCTTTAAATGGAGTATTTCCTTCTCCCAATACTATTATATCATGGATTATACCTTGAAACTACTTTGGGAAGTGCTGATGTCTTGAAATGAGCACTGGAGTGAGAGTCAGGAGACCTGGCCTTTAGTACTGGTTAGGCACTGGTAACTTTATCTCTCTGAGCCTCAGTGTTCCCTTCTACAAAATTGGAGGGTCAGGTCAGAATCTCTCTTCCAAGATCTTTTTTAAATTAATGGTCCGTCATTCTACAGCTTCTGCAAAGTACACCTGAAACCTGTCCTGCATTGGGAGGCAAATGGACCAGAAGACATATAAACATTCAAGTAATTCTGCAAAGATGTCAACTTGCAACCCTGAATCTCAAGAAAATAAATTCCTCATGGCATGAAAATTTCCAGAAGTATGACATCTCAATACTTACCATATGAATATATCACTTTCCACAAACTCTGAGCCCCACTGGCTCATTTATGTAATTTTTTCAGATGCTTCTACAATTAGCTCTGCTGTATTTAAATTCTGTCCATTAAATTGAATAAGATGTTCCCTCTTCCAACAAAGCTGTCTGGTGGAAAAAATAATGGAGCTAATAAGGAACGACATGAAAGCCACTCTTTGCAGGCAGGTGGTTGGCACAAACCCCATAATGATTCATTTTCCAGTAGTAAATTGTATTCCCCCTCGACTTCTGCATCTCCAGCATTAACTGGCATTGTTGCAATGGTACCTTACAAATGATGGCGTGACTCACCCTGCATCTGAGTGGTGCATTCCAGAACATCTTGGAACATATTGTCTATTTCACCATCTGTATAAATATGATTTCATTTATTATTGATCTAAGACTTACACTATGAGTTTAATATTTCTTTATTTTCTAAATAAGTCAAGGGATATACCTATATTGTAAAGTTGTCAGTTCTCAAATTTGTATACATATTTAAAGTTATTTCAATCTAAAGACAACCAAGTTATGATTTGTTGGTATAAATCTGCAAGATGTTTCCAAAGTCAAAGGTCTATGAGTAACCAAGACAGTCTTGCATAATGAAGGTGGTTGCATCAGCAGGTAACAAGAATTATAAAACTTTACTAAGACAGTACAGTATCAAAGCCAAGAGAGACAAATAGATCATGAATATTTGATTTATGATAAAGGTTGCACAGTGCGTCTGTACAAAAATGCTGATCTTTTCCATGGATGTTGCTGGATCAACTTGATATTCAAATAGACCCCCCCCAAAATCTTGATCCCTATCTCACTTCACATACAAAATTAATTCCAAGTATAGATCTAAATGGGAAAATTAAAAAATGAAAGCTTCCAGAAGAAAATATAGTGAGATCTTCATTAACTCAGGTAAAAATTTCTTAACTGTGGCAGAGAAAGTACTAATGATGAAGGAAACAATGGATAAACAATTTGGCATAGTCTTGTTCATCAGCAAACACCATTAAAAGAGTAAAACAATGGAAGTCAGAGTGGGAGAATGTATTTACTATAAGGCTCTTACACAGAATATATAAAGAATACCTATAGATCAAGAAGAAACGTCTTTAAATGTCCAAAGAATTTCCAAAGAAATTTTACAAAAGAGAGCATGCACATGTCCAATAAGCACATGGAAAGATTCTGAAACTTCTATTGAGGAAATGCAAATTAAAAAATACATTGAGATGCCACACACACATACAAGAACAGTTAAAATTAAGAGGAACACTGCATAAATAATGTCTGTTTTAGGAAAGCTTCCTGGGCTTTTCAGTCAGGTGATGAGATTTCTCTATCCCTTTGAAAGTACTCTCCAGCTCCTTCCCAGAACCTCATACTCTCATGACTGATACTCATGTCACAAACAATACAGCTTTCTTAAAGTAGTACTTAGTAGATCATTCATATCTGAAGAATAGCAAAATGGAACTCTGCACATTATCAAACCCCAGCATTTTCTTAGGGGTGTGATGTGGTGAAAATGGCACTGAAGAAAGTAGATGACAGGTTCCAATTTCAGCTTTGCCATTTACTACAAAAAGTTGGCAGGTCACTTGAATTCTAGGTCAATCTATATCACAGGGCCACAATGCAAATTCAATTACTTTGTAAACTGTAAAGAGCAATTTGTAAGATGCTACTGCAGTACTTACTCACGTTCAACTAAAATTTAGTTTGAGCCTCCTATTCCCCTGGGTGAGCATATTTAGGATGTTTTGGACATCAAGATCCTAAATAACAAAGATGGCTAGCATTAGCCAAGATTGTTTCTAAACTGGCATATTTATGTTGTAATGTGATATTCTGATGAATGTATATAAGGTGCAATGATCAAATCAGGGTAATTAGCATATCACCATGAAAATCGAGAGGCTGGGAAGCATAGGGGAGAGAAGGACAGAAGTTGGTCAATAGGTACTGAGAGAAGAAACCAGTTTCAGTGTTTTATAGCACTGTAGGGTGTCTATAGTCAACAGTAACTTATTGTATATTTCTTTTTGTGTGTGTGTCTTCATACATGTATTTAGGGTAATGATGGCTAACTCATTCTACCATTATTCCTATCCATTTGCCCTCTCCTCTCCCTACCCCCTTTTTGTTCTATTTAAAGCTCTTTCATTCCTCTCATTCCCCCTCCCTTACCTTTATAAGTTAGTATCTTCATATCAAAGAGATCATTTGACCTTTGGTTTTGGGGGATTGGCTAACTTCACTTAGCATTATTTTCTCCAACTCCATCCATTTACCTGCAAATGCCATGATTTTATTATCTATTAGTGCTGAGTAGTGTTCCATTGTGTATATATACCAAAGTTTCCCTATCCATTCATCTGCTGATGGGCATCAGGGTTGGTTCCACAATCTAGCTATTGTGAATTGTGCTGCTATGAACATTGATGTGGCTCTGTCCCTGTAGTAAGCTGTTTTTAAGTCCTTTGGGAATAGGCCAAGGAGTGGGATAGCTGGGTCAAATGGTGATTCCATTCCAAGTTTTCCTAGGAATCTCATACTACTTTCCAGATTGGCTTCGCCAATTTGCAGTTCCTCCAGCAATGTAAGAGTGTGCCTTTTTCCCCACATCCCTGCCAGCATTTATTGTTGTTTTTTTGATTGCTGCCATTCTGACTGGAGTAAGATGAAATCTTAAAGTTGCTTTAATTTGCATTTCTCTAATCGCTAGAGATGTTGAACAATTTTTCATATATTTGTTGATGGTTTGCATATCATCTTCTAAGAAGTGTCTGTTTAGTTCCTTGGCCCATTTATTGATTGGGTTATTTGGGTTTTTTTGGTGCTAAGGCTTTTGAGAACTTTATATAGCCTTGAGGTTAGTGTTCTATCTGATGTTCTTGTGTTAAAGATTTGCTCCCATTCTGTAGGTTCTCTATTCACCTCACCGATTATTTCTTTTGCTAAGAAGCTTTTTAGTTTGCATCCATCCCATTTATTGATTCTTGGTTGTTTTTTTTTTTTTTTTTTTTTTTTTTTTTTTTACCGGAGATTGAACTCAGGGGCACTCGACCACTGGGCCACATCCCCAGCCCTTATCTGTATTTTATTTAGAGACAGGGTCTCACTGAGTTGCCAAGTGCCTCGCCATTGCTGAGGCTGGCTTTGAACTCGTGATTCTCCTGTCTCAGCCTCCCAAAGTGCTGGGATTACAGGCGTGCGCCACCGCGCCCAGCCTAATTCTTGGTTTTAATTCTTGCTCTATAGGGGTCTTATTGAGGAAGTTGGGGCCTAATCCAACATGATGGAGATTTGGGCCTACTTTTTCTTCTAAATAACTAGAAGAAAATAATAAATGTGCTTAAGTTTTTAAAAATATAATCCCCTATGTAATTGGGGCTTCTGCAAGTGCTTTTTGATGGTGAGGAATTGGTGCCCTGGTAGATTCACATCTTCATCAGGGAAAGAGGAGTCTACATAGCATTTTGAGGTCTATGCAGATCCAGGTGCATTTATTTATTTTTCCCAAGGTCATTTTAAAATGATCTGGTGACCTTACTAGACTAAGAATTTGGTTATCTATTTGCAAGGGAAGTTTCCATTGCAGCTAATAGCTTCCCAGCCCACCTGGCTAGTTCTCTCCCTCAGGCCCCTCCCTATCATCTCCAGAAATTCAAGTTTTCTACCAAGTTAAGCCAATTAGAAGGAGCAAAAATCTGATATATATGTTTCTAAACCCAGAGGCCAGTTGTTTGGATAAATTAGTCAGGATTATCCATACCATTGAATATACCAAAGTTCCTCACATGGGTTCTTGTCTCTTTCAAGAATCTTCAAGCACATCGTAGCTCATACCCATTAAACTTGGGGGTTGGGCAGAAGTTTACACAGAATGGTGTTCGTCCTTCTTAGCCATAGATCATTCCTCCCAGGCTCAAAGAAATGGTCCCTGCTAGGTAAATTGGAGTTTCCCATATTGCCAACTAATGCTGGCATTAGCAGACCAATCATGGTAGAGTGTCTCAGAGTAATACAAGGAGCATTGTAATCAGTCGCTAGGGGTAGCTCTTTAAAATACATATTTTTGGGTGTTAGCCTAGGCCCACTGAATCAAACTCAGTGTACGGGCTCGAGAGTTTGCATTTTAAAAATAAGCTTTCCAGGTGATTCTGATGGATTACAAAGTTAGGAAACAACTGTACTAGAGGCTAGGCAAGAAAACAGCTGACATCATACTGATTAATGAATGGCAGAAAAGGGAGCAATCTCATTAAAGAAGCTGTTATAGATCAGGTCAACCTTGAAATCACTCAACACTGTGTAAATAATGAGGAGTGCAGTTACCAGGCATCAAACCTGCACTGAGCCACAGACAGAAGGCAGGAGCAAGTGTCATACATATTTAACATTGAGCTGTCACAGTAAATAAACAAAACCAGAAAATTTCCTATACACCATTCTGAACACTTATCAGAGGTAAGATGTGACCCAGGTGTTCCTACCATTTCAGCAAGCCCTTGGCTATGTATCAAACTCCCCATAGCCCCCACTTCTAAGCATCCATACGTTTCTGGATGGATTCATATAAAAGTCTTTCTTCCGCAGAGCCTGGAAAAGTCACCCTATGCTAAGTCAGCATAAGACGACCAAAAATACCAAACTAGAATGATAAAAAGCAAGAGTAGCATGGCTCCCAGTCTTTATTAGATGAGTACTGAATTTTTTTTTTGGGGGGGGAGGGGGATGGACAGTGAGACAAGAAGGAGAAAATAGGATGGCATCTGATAGGAGGTAGAAGAAAGGGCATATTGATAAGTGAATGGATTTATGGAAGACTGATAGACAGGTGGAAGGATAGATGGATGGAGGAACAGATAGAGACATCAGTTCAGACCAATTATTATATAGCCCTAAACTATTTTTAACAAATTGCTGAGATATAATTCACATGCCACACAATTCATCCATTTAAAATATGCAATTTAATGGCTTTTAGTATATTTGCAGAGTTGTACAACCATCGCCACAATCAATTTTAGAATGTTTTATCATCCTCAAAAAAGAAACTCATGCCCATTAGCCATCACCCTACAAACCCATATCCCTCTAAGTTCTAGGCAACTACTACTCTGTCTTCATAGATATCTCTATTCTAGACACTTATATAAATAGAATCACTCAATATATGGTTATTTGTGACTGGTTTCTTTTACTTAGCATGTTTTCAAGGCTCATCCATGTTGTAACATGTATCAGTAATTCATTTTTAAATAATATTTCATTGCATGGATATTTCATATGCCCTTTATTCATCAATCCATGGACAACTAACTGGTTTGCTTCTACATTCTGACTATTATGCATCCAATTGCTATGAGTATCCAGGTACAAGTTTTGTGTGGAATTATATCTTCATTTGTCTCAGTATGTAACTACGAGTGGAACTGCCAGGTCATGCGTTTAACTTTTTAAGGACATGCCAGATTATATTCCAAAATATCTTTTTCCATTTTATATCCCCATCAGCAGTATATAAGGTTTTCAATTTCCCTATATGTTCACCAAAACATTTTCTATTTTTGTTTTTGTTTTTGTTTTTTTACTATATCCATCCTAGTGGTTGGGAAGTGGCATCTCACTGAGGTTTTGATTCACATTTTCCCAATAGCTAATGATATGGGAAATCTTTTCATGTGCTTATTGGTCATTTGTACATCACCTTTGAAGAACTGTGTATTCAGAGCCTTTGCCCATTCATAATTGGGTTACTCGTCTTTTTCATTATAAAGTTACATATTCTAGGTACAAGTTCCTTATCAGTTACATGATTTGCAAAACCTTTCTCACATTCTGGTTATATTTTCAAAATCTTAGTACCCTTTAAGGTACAAAAGTTCTAAATTTTGATGATATCCAATTGATTTGCTTTTTCATTTGTTACTTCTCTTTTTCATGTCATATTAAAAAATTGTCTTAAGATTTAACCATCAATTCATGGTCAGGATGATCTATGCTCGTGCTTTCTCAGAGTTTTATATATCTTTAGCTGTTATATCAAAAGACTAAATGTACTTTTTTTGTATATGGTATGAGATAGGAGTCTGTGTTAGTCAGCTTTGTGTTGCTATGACCAAAATACCCAAGAACAACATAGTGAAGGAAAATGTTATTTTGGCTCATGGTTTCAGAGGCTCCGTCTGTCAGCTGGTTCCATTGCTCTGGGCCTGAGGTGAGGCAGAACATTCTGACCAAAGGGGTGTGGTGGAGGAAAGTTACTCAGCTCATGGCAGCTGGGAAATACGGAAAGAGAAAGAGGTGCCTGGGGCAAGATATAATCCCTAATGGCATCCACTGATCTGCCTCAGCCATGCTCCACCTGCCCAGTTACCACCCAAATTATTAATCCATAACAATCCACTCAAATTATTAATACATCAAATGGATTAATCCACTGATTAGATTACAGCTCTCAGAATTTAATCATTTCACCACTAAACTTTCCTGCATTGACACAGAAGCTTTTGGGGGGACACCTCATAGTCAAACCATAACAGGGTGATTTCATTTCTTTCCATGTGGAGTCCCACCCAAGTTATTTTTAATCGAAGAAAAAAGAGCCTTGTGGAAGAATAATGTTAATATTATCAACTATAATTAGTAAGGGTTTACCACATACCAGGGACTGTTCAGGATTATATTCATTACATTATTTAATCCCCACAACCACCTACGGGTAGGTATTTTTCCCAATTGATAGGTGATAATCTGAGTATTAGAATTCCATGTCTTGCCCACAGGTCCCATGCTAGAAATGACTCAACTGCATGAATTGAGAGCCCCTTACCACCTTCCTACCCTGTCAATGCCACACAGCTGTCAGAAATTTGGGACTGCGGCAAACACTCCTAACCTCTCGGTTTGTTATCTCTACAAAGGCACTCTCTTTGCTTTGATGTTTTTTCTTGGCACTTGGATACCCCCTCAAATTCCTGGGCAAAGAAGAAACAGAAATATGTAGTGGCCTTCTTTTTCCAATATTCAGAATAAATCTATGACAAGCTGGGGAAATAAAAGAGCAAGCAAACAAACCTAACGTACTTTTCCCATTTCAGGAACCAAAAGCATTACACTGCACAAATAATGGAGACATAGCTGATTCCCTAAAAATCCTCCCTGGGAGAATTCTGAAGATTTCTTCTGTTCCCTATTCTTTGCCTCCTGGAAGCCTTAACCTAGGCTCTTGTCCTTCCTCACACAGCCTCCCAACTGTCTCCTAATACTACTCCCCTCCAAATAAGCCTCCTTGTTTCTTTCACAAAGAAAGAAACTCTCTGCAAAAAGTCTTGTGACCCACCCCCTCCTTCCATGTACTAAAGATGAAGTCCACAGTCCTTGGCATGGTGTGTATGGCCTTCATAATCTGGTCTTCAAGTTATCCTTTTAGTATCTTTTGGTTCATCCAGCCTATTCACCAATATCATACCTTGCATCCTCACCTGCTAAGACCCCGAGAAACTTGGATTTCCTGAATGTGCTGTTATGCCTCTATGACATGTGCCTGCTGGGCCCATCCTCCAAGTTTTGTCCTTACTCGTTCCTTTAAGCCCATCTCTGACGTCACCTCCTCTATGATGACTTGCTCATCCAGATGATAAAATTGAGGAGACGACAAATATTAAAGCAAGTGTTGGCTGGAAGTTTGGCTTGTAGTTCTATCTCTGAACCATTCACTTTTTTGTCCCTACAGCACTTATCAAAGTCCTATGCCCCAAAGCCCTGCAGAGTATTTTGCCTGGTATGAATAGCACATCTCATTATCGCTATATCCTACACACAGGGCAGGGACCAGCAGGAGTTCAGGGAGGCTCTTTTCTTCTAGCAATTTTTCTCCATAAGATCTTTTCCTCTAGGTTGGTTCTACAACCTACCTATTGTGAATTGTGCTGCCATAAACATTGAAGTGGCCGTGTCACTGTAATATGCTGCTTTTAAGTCCTTTGGAAATAGACCCAGGAGTGAGATGGCTGGGTCATAAGATGGTTCCATTCCCAGTTTTCCAAACAATCTCCATACTGCTTTCCATAATGGCTGCACCATTTTGTAGTCCCACCAGCAACGTACGAGTGTACCTTTTTCCCCACATCCTCTCCAACATTTATTGTTGTTTGTGTCCTTAATAGCTGCCATTCTGACTGGAGTGAAATGAAATCTTAGAGTAGTTTTGATTTGCATTTCTCTTTGTTGATTGATTGTGTATCTTCTTCTGAGAAGTGTCTTTTCACTTCCTTAGCCCATTTTTTATTGTGTTATTTTTTTTTTTTTGGTGTTAAGATTTTTGAGTTCTTTATATATTTTAGAGATTAGTGCTCTATCCGATGTGCATGTGTTAAAAATTTGTTCCCAATTAGTTGGTTCTCTATTCACTTCACTTACTGTTTCTTTTGCTGAGAAGAAGCTTTTCAGTTTGAATCTATCCCATTTATTAATTCTTGATGTTAATTCTTGCGCTACCTCAGTAGATGCATGGATAAATAAAATGTGGTATATATACACAATGGAATTTTACTCAGCTATAAAAGAGAATAAAATAATGGTATGTGCAGGTAAATGAATGAAGTTGGAGAATATCATGCTAAGTGAAGTTAGTCAATCTCAAAAATCCAAATACCGAATGTTTTCTCTGATATAAGGAAGATGATTCACAGTGGTGTTGGGTCAGGATACATAGGAGGATTAGAAGAACACTAGAAAAGTCAAAGGGGAGGGAGGGGAAGAAGGGAGCAAGGGGGTATGGAGGGGGAAAAAAAGAAGGTGGTAGAATAAGATGGATATCATTATCCTAAATGCCTAAATGCATGATTGAAGACTTGAATAGTACGAATATACTTTGTATACAAACAGTTATATAAAAAGATACTCTTACTCTGTATGTGTTTTATGAATTGCAAAACACGCTGTTATACATACAACTTTGAATAAAAAAAATAAAAAATAAAAAATAAAGATCTTATCCTCAAACCTAGACTCATTTGACCACTCCCTCTCCTTCCTGGCTCTGATAGGCTGAGATGCTTCCCACATTTCTTATTTCCTTGCTGTGTGACTTTGCTTCTTTTAGTAAAACCCTCATTGATGATAGCAATTTTGTACAGCAGTGCAGAAAGTATGACCCGACCCTCCAGCAATCTTACTGGGGCAGCCAGGAGATGAGGAAAGTAATCAAGACACTAGCTTCAAATATGAGAAAACAAAGTTATGGGTAACTGCGGACACAAATGGAATTTTAAAACAGGAACAATTTTGTTAAGTTAAAAGTTATCTGGTTTCTTTGAGCTTGGTGGAAGGAGACTTTTTGAGGAAAAGCTCAGCTCCAAATGGGTCTGGGTATGTTCGGGTATGGTTTGGCTCCAACACCCATTGTCTGGCATCTTCTGGATTTTCTGTGATTGACAACGCTCAGAAAGCAAATGGTTGTCTCCTATATGTGATTCAACGAATGTATTTAGAGACTTTCTAACCAAAAACTGAGGAGCATCTGTAAGCTGCCTGGTAAGCTACCTGGTACCGAAAACCGGGAGGAAATCTCGGAGGCAGAGTTAAGCTTTTACTACTTTTACTTCTACTTTCTTAGAGCTTAGAGAGGGAAAGAAAGATTTTTCTTAGAGAGGGAAAGAAAGATTTTTTCTATTTTATTTTCTCTATTTTCTTTTATTTTTTTTGTCCCTACCTAGCTTTTCACCTTTTATTTTTGAAAGGGTGGATATTTGAGCCCTTTGAGAAGGTGCTGTGGCTTTAAGGAAGTCTACTGCTGAGGAGCAACTAACGCACTTAGTTAAGCACAATTGCATAAGCGGCTTTGACTTTTTTTTTTTTTTCTTCTTTATTTTTCTTTATGGCTTTCTTGCCAAAGCTCAATGGCTTTTTTTTTTCTGCATGGTTTTTACCATGCTATTTAATTCTCTATTTTCTTTTAAGCTCATGGCTTTTTTCTTTATACTAAAGCTCAAGGCTTTTTCTCTATATTTTTTATGGCTTTTGGCCGGCTACACTGCTTCGGCTTTTGGCCGGCTCGCTTCGGCTTTTCGCTGGCTACTCTGCTTCAGCTTAATTCTTAACTGGCCTCAACTGAGTCAGAGGCTATGCTCTCTTGTTTACTACTCTTTTTGCTGGTCTCAACTGAGTCTGAGGCTATGCTTTTTCGTTGCTCTCCTTATTTCTTAGCTTTTCTTCTCTGCCTGCCGAGCCCCGGACGGACCACCATTTGTAAGCTGCCTGGTACCGTAAACCGGGATAAAAAACTCTCGGAGGCAGAGTTAAGCTTTTACTACTTTTACTTCTACTTTCTTAGAGCTTAGAGAGGGAAAGAAAGATTTTTAGAGAGAAAGATTAAAGCGAGCTTTTCTTCTTGTCTTCTTAGCTTAGAGTTAGAGTTAGAAAGATAGAGCTTTAGAGTTAGAAAGATAGAGCTTAGAAAAGATTAGTAAAGCGAGCTTTTCTTAGCTTAGAGTTAGAGTTAGAAAGATTTTAGAGTTAGAAAGATAGAGCTTCTTTTAGAGCTTCTTCTTCTTTCTTCTTTCTTCCTTCTTCTTTCTTCTGTCTTCTGTCTTCCTCAGGAGTCTCGGCCTAACTCTGACCAGTCATTACTTCTTCTATCTGGTTTCTCTTCTGTAACCACTCTGCCTACGTTCTGGCCGCTCTGATTCTTCTGACCGACCGAGTGACTGCCCGGCTGACTGAATTCTCCGTTCTCCTAACTCGGACCGCTTTCACCCGGTTATATACCTTCAGGTTTGCGGGTGCCTACAGGTGCGTCACATACATATCAGGTGGAACCCATGGCTTCCAGCTAGCTACAACAGCCCTTCCTAATTAGGGCTCCTTCAAGCATCAACTCGAAATCAAGGCAGATGGGAGGGTACCATCCACTCAACATGCACATAAACAATGAGGAAAAGAGAAATCAGGTTTATCAAGGAAAAACCCACATTCCTCTGTATTAAACTGGGTGGCACAGCCTCCTCCAAACAGGACAGAGACATCTTCCTAATGCTTTCTGGGTAGAATATTCTATTCACTGGCTTAGCCCTTGACTGCCTGCTTCCTTCTGTCCCTAAAAGCCACAGATTAGAGGTGATTCTCTTAGGTACATGCCCTGGTCCCTGGGAGATTTCTAACAGCTGAGAAACACAATTACTTTGTAAAACACAGTATTAGATTTCTCTTCTTACTTTACTGATAGCAGGTGATCTTCCTACTTTACTCCCCCATACATACACACCCCAAGGTCACAAGAGAACACAACCAGAAAAAAAAAAAAAAAAAAAAATTAAAAGTCCTGAGTCACGCGCCTGGAGACCTAAATTAGGCTAAAATTAGCAGCTGCCTCCATCTCTGGGCCCATGTGGGCAGCAGCTGGAGCATTACAATAGCCAGGGGAAGACACACAGGAGAGAGAGGCGCTGCAGGCCACTGTTGAGGCTGGCACCCAGGGAGCAAAGGCTTTGGGCCTTGGGACAGCTGGAAGCAGGGCAGCTCCACTTGCCTTCCCAGAAAGTCTCGACCTGACAGCCCAACAGCGCAGCACAGGCTTCCAGGCCAGTTCTTCCTTTCTGCTGCTTCCTGTGTAATTGATGTCTTGGGATAGAGGATGATGCAGAGGACAATAACAAATATGAGGGCAGGTTGGGATGGAAGTTTAGCTTTTTCTTGTGTGTGTGTGTGTGTGTGTGTGTGTGTGTGTGTGTGTGTGTGTTAGGGTTTAAAGCCAGGACATGCTAACAATGCACCCTATCGTTGAGTAACAATCCTTGATCTGAAATCAGCCCTTGATCTGAAAGTCAGCTTGCAGGTGCTCATGGGGACAGTCACTGCGAGTTCGGGTTTCTGCTCGCTCACCCTCACCAATCATATCAATTCTCTTTAAACTGACTTGGATCACCCATGACAGACGAGAGATTCCCCAGAAACTAAACCAGCTTTCTTTGTTTCTCATTTCCCCAGGGCCCTCACTTCTGTGCCTTTAGCCCAGGATTGCCATATGACATTGTTGTGACTGGGCATACAACTATTGTCACCCTGTTGGACCATCTGTCCTGAGGCCCCTGCCTAGCCTACCTACAGTGGGAACTGAAACACTTGAAGTGGGTGCACATGAACAGCCAGTCCTGGACTCATGCCCCGAATTGTTTCTAGAGTAGGAAAGAGGTCACTGCCAGCCCATCTTGGTGCCTTATCCTGCCCCACCCCACTTTCCATATCATGCAATATGAATATGGAGTCCCCCTAGGGCTGCAGAACAAAGTACCACAAACCTAACGGCTCACAGCAACAGAAATGCATCATCTCACAGTTCTGAGGCTAGAAGTGTGCAACCCAGTATTGGCAGCACCGCGGTCCCTCAACCTCTACGCGAGGCTCCTTCCTTCTTCCAGCTTCTAGTGGTCCTGGGCATTCCTCAACTTGCAGCAGCATCACTCAAATCGGCCTGGTCACTTTCTCCCTGGGGTCTCCTATCATCTTCCCTTTTAGAGCATCTATCTCTGAAATTTCTGCACCCAAATTTCCCTTTGTCATAAGGACACCAGTCATACTGGATTGGGGTCCACCCTAATGACCTCATTGTAATTTGACACATCTGTAAAGTCCCTATTTCCAAAGGAGGTTCTGTTTTGAGGTTCTGGAGATAAGGACTTCAACATACCTGTTTGGGGGGGCACAATTCAACCTGTAACCGCCTCCTTGCCAAGCTTTACCCTCTTGGTAGGTCCCTTTGCAAAAAATCCTCTTCAGTAGCAGGTGATGGGAGTAGGGCAGCAGCTGAGAGGCTGCAGGAATCTTAAGTCAGTGAAGAAAATAATAATCCAGATGAGGCTGCAACACTTAGACAAAAGTGCTCTGACCCCTTGAACTGGCACTAAACAGGTGCTGACAACACAGGATTTTTTTTTTCTTATTCCTATCTTTATTTCCTATCTTTATTTCTTATTCCTATCTTTAATGAAAAGGTTTTGGTAAGGGTTTTACTCTGACAGAATATTTGCTGAAATACATGAGTGATTTAATGACACTCAAGAAATGTGACCACAGCACCAGACAGAATTTTTAAGGCAAGGGAAATTTCCCCTGGATTCCACTCCTTTTTTTTTTTTTTTTTTTTTTTTTTTTTTTGGTACCGGGGATTGAACTCAAGGGCACACAACCACTGGGCCACATCCCTAGCCCTTTTTTATATTTTATTAGAGACAGGGTCTCACTGAGTTGCTAAGTGCCTCGCCATTGCTGAGGCTGGCTTTGAACTCGCCATCCTCCCGCCTCAGCCTCCCAAGTGCTGGGATTACAGGCGTGTGCCACCACCCAAGACTCCACTCTTTGATCTTAATAACAACAAAAAACACCAAACCACAGCCAGTCCACAGTGCTCTCAACATAATACATCACAATCACAGGCCTTCAGTTCTGTGACAGCCATCCTGAGATCATTGTTTTCTCTGGACATTCAGATAGCATCCAAGACAAGATGACTCTCTCCTTGCATTGCCTTGTTGGTCTAGGTAAGGGTGATTACATTAGAAACAAAATTTATGAGCAACCTAATGCAATGTCTGAGAAAGACTGCAAGAGGGGAAAGTCAATACCCTGAATGTTGACTGTCCAGTGAGCAAGAGTCCTTCATCAACTGAGCAGGCTCAGATAAAAATCGTTGTAGTTACACAGACCTGTGAGTAGCTGATGCACCTAGCAGGCTAAGGCCTATCGGACACAGAAAACTGGAAATTCTGCATCTCCTCATCATCCCAACCCTCCAAATGATAAGTACTAAGCATCAGAACAGCAAAACCTAGACTGCTTCTGGCAGTAGCATCTAGGAACAATCTGCAATGGAATCATTGGTTGCCTGTCATGATTTAGGCTTCCTAATGCAAAGAAGGAAAAGGGGTAAGATGTAAAGAACATGGGATTTGGAGTCAAAGGGCTTGCCATACCGTCTGGTTTGCTGCTTACTAGCTACACAATTCTGAACAAGTTTTCTAACCTCTCTGAGTCACAGAGGTATTAGTAATGCCACAAAGTTGTCTGCCTGAACTATCTCACAGGCCTGTTGAGAAGATCAACTCAATTGTAAGAGGGAAATACTTCATAAACAAAGAATTCAAACAGTGGGAGTAGATGCTACTTAGAACAATTAAATATACTATTTAGTTAGAAGACTCACGAAAATTTAAACATCACGTAGCCTAGACATTTATGCAAAGTAAAGGAATACTTGATTACTAGCTGGGGCTGTAGCCCCACATGCTGCACAGAATTTCACCTGGACCATGGGAAAACCCCTTTGAGCTAGATCAGCCTGAATGCCCCAGATCTTAACAGTATGAACAACCTCTCCCTCTCCCCCCTCCCCCTCCCTCCCTCCCTCCCTTGTGATTATCTCATGGCTACATGCAGAACTGGCACAGAACTGAGCCCCTAGACCATCTCCTGGCCTTCGTCAGCCAAAACAACACAAGGTCCACTTCATCACATGGGAGGCAAAGAAAGCCTCTACAAGGAGAAGGAGGAGAGATGGCCACAAGAGGAGAGAGAATAAAGTGAGGTGGCAGAATGGGACCAGTGAGACTTACTACTGCTACAGCCTTATAGGATCATCTACCCAGGGCCACACTCCTGTGCCAGCTTTTCTCGCAATATGATTCTGAAGCTCCTTTCTTCTGGAGATGGAGGTTATTTTCCTTCTCCTTGAATTTGGATTTGTTTAAAAGTTTATGAAGTGCTTTGGCAAAAAGAATGCAGAAGTGATCATGTAAACCAGAAAGGGCCTTATATACTTTCTGCTTTTTACTGAACCAGAGACTATCATGTGAACCAGCTTGGGCAAGTCAACTGAAGGCTAAGAAATGAACCTAATCTCTTATCAGAAGCAGAAATGAGTCAGCCAATTTATCCCAACCAAGGCCCTAGAGAGAACCCAGCTAAGATCAATAAATCCAACCCATGGCTAACCTATAGATGAGGCTGTCCCAGATAAGCCAGGCTTCAGTTGGTATAGAGAGTACTGGACTAAATAAATTCTTGTATGTAGCCATTAAATCTTGGGGTGGTTTGTTACACAGCAGTAGCTAACTAATAAATGTTAACCCCAACAGCTGTCCAATGTCCAATCTTTTCCTCTGGGCTATGTTAAAGATAAGAAAATGGGACACAAGGAGCAGTGTGTACAGAGCAGCAGTCTTCCAACTGTGCCATGCATACCACAAGAGACTACTAGGACCTCCCAAAGTGTAAACCACATGTTTAACTTTAGAATAAACTGATTTCAAGATTCTTAACTTCCACATGTATTCACCCTTCCCTAAAAATTAATGTGTCTACTACTAAGTTTCTCCTTTCCCCTTCTTTTATAAAAGAGATTTTATTCCATATCACAAAGGAAAAGCAAGCCTCTCACCCATCCTTATCCTATCCCAGCATATTAGTCCAGGACATAAAACCCTCAAAGGAATTGGTAGTACACCTTGAAAAACAGAATCATTCTGTAGGTATATGATTGGGGGCAGGAAGACTAGAGGGCCAAAGAGAGGTCAGTGGTAAGTGAAATCAAACAATTCCAAATATTATATGCTCATATATCAGTAAAGATACAAAATTATTTCATTTGCATTTGATCTAGATATTAAGATATTTTAAAACTGCCCCCATCTTCTATGAAACTCTTCAAAGTGAATTCAGGCAAACTCCTAACCTGCAGGAAAATTTTCACAGAAAACAACGTTTGATGCATTCTGGTTGAAAGTATGGAATTTCTGATATTTTAGATACCCCCTAAGCTTTAACAATCCACCCAAGGACTCCCACTTCCTTCTCCTGTCCTGTGCCTGGTGACTTGGCCTGAAATCTTTCTAGGACAACTGACATCTGGGTGACAACATGGCACAGAATAAAATCATCAAGACTTCTGAGTGTCTTAAATTCAGATTCCAAGTATGGCCACAAAAGGAACCATGTATGATTGTAGATAAGTGCACGAACAGCTTAACTGACTTCTACATATCAGCTTTACCATCAGTACCATGGGCAAACCCTCCTGCTCCTTAAACATTTTTTTTGGTACCAGGATTAACCCCAGGCGTGCTTACTCATTGAGTCACATCCCTAGCCCTTTTTTTGTATTTGATTTAGAGACAGGGCCCCACCAAGTTGCTTAGGGCTTCGCCAAGTTGCTGAGGCTGGCTTTGATCTTGCAATCCTCCTGTCTCAGCCTCCCAAGCTGCTGGGATTACATGCATGCACCACCACACCAGGCTCCTCAAATTCTTGTACAACTTTCAGAGGATCCCATGAGGCAGAAGTAGAATCAATGAAAGCCATGGAAACTCCATTGAAAGGAGTTTTATTAAGGGCTCATACAGATGGCAAAGTGAAGGACATTGATATTGAAAAGCGTAAGTGAATTTCTTAAGCAAGCAGTTGAATATAGCCCTGTAATTCAAAGATAGCAACAAGCTTTACTCCAAACAAGCCAACTCCAGGTTGGCAAGGCCAGTCTCCACAAACCACCTGTGGCCCAAGCATGCTTGCAGTGCTCTCTCCATAGTAAGGGCTCCTGCAGATGGCAAAATGAAGTAATCACAGAGGAAGGCCTCTGAGACGTTGACATCTGCCCTCTGTCTTCTCTCATCAGCAATGAAATTTTACTCCCAAGAAGATGCAAAGGGAATGAGTTTCTATTTAACCACAACCATCTAGAATTTCCAGTGCAATACTCCAGCTCAGCTTTAAATAAAAAGCCTGTCCAGAACCATTTGAGTCAAGAGACAAATAAACTATCTGGACAAGCTGGTAATCAGGGAGAAAAGATATTTTCTTCTCGCTCAGCTAGAAATAGAAGCAAATATGAAGAAGGTTAAGGTTCTGACCTGCATAAGAAATGACTAGCTCCTCTCTTGCAGCAATCTTCAGGGAAAAAACAAATATTCCTTACCTTGGCAAGGGGCTGCTGTGGGAGATAAGTGTGGAGATGGGTTTGCCAAACTAGAGCAGGTAATACGGAGAGAAAACCAGCACGTGCACGTACATGTGAAGGTGTATGTGCATGTGCAATGAGGAGTTGAGCAGGAGAATGTTTGGTGGATGCTGTGTCTCTACCAAGTTCCTATCAATGCAAAGCCTTAGATGCAGGAGCTACAGCCCCAACCCTTGAGAGACATTTTAGATCCTTTGCTACAAAGTCAATGCCTTCCCTGGACAAAAGCTGACAGATGTTTCAAAAGGAACACTACCTTGCACTCAAACATAGAGCTCTTAGCCCTCTCAAAGCCAGATACAGTTCCAATAATATAACCATCCTCCTTCAATATCTCTCCTCTCCATTGCCCTCAGCTTCTGGAGAGAGCACTGTAAGGATAGTTGGGGCCACAGGTGGATTGTGGGGACTAGCCCTTGTCAATCTAGGGGTCACTACTTATTGTTCTCTTTGTATTACAGAGCTGTATTCAACTGCTTGTTGAAGAAATTAATTTAAGCTTCAATTGTCAAGGTTTAAGGTAGACAAGAGAAAGCTTTTCCCATCAACAAATGCTTTTTAAAGACAAAGCATTATGTAAGTAGCACCTTGCACTTGTCTGGGAAGCATGACAGCACAGTCTTCCTGGAGTGAGGCAGGTGAACCAATCCCCAGCTACATCCTTCTCAGATTCATGAAAATTTCTCCAGCAACTAGAAGCAAGTTCCAACAGTAAAATAATTGGATATTTTTCCAAAGAAAAATACTGACTCCTTATATTCTGCTGAATTAAATAAACATTACTTCTCCAACTTCAGAGGTTATGCTTATTGATAAAGGTTCTATGTGCATAACACATACAAGAACCCTAGATTTACAGTTCAGAATTGCTGCCTTCTTACTCTTGGGGAGAGCAGTACAGGTGCACAGTAGAAAGGGAAAGGTCTGGTTTAAAAGTCTTACATCCACCATTCATGTCACCCACAGAGACAAAGATAAAGATTTGTATGAAGACACTATAATAAACTTTGTATAATATAATAATATATAGTATATAATAAATATAATAAACTTTGTAGCCAGGAGCAAGCAAAT
The DNA here is from genome assembly GCA_025594165.1 of Tamias sibiricus. NCBI lineage: Eukaryota > Metazoa > Chordata > Mammalia > Rodentia > Sciuridae > Tamias > Tamias sibiricus. Next base: position 43,376,997 of record CM046669.1, on the reverse strand, counting down.
CTATGGCTAAATTTAGTGAACTGGAGACTAAGAAAACTCCTCTCAGCAAACCATGATATATCTTCTAGGAACATTTGTAAAGCTGGGAAAAGACTTCCTGAGAATTAGTGATCTACAAGTGGAGCCCTGTACCATCAGCTAGGAGACATTTGCAAATGTCCTCAATAATCCCCATTCAACAGCCTGTCACTTCCCAGCTCTGCCCAGGCTCCATAGGTAAGATCGATAAAAGGGTTGCAGCATTAATGGTTCCTCATCACTGTAGCAATTTCCAGCAATGAAGGCACAGAGAGAAGGGCCTGCTTCTATTAAACCTTGAAATTTAGATACTGAGCTTAAATGCTCTCCCTTCACTATGGACAGGTTTCCTCGCTCACTCCGTTGCATTTTCCTTGTGTGTAGAGAGATGGGTCTTGGAGCAATGGGCACTGATCATGTACCCAAAGGAAGAGGCCAGAGGCTACCAGGCTATCAAGGTCCTAGCTCATTCATTAGAGGCTATCTGTACAGGTAAACAATTCCTTATCTGAAACCTCATGGTGAGAAGAGTTTCAGAATTCAGATTTTGTTTTTAATTTCTAGAAAGCCAATACAATAACACTCCTCCCAGCAGAGCCTGAGGAAGCATCCTATACACTTATTTTTTTGCACCAATCTTTGATTGGGTCAATCAAATTGGACATAAAAATGAAATCCAGAGCTCTCAAGGATGGGAGATTTGGCACCATCTATTTCACTTTCCTCCAAAATATACCTAAACCCAGCCAGTTAGAGGCAAGGACCCTCATCAATAAAAAAAACAAGGCAACTGCCAAAACCCCAGCCAACATTCCCTGACGCGGGAGGGGGGGGGGGCACATGGGGCAGACCAGCTGAGATCCAAACAGGTTCTTTTAGAGAATCCCTGAGACAGGAAATACCTTCTAAGCTGAGCTTCCCTAGCCACAGAACCTAGAAAGAAAGTGATTCCACAACATTCTCCATAATTGGAGAATCAGAGTTTCCAAGACCCCAAGACTCCTCCTCCGAGGAGGCAAATAGTATATCCTATCATAGACCACAGAGGGACCAGCCCACAGCAGCAGACCCTATATTTCAAAGCCCTGATAACCTGTGACTGATAACACTGAGAAAACAGAAAGAACACCTCCTAGCTATCATGTCTATCTGTCCACTTAAACTCCAACATGCCCCAAGCTTTGCCTCCTACCCTGTTGTCTTCTCACTCTATGAATTTCCCTGGATCACCGAACCTACAAGCTTTATGCTCATATCTCAAATCATTAATCTTATCAACTCATATTTTCATTTTTTTGAGGTACTAGGGATTAAACCCGATGGTGCTCTACCACTCAGCTTTATCTCCAGTACCCTCTTGTAAAAATTTTTAGATTTGAAACAGGATCTTTTTAAATTGCCCAGACTGGCCTTAGAGCTGCAATCCTCCTACCTCAACCTACAGTTCAGCTGTGATTACAGGCCTGAGCCACTGGGCCCAGCTTCAACTCATACTTTCAACCATCTCTTTGGTATCTCTAATTGGTTGCCCAAGTGCCCCAGATTGCTGAAACACTCTGTCTGATGTCTGTTTGCTTCCCCACATCTCCCAGCCTTGGACTTGGGTTGGTCACATGACAATTCCGGCCAATGGAGAACAAGCAAAAGTGTCATGTGTCACTTCTGAGGTTTTTATTACCTGAAGCACCAACTACCAGTTCTCCCTTCCATGATGCCAGGACAAGATGGCAAGGAATCAAGAGAAACATTCTAAGTCCAGGAATGACTGCTTAGAAAAAGCAATTAGATTTATATTAAACTGTGAGAGAAATAAGCTTCTTTAGTGAAAATTTACTGAAATTTTGGAGTTTCTAATATGGCAGAGAATGTTAATTACCCCAATATACCTGCCTTCTCCACTGGCAAATTTCTACCTGGTGATTATTTCAATGCCACCTCCTCTGTTGCCCTTCTATGGAAGGTCAGTTGCTCTGCTCCTTAAACTCCAGCAATTCACTCATACATTTGTCACAACAAAACCCAGAGTCAACTATCACATTTTTGTTTGCATGTTTGGCCCCACATGTGTGTGCCTCTTTTTCCCTCCCTGTATTCTCAGTGCTTTGCAAATAACCAACACCTACTATGTTTGATGTACCGAAGCAAAAATCATAGCCTTTTCACTAGATGACAAGAAAATTCCAAGTCAGGGTTTCCCCCTAAACCACAGTGTTCTCAGCACTACGAAAGGTTCTGCAGGTAGGGGGTGGCAAGAAAAAAAAAAAGATACTCCCCTCTCCTTTATCACCTTTATCTTTAGATCCTCTGCACCTCATTATCTCCCATCTTTGTGAAAGCACAGCTTTCACAAAGCACTGCTTAAAAAACACATGGTCTTTTCAGGAACTATCAGCTAAAACACCTCTCAGAAAGAAGGATCAAAGAGGAGTTTTTAGTGATGAGATTATAGCAGGGCTCTTTCAGGGCCCCTTTGAGCCTGCTCCCCAGTTGAGATTCATGACCTGGCATTCTGGAATCATGCAGCTGTGTCTGGGCTATTTTTGATGCGCAAAGAGTTACATCTAAAGCATCACTGGCTCCTCAGGAATCCAGATGTAGAGATGACAAGCCAGCCTGTAAAATCACATCATCACCATTTGTCAAAGCTTCCCAAACTCCAACCCCCCGCAAAAAAAAAAAAAAAAAAAAAAAAAAAAAACACACACACACACACACACAAACACCATTTTGCTGGTCAGAGAAACAAGAACAGGGACTCTTTTTGGCTATAGTAAAGCTTAATGAGAATACTTCAATTCTCTCAAGGACATCATGTATCTCTTAGTCCCAGTCCAAAGGAAACGGTGACCATAAATAAATAATGATCAGTTATGACTGTAGTCTTTTGACAACTCCCACATACTAGCAATTGGCCTACCAGAGGTGTGGCTTTGCTGTGGACAATGAGACAATCCACAGAACATACATCAAACATAAGCTTAGCCACTAGTGTTCAGACAAAAACATCCACAAGCTAAAGCTGTGCAAACACGAGGACCATACTTACAGTTTCAGGAAAACACAGTGGGGCTTCTAGAGCATGTTTCTCTAGGACATTCACAGCAGTAAACGAAACAAGGTTAGATTTTACTATATACTGAGACTTAGATATAGTAAGAAAGATAAGAAAAAAATTAACTGGAAAAGAATTGGGGCAGTACATTTTGATGTCAAGTATCACATGTGGTAGATATTAGGTATAAAGAAAAAAAGGAAACACCTAATCACATATAAACATGGGAAATTATTCCTGATATCTTTCACGTACTATGAATGTAACAACAAATAACTCCCAAATCCCATTCATGCTACCAACTGCATACACAGAAAACAAGAAATTGAAAAGAGCACTCGCTCTCTGGCAACTTACCTTGTATAAAGAGCCTATTCCAGTAGGTTTTCCCAACTTGATTGCCCCCAAGAAACACCAGGTTGAACAGGATCAGCATTGAGGTGGCACAAGATGCAAGGGCAGCATGGAGTCGACGGCGAGCTTGTGGGGAGAGGTGTCGAGCCTACAAGGACAATGGCAAGAAGGCACCTCATCATAAGGGTGGAAGAAATATGGCTAAGACACCACCCTCTTAACACCAGCCCAGGATGCCAGGTTGTCATTGAAACAGATATCAAAACTTCTATCCTTGCAACATTCTGGTCCTAGGAAAGAAGGTAATTATCATTCATGTTCCTTTCTCCTCCCACAATGGACTTCTTTCTCACCCATATAATACATGTATGAAATCTAGTTGTTAGTTTTCATCACTGTGACCAAATACATGACAAAAACAACTTAGAGGAACAAATATTTATTTTAGCCCATGGTTTCAGAGGATTCAGGCTATGGTTGGCTGGATCCAAGGCAGAAACATCATGGTGGAGGAAAGTTGCTCAGCTCAAGGTATATGAGAAATGGGGTATGGAGGATGACCCAGAGACAGAAATAATCCCCAGGGTCATGCCCCCCAGTGACCAACTTGCTCCAGTCATGCCCTACCTGCCTAGAATTTTTACCACTCCTTAGTTCACTCAAATTATTGCTTCATCATCAAATGGATTAATCCACTGAGGGAGTCAAGCCCTCATAATCCAATCATTTACCTCTGAATGTTACTGTATTGCTTAATACATGAGACTCTGGAGGGCATTCCAAACCATAACACTGGTTAAGACTCAGTAGCACATCCCCCTGCCATTGAAACATCTTCATGTCTTCTGCATATAAATCTATAGGTACTCTCCACAATAACCAGTATAAATAGGTTCATGTCAAGATCAGAAGTCAAGGTCAGAGTGATCTTCTGGGCCAGTTAACTTGACTCTGGGAAGCCAGCCAGCCACCCTGTAAACCCAATATTTTATTAGGAGGAATCCCATAACAAAAGTACAGGAGAATGGACATGAGACAACTCCAGTGCTGGAGCCAAGCACAGGACACACATTCCACGGAGAGCACACCACAACATCTGAGCGTGGTGGCTGATCACAGTGCCTGAAGTATTCGAGGCTGGAGGAATGCTTTCCAGCAATCACGGTAAAGAATTCCTCTCATCCTTCCTAGCTCTTCATTGTACTCCCTCTGCTTTTAAATTTTCCTCAGAGATTTCAAAAGGCAAACAAAGACTTTATTCTTTATCACTGACAGTTCTGGTGGCCCCATCCAGAGTGAGGTCACTGTGCTGTATCTGGAGCATGTGAGTCCCATTAGCACAGCCGTGCATCTACATGTTTAGAACGAAAATCAGATAGAGCACCACAGCCACATACACAGGGCCCCAGAGTTTCTAACAAATATCTTAGCCTAATACAACAACACAGATAAGAGAGAATCAAACATTGCAATGTATTTCCTGAATATCCTCCAGAAACCTATACATGCATCTTAGCCTAAACTATGCTACAATTACAAACAGAATTCTGGCCAACTCAATGGCAGCAGTCTATCCAATCCATGACAGGTAAAAAGGACTCAACTAGAAGGTGAGTCTCCAGCAGGAAATTTACTTATTTTTGGCAACACTACCACAGGTCACCTGCGTCCATTCTGTACACGTTGGTCAGAGTCCTCTCAATCTAGAGAAATAAATTCCTGACCCTTCCTTTCTCTCCTGTGAACCCCAGCTGACTGCGTATGCTCAGATCTAGCTGCTGCCATGTATCTACCCCTCAAGGTTCTCTCCTCCAACACCATTTTAGAGCACACTTATGGCCATAGTATGTGAGTGTTTTCTTTTCATTTAAAAAAAAAAAAAAATGGGTAGCAGACTGAGCTGTCTGCCTGGACATGATCTACAAAGCTCTCTGGTGCAGTGGCCATGTCTTGCTTGGAGACTCCAGATCAGCTGACCCCTATTCACTCTCTGCTCCAAGAGGCCACAAATGTGAACCAGGAGAGGCTAGATATGAGATAAGTACATGATGTAAAAACTTGAAATGAGTAAAGGGAAAAGCCGCCAGAGCTTATTATTCAGCAATCTTCACGTCTCATAATAAAGAGACATTAATCTACCAGTTTCTGTATTTTAAAACAGGAAGATATTTTCTGAGTATTACTGACTCAATTAGCAGTAAAGGAAGATGAGAAGAAGTAAGGGGAAAAGAATCCAGAATAATAAATCAAGAAAGCATGACTGTTTAATTGGCATAAATATATCCAAATAATTCTCTCCAGGTACAGGGGCCACAGATAACACATTTGATTTCTCAGGGACCCAGTGAATTAGAAGTAACCCTCTGTTTTGACCCCAGGCAGTCTTCTCCAAACCTGATACCCTTGAAGGGGAAGTCAAAGGCCCTGCATTGCCTTTCCTTTATTAATGTCAACTTCAGAGAGTGGTCATAGTGTGGTTAATCTCAAGGTGGTTCTCCTTTTATACAGAAAGATAATTTTTTAAAAAAATCAACAGATAATGAGACAGAGGGACTTTCTTCCATAGGTTTGCTAAGCAAGACTGTGTGCTGAGGGGCCTGCCCTTCCAGTATCGACTGTGGGGAGCTTGAGGGCATGGAGAAACCCCTCTAGAGACAGTTTCAGAGAACAGTATCTGCTTTATTGCACAGCAAAAATAGCTTTTATAGTGGGTATGTGCCCATTTACATATAACAGTCATGATAAGCCAGAGGTGATACACAACGTATCATCTTATAGAAGTCCAGACACCAAGAGTTCAGAAATTGCCTTGCACCAACAGGGGAATAACTTCTTGTCAAAGGAGCAAAGAAATTGTGCTTGCCAGTGTTCTGACAGCACTCTGTTCTAAAACATAGAATGCTATGTTAGGACTTCCCTGCTGTACAATGAGAAGAGAAGAATTCCTCCATGAGGGTCCAAGGTTAGGCCCTGCAACAAGTGTGGCATTGTTACCTGGTACAGGAAGAGAGCCAAGCTACAGCAGGGGACTGGGCTGAGGGGTGGGGTAAGGGAGAAGGAGCTGGCTTACCTGAAGCCAGGGTTTTACAGATCTTCCCTGGATTCTGTGATTACCCCAGTCTCTCTCTCTCACCTACATGATACAATCACATGTCTGTTTTTGCTTAGGAAATAAAATGTCAAAATAATAGCAACTGTGAAGGAACTTCTGATCTCAGTGACAAGGTGGGATGACATCTAAACTCTGAACTAACAACAACTCAATTTTTAGACCTAGCTTTTTCTTTTTGTTGTTTCAGTGAGCAGGAATATTAAAGGCATGGGTTGTTAGAATCAGTAAACTGAAACTATTCAAAGGAGAAGCCATGATGCTTATAGGCAATTCTTGATTATCCCCCAGGGAGAGTGGGTGGGAGACAAAATAGATGATGATCAAGAAAACCCCCAAACCTAATTTTAACTAAAAGCAGCAGCTCTGAGAAAACTAGCTATGCCAATCAGCAGCAGAATCCAAAGAGCAATGCCTCTTCTCATCGTGAATCAGTGCAAAAAAGTCATGACAGGCTACAAGAAAGAAAAAAACAGGCTTTATCTGGAAATCCACAGAAAAGTAACACAGTAGTGTCCCCTTCTCCAAAGGGATGTGTGTTCCAAGATGCACTATGAATGCCTGCACCTGTAAATAGTACCAAACCCCATACATACTAGTTTTTTTTTCTTTCTATGCATACATCCTACGATAGATGTTTAACTTATAAAGCAGGCGCAATTAGAGATTAATTACAGTAGAGCAATTAATACACTGTAATGAAAGTCATGTGAATGTGGTCTCTCATCAAAATACCTTAATGCACTACACTCATTCTTCTGATGATGATCAGAATGAGATCCTCATATCTGTGAGGAGAGGAAGTGAGGTGAAGGACATCGGCACTGCGACACAGCATTAGCCTACCTTGAAAGGGTTACTTGAACACAAACACCAGCAGGCAGTCTGGTACTTAGAGGGCTACCAAGTGACCACCTGGTGGGTAGCTACACAGCATGGGTAGACTCAGCAAAGGGATGATTCATGTTCTAGGTGGGACAGGATAGTTTAAAAGTTCATCAGACCACTCAGAACCATGAGCAATCTGCAACTTAGAATTGTTCATTTCTAGAATTTTCAGATTGCAGATGGCTACAGGTAACAAACTGGAAAGGTAAACTCTACATAAGAGAAAACTACTGTAATAACAGCAAAGGGATATAAGTCTTAGTTGCCAACGTCTCTCCTCTTTGGATTCCGCAAACACACTATGGAAAGTGACAGTTTTGACATTAGGGATCTCTCTACCTTGGAGCCAAGGTCTTAGCCATTGACTTACAGGAACTCTGGAGGAAGTATGATATTGAGGTGTTCCAGGAAGAAAAATGCCATATGAGCAAGGCCAGAGGGTGTACTCCCCTGAACCGGCCAACCAGCCAACTCCAACGATGAATATGACTTTCTAAATTCCCCACTTGAAATACTTTGTTTCTTTTGAACCTGCTCCTCTGAAGTCCTATAGCAATTGTTCCCATGTCCCTTCACATCTAGGATGCAGGCGGTTATGAGTGGGAGCCATGCCTCACAGGTCACTCATCCATTCTCCTGGCTCAGATGCTTAAAAATGCCCTTGAAAAGAGAATTTGAGTTGAGAAAATGTAAATAGGAAATATCCCAGTACAATGAAGAGCCATGAGATATGAAAATGAGAATTGCCAACATGATCAGATAAGGCCATTCTGACAAACAGAACTTGAATCTTATTAATGAATTTATCAGGATAAAAAAAGAGCTCTGGTCTGGTCATGATCTCTCCCCTGAGGATACACGAGTATGGCAATCCAATATTTTGGAAGCAAAACAAAAACAAAAACAAAAACAAAACCGGAAGTGGCATTCTCCCATGGGGAATGCTGTGTAAACTTGCTGGCAGTTTTCATTTGTCTCAATGAATAAGAGGCAATTGTGGATTTTGGTGGGCAGAGACCTGGAATGACAAACACAGTGCAATAAGCAGAATGCCAAGTCCTGCCCAAAATACTGATAGATGAATTCTTTTCTTCCATGTTCCTCACAGAACAGAGTTCCTGCTCAGCCTATGGGGACATTAAGAGCAATTCCAAAACATGTCCCTTTTCCCCTGGGACTCAGAGAAATGCAAACTGGGGCAAGGAAAGTGTTCTGGCAGCCAGTGCTAGGCTCCTCCCACCCACACCACAGGAGCATCAACCCAAGCCTCCGGCGCCTCCAGCTACCAGCAGACAGGTATTGCCACCAGATCCAAGTGCCCTCATCCCAACACCCCTCAAACTCAGGAGACAGGGGGAAAACGGGAGGTGGGGCAAGTTAGAATCAGTGTTCCGTGCCCGTGTGATCAGTCTCTCTAACTTAATGGCAGAGAGTTAGAAGTGGGGCAGTTTCTCTCCCTGCAAATGTCAATGTAGCCCATTCGTCAGGTTCAAGTACAGGTACTAGCTACAGAGAGCCTCTCAGGACACCAGGAAACTCAGGCCCTGGAGAGACTTTCAATTCCTCTGCCTAGGTACACTGTCTCTGACCAAAGGAACAGAAGGGATGCGGAAATGAGATAACAGCTTAGCAGTGGCTTTACTGACTTCCAAAGGTGAGGAATGTAACCCAAACCCACTAAACCTTAGAGCTGAACTAAACGTTGTCAAACTAGTTTGTATTTCCTCCTGTGAGGTGTCCATGTTCCATTTGTTCATTCACCTCTCCATGGCAATGCCTCCATCTTTTTCCAGTCAACATCCTATCCCTGGAAATCACAGGATTGGCTGGGGTCAACAAGCCAGGGCCTGGAGGTACAGGCTGTGGAATCTGAGAACGTACATGATGTGAGAGGCAGATAGCGCTTTGGTGCTGGAGGCTGCCGAGCCTGGTGGGTCCCTCACTTGTCCACAGAGGGGCTGCTTGTGGGACCGAGAGGAGGAGGGGACAGGCTGAGCATCTGGGGGAGCAGATGGCTGGAGGAATGGCTGCTGGAGACTGTGACAAAGGCTTGGCAAGAGGGACCTGATGCTGTTTATTTTTCAGTGGGGGAGAAGCTAAAAACAGAAAGTGGGTGGGTTTGAGCAGCTGGACACAGTTCTTCCATATAATCACTGAAGTTTTTCATTTTCTAATGAAATGCTAACCAGAGAGTAAGAGAGATGAATAAGGCAATGGCAAGGGAGGGGGCTGGTGGAGACCAGGGAGAATAAATGAGGCACAAACACCTATGAGTTAAGATGAGACCTGAGAAGAAAGGCTGGAGACAAACATTTAAGGTCAGGAAGACTCAGATTCCAAAGACGTTTCAGGGCCTCCTGTTCCATCTCTGTGTCATTCTGTAGGACATACACTTGCTCACTTACTCAAAACATTTCCATTACTTTCAGTTAGAAATCTGTGTTCTACTCCCCTCCCCTCCCCCTTCATATTCCTACTAACAAGTTCCTGAAGAATGCTACAAGGCCAAATCTTCATTTGTCACCCCAAACTCATGCATACTCTGCATGTAGCCAATAATTATCTAACACCTATCCATCTCTGCTGTATATCAGTCACAGAATCTCCTGAGCCCTTAGTATTCTATCCCATCCCAAGTCTAACTTAAATGAATACATGAAGATACCAAGAAAGTAATACATCCTCTTTTTAAGTATATGAAAGTTCAAAAAAATACTGAGATCTAAATAATGCATGACCATAGGAGATAATTTAATATCTGCATTGATAAAGTCAAAAGCAGTCTTGCTTAACCTGCACAGGTAACATAATTCCACTGCCCAGAACAAGCTCAGGCTCTTCATCTACTCAGTTCACAATTGGAAATGGATAAACATAAGTTGTCCTAATCTTGGCAGAGTCAATCATCCATTTGTGTGTGCTGCTATAAACCATGGGGCAGATTGCATCAACCTGTATGTTTTAGATAACTTCAGTTTGTGATACAAAAAGCTACTGTTCTGAGGAGCTTTACGTATATTGTGAGTAGTTAAAAACTATTCATATCTTACCAGTGAAGAATAAGAAGTATGGAGAGATTAAGTCACTGGCCCTCAATTACATACTGATGAGTACAGTTCAGAGATTTGCCTGCATTTCACTAACATCTTCATGTTCCCTGCTACATTACACAACCTCACATCTGTGTAGCAGGATGTATTCTCATCTCTAAACTAGAACCATCATGATCTTTTGACTCTTCCATGCCAGCTACAAAATTTTGCAGGAAATATTAACGTTTGTTCAAAAAATACATCATGTGTGTGTTTTTCTAGCAAGAGTGAGTAGATACCAAGTGTCAATTTCAGAAGAACATACGGTTTACAGTGACACTGGAATTTTATTAAGTAATTGGAATTCACAGTTACAAAGGTCCAGCATATTCCCCAGAAAGTGACAGACCAAAAGAAAACATAATATCTTAAAAAATAGTAAAAGTTAATAGACCCTAAAGGACTTTGTGGCCATGTTGGTCAAAGGATACAAAATTTCAGTTAAATAGAACAAATTAAAAAAAAAAAACTATTGAAAAATATGGTGGTATGGTTAATAACAATATATTGTATTCTTGAAAATTGCTTTAAAAATAAGATTTAAGTGTTCTCACTACAAAAAATAAGTATGAGGGGCAAGGCTTGCATTAATTAACTCAATTTAACCATTCCACAATATATACATATTTCCAAATATCATTTTTACATGATGAATTATACATAAATAATTTTCATCTGTGTAATTTAAATTTTTTTAAATAGGCTTAGTACCTAAACTGTAAAGAAAGTAGTAAATTCATTTGTTCAGATTACATGAAAAGTAGCTTTGTAAAAATCCCTAAATGTTCTACAAAAAAGAGGAAAAAATGTATTAAAGCTAATGAAAGAACTCAGCAAAATTTCAGGATACAAAAATCATTATATAAAAATCAGTTGTGTTATATACACAGTTGACATTCTGAAAAAGAAAAATTCTACTTATAGTAGCATTAAAAAATAAAATATTTAGATGTAAGCTAAGGAGGTTAAATATTTGTATACGGAAACTATAAAACATTGCTTAAAGAAGTACATAGAAAAAAAACATCTCATGTTTACGAATTGGAAGATTCAATATAATTATAATGACAATGCTGCCAAAAATTATCTACAGATTCAATGCAAACACTACCACAAGGCCAATGATTATTTTTCTTGCAAAAATAAGAAAACTCATCCTGTAATTCATATGGAATCTCACAGAACCCTAAATAGCCAAAATAATCTTGAAAATGAACAACATTGAAGAACTCAAATTTTCTGATTTCATAACTTACTACAAAGCTACAATAATCAAAATAATACTGGCAAAAGATAGGCATATAAACAAATGGAAGAGAATGGAAAACCCAGAAATAAACCTTCATACATGGTTTAATGATGTTCAATAAGGCTAAATGATTTTCAACAACAGAACCAAGAATGCATAATGAAAAAAAGGACAATTTTTTCAACTGATTCTGGGAAAAGTGGATATTCATGTGAATGAAGTTTGACACTGTATTACACTATATATGTATGCATATACATATATATTTAACTCAAAATGGATCAAAGATGTAAATATAAGAAAATTATAAAATTCTTAAAAGAAAGCCGGGCGCGGTGGCGCACGCCTGTAATCCCAGCACTTGGGAGGCTGAGGCAGGAGGATTGCGAGTTCAAAGCCAGCCTCGCAAAGGCGAGGCACTTAGCAACTCAGAGAGACCCTGTCTCTAATAAAATACAAAAAAGGGCTGGGGATGTGGCCCAGTGGTCGAGTGCCCCTGAGTTCAATCCCCGGTACCAAAAAAAAAAAATTCTTAAAAGAAAATATATTGGAAAAGCTTCATGGTATTGAATTTGACAATTATTTCTTGGATATGACACTGAAAGAACAATAGTTAAAAATAGATTAAATTGGACTTTATAAAAATGTACAACCTTTGTTTATCACAGGACACTGTCAACAGAATGAAAAGGCAAATAGGAATAGCATAAAATATTTTCAATAACATGTCAATAAGGGAGTAAGATCAAGAATATACAAAGAACTCCTGCAATTCAACAAAATATGAACTTGAAAAATGGGCCAAGAACTGGAATAGATTTTTATCTAAAGAAGTTATACAAATGCCCAATGAGCTCAAGAAAAGATGTTCAACATTGGTAATTATAAGGGAAATGCAAATTAAAACAGAAGATATTACTTCACATCTTTGAAGATGACTATAATTTAAACAATAAAAAAATATCAAGCGGAGGTAAGGATGTGGAGAAATTGGAGTCCTTGCATTTTTTTTAGATTTGCCAATATTTATTAAAGAAATTGAATTGATAATTGATGACCTTCAAAAAATAAAGCACCACATACACATGATTTCCTTGGTAAAGCCTACCAAACATGTAAGGAAGAAATTATACCAATTCACCATAATTAGTAGAAGAGGAAACACTTCCCAACTCATTCTATGTGGTCACCACTACCTTAACATCAATGTCATATAAAGACAAAACCAGGGAGGAAAATTAAAGACCAAGCTTTTTTATGAACATAGATTAAAAACTTCCTAAGAAAATATTAACAAATTGATATAACAGTGCATAAAATAAAATACACATCACAACCAAGTAGAATTTACTCTAAATGTACAGGGCTAATTTAATATTCAAAAAACAGTGTAATCTACAACACCAATAAGTTGAAAAGGAAAAAAAAGCATCATATGATCATATTAATTTATTGACTTGTGATTCCTTAAAAAACCTCAGCAAAGTGTGAATAGAAGAAAACTTCCTCAATTTGATCTACTAAAAAATTCCTATAGCTAGAATTAGGAACAAGGCAAGAAATGTTCCTTCTTAGTTTTCCTACTTAGCATTATAGTGGGAGTCCAAGCCATTGTAATATGATGAGGAGGGGAAATAAAAGCCATACACATAGGAAGGAAGAAATAAAACTACGTTAGCTTACAGTTGAGATGATTGTCTATGCATATAATCCCAAAAGGCTGTCAACAACAAAAATCCTGGAAATAACAAGTGAGGATACCAAGGACTCAGGAGAGTCCTTGCAATTATTATTTTAGACTGTAAAATGGTACACTTATAGAAAAAGTATCGCCATTTCTCAAAAAAAAATGTAAAATTCTATATTAGCAAGAAAGTCTACTTATACATATATAATCAAAAGAAGTGATAGCCTGTATACTATCATGTTCCCAGCAGTATTATTCACAATAAGCAAAAGGTAGAAGCAATCCAAGTATATATCAGCAGATTTATAAAGAAACAAAATGTGGCATATAAAGGATTATTATTCAACCTTAAAAAGGAAGAAAATTCTGATACCTGCTACAATATGAATGAACTTTAAAGACATTATGCTAAGTGAAATAAGCCAAACAAAATGATACACACTGCATGATTTTACTGATAGAACTAGAAAAGTCAAATTCAAAGACAAAGTAGAATAGTGGGTACCAGGAACTGGGAAGAGGGATGGAGAATTATTTCATAGGTATAGAATTTTAGTTTGATGCTGGATAAGCTAGGAATGAAAGGAACAGATCTCAACATTATAAAAGCTATTTATGACAAATCCAAATCCAGCATCATATTGAATTTTTTAAAAATTACACGTTTTCTCTAAAATCAGAAACAAGACAAGTCTGTCCATTCTCTTCATCCTATTCAGCATAGTTCTCAAAACAGTAACCAGAGCAATCAGGCAAGAAAAGAGATATAATAGGAAAAGAAGTGAAATAATCTGTTCATGGATGACAGGATCTTATATCTAAAGTTTATATGACATTGATGTTAAGATAGTGGTGACCACATAGAATGAGTTAGGAATACTAATAATCTACTGATTATGGTGAATTGTGGTTTATGGTGAACTTCCCACCATAAGACTTCCATGGCTTATAAATGAGTTCAGCCAAGTAGCAGGATATAAGATTAACACCCATAAATCAATCACTTTCCTATTCTTCAACAGTAATTCAGCCAAAGAAGAAATCAAGAAAACCATTCCATTTGTGATAACCTGGGGAAAAAAATTGGAAATAATAACCAAGGACGTAAAAGAGAACAGTGAAGAAAAAAATTGAATAAGACTTTAGAAGATGGAAAGACCTCCCATATTTTTGGATAGACCAAATTAATATTGTCCAAGTGGTCATATATATTTAATATACAGATATGATGCAATATAAAGCTATATACAGATTTAATGCAATCCCAATAAAAATACCAATAACATTCTTCACAGAATTAAAAAAAAATAATCCTTAAATTCATTTGGAAGAATAAGAGATCCAGAATAGCCAAAGTAATACTGACCAAGAAAAACAATGCAGAAGGAATCACAATATCTGATCTGAAATTATAAAACAGAGCTATAGTAACAAAACCAGCATAGTATTGGCATCAAACTAGACAAGACCTGCAAATGCCATAATTTCATGGCACTTGCAGGTAAATGAATGGAGCTGGAGAATATCGTGTTAAGTAAAATAAGCCAATCTCCAAAACCCAAAGGCTGTTTTCTCTGATAAGCAGATGTGAATCTATAATAAGGGGTGGGTGGGCAGGGAAGAATGAAGGAGCCTTGGACTGTGAAGAGGTGAGAAAGGTGAGGGGAGGGTATATGGGGATGGGAAGGACAGAGGAATGAATTGGACATTACCACCCTATATACTTGTATGATTACACTACTGCTGTGACTCTACACCATGATCAGAGGAAGTAGAAGTTGTGCTCCATTTGTGTACAATGTGTCAAAATGCATTCTACTGTCATATATAACTAAGTTGAACAAATTAAAAACTAAAAACAAAAAATAGACAAGACCACCAATGGAACAGAATAAAAGACACAGAGACAAATCTACATACTTACAGCTACCTGATATTTGACAAACTTGCTAAAAACACTTTTGAAGAAAAGATAGCCTCTTTACTGGTGCTGGAAAAGCTGAATAGTCAAATGTAAAAAATAAATAAAATTAGATTTATTGTCTTTCACCCTACACAAAATTCAAATCCAAATTGATCAATAAGTAATTAGACCAGGAACATTACAACTGGTAGAAGAAAACACAGGGTCAACACTCCATCATACTGGTACTGACACCAACTTCCTGGACAAGACCCTCAAAGTGCAAGAAATAAAATCAAGAATAAATAAGTGGGATACCATCAAGTTAAAAAAACTTCTGTACAGCAAATGCTTAAGAATATGGAGAGTGCCAGAAAATAGGAGAAAATCTTTACCACCTGTTCTTTCAACAGGGGATTAAAATGCAGAATATAAAAAGAAGTCAAAAAACTTAACACTGAAAACAAAAATAACCACTCAATAAATAGATAAAAAAACTAAGCAAACTTCTCAAAAGAAGAAATACAAATGGCCAATATATGAAAAAATGTTCAACATCATTAGCAATCAGGAAAATGCAAATCAAAACTATGCTAAGATTTTGTTTCACTCCAATCAGAATGGCAATTATCAAGAATACAAACAACAGCCAGATATGGTGGCACATGCCTATAATTCCAGCAGCTTGGGAGGCTGAGGCAGGAGGATCACAAGTTCAGAGCCAGCTTAGCAACTTACTAAAGCCCTAAACAACTCGGAGAGACCCTATGTCTAAATAAAATATAAAAAAGAGCAGTAAATGTGGCTCAGTGGTTAAGCACCACTGGGTTCAATCCCTATTACCCCCCCCAAAAAAAAAAGTATAAACAATAATAAATGCTGGCAAGGATGTTGGGGAAAAGGTACACTTGTGCATTACTGGTGGGATTACAAACTAGTAAAACCACTCTGGAAAGCAGTATGGAGATTCCTCAAAAATCCAGGAATGGAACCATAATAGGACCACCTATTCCACTCCTTGGTATTAAAAAAAAAAAAAAAAAAAAACACTAAAATCAACATACTACAGCTATATAGCCAATGTTTATAGAAACACAATTCACAGTAGCTAAATTATAGAATCAACCCAGATGCCCATGTGTCAATGAATGGATTAAGTATCTATGGTTACATATAACACAGTGGAGTTTTATTCACTCATAAGTCAGAATGAAGTTATGGCATTTTCTGGCAAATGGATGGAAATGGAGAATATCATGCTAAGTGAAATAAGCCAGACCCAGAAACTGAAAGGCCAAATGTTTTCTGTCATGTGAAAGCTAGAGTAAAATAGAGGAAGGAAGGAGGGAAAGATGAAAAGGGAAGATCAGTAATGTAGAAGAAGGAGATCAAGAGGCAGAGTGGAGGGATGGGAAAGACAATGTAGAATCAATTCTCAAAAATCATGTTATGTTCATATATAAATATAACTGTAAAATATATGAAAAAAATGTTGAAAGAACATGTAAAAAGAACCAATCAAAAATAGATGAGCAAAAAGAAGTCTACTAGAATTGAGGAAAGAGAATGGGGAATGAAGGAGGATGGGAGGGAAAAGGAGGGGATCATGAAACTGAATTCCATGCATGTAGGACTTTGTCAAGAGGAACCCAACTACTATGCATAAACTCTAATGCTCTAATTTTTAAGAAAAATCAGTTTGAGATAAGTAGTTCTGGAGATCAACATGATAGCTGTACAACAATGTGAATGACCTAATGTTATTGAATTTTACACCTAAAAGTGATTTAAATGGTAAATTGCACATTTTATCACACTGAAGAAATTAATAGGCCTTGTCTAATATATATATAGAAATGAAAACATGCAATCTTCAAACACATCTGGACCATGATCAAACTGAGCATGTACTAAGCCAGGAAGGATTCTTTGCATTTTGAAAAGTTAAAAATGCTATGATTGGCGGCCTGCGGGTGGAGCTCCCAGTTTGGCCTGCCTGCTTAAGTTCCCAGTTCAGCCTGCTGGCTTACATTCCCAGTTTGGCCTGCCGGTGGGAGCTCCTAGTTCAGCCTGCCAGCCTGCGTTCCCAGTTCGGCCTGCTGGCGTGGGTTCCCATGGGCCTGTCCAGGAGAGTTCCCAAGTTGGCCTGCCAGCTTGCCTTCCCAATTCGGCCAGCTGTCAGGAGCTCCCAGTTAGGCCTACAAGCGGGAGCTCCCAGCTGGACCTCCCAAAGTGAGGTCCACCTGGGCCTACCTACAGGCTTTCCAGCTCTGCCCACCCACCTCTGAGAGGCCATTCCTGCTGAGGACAGCGGGAAACAAGCCCCGCCCACCAGCATCTGTTGTAGCTCAGCCCACCTACTAAGGAGCCATAGTGACAAAACTATAAATATGATGAATTAGAAACTAACTGGTATATGGATATATAGGGTACACTGAAAGCTCTAATATTGATATTTCCCTAAAAAGTGAGGTTTTGGGTAACCTGTAGGGACCTTATAAGACAAAAGGGCAGAAGCTGTAATATCCCAGGCTTACCTTGCAAGAGAGGGAAATACATAGTCATCATGAAAAAACAAGGGAGGAAAATGCCCCAAACAAACCAAGATACTACAACAATAGAAGCCATAGAAAGCACAGTAGGTGAAATGTCAGAGAAAGAGTTCCAGATATACATAATTAAAATGATAAGAGATTTGAAAAATGACCTAAGTAAACAGATACAGGCAAAAATTGATCTCTCCTACAAAGAGATAAGAGATCAAATACAGGCAACCATCAATCATACCAACAAAGAGATAAGAGAACAAATCCAGGTAGCAAAAGATTACTTCAAGAAAGAGATAGAGAGTTTGAGAAAAAAACCAAACAGAAATCCTTGAAATGAAAGAAACAGTAAGCCACTTAAAAAAATTCAATAGAAAGCATTACCAACAGATTGGAAGATAGGACCTCAGACAATGAGGACAAAATATTTAATCTTGAAAATAAAGTTGACCTCACAGTGAAGATGGTAAAAAACCATGAACAGAATATCCAAGAATTATGGGATACCATCAAAAGACCAAATTTAAGATTTATTGGAATAGAGGAAGGTGCAGAGATTCAAACCAAAGGAATGAACAATCTCTTCAATGAAATAATATCGGAAAATTTCCCAAGCAGGAAGAATGAATTTGAAAATCAAATACAAGAGGCCTATAGGACGCCAAATGTACAAAATTACAACAGACCCACACCAAGGCACATTATAACGAAAATGCCTAGCATACAAAATAAAGATAGAATTTTAAAGGCTGCAAGAGAGTAAAGTCAGATTACCTACAAGGGAAAACCAATTCACATCTCAGCAGATTTTTCAACCCAGACCCTCAAAGCCAGGAGAGCCTGGAACAACATATACCAGGCTCTAAAAGATAAGGGTTGCCAACAAAGAATTTTATATCCAGCAAATTAAGCTTTAGATTTGAGGATGAAATTAAAACCTTCCATGATAAACAAAAGCTAAAAGAATTTACAACAAGAAAGCCTGCTCTACAGAACATTCTTGGTAAAATATTCCATGAGGAGGAATTGAAAAATAATAATTAAAATCTGCAAAGGGAAGAACTATAATAAAGGAACAAACCAACCAAAAAAGAAACCAAGTCAAGCTAAATACCAAAAATAACAATAAATAAATAAAAATGACTGGTAATACAAATTATGTTTCAATAATAACCCTGAATGTTAATGGCCTAAACTCACCAATTAAAAGACATAGGCTAATAGATTGGATTAAAACAACAGACCCAATAATATGTTGCCTTCAAGAGATACATCTCATAGGAAAAAGACGCCCACGGACTGAAGGTGAAAGGATGGGATAAAATATATCACTCACATGGTCTACGTAAACAAGCAGGGGTCTCTATCCTCATATCAAATAAAGTAGACTTCAAGCCAAAGTTAATCAAAAGAGATAAAGATGGACATTTCATACTGCTTAAGGGAATCATAGATCAACAAGATATAACTGTTATAAATATATATGCCCCAAATAATGGAGCATCTACATTCATCAATCAAACTCTTGTCAAGTTCAAGAATCAAATAGACCACAACACAATAATTCTAGGTTATTTTTAAAAAATATTTATTTGCTTTTAGTTGTACACAATGCATTTTTACGTGGTGCTGAGAATCGAACCCGGGCCACGCATGTGGTAGGCGAGCGCTCTACTGCTGAGCCACAACCCCAGCCCAATTCTAAGTGATTTTAACACACCTCTTTAACCACTGGATAGATCTTCCAAACAAAAGTTAAACAAAGAAACTATAGAACTCAATAATACAATTAATATCTTAGACTTAACTGACATCAATGAGCCAATACATTTTCTTCTCAGCAGCACATGGATCCTTCTCAAAAATATACCATATATTATGCCACAAAACAACTCTAAGCAAATATAAAAAAGTAGAGATAGTACCCTGCATTCTATCAGATCATAATGGAATGAAATTAGAAATCAATGATAAAATAAAGAAAAGCTACTTTAACACCTGGAGACTAAACAATATGCTATTGAATGATCAATGGGATGCAGAAGACATCAAAAAGGAGATTAAATTCTTAGAGGTAAATGATAACAACGATACAACATATCGAAATCTCTGGGACACTATGAAGGCAGCACTAAGAGGAAAGTTCATTGCATAAAGCTCATTCCTTCAAAAAAGAAAAAAAAATTAACAAATAAATAAACTAACATTACATCTCAAAGCCCTAGAAAAAGAACAAATCAACCCCAAAAGAAGGAAAAGACAGGAAATAATTAAAATCAGAGCTGAAATTAATGAAATTGAAAAAAAAAAAAACAATTGAAAAAATTGACCAAAAGTTGGTTCTTTGAAAAAATAAATAAAATTGATAAACCATTAGCTATGCTAACGAAGAAGAGAGAAAACAAAAATTACCAATATCTACGAGGATAAAGGAAATATCACAATGGACACTATAGAAATGTAGAAGATAATTAGAAATTATTTTGAAAATTTATACTCAAACAAAATAGAAAATAACAAAGGCATCAACAAATTTCTAGAGACATATGATATCCTCAAACTAAATCAGGATGATATACGCAATTTAAATAAATCAATTTCAACCAAAGAAATAGAGGATGCCATCAAAAACTTACAAACCAAGAAAAGCCCAGGACCGGATGGATACACAGCCGAGTTCTACAAGACCTTTAAAGAAGAACTAACACCAACACTTCTCAAATTATTTCATGAAATAGAAAAAGAGGGAACACTCCCAGACTCATTCTATGAAGCCAATATCACCCTGATTCCAAAACCAGACAGAGACAAATCAAAGAAAGAAAACTTCAGACTAATATCTCTAATGAATATAGATGCAAAAATTCTAAATAAAATTCTGGAAAATCGAATACAAAAACACATCAAAAAGATAGTACACCACGATCAAGTGGGCTTCATTCCAGGGATGCAAGGTTGGTTCAATATAAGAAAATCAATTAATGTAATACATCACATCAACAGGCTCAAAGATAAAAATCATATGATCATCTCAATAGACGCAGAGAAAGCATTTGACAAAATACAACATCCCTTCATGTTCAAAATGCTAGAAAAAATAGTGATAACAGGAACATACCTCAACATCATAAAGGCCATCTATGCTAAGCCCCAGGCCAACATCATCCTAAATGGAGAAAAATTGAAAGATTTCCTTTTAAAAACTGGAACAAGACAGGGATGCCCTCTTTCACCACTCCTATTTAACATACTTCTTGAAGCCCTAGCCAGAGCAATAAGACAGATGAAAGAAATTAAAGGGATACGGATAGGAAAAGAAGAACTCAAATTATCACTATTTGCAGACGATATGATTCTATACATAGAAGATCCAAAAAATTCCACCAGAAATCTTCTAAATCTAATAAATGAATTCAGCAAAGTAGCTGGATATAAAATCAATACCCATAAATCAAAGGCATTTCTGTACATCAGCGACAAATTCTCAGAAAGAGAAACTAGGAAATCCACCCCATTTACTATAGCCTCCAAAAAAATAAAATATTTGGGAATCAACTTAACAAAAGAAGTGAAAGATCTCTACAATGAAAACTACAACATGCTAAAGAAAGAAATTAATGAAGATCTTAGAAGATGGAAAGATTTACCTTGTTCATGGATATGTAGAACTAATACTGGCAAAATGACCATTCTCCCAAAAAGCACTATACAGATTCAATGCAATACCAATCAAAATCCCAATATCATTCCTCATAGAAATAGAAAAAGCAATCATGAAATTCATCTGTAAAAATAAGAGACCCAGAATAGCCAAAGCAATTCTTAGCAAGAAGAATGAAGCGGGTGGCATTACTATTCCAGACCTTAAATTGTACTACAAAGCAATAGTAACAAAAACAGCATGGTATTGGCACCAAAATAGACCAGTTGACCAATGGTACAGAATAGAAGACTCAGAGATGAACCCACACACCTACAGTTATCTTATATTAGACAAAGGTGCCAAAAACATTCACTGGAGAAAACACAGCCTCTTCAACAAATGGTGTTGGGAAAACTGGAAATCCTCATGTAATAAAATAAAATTAAATCTCTTTCTCTCACCATGCACAAAACTTAACTCAAAGTGGATCAAGGACCTAGGAATTAAACCAGAGACCTTGAACCTAATAGAAGAAAAAGTAGTCCCAAATCTCCATCATGTTGGTTTAGGCCCCAGCTTCCTCAATAAGACTCCTACAGTGTAAGAACTAAAACTAAGAATCAATAAATGGGATGGATTCAAACTTAAAAGCTTCTTCTCAGCAAAAGAAACAATCAGTGACATGATAGAGGACCTAAGGAATGGAAGCAAATCTTTACCACAAGCACATCAGATAGAACACTAGCCTCAAGGATTTATAAAGCTCTTAAAAGCCTTAACACCAAAAAAACAAAAACAAAAACAAATAACCCAATCAATAAATGGGCCAAGGAACTAAACAGACACTTCTCAGAAGATGATATGCAAACAATCAACAAATATATGAAAAAATGTTCAACATCTATAGCAATTACAGAAATGCAAATCAAAGCTACTTTAAGATTTCATCCTACTCCAGTCAGAATGGCAGCAATCAAAAAAACAAACAACAATAAACGCTGGCGAGGATGTGGGGGAAAAGGCACACTCTTACATTGCTGGTGGAACTGCAAATTGGTGAAGCCAATCTGGAAAGCAGTATGGAAATTCCTAGGAAAACTTGGGATGGAACCACCATTTGACCCAGCTATCCCACTCCTTGGTCTATTCCCAAAGGACTTAAAAACAGCTTACTATAGGGACACAGCCACATCAATGTTTATAGCAGCACAATTCACAATAGCTAGATTGTGGAAACAACCCCGATGCCCATCAATAGATGAATGGATAGGGAAACTTTTGTATATATACACAATGGAATACTACTCAGCATTAAGAGAATAAAATCATGGCATTTGCAGGTAAATGGATGGAGTTTGAGAAAATGAAACCAAAGGTCATATGATCTCTTTGATATGAAGATACTAACTTATAAAGGCAAGGGAGTGGAGATGAGAGGAATGAAAGAACTTTAAATAGAACAAAGAGGGAGGAGTGGGAGGGGGCAAGGAGATAGGAATAATAGCAGACTGAGTTATCCATGATTACCCTAAATACATGTATGAAGACACAATTGTTGTAAAAATACTTTATATAAAACCAGCAACTTGAGCAATTGTGCTCTTTATATGTAATATGAAATGAAATATACTCTGCAAGCATGTATAACAAATTAGAATTTTTAAAAAAAGAAATAAAAAGTGAAATATAAGTAGAATGAGATGGATATCATTACCCTAAATGCATATATGAAGTCATAAATGGTATGAATATACTTTGCATACAACCAGAGATTTGTAAAAAAAAGTGCTCTATATATGTGTAATATGAAATGTAATGTATTCTGCTGTCATTTATAACATCTTAGAATAAAAAATAATTTTAAAAAAACGCTATGATCATTGACACCAGTTCAATACACAAGAAATGAGTAAAAAATTGGCTAAAATGAACATACCATTAACTTTCTAAAATCTGTGCCCATTCAAAGCAAAAGTTTTTACTCAAGAAATAATAGGTAAACTTAATTATGATCAATTAAGAAAAATAAACCATGAGAAGAATATATAGATTTTAAAATCTGAGCTAATATAGCAGGATGTTTGAAATGTAGCTGAAAAAGTTAAATTATCTTGAAAATATAAGACTTAAATTTCAAATTAAAAAAGTAGAGACACTTAAAAGGCATAACTATAGAAGAATTTAGACAGTGGTAAAAGCTCCATACTCCAAGAAAATTCACCTAGATGATTTTAATGGGCACATTTTTCTCCTTTGTTATCCAAAACCAACTGAATGACCTACTTATTACAGTAAGAATTAAATGTAATAAGAGTTATAATTGTTGGTAAGAACAAAACTGTGGCTTTGTGAATGATGTGACTAGAAAATGGCAATTGCATCACAATACCCAAGTTCAAATTATACTACAGAGCTACAGTAACAAAAACTGCATGGTACTGGCATAAAAACAGACCAATGCTACAGAATAGAAGCACAGAGGCAAATCCACACATGTATATGATCCTCAAAAAAGTGCCAAATACATATGTTGGAGAAAAGACAAAATTTTTAAAGCAAATGGTTCTTGGAAAACTGGTTATCCATATGTAAAAAAATGAATTTAGGCCCTTTATCTCTCACCCTGAACAAAAACCAACTCAAAATGGAGCAAAGACCTAGGAATGAGACCAGAAACTATGCAACTCTTACAGGAAAACATAAGGTCAACACTCCAGCATATAGGCACAAGCAATGACTTTCTCAATAGGACCTCAAAAACTCAGGAAATAATGCCAAGAGTTAATAAATGGGATGACATCCAATTGAAAAAGCTCTGCACTGTAAATGAAATAATTAGGAATGTGAAGAGAACCTACAAAATGGGAGAAAATGTTTGCTAGTTACTCTTTTGACAAAGGATTAATAGCTAAAACATAATGAAATTAAAAAAAACTTTACACCAAAAAAAAAAAATCAACCCAATGAATAAATGTACAAACAAATTAGACACTTCTCCAAAGAGAAAATACAAAGGGTCAACAAATATATGAAAAAAATTTTTTTCATCATCATTAGCAATTAGGAAATATATATCAAAAGTACAATGAGATTTCACCTTACTCCAACCAAAATGGCAATTATCAAGAATACAAGTAACAAGTGTTGGCAAGGACATGGGGAAAAGGTACAAACATTGTTGGTAGGACTGTAAATTAGTGCAACCACTCTGGAAAGCAGTATGGACAGTCCTCAAAAATCTAGGAATGGAACCACCATTTGACCCAATCATCCCTTTCCTCAGTATATATCTAATAGAGTTTTAAAAAATCAGCATACTACAGTGACACAGCCACATCAATGTTTACAGCAGCACAATTCACAATAGCTAAGCTATGGAACCAACATAGGTGCCCTTCAACAGATGAATGGATAAAGAAATTGTGGTGTATATATAACACAATGGAATATCACTCAGCTATAAAGTAGAATAACCTTATGACATTCACCAGTAAATGGAAGCATGGATCTGGAGGCTATCAGGCTAAGTCAAGTAAGTCAATCCCCCCAAAAAAACAAAGGTCAAATGTTTTCTTTGATATGTGCATGCTAACCCACAATGGGGTGGGGGGAGGCAAGAATAGAAGTTCAGTGGGTTAGACAAAGGGGAATGAAGGGAAGGCAGGAAGGACAGGAATGTGAAAGACAATGGAATTAACCTGACATAACTTTCCTATGTACATATATGAATACACCTCAGTGAACCCTACCATCATGCACATCCACAAGACTGGGAAACATATTAAAATAGATTCTACTGTCATGCATATCTGAACTAAGCTTCAATCTATCTTCAAAATATTTGTGGTTAATTGATTAAATGAATGTAACCTGAAAAAAGTCTACACTGAGAGTTTATCTCATACCAGTCAGAATGGCAGTCATCAAGAAATCAAATAATAATAAATGAAAAAAAAGGATATGGAGAAAAAGGAACACATGTACACTATTGGTGGGACTGTAAATTAGTATAACCACTATGGAAATAAGTATGGAGGGTCCTCAAATGACTAGGCATGGAACCACCATATGACCCAGCTCTACCACTCCTTAGTATTTATTCTAAATAATTAAAAGTCATCTTATTACAATGATACATGCATACATATGTTTATAGCAGCATAATCCACAACAGCCAAACTGTGGAAACAACCTAGATGTCTATCAAAGAATGAAAGGTAAAGAAAATGTATATACACACCATGGAGTTCTATTCAACCATAAAAATAAGCGAAATTGTGTTGTTTGCAGGAAAACAGGTAGAAGTTGCAACCATTATATTAAGCAAAATAAGCCAAACTCAGAAAGGCAGGGGTCATATGTTTTCTCCCATATGTGGAAGCTAAAAAAGAAAAAGGAAAAGCAAGGTGGGGTGGGTGGGTATCTCACAAAAATGAAAGGGATATCCACAGAGGAAAGGGACCAAGGGGTGGGAGGCAGGGAGGGAGGAAGTGTTGGGGAGTGATATTTGACAAATTATATTGTTCTATTGTGGGCATATACACATATGTAACAAGAAATGCTATCATTATGTGTAAGTATAATGCAACAATAAAAATTAGAAATAGAAAAAAGAGGCAAAACAATTAACTGAAAACAAAAATCAGTACCTTTCCTAGAACACATGCTTTCCAATAATGCAATAATCTGAAGAGAAAAAGTATGCAAGACTGCCAAGAAGAAATGATAAAATTTTACTGAAGATCATAAAGAATTGAATAAATGTTTGCTATGGTTTGAATGATGGTGTCCCCTCCAAAATTCATGTTCAAATTTCATTCCCTTTGCGGTGGTATCAGGAAGTGAGGTCTTTTGAAAAATGATTAAGTCATGGGGGTTCTACCCTCATAAATGGATTAGGGTTTTATAAGAGGAGCTTTTGGGAATGGGTTTGTCTCTCTTGCTCTTACCCCTTCTGCACAAGGATCTAGTGTTCATGCCTGCTGGAAGATTTAACAAGGCACCATTTTTTTTTTCAATAAATTTTTTAGTTTTGGATAGACACCATACCTTCATTTATTTTTATGTGGTGCTGAGGATTGAACCTAGTGGCTCACACATGCTAAGCAAGCGCTCTACAACTGAGCCACAATCCCAGCCCCAACAAGGCAATGAACAGACCCTCACCAGATACTGAACCCCAGTTCTTGATATTGGGCTTCCAGCCTCCAGGACTGTGGAAAATCAATTTCTGTTCTTTATAAATTTTTTAATCTCAAGTATTTTGTTACAAAGCACAAACTAAAATAATATTAACTACCAAAATTAAGTTATGATTCAATGCAGATCTAATAAATGCCAAAAAAAAAAATGCAAAGGGAGTTTTGGAGAACTTCACCTATTCTAAGATTCATATGAAAAAGTCAGCATGCAAAAATAGGCAATGTAATTCTGAAAAGGAACCAAAAGGGACCAGAGCTCCTACCAGGAATCAAGACATATTATAAGATGCCAGTCTTTAAAATAGAAATGATACAAATAATACATTGATGGAACAGAATAGAGAGACCAGAAATGAACCCACTTATATTTGGATATTTCTATTATAGGTGGTCTTTCAAATCAGTGGGGGAAGGATGAGGCATTTGCTAAAAACCATTTAAATGTAAAAATCATTCTTAGCTGCACGCTATATAAAAATAGTGGACCAGACTTGGCCATGAGACATACTTTGCCAATTCTCACCCTATTCCATTCTTGGTATCTGCCCTAAAGAAACACTTGCACATATGTACAAGCAAACTTGAATTAGAAACTTCACTGGGGCTGCATTTGCAAAAGGACAAAATTAGAAGCGACCTAAATTTTCAATAGAAGAATGGCTAAATTGTGACATATCCCTACCATGCCTGATTATGCATATGTACACATTTACAGAACCTTCTTCATAATATATCATCGATGATGAAAAGAAGTTTTAGAACACCTATTTCTCAAACCACATATCTGCATGCATGCATAGCAGTAAAGGTATGGAAAGCTGTAACAACCTCATAACCATGATTATCTGTAGGGGGAGGAAAGTGAGTGGGGTGTGTTTACTGGGGGATGGATATTTAAGAGGATTGAAGCTTTTTCTTTGCACTTTTAAAGAGCTGGGTCATGAATAACTTCAAAAGCTTAAAAGGAAAAAAAGAGGAAATAAAAGAAATCTAGGAAACTTTCCACTAAATGACCTTAGACCCTGGCCACCTCCCCTGAGCATAGTCCAGGCCTGTGGGTGGGAAACTGAAAGCCTGAGGACCAATCACACCAAGTCATGGCTGCTCATGGCCCTGAGAGCCTCCCTCTTTAGGCAACATTGAGGTCACTTGGGATTACTGTATAAGCCAAGGATATGGCAGTAATGGCCTCAGCTATATCCTGTTCAACCACAAAACCAGCAGCTTCGGAGAAGGTCTGCCTTTTAAGCAAACTGGATATTTAATACTTTTAGACTGAGAAATAGGTAAAACACTCTAAAAGTATTCACCAAGTCATAACAGACAATTCTGATATCTAGTTAAACACAGAAGATTTGGCATCGTGCTTCTTTCACAATCCCTATTAAAATGAGAATGAGCACTTGAAAAAGGTATATATCCCCAAATAAGAAATGGAAGGAAAAAGCAGGTGAGCCAAGTCAATGTATTTTTATAAGACAGAGAAGATGGAGGAATTAGCAGATCTGAGATAACTGAATACTAGATGCCAAAGAAAAGATACACCAGAATACCATAAAACCCAAACAAAAAGGCAAAATGTGCCACAGAAGGCAAGAGTAATCCCTGCAAGAAAACAGGTAAAAACTTAGGTCATCAGCATGTAGACCTCCAATTTTCAGTTCTCCTCCACAACCATTGAGACAAGTATTTTTCTTGGATAAAATGCATCAGAAGGAATCTAAGGAACAACAGACACATTGAAATTTCAGAATGCCACAGATATTTGCATTCAAGCTTCTAGTATGAAAAAGAAATTGCATACAAAGAAATAAGAAACAAAATGGCATTTCTCAATAGTCAAGTCCAAAGCTAAAGACAGTATCTTCACATTTTTCAAGATAAATAGCTCTTCAACCTGAAATCCAATGCCCAATCAATTAAGTGTGAGGGTAAAATAAGACAAACTTGAAACTAAAGTTCTCAAAATATTTATCTCCTAAGGATCCTGTTCTAAGAAAACTACAAAAGGATGTTCTCCACCAAATAAAGGGGTAGGGAGTCAAGATAACCCAGGACACAAGAAACAGATTTAGTACAGGAGAGAGAAGGGAAATTCAGGAAAATAGCTGAATAGTAAATCTAAAGTGAAATGATCCAGGTGGGAAAGGAGGAGGGGAGAGTTTTCAAGAGAGATTTTCTAGGAAAAGAAGATTGCCAAATATATCTGACCAGGTAGAAAATATTATCTGAGGGATTTTTTTGCTCCTATTAGGCTGTAAAGAAGTGGGAACAATCGACAAGTCAACAAAAAATGCAAAGCAATTCTTCACTTAAGTGGGAGAAACAATTGTATAAGAAAGGCACATACCTGTATTAAATGGCTTGGCAATGAGCCACACTTACTATGGCAATGACGTAAACACTTAGAGCTGAATTAACCAAAATTGAGTTACAGTAGAAGAAATAGGGAGTGGGTATAAGATGCTAAAAGCTTGTGTAGAAGGCTGTTGTATTTGTAAATCATAAATAAAGAGATAATGGGATAAATGTAGACTTTCAAAAGATAGAGGTCAATACCAGAAACAACTAAGAATTAAACACTGCCACTGCTGGGAAAGGGACACAGGAGCGAGAGGAACACAATAACGGCTTGCGGTACTCTGGGCATAACACCTTGCTCAAGGGGAAACCAGGTATACAAAGTGGCCTCATAAGATTCTATCATGCAGTGACATTGAGGCCACCTTAGTTTGTGTAAGTACATGCTATGAAGTTCAGACAACTACAGAATCACCTGATGAATTTTTCTGAATGTGTCGTGACTACTGGAGTTTTGTACCGTGTGTATATGACTTAAACCTCCTGAGTTTCAGTTCTTATGGTAAAATAGGGATAATGATAATACTGTTTTACCTAGAAGACTTTCATCAAAATTACATGAAATAACATTGCATTGCGTTTGTCATGTTATTGGTCCCCCCATCACTTGAACCAATTTCTCAAATTAGTTATTCCACAAGCAGGTTGTATGGAACCACAATTACACCTCATGTTATCTGAAATTGGAAGGCGGGAAGGCAGTTAGTTCCAGTCCAAGATGCCTAAGCAACCAAGACTTGCAACACAAGCAGGTGCTCTAAGTGGGTGGGTTTATCAAGGAAGGCTCTTGCACTTTGAACTCTAGAAAGCTCAGAAATTACTTGCCTCCCCCAGTCTCCAGTTTCCTTATCTGTAAAATTGGGAATAGTCACACCTATTCTCAAGGGTCACTGGAATGGTTAAGTAAAAATAATGTGAAAGATCTGTCTTTCTGACAGTATCTTGTCTAGTCTCTTCTTTGGCCAATGACAGCAACTACAACAGCCCTAATATTAGTTTGCTCTTGAGAATGACAACTCTACCCTTCAACTCCTAATATAAATCAAGTGTTCAGGGTTAACCTGGCAAACCCTTCAAAGGTGAGTCCACCCTGCTTGGCTCTCTCTCAGTAACCTTTGATTAAACACAATGTGGATTCACTATAGAAATGGTGAAAAATATAAGTAAAAAAAATTGCAAATAATCCCACCAGCAAGAGTTCAGCACCATTAACCTTTCAGTGCCTTTCATGCACTTGTCTGCATGTGTGTGTTAAGTTTTCATTGTGCTTTATACTTCATTTTCACCTAATATGTCAAGAACATGTCTTCACAATAACATTCCCACAGCATCATTTTTTTATCTATTCAAGACTTTTATTAACCAATATTCCAATAAAAACTATAAAGAGAATTAGAAGGATTAACAGTGAGTAGTAACTCTTGCATTTAAATCTTGATTTCACTAGAGACAAGAGAGGACAGCATCACTTTCAACAGTTGCATAGCCAGCTTGATAAAGGTCCTGCACTTTTTATTCTGTATTCTTCCCTGTCTCCCTCAGGGAACAGTCAGTGGTCATTCCAGCTTTTACTCCAATCCACTGGGTAAACTACAGGGTCAACACCAGAGGAAAGAGTGAGCTCTAACTTAAATTGTTTTTCAATACATGTTGGTAGTCACAAGCACATTGATACCAACCAGCTGATCTCGAACAAGGCTAGCAGCTGCTGGATATGCTTTTTTAAGCAGTTTATTTCTAGGTCTTGGGAGGAACGTGAGACACTTTGGAAGAATTTTATTTTAGGAGTCCTGCACATCTCTTCCTTTTTAGAGCTTTAAACAACTAACACACGCATACATGCTGTATACACATATAGTTTCTGCATATATATATATATATATATATATATATATATACACATATATAAATACACATTGTAAAAATATATTGCACCACCTATGTGCATATTATTTTGGGAAGCAGCAAAGGGGCAATTTTCTACCTTCTCTCAACAACTAGAACACTGGCAACTCAAGCTCAGTCACATCTAGTGGGTAATTTGGATTTTTCTGGGAAGAAAAAGACTACATTTGGAAACATATATTCCAACCCTTCAACATGTATACTAAAATAATTTTTTCTTTTTCTTAAGTTCATTTGTGGAAATCTGGTGTGCATCAACTGGTTAGAGTAACCATCATTCATCTGTGCTATAGAAGAAACCATGGATTCTCAGATCAAGAATCTAATTCCATAAGCTACCTAAAAAAGCCATTTTCAACAGTTATCATTTAAGCCAAGGATCTCAGCTTTGACTTGATAATCTTTCCTGATATTACAGGTGAGTGTGTGTGCTATGCCCTTAGCAGGGGGTAAGGGACAACAGTGCCATCAGAGTGGCAAATTACCAGAGCAGGACACCTGCCCTACTGTAGCCTGAATGGAGCAGGGTGGGAAAGGTAGCAGAGGCCCAAGAGTTGGCAGTCCTGGGGCGCATCAGTCTGGGAATAACTGAAAATGAACTCTGTTCCAAAAGCTTCTGTCAGATAGCAGACTCAGTAATGGAAAGTTAAAAAGAACCTCTGAAATACTTCACCTATTTGAACTGAAAGGTGGAATTATTTCCCGAATTCTACCTCTCAAACCAGAGAGGTTAAGACTCAAGCTTCAGATTCCCACAGTGAAGAAAATACATAACCAGAGAACTGCACAGTGTGTTTCCAGCATCATTAATGAGCCTTGGGAGTGGGAGACAATAGAGGGGGGTGCCAACCAGTCATAATCCATCAAGGAACACACTGTTCATAACAATGTGCATTGCTTTCTCCAGACCCAGAGGTTGGAGGTTCGGGTGAGCTCTAACAAGCTGGTACAACAGGCTAATTTGATGTGTGGGATTAATATGTTAATTTAATGCTCTTCTGTTTGGTTAAGTCGTTTGCATTTCTAGATTTCTAAGCATGTCATTCAAAGTCCTTTTATATGGGGACCATTCGGCCTAATTCCCTTTCTCCCACTTGTCCTGTCAGCCTCCCAACCCGAATACAGCAAGCTCATTCCTGACTTTGGGCTGTGTGTGCCATTTCCCTGGCCTGCAATATTAGTCTTCTTTCTCTTCCCTACCCACCTAGCTAAATCCTCCTCTAAATCTGTCAGGGTCTTACTCAAGCCCCAGCTCTTTAATAAACCATTACCAAAAGCCAAACTCACACTGACCACATGAGCTGCCTCCACGCCTCATTCTGGTCACTCTACATGTAACACTTACCATTGGTCCTCAACTGGTTTGCACACATCTTGCTCTCCCATTCCCGCAACTATACCATTAACTTCTAGAGAATAGGGATGATGACTCACTGTTCTCTTCTCTTATTGTGAGTCCTCTCACATAATTATTCTTTAGCCTCACTTACTTGACCTCTGAATAGCATCACCACCATTGACTTTTCCACCCTCCATGAATCTTTTCTTGGTTCCAGGGAGATCACTCCTATTCCTTAGTTCTTCCTCCTCCATCCAACTTCTAAGTATTAATGTTTTCCAGATTCAGTCCTGGCAGGTATCTCTTTTTCTCTCAAAGTTATCAAATATTACCATGGCTCCAAAATAGCATCTAATGCTCTCAAATTTCTATTTCTAGCCTGCACCTTTCTTCTGAGCAATGCCTGGGAAGGCAAGTCAATCCGTTTTATATTTATGAAAACAACTCCATTTTTCACATAAATCAGTTAGCTCTTCATAGAAGCTCTCAATCTATGGTTTTATTGTGTCTTTAATCCAAAGCATCTACCACAAAAACAATTAACTTCATGGTCCAAATTGACTAATATCAGCTCTACAGTTGCATTACGATACATATCTGCATTGAATTAGCAAAGGAGGATGCAAAAAGAAAGGGGAGTGGGACCTTTGGAGGTAGGGCTCATACTACATTTGGTTTAGAGTCCCCCAGTGCTCAATGAACTTTCTCCCACATACCTCATTGTTTTTTCTTCCCCACCTAAATAAACAAATTAAGATGTGAAGGACCAGGTTGACTAAGCCTAAGTGGGCTCAGTCTAGGAAAGCTTCTGATCTGGGGTGGCTTATGTCCAATAAGCACATCATCCCTATTTACTGAAATGAATCCAAGTGGTGGAGGAATGTCAAATATGTGGAAGATGGCCACAAGCAGCAAAACACAGAGAATTTTGCTGTTTCCTCAGTGAGTTAGTTGGGGCCATGACCACTGAACCCTAATGAAAAGGTTTTCTAATCAGGCCAATGGACACGTACTCCTTGCCAGTTGTTGAGTTAGTATTCCAGAGAGCTAACGTACCATGATTTGGATCATGTTGATTATTTTATAGCCAACTGGCCTTTTAAATTAACTGATCTCTCAAACTCGCTGGATCTCTCTACCTGTATTTTCAAAAATCAAACAGATCAGTATAGCCAAGAAACTGAATGGACAGTGCCATAAAGAACCTGGTTTTTGGGTTCTTCTTGACATATCAGAAAATCAACTCCTTTCTTAGGACCATCACACTCATCCTTGAAGGTATCCACTGGATGTGTGTTTCCTGAAGTAAGTATAAACAGAAACTTTACTCCTTCAAAAAGGCTCTGTTAGCTCAGTAGGACACTCTTAGGGTGAAAAAGAGGGGATAAGGGCTGGGAGAGAAGGACATATTTAAATTATTCAGTGAAATGGGAACCAGGAATGGGGTGGATAAACTGTTTGACATATTCATCCTCCTTTGTGCAGGAATAACCCTCAAGCAGCCTAAAGGTAACTTCCTCCAAGGGAGAGATCAAATCAGGAATTGGCAAGAAGTGGTGTTACTCTACAGATGCTTCAAATTGTTTCCACTTACTAAAGATTTCAATGTCGAACACAAATTCCAGCTCCCTGGAGAGCACTTGTATGGAGAAAAAAAAAATCATGTCACTGCAGGAGTAACTCCTCTACATCCACCCAGATCGGGTGCTTGGAGAAAACACCTTTTGTCAGCTTCCCACAGCTCTGTGCCTCAGTGAGTCACAACCAATAATTCCCCCACCCCATAAAGCAGCAGGGTACCAAGAAGGCCAATTCTTCCCTACTCCTTTTTTCCTACATATATTTTTGTGCACTGAGCAGTAAACTACCATTTTGCCATCACTAGACCTCTTAGTATCTACATAGCTCTAAAATAATGTTCCAGCGTAGGCCTTAGTAAGTTCTTCCAGGATTCAACCTGTACTGCCAGGCTGCTGCCTAAGCCAGTTTTCTCTTGTACTCCTCTTCAATGAAGTCAGAAAACAGCATTCATTCATTCTACAAGGCACTGTCCCAGGTATTGTAGAAAGCATCAAGGGTATAGTATATTTGACCTTATGAGTACAGTTCAATGAGGAAGATAAGGATTAAACAAACTGTCATGTGAAAGATTTCATTACAATAGGGATAAGTATGATAGAAATAAGAGATGCCCCCAAATGAGCTGTTCAATGGGACCTGACTGAGGAGAACGAGCAAAAGTTTCACAAGCAAGGCACCATTCAAGCTGAAATCTGAAGGATGAGCAGCAGGGGAGGGGAAGGAGAGAGAGCACCTGAGGAGGTGAAAAGGCCTATGTGGGAATGCTGAAAGCAGGAGGGGCCCAGGTTCCTAAACCAATAGGAGGAGGAACAGAGCGACAGGGGCAGTGGGAGGTCCCAAGATGACAAAGAGGCAGGGCTTCATCTTAAATATGACATCATCTTCAACACCAAGGACTTAGTCCTAAGACAATAGGAAACCAGTGAACATGATTCTGAAGAGCAATATATTCAGGGATTTTTTTGTTATTTGAGAAACATCACTCAGCATGATGGGAAAATCTGGTTCCTCAAGGTGCAAATCATCTAACCCTGTACCTCTCTCCCACTTGGGCCTACCTGTACATACATTCTATTTTCTAAGTAGATCTTGACTTTCAGTTGTTTGCACTACCACTAAAATCATCCTAATCCAAGCTGTTCTCCTTTCTTCCTTGATCTACCAAATAGCTTCTAATTAACTTCCCTGCTTCCATTTGCCCCCTTCGCTAACCCTGTAGTGAAGGAAATTCTATCAGCCCTTCTGCAGAAGCTCAGAGGGCTTCCAGTTTACAACGTTTTAGTCCACCTAGGCTTCTGGTCAATCAACCAATACCAAGAAATTCTATATTCTGAGCCCCAGACAAGGCCTTGAGGTTGAGGTTGAAGATGATGATATGAAAAAAGAAGGAATGATAATCTTTGTTGTTCAGATATCCATCAATCTAAACAAAACAGATGAAGGATACATGCCATGGAGAAAGAGCATGATGGTTTATTTTATTTGCCACTTGACTGAGCCACAGGGTGCCCACATATTTGGTTTAACATTATGTAAGGGTGTGCTGCAAAGGTATTTCTAGATGGTATTTACATTTGAATCAGCAGACTGAATAAAGCAGATTTCTTTCCCCAATATGGGTGGGCCTTATCCAATCCTTTGAAAGTCTAAATAGAATAAAGGGTCAAGAAAATATTCTTTCTCTCTGCTTGGCTGGGACACAGACCTTCTCCAGAATACAAACTTCAGACAGACTGAAACTTATACCATCAGCTCTCCCAAGTTTGGGTTTCTCAGCTTCTATAATCATGAATTAATTCTGCATACTAAATTTTGTCTTGTACATGCATGCACACACAACTTACTGGTTCTATTTTTGGGAGAAACCTGAATAATTCTGAGGACATGAGGGACACGTCCTTCCTTGAGAAACTTTTGCTCACCTTCTTCATTCAATCAGGAGTGAATTCACAATGTGAAAATACTATCAGATGAGTTGGGGAGACAAAAGTCAGATGTAATTAGGTACCACGAGGGCATTAAATCTTTATTTGGATTTTGGCAAAAGAAAGGGAAATAGAAGCTAAGTGGGGAAACAACTTATTTTAAAAAAAGCAAGAAGTTGTGTGCATTCAGAAAATCCAGTTTGGTTTTTATTTTGTCTTTTGGGCAAAGGAAAACAGATTCTCTGAACTATACAAGAAGGATGGTAATGGAGGAAGACTCTGAGCAGTGAAAGAAGACCTAAAAAATTTTTTTTTCAATCCAATTTGGGAGCAATTAATTGTGGAGTGGCATATCTGAAACAAAATCAGAGATAAACAATGTGCATATAAATAAAACAGGATCCTGATCCTAAAACTCAAGGACGATACCATCTAAAAAGCTATCCATGCCCACCAGACTTCTAAGAGAAAAGACAGGTGATAAAAGTTCTATAAAATAGGTTCCTGCTTAACAAATTTGTAAACTGAACACCATATTTACAACATGTAAGGCAAATATCTCACTAAAAATAAGGCATATAAAAATTTCTATGCACCTCAATACCTGAACTGTGGACAGAAGTTTAAATAAGGAATACACGAGAGCCTTGAGGTACACTCTCAGTACTTCACCCAGTGAGCAAGTGTATTTGTTGTCTTGATTTATTTTTTAATAAAAATTAAACAGCCATAGGTTACACAGTACAGTTTGGTTATTGTTTTAATGTTTGGCATTTTTAAAAACACAGTAGTAGCATAAATTATGGCTCAAAGGCCACAGAACCCTGTTTAACGTTACATTCAAGGTGAAAGTTAGACCCTTTGTGAAACAACACGGAAACAAGGCTCCAGACAGGACTGAAAAGAACCCTCTAAGTTTCATAGGTGGTGACTAAGCTTTCAGGCATAAGGGTGCTCAGACTTGGACAAAGATTAAAATCTTTTTTAAAAATACCTTTTATGGTTTTCTCGTGTGTTATATAGAAAGAGGTCTTTCATTGAAATACAATTTTTCTGTTAGAATTCCTGATATTTCTTGCCTGCTGGTTGCTTATACTATAACTGAACACAATATTTATCTTTAAATATGCAAAAGTATATTTAAATTCCTTCAAATGTGTTGTTTCAGTAGGCACTTTGGATCAGTCTTCATTGAAATAACTATCCATTTGTACTCGTAACTATATAGATACATACTCAAGCATATGCTGTTTTGGTGGGTTTGTTTCTTAATCTATTGCTTTAGATGTACATACTGGGTGGAATTTATTCATGATAATTATTTTTTCCCATAAATGTTTTGTGTTTTATAGTCTACCACAAAGACTGATACCAGCTTATTTTTTTAAGCTACTTTTTCATGGCTAGTAGAATATTGCTGCATATTTAGAAGGAGTGATTTCCTATAAGAGTCTAACACATCCTATACCACATTTACAAGATAAAATGTGTGCTCATTTAAAATCACTTAAAATGTGTTTGTGTAGTTCTTAATTTCCCCAATAATTTTCCCCACAGAATTGGAATGTATATTAAACATTTAGCTTAAAAAAAAAATAAAGAGGGGTGAGCTAAGCAGGGGTTCTACCTACAGCATCTATTAGAGGTTAAAAATAATAGTACCACTCAGTATTGGCAAGGGTTTCCCATACACTTTTGGGATATTAAATTGATATATTTTGTCTATAGGGTGGATAGTAGTTGATATGCAGTATGCAAAACAAATCTTAAATATGAGAAAAGACTTTAAACCTGTTAATTATACTTATGAGAATTTATCTTAGTCATTCACATCAATTAAATTGATAGGTGAAAAAATGTAATTATATAATTAATAAGATAAATTAAGTAAATTATGGCATATCCATATCAGAATTCTTGTAGCCATTAAAAGAGATTGTTAGAAATAGATTCAGCAATTTGGAAAAATTGTCCCAATACAGCAATATCTCTGGAATATTATTATTTCCTTTAAGTGTTACCTGTGCATACACAGAAAAAAATGAGTATTAACATAATGATTGTTCAAGCGGTAATTTTCTTTTTTCTTGTCTGAATTTTTATAATTTTATATAATAAAACACATATGACTAAAAGCGGCATATTACAGTGATGCAGCCACATCAATGTTTAAAGCAGCTCAATTCACAATCACTAAACTATGGAACTATATATATAATGGAATACTGTTCAGCCTTAAAGAATGAAATTGTGGCATTTGCCAGTAAATGGATGTAGCTGGAGAATATCATGCTAAGTGAAATAAGCCAATTCCCAAACACCAAAAGCCGAATATTTTCTCTGATATGCAGGTGATAATTCACAATGGGGAGCAGGTAGGGAATAATAGAATTACTTTAGGTAGAGGGAAGTAAATGGAGGGGAGAGGGTATGGGGGTAGAAGAATAGAATGAATCAGACATTATTATCCTATGTACACATATAACTATACGACCAGTGTGATTCTACATCATGTACAACTGGAAGAATGAGAAATTATACTCCATTATGTATC
Source organism: Tamias sibiricus (assembly GCA_025594165.1). Lineage (NCBI taxonomy): Eukaryota > Metazoa > Chordata > Mammalia > Rodentia > Sciuridae > Tamias > Tamias sibiricus. The sequence continues at coordinate 43,338,590 of CM046669.1, read as the reverse complement.
ATGTATCAAAGTGCATTACTGTCATGTATAACTAATTAAAACAAATAAGAATTTAAAAAGAAACATGGCTTTAATATTTACAACATTTATCCATTGTGTTCATTTGTTCACTTAAATAATGGCCACAGAAGCTTCTCCTCTAGCTGTGCTGCCTCTAGACACAGGGACTTTAACCAGTCTGGTAGGATCAGCACGTGCTGGGGCAAACCTGATGACCACTGTCCCTCCCAAACCGCTTCTCCTAACTCGGCTGTCCCAGACAAACAAGGACCCTGCTCACCAAACTGTCCCGGATGCAGGGCTTCTTTACCAGCCTCCGGACTCCATTCTCCACGGTGATTCCCATCCAGTTGAGTGCTGCCCAGCACCAGAGGTAGTCGTAACCACCGTGCCAGTAGCTCACAAATGCAAATGTCATCGCAGTGGAAAACAGCGTCCCCAACAGGCCATGCTGGGACCCACCCAGTGGAATGTACACATACCTGGAGAAAGAAGATGCTGTGAGAAGCCACGACGAGGGACATACCTGCAACATTTCCTGCTCCTGGGCTTGCCTCTCCCCAGCCACTCATGGTACACAGATACTTTACTACTTCCCAATGGCCACAGACCACTCCGAACTCTGTCACGCAAGGAGTTGGCCAAAAAAATCCAAACCTCCACACTCCAGGGCTTTAGGTTAAATGAACACATAGGCTCAAGAGCTCTCATTACTAGAGCAAAATAGCACTTACAAGAGGCAGGGAGAGAAGTAATGAATTCGTTTCTGGAAGGGATGCACCCAACCCTAGAAATGCAATCTCGAATTGCAATTAAGCTGCTGGCTACATGGGGACACCAACCTTCAAAGCAGGAAAGTACTCTGTAGCCCAAGCTATTTAAGTTTATGGTGAATCCATTGTTCAAGTACAATTGCTAAAATCAGGCCCCAAAATAACAGGACCTGGGTGCAGAAGAGGGGTGCCAAGGCTGGTTCCCTTAGTCTTCCAGGCAAGCTGCCCAGAAGCCATAGTGAATTTGCAAATAAAAAGAAAAACTCTGTGCTTACAGGGCAGACAAATTACCACCCCAAACATAGAACCATCCTCCAATTATGGTCTCCACTGTTCAATCAGCTGCCTGGGCACAGAAGGGCAGGACTATTTTCGTCCATCAGGACCTTGCTGCTTGAGATGGACAAAACTCACATCTTGGGGTTTAGAACCAGGGGAGCTAGGAGCATGCCCTAGCATGCAGCAGCTTTTTAAATAGGCCTTTACTGATTTCTGGTTAGTGCTTTTTTGTCCAACCTTCCTCCAGGAAGGAAAAAGGAAGAAGTAGTCATCATTCACTCATTCTACACAGTATATTCAAGAACAACACTAGACATGTCGTGTGCACTTTTTAATTCTTCCAAGCACCATATGGTTTACGCTACTGTCCCAGCATCTTGAAGAGCTTAGCATTTGTCCTGTTTTATGTTATTGTATTTTTTGGAACAAACCTTAGTTTGAAAATCATTTTTAATAGAACCATTTACAGACAGGCAAGTCTAAAAATATAAATGAAAAGTTAGCTCATAAGTGAACATGCCAAAAGATTACATGATTATAGTTTTTTACTTAAGTCAGATTTTAACTGGTACATGAAGACAAAAAATGTACATATTAATAGGATACTACACATTTTTAATACATTGAATTAGCTATTCACATTTTATCATTTATTTATGATGAAAACTTTCAAAATCTTTTATTCTAGCTTTTTAAAAAATACATGTACATTATTAACTATTGCTGCCTTACTGTGCAATAGCACCAGAATGTCTTGCTCCTATCTGTGATTATAATTGTTTATAAATGTCCTCCTTCACAAAAACTATCTCCTTGGCTAAACTTCAGTGAGGCTCCTATAAACCCTCCAGACCTTGACCTTGGTGTGCATACTTGTTGGGCATCATCCAGTTGCAGCAAGAATCCTGCTCAGTTTAGAGAGGACTTTTGACATTTGATGATATCTGATGACCCTTGGTACTTGATTAAATTCCTTATCCCCCACCCTTCTTATTTGATCAATCTCACCTGCTTTCAGCAAGAATTTTTTTTTTTTTAAACCCAGGGCCACTTAACCACTGAGCCACATCCCCAGCCCTTTTTTATATTTTATTTAGAGACAGGGTGTCGCTAAGTTGCTGAGACTAGCTTTGAACTTCACAATCCTACAGCCTCAGCCTCTTGAGCCACTGGAATTAGAGGCATGTGCCACTGTGCCCAGCTCAATCAGAATCTTGTTACGACTGTTTAACCAGAATCCCCCTCTATCAACATCTCCTCTTAGCATTCTTTCATCCAAAGATCCCCACTCTACTTGTTGGCTATATCTCATTTGTCCAAGTTATATTCGGAATTGAGCCAAGTTTTATGCTGAGGTCTCTTTTTGCTCTGATTTAATAGTTCTTCATGAAATTTGATTTTCTTTTTTTTTTTTTTTTTTTTTTTTTCTAGTGCTGGGTATTGAACCCAGGGCCTTGTACATGCAAGGCAAGCACGCTACCAACTGAGCTGTATCTCCAGGCCATAAAATTGGACTTTATAGAAGCCAAGCATGGTGACACATGCCTGTAATCCCAGTGATTCAGGATGCTGAAGATGATCACAAGTCTGAGGCCACAATAATTTAGGGAGATCTTGTCTCAAAATAAAAAAGGGCTTGGATGTGGCTGAGTAGTAAAGCACCCCTGGGTTGAATTCCTGGGGGTGGGGTGGGGGCGGGAGGAGAGAAAGGGAAAGTGCATTGAAGGAAACAGTCATTATGGATAGGTATGGTGGTACACACCTATAATCCCAGCTACTTCAGAGGCTGAGGTAGGAGGATCCCAACTTTGAACTCAGCCTTAGCAACCTTGTGAGATCCTGTTTCAAAGTTAAAAAATCAAAAGGGACAAAAGATACAGCTCAGTGGTAGAGCACCCCTGGGTTCACTCTTCAGTAATTCTAATCCCCAAATTTTTGTTTTTTTCCACTTTTAAGCACTGTCCAGGTCTGGTTTTCCCTTAAATGCCCTTTCTTCTCAAACATACTCTAATCATATGCTCACCTTAGAAAATCCCATTTTATAGATGAGAAAACTGAGGCTGTGAGTTAATTTGTCCATGATACACAGCTGGGAAGGGGAAGAACCAAAATACAAATCTGCATCTATGGCACCAAAGTTAATGCTTTCTGTCGTACTTACAGGTTAATTCTCAAAGCCCTCTTTCATACCAGTTGGAAATTATTAAACCCAAAGGAGAAAGTAGTCATTTCTGAAATAAGCACAGAAAATACTTGCTCTCGTACAAAACCAAGACCATTTTGACAACCAACTCAGCAAATATGCACCCAGCACTCCTCGTACATTAAGGGATTGTCCTTCTGCAATCCTGTAGTTATTTAGGCCTTCAGGACACTTCTGGCTTTACGAGAAACACAGAGACAGAAGGTGTTGCTCCTGTCGTGAGGACAGGTACACCTGGCTATGAAACGAAAGCAAGCAAGTCTCACTGTTAAACTATACACCATGATATAAAGCAGACCAAGAGGGCTTAAGACTATGGAAGAGAAGGGGCCAGATGAAGCAGAATGGCCAAGTCCCATTTAATTGAGGCTTAGAGGATGAGATTCTTTCTCTAGGCAAAGGGAGGGAGGAAATGTTTGCACCAAGGACACACAAGAGCAGAGGGGGGCATTCGCCCAAAAAGCCCAGGAGAGCCTGGGGCACAGGTCTTAGTTGGTGTTCTGCTGCCCCCTAGAGGCTGTGCGGTTATTGGTGTGGAACACTTGACAATGGCAAAACATGAGCTACAAATCCCAGGCTGCCTCCTACCTGCGCCAAGGTAACTGCTGCCCTTCCCACAGTGTTGGTAACAGCCAGTACATAGGTAGTAATTACGACTAGGTGACCATCTTCAGAAGTATGAGGAATGACTATAGTTTAAGGAAATTTTGCATGTACTGCTTTACAAAACAGTATTATTAAATACTCCCCTCCCCCAACCCACCTGCTTTCACAGAGATTTTTAATGTATAAAAGTGAAGTGTCCTGTGAATGTCCAAAACCCCTGGATAGAATCAAACCCTCTTTTGCTCCACTCAACAGCTGATTCAACTCCAAAAGGGACATGTTTTTCCAGCTTGTGATGAGGACACATCTAGCCCCATGATCACATGCACAACTATTTTAGGCGTCTCCTGGAACCATAGTTCTGTTACTTTGCCTTCAAAATGACAGCTGACAAAAATCTCTGAGAATGCTTTATTTCAGATATTCATATATGGCAGATCTCCAAGGACATGAGGCTGCTTGTTCCAAACCGTAAGAGGGTATCCTTTCCAGACTGGAAGAGAAAATCTCCTCTTCACTCTTATTTTCTAGAAGACAGCCCACCAGTGTGGTAAGGAGAGGCGTGAACAGGTGAGTTTCACAAATTCTGCCACTCGTGTCTGTTCTGTGATTAATAAAATCAGAAACATGTCTCTGTTTGAAAAGCAATCATATGACCCCACTTACTGAGATGTGCTGCACAGTGAAATTGATTTCCCACTGGAAGAAGGCAATCAGAACCACCCTCTCAGCAAAAGCAAAAATAAAAGATTTTTTTCTTGCCAGGGACTATGCAAGTCTGAGTCTGCCTAAGGCTTCTCCCTGCCTGGCCAATTTCATATGGTCACTAATGCAGAGAATGTCATTTGAGGAGGTGAGCATCCATCTACAGCCATCTTAATTGAAAAGCATCTCATGAAATCAATGCTACATAGCAAACCCCCAACTGAGGAGAACAAATTGATATAAAATATAAATGGTACGGATAATACCCACTCTTCACTGAGTGCCCATGATCCAGATACTTAATATATACTGTTTCGAATCATTAAAACAACCTGCAAGGAAATGATGACTGGATTTATTTTACACAGGAGAGATAGAATCTGAACCTAGAATATTCTACTGCACTATTTATCACAATGGGAGCATTTCTTGGGGATAAATGTTCCTCTTATTTAACTCAATCTTCAAATCAGTTTCCACAGAAACATCCGCTAGTCTTAAAAAAAAAAAAAAAAATGTCCTTTCTAGGGAAGAAGTCTTGTTCAGGAAAATAAAGCTCGTTATTTATTAAAGGAATTGGACCAGTGACCTGTTAGCTACTGTTCAGTGCCAGAAGGCCAGAAGTAAAACTTCCATTGCTGAACCAACTAAATACTTGCCTTGGTCCCACAAGCAGAGATGACACCTGCTATCATGGCATCTTGCAAACATCTGTGTCAGAAGTGAGACATAAGAAGTTGGTGGCTGGGGGGAGCTGCTGAGTGGATATACATGAAGAAAGAAGATGATCTCCACCTTCCTCACACCCTTAATGAAAACAACTCAAGGACATGCCCTATGCAGGGGGATGGGCAGTGGGAATCCACATGGTAAAATCCCAGCACTCCCTTTTACCAAGGCCTGTAAAGTTGCTCCACGGCTTGCCATGTTATCTCTGAACCATTCCTACACAATAACTCAAGGCTCCATCAAAATAAGAAGATAAAGCACCCAATACCCTCATGGACTTGGCTCTCACTGTCCCATGGACTGAACCAAGGTGAGCTTGTGGGTCTCCAATGTCTTGTCTCCAAGGACTTATTGCTTGGCCAACTTGGGCGGGCAGCTGCTGCCATCCTACTCAAGGTCTGCCTTATCTTTCCAGCCATCTTTCCCTTATTATCAATTTAGCTCTCTTGGAAAATCCTAAATCCTAAACAGAGGGAGCTTTCTCATTCCCAGGCTTTTGGTCATTCCATTTTTACATTCAGAAATCATTCCTCTGCCCCGATTTCCCACTTAGTCTATAAAATCCAGTTGATTTTCCACCTTCTCCAGGAAGTGTATTTTGAATTTTCCAACTCACTGTTCACCAAAAGACATCTTTCCATGATGGCTGTTGTTTCAACTAAATCATAAGATTTCTGTGATGTGAAGTGCATGTATAATCCAGCTGCTTATCAACAGCATACCTAACAACATAATTGTCACATGTTGTTCAGAGTTTTCACTTGTTTTTACACTTGTGATTGTCACCATTGTCACAGGCCCATTATGAGCAATTAGGAACTAAGGGAGGATGACAAGGTCCTGAACTAGTTACTGGAAGACACCTATCGCCATAGAGTACAGGCATCTGAAGTACCCTGAGGTCTTTCCACACCCTGAAATCCTACTTCTGCTATTAAAGTCAAAAGCATGTATTCCCAAACCTCTAGAACTAATCCAACCCCAAGAAATTTACTAAGAATGAAAGTACTAGCTCTTTCAAAATAAGAGTCTTTAGTAACCAGGAAGGGCAAGAATAGTGGCTGTGTTACACTGGTGGCAAGGTGACCTGGCTGTGGCTTCCCGTGGACTGAGGGGAGATCCTGCTTAGATTCCTTGAGAGCTGGCTGCATTCTCCTAGACCCAGTTCTCACAGGCAGTGGTTCCCTGACCCAATCCTGGCTCTGGCTTTTGGCCTTTAATTTTAATGTTCTTTAGCCAATGATGCCCGTGTCACTTCTCCTTCCTACAGGTACTGGATAAAGTTTTTGTTTATTCCTTACGTGAAAGAAGCAAGAAGCTAAAGATCTACTAATAAGAAGTTTTCTAAGAAGATGCACTCAGAAAATATAATTTACTTTTAATAATTTTCTGTCCAGTACAGATCATAATGGGATTTTAATAAGTAAAAAAGCAGCAGTTGGTTAATGGGTAACCATAGACTATTCTCTCAGGAAGGCTACAAGGGGTCTACTTTCAAAGAAGAGGGAATATTTTGAGCTGGGCTAATTCTCAATTCATTTACTGAGAGACGTTGGATGTAAGTTTCATATTTAAGTCTAAAAAGTTAACTATTAAGAATTCTACGTCCTATTTGGCAATAGAACATTGGGGAATTTATGTAATTTATGTTAAACTCCAGCTATATTTAGTCTACACTTAAACATCTACATTTCATGTGCATTTAAAAAATTTTTAATATTTATCTTTAAAAAATAATCCTCTTCACTCCCCAAAGCTCAGAGGGTTGAAGTACCATACTAATGAGCCCAAGTCTGCAGCATACATTCTAGATAAAGACTCAACCCTGCTTTCATAGTCCAAAGCTAAAGCTCTTTCTCACTGTAGGATGCTAAAAGAATATGAATGGTAAGACTCTAGAACCCCACCCGCTGCAAAGCACAGGCCAAGGAGGGAGACACTTGGATGCTAGAAGATGCAGTCTTGGTCTTGCTCTGGCACTTAACCAATTTCTGTAACCCTGAGCTTGTCAATTAAGCCTGCTTTGCTTAAATGCACACACCGAGTATGAACTGGGAGTACTCACACCTTCCCAGAGTATGAATTGCTGGAAAGACCAGACAAGACAATATATGTCTGAGGACTCTGATTTTGTTTTCTTTTTAATTGAGGCGAGAATACTTAGCATGAGATCTAACCACTAAACAAACTTTAAAGTGCACAAAATAGTATTAACAATAGTCACAATGATACAGAGCAGATCTCTAGAATTTCTTCATCTTGCATAAATGAAAATTTTACCTGTTGATTAGAAACACTCCTCTTCTCTCATCCCCCAACCCCTAGCACCTACCATTCTATTCTTTCCTTCTATGAATTAGACTATTTTTGATTCCTCATATAAATGGAACCATGCAGTATTTGTCCCTCCGTGGCTGGCTTATTTCACTTAGCATAATGTTCTCCATGTTGTTGCAATTAGCAGGATTTCCTGCATATAAATAAAAGCCTGCACGCTTACTAATCAGAGGCCAGCTGCAATATACTTATACTCAAGAAAAGTCTTGTTAAAAGTTCTTATCATGAGATTAGGCCTAGGTCCGCCCCACTGACCAGCAGACCCACTCTGGAGCCCAGGCCCTGGCCCAGGACTGCCCCCACCACCCGGGCAGGAACCCAGGCCCAGTTTAGGCACAGGTTAGACCCAGGTCCATCCCACTGACTGGCAGAACCATGCTGGAGCCCAGGCCCAGGGTAGGCCCAGGTCCCCCCCTCACCCTGTTGCTGACCTGGGACCCCAGGCCTAATCCACCTCCATCTTGGGACACTGCAGCCATGGCCATAGCCCTTCCCATGCAGTAGCCTCAACTTGGCAACAACGACAGGTCCTAAAAGCAGCTGCATTTCTGAACAGGCATCCCAAAGCCAGTGTAAGGCACACCCTTTCAACTCTATCTCTGAAAGAGGTTGTATCCATCTTGGGACATCCCCACTGCTATCTTGAGTTACCTCCACTATTGCTGCTACCACCTTTAGTTGCAGTAGCATCCATCGTGGGAAACCAGCAGGGTCTGGAAGCCCAACATCAAGATGAGGTACAGATAATCTACACAGATACTACAAGATTATAGGGTAGAAACTGTAATGCCTCAGATCTGCACTGCAAGAAAGGAAGATACATAGACAACATGAAAAAACAATGGAGAAAAGTGCCCCCAAACAAACCAGGATACTACAATAAAAGAATCCATGGACAGCACAGTTGACGAAATGTCAGAAGGAGTTCAGAATACGCGTAAGTAAAATGATCTGTGAATTAAATAATCATCTAAATGAGCAAATACAGGAAAACACTGATCACACCAACAAAGAGATAAGGGAGAAAACACAGGTAGAAAAACATTACTTCAAGAAAGAGACATTCTGAAAAAAAAAAAATCAGAAATCCTTGAAATGGAGGAAACAATAAACCAAAGTAAAAACTCTATAGACAGCATCACCAACAGACTAGATTACTTGGAAGACAGAACTTTAGATAATGAAGACAAAGTATACAATCTTGACAATAAAGTTGACCACACAGTGAAGATGGTTAAAAAACCATGAACAGAATATTCAAGAGTCATGGGATAGCATCAAAAGACCAAATCTAAGAGTTGTTGGGATAGAGGAAGGCACAGAGATTCAAACCAAAGGAATGCACAATCTCTTTAATGTGATAATATCAGAAAATTTTCCAAACATGAAGAATGAATTGGAAAATAAAATACGAGAGGCTTATAGGATACCAGATGTACAAAATTACAACAGATCTGCACCAAGGCACATTATAATGAAAATGCCTAGCATACAGAATAAGGATAGAATCATAAAGGCTGCAAGAGAGAGGAATCAGATCACATACAGGGGGAGACCAATCAGATCTCAGCAGATTTTTCAACCCAGAACCTCAAAACCAGGAGATCCTGGAACAACATATACCAAGCTCTGAAAGAAAACAGATGCCAACCAAGAATCTTACATCCAGCAAAATTAAGCTTCAGATTTGATGACAAAATAAAAACCTTTCACAATAAAGAAAATTTAAAAGAATTTACAGTGAGAAAGCCCACACTACAGACCATCCTCAGCAAAATATTCCAGGAACAGGAAATGAAAAACAATGAAAATCAGCAAAGGGAGGAACTACACTAAAGGAAAGGCCAATCAAAGAAGAAACCAAGTCAAGTTAAAAACCAAAAATAAACCAAAATGCCGGGAATATAAATCATACTTCAATAATAACCCTGAATGTGAATGGTCTAAACTCATCAATTAAAAGACACAGACTAGCAGATTGGATTTAAAAAAAAAAAAAAAAAAAAAAAGACCCAATAATAGGTTGACTTCAAGAAACTCATCTTACAAGAAAAGACATCCACAGATTGAAAGTGAAAGGGTGGGGAAAAATGTACCACTCACATGGACAACGTAAACAAGCAGGGGTTTCCATCCTCATATCAGATAAAGTGGACCAAACCTAGTGAAAAGGGATAAAGAAGGACACTTCATACTGCTTAAGGGATTCATACATCAATAAGACATAACAATCATAAATATCTATGCCCCAAACAATGGGGCATCTATATGCCAAGCAAACCCTTCTCAAATACAAGAACCAAATAGACCACAACACAATAATACTGGGTGACTTTAATACACCTCTCCTACCACTTAATAGATCTTCCAAACAAAAACTAAACAAAGAAACTATAGAACTCAATAATACAATCAATCATTTGGACTTAACAGACATATATAGAATATTCCATTCATCAACAAGCAAATATACTTTCTTCTCATCAGCACATGGATCCTTCTCCAAAATAGACCATGTTATGCCACCAAGCAAGTCTTAGCAAATACAAAAAAAAAGAGATACTACCCTGCATTCTATCAGATCATAATGGAATGAAATTAGAAATCAATGATAGAATTAAAAAGAGAAGCTACTCCAACGTCTGGAGAATAAACAATATGCTATTGAATAACACATGGATAACAGAAGACATCAGGAAGGAGATAAAAATTCTTAGACATAAATGAGAACTCTGATAGAATTTATCAAAATCTCTGGGACATGATAAAGGCAGTGCTAAGGGGAAAGTTCAATGCATGGAATTTATTCATTAAAAGAAGAAAAAGTCAATAAACAACCTGACATTACAACTCAAAGCCCTAGCAAAAGAATAAACCAACACAAAAAGTAGAAGAGAGGAAATAATTAAAATCAGGTGGAAATCAATGAAATTAAAATTAAAACAGTTCAAAAAATTAACAAAAAGCTGGTTCCTTGAAAAAAAAAAATAAAATTGACAAACCCTTAGCCACCCTAATGAAAAGAAGGAGGGAGAAAACTCAAATTGCTAAAATTCATGATGAAAAAGAAAATATCACAACAGACACTATTGAAATACAGAAGTCAATTAGAAACTATTTGGGGAATTTATATTCCAGTAAAACAGAAAACCTTGAAGACACCAACAAATTTCTAGAGGCATATGATCAACCCAAACTGAGTCATGAGGACATACACAATTTAAACACATCAATTTCAGGCCAGGAAATAGAAGACTTCATCAAATGCCTACTAACCAAGAAAAGCTTGGGACCAGACAGATTCACAGCTGAGTTCTACAAAACCTACAAAGAACAATTAATAGCAATACTCCTCAAAATATTCTATGAAAAAGAAAAGGAAGGAACCCTTCCAAACTCATTCTATGAAGCTAGTATTATCCTGATACCAGAACCAGGCAGAGACACATTAAAGAAAGAAAATTTCAGACCAATATCCCTGATGAACATTGAAGAAAAAATTCAATAAAATTCTGGCAAATTGCATACAAAAACATATTTTAAAAATCGTGCACCATGATCAAGTGGGGTTCATTCCAGGGATGCAAGGTTGGTTCAACATATGGAAATCAATAAATATAATTCATCACATTAATAGACTTAAAGAATCATATGATTATATCAATTGATACAGAGAAATCATTTGACAAAATACAGCACGTTTTCATGTTCAAAACACTAGAAAAACTAGGGATAGATACCTCAACATTGTAAAAGCTATCTAAGCTAAACCCGAGGCCAACATCATTCTAAATGGAGAAAAATTGGAAGCATTCCCTCTAAAAACTGGAACAATACAGGGATGCCCTTTCACCACTTCTATTCAACACAGTCCTTGAAACTCTAGCCAGATCAATTAGACAGATGAAAAAAATTAAATACATATAGGAAAAGAATGCAAACTATCATTATTTGCTGATGACACAATTCTATACTTAAAGGATGCAAAAAAAAAAAAAAAAATCCACCAGAAAATTTCTAGAACTAGTAAATGAATTCAGCAAAGTAGCAGGATATAAAATCAATACCCATAAATCAAATGTGTTTCTCTACATCAGTGATGAATCCTCTGAAAGAGAAATTTGGAAAAACACCCCACTCACAACAACCTAAAAAAAAAAAATACAATAAAATGCTGGGGAATCAACTTAACAAAAGAGGTAGAAAGATCTCTACAATGAAAACTACAGAACACTAAAGAAACTGAAAAAGACCTTAGAAGATGGAAAGATCTCCCATGATCTTGGATAGGCACAATTAATGTTGTCAAAATGGCTATACTACCCAAAGCACCATATAGATTTAATGTGATTCCAATTAAAATCCCATTGTCATTCCTTATAGAAATAGAAAAAGCAATCATGAAATTCATTTGGAAAAATTAGAGACCCAGAATAGCCAATGCAATCTTTAGCAAGAAAAGTGAAGCAGGAGGCATCACAATACCAGAACTTAAACTATACTACAATCTATAGTAACAAAAATGGCATGGTACTGACACCAAAATAGACATGTAGACCAATGGTACAGAATAGAAGACACAGAGACAAACCCACATAAATACAGTTATCTCAGACAAAGACGCCAAAAACATACATTGGAGAAAAGGTTGCCTCTTCAACAAATGGTGCTGGGAGAACTGGAAATCCATATGCAGCAAGAGATAATAAACCCCTATCTCTCACCATGCACAAAACTCAACTCAAAGTGGATTAAGGACCTAGAAATTAGTCCAGAGACCTTGCGCTTAATAGAAGCAAAAGTAGGCCCAAATCTTTATCACATTGGATTAGACCCCAACATCCTTAACAAGACTCCTAAAGCACAAGAAATAAAATCAAGAATTTTAAAATGGGATGAACTCAAACCAAAAAGCTTCTTCTCAGCAAAAGAATCAATGAGGTGAAGACAGCCTACATTTTGGGAGCAATTTTTTGCCACACACATGTCAGATAATCTCCAGGATATATAAAGAACTCAAAAAACTTAACACCAAAATAACAAACAACCCAATCAATAAATGGGCTAAGGAGTTGAATAGATACTTCTCAGAAGAAGATATACATTTGATCTACAAATATGAAAAAATATACATCTCTAGAAACTAGAGAAATGCAAATCAAAACTACTCTCAGATTTCATCTCACTCTAGTCAGAATGGCAGCTATCAAGAATACAGACAACAAGAAATGTTGGTGAGGATGTGGGGGTGGGGGGGGGCACACTCATACATTGTTGGTGAAAATGCAAATTGATGCAACCAATCTGGAAAGCAGTATGGAGACTCCTTATTAAACTTGTAATGGAATCACCATTTGACCCAGCTATCCTACTCCTCGGTCTATACTCAAAGGACTTAAAATCAGCATACTATAGTAACACAGCCACATCAATGTTCATAGCATCTCAATTCATAATAGTTAAACTGTGGAAGCAAACTAGATGCCCTTCAATAGATGAATGGATAAGGAAACTGTGGTGTATATATATACACAATGGAATATTACTCAGCACTAAAAGAGAATAAAATTATGGCATTTGCAAGTAAATGGATGGAGTTGGAGAATATCATGCTAACCGAGGTAAGCCAATCCCAAAAAAACCAAAGGCCGAATGTTCTCGCTCATAAGTGGATGCTGATTCATAATGGGAGTGGGAGGGCCGTGGGAAAAATGGAAGAACTTTTACTGGGCAAAGGGGAGGGAGGAGTAGGGAGGGTACATAGGGGCAGGAGAGATGATGGAATGAGATGGACGTCATTACCCTAGGTACATGTATGACTGCACATATGGTGCAACACTACATCGTGTACAACCAGAGAAATGAAAAGTTGTGCTACAATTGTGTACAATGAATCAAAATGCATTCTGCTGTCATATATACCTAATTAAAATAAATTCATTTTTAAAAAGTTATCACAAAAACAAAAGGAATATAATGAAACTTTTGAAAGTGACATATGTGCTTATTACTTTGATTATGGTGATGGTTTCATGAGTGTAAGTACATCGAAAGTCATCAACTTATTGAGACTAAGGAAACCATTCAAAGAATTGAAAAAACTAAAAGTTGGTTCTTTGAAAAAATAAACAAAATTGACAGACCCTTAGCGATGCTAACGAAAAGAAGAAGAGAAAATACTCAAATTACTAACATTCATGATGAAAAAGGGAATATCACAACAAACACCTCAGATATACAGAATATAATTAGAAATTACTTTGAAAACTTGTACTCTAATAAAATAGAAAATACTGAATGCATTGACAGATTTCCAGACTCATATGATTTGCCTAAACTGGATGTGGAGGCTATACACAATCTAAACAGATCAATTACAAGCGAAGAAATAGAAGATGTCATCAAAAAAGCTACCTACAAGGAAAAGTCCAGGACCTGATGGGTTTACAGCCGAGTTCTATAAGACTTTCAAAGAAGAACTAATACCAATGCTCTTCAAACTATTTCAAGAAATAGAAAAAGAGGGAGCTCTTCCAGACTCTTTCTATGAGGCCAATATCACATTAATTCCAAAGCCAGGCAAAGACACATCCAAAAAAGAAAACTTCAGGCCCATATCTTTAATGAACATAGATGCAAAAATCCTCAACAAAATCCTGGCAAATCGGATACAAAAACATATCAAAAAGACAGTGTACCACAGTCAAGTGGGGTTTATCCCAGGGATGCAAGGCTGGTTCAACATTCGGAAATCAATAAACATAATACATCACATCAATAGACTTAAAGACAAAAAACATATGATCGGGGCTGGGATTGTGGCTCAGCGGTAGAGTGCTCACCTAGCACGTGGGCGGCCCGGGTTCGATCCTCAGCACCACGTACAAATAAAACTCATTGAATAAAACGCATTGTGTACAACTAAAGCAAATAAATAAAAATATTTTAAAAAAATCATATGATCATCTCAATTGACGCAGAAAAAGCATTTGACAAAATACAACACCCCTTTATGTTCAAAACACTGGAAAAACTAGGAATATCAGGAACATATCTTAACATTATAAAAGCTATTTATGCAAGGCCCCGAGCTAACATTATCTTAAATGGAGAAAAATTGAAAGCATTCCCTCTAAAAACTGGAACAAGACAGGGATGCCCCCTTTCACCACTGCTATTTAACATGGTGCTGGAAACTCTGGCCAGAGCAATTAGACAGACGAAAGAAATTAAAGGGATCAAGATAGGAAAAGAAGAGCTCAAATTAGCACTATTTGCTGATGACATGATAATCTACCTAGAAGACCCAAAAAACTCTACCAGAAAACTTTTACAACTAGTAAACGAATTTGGCAAAGTTGCAGGATACAAAATTAATACACATAAGTCAAAGGCATTTATGTACATCAGCGACAAAGACTCTGAAAGGGAAATGATGAAAAATACCCCATTTACAATAGCATCAAAAAAAAATAAAATACCTGGGAATCAACCTAACGAAAGAGGTGAAAGACCTCTATAACGAAAACTATAGAACACTAAAGAAAGAAATCGTAGAAGACCTCAGAAGATGGAAAGACCTACCTTGCTCTTGGATAGGTAGAATTAATATTGTCAAAATGTCCATACTACCAAAAGCACTATACAGATTTAATGCAATTCCAATCAAAATCCCAATGTCATTCTTCAAAAAAATTGAAATAGCAGTCATGAAATTCATCTGGAAAAATAAGAGACCCAGAATAGCCAAAGCAATCCTGAGCAAGAAAAGTGAAGCAGTGGGCATCACCATACCGGACCTTAAATTATACTATAGAGCAATAGTAACAAAAACAGCATGGTATTGGCACCAAAACAGACTGGTGGACCAATGGTACAGACTTGAGGACACAGAGACTAATACATATAATTTCAGCTATCTTATATTAGACAAAGGCGCCAAAAATGTACAGTGGAGAAAGGATAGCCTCTTCAACAAATGGTGCCGGGAAAACTGGAAATCCATATGCAACAAATTGAAATTAAACCCTTATCTCTCACCGTGCACAAAACTCAATTCAAAGTGAATCAAGGACCTAGGAATTAGACCAGAGACAATACGCCTAATAGAAGAAAAAGTAAGATCCAATTTCCAACATGTCAGATTAGGCCCCAAGTTCCTTAATAAGAATCCTGTAGCGCAAGAATTACTACCAAGAATTAATGAATGGGATAGATTTAAACTAAAAAGCTTCTTCTCAGCAAAAGAAACAATCAGTGAGGTGAACAGAGAGCCAACTAATTGGGAACAAATATTTAATACATGCACATCAGATAGAGCACTAATCTCTAGAATATATAAAGAACTCAAAAAACTTTACACTAAAAAAAACAAATAACCCAATCAATAAATGGGCTAAGGAATTGAGAAGACACCTCTCAGAAGAAGATACACGATTAATCAACAAATACATGAAAAAATGTTCAACATCGCTGGCAATTAGAGAAATGCAAATCAAAACCACTCTAAGATTTCACTTCACTCCAGTCAGAATGGCAGCTATCAAGAACACAAGCAACAATAAATGTTGGAGAGGATGTGGGGAAAAAGGCACACTCATACATTGCTGGTAGGACTGCAAAATGGTGCAACCGTTATGGAAAGCAGTATGGAGATTTCTTGGAAAACTGGGAATGGAACCACCCTATGACCCAGCCATCCCACTCCTGGGTCTATTCCCAAAGGACTTAAAAACAGCATATTACAGTGACACATCTATCTCAATGTCTGTAGCTGCGCAATTCACAATAGCTAGGTTGTGGAACCAACCTAGATGTCCCTCAGTAAATGAGTGGATTAAGAAAATGTGGTATATATGCACAATGGAATTTTACTCAGCAATAAAAGAAAATAAATTAATGGCATTTGCAGGTAAATGGATGAAGTTGGAAGACATAATGCTAAGTGAAGTTAGTCAATCTCAAAAATCCAAGTACCAAATGTTTTCTCTGATATAAGGAGGCTATTTCAAAGTATTGTTGGATGGGGGTACATAGGAGGATTAGAGGAACACTAGAATGGTCAAGGGAAGGGAGGGTAAGGGAGGGAGCAAGAGGGGAGGGAGGGGGAGAAAAGAAAAAAAAAAAAAAGAAAGGTGGTTGAATGAGACGGATATCATTTTCCTTAATGCATGATTGAAGACCTGAATTGTACGAATATACTTTGTATACAAACAGTTGTATGTAAAAAGATACTAAATATATGCACTATGAGTTGTACATATTAAAATTATAAAAATAAAATTAAAAAAAAATAACACAAAAAAAGAAAGTCATCAACTTGTGTACAATACATGCAGTTTTAAAATATCAAATACACCTCATAAGCATGTTTTAATGCCATTATAATGATTCACATCCTTCTGTCTTTCACAAGCCTTTGAAGACACCAAGAATTCTGGCCTGCTTGACAGTTGCTTTTTTCTGAACACTCTTAAGAAAAAAACAGGTCACCTAGTGGTCAAAGCTATGGATTCCACGCCCACATAGACCTGTCAATGATGTGTAATCCAGATGACAGACAGCAAACATCTGGAATTAAAAATACATCTGGAATTAAGGATATGTGGATCAGGGAAAGGCAGCCTCTATCACAACCTGGCCCACCTGTGACACCAACATCAAATCACTGCCACCCTTCCAACTAGGTTCCCCTCACCTTCCAAGTAAACACATCACCTGACTGTGTCTTTTCCTTGTAATGACTGACTGCTGTGTGAGCAGGGTTGAAAGCATGTTTGTGTACAGATTTCCTCATTCTGCAGTAACCTAATCACACTCTGGAAAGTCCCTGACTTGGTGATACACGATTCTTTATGTTATTATCATCATCTTCACACTTCAGACTACAGAACAACACAACACACAACACTCCAAAGATGTTATCCTCAAAACTAGCTCCCAGTCACAAATACAGGCATGGGAAGGCCCTGGGGAGGATGAACACCAAAAAGGCGGCCACACTATTTCCCTCCATGGGTTTTTAACCCTCTCCTTCTGCTTGAGAGCACAGTGAAGCTTCAGCAACCCCCAGGGCTCCCAGGCCCACTTCTATTTAGGGCTATAAATAAACACCACATAAAACAAATCCTTTGGAGGTTTGAGCAAAGGAGACAGAGGGGGAGTTTATACTCTTTAGTGCTGTGGAGCTGAGTCTAATCACTAATAAAAAGGTCCTTGAAGACTCAGTTTAATAACCACTAAGATTTCCTGGCTGCCTGCCTGTCTTCCCACCTTCCTCCCAAGAGGATGCTAAAAGCACTTCTAAGCTTTCCTAGGCCAGATGAAAGGGGGCAGTGTATGGAAAGGCAGAGGGGCAAATCTGGATGTGTGTATTATAAAGAGCTGTACAACTTCCCCTGCCATGCAGAGGGGGAAGGTGGAGGGAAAGATCCCATCCTTCCCACTCCTTCACACATTCCCCAACCTTGGCTCCATCAGCAGATCCCAAGTTTGGGGATTAACATTACAGCCGTTGGGCACACAGCTCCCCATGAGCAATCGTACTGTTTGTTTCTCCCAGATGTTCCCCTTCCATCTCTGCCTGTCACCACATCCTACCTGGTGCCAAACCTGCTGGTCCTAATCTTCAAACTCATCCATCATGGCTGTTAGGAAAATATTCACTATAAAAGGAACTCATACAACTTGAAGGTTACTTTGCTGGTATAATGCCCTGGGGTCTCCAGGAGAAAGTATTCTGAAGACAAGTGATATTAAAAAAAAAAAAAAAAATGACGGACTCATGAAGCATTTGATTCTCTATCTGAGTGCATGGTCTAATGACTCATGCAGCCATGCTGGATGGGGCCTCACAGAGGCAGGACCCACAGCCTTGATAAGTGTAGACTCCAGGTTCCCATGGC
The DNA here is from genome assembly GCA_025594165.1 of Tamias sibiricus. Taxonomy (NCBI): domain Eukaryota; kingdom Metazoa; phylum Chordata; class Mammalia; order Rodentia; family Sciuridae; genus Tamias; species Tamias sibiricus. The sequence goes on along the minus strand of CM046669.1, from coordinate 43,320,054 downwards.
AACACAGTATCCCACAAAGTTCAGGAAAAAACAACAATTAACAGCTGAGGTGTACAACTGGGATAAAAAGAGGCAATTAAGTTTTTTTGTTTGTTTTGTGTTTTGTTTTGTTTTGAAGTTCTTTATCCTTTGGAAGGATCTAGTCTGATAATGGTAGCCTAGTCTTTACCTGCAAAGGGTTCTTACCTACAGTGGATTCCCACTGCATATGCCCTAATTGTGTTAGTCAGCTTTCCATCATTGTGATCAAAATACCTCATGGGCTCGCGGTTTCAGAGGTCCAATCCATGGTTAGCCAGCTCCATTGCTCTGGGTCTGAGGTAAGGCAGAACATTATGGTGGAAGGGAAGCAGAGCACAAACAGGGACACACCCCTGGTGACCCACTTCCTCTAGCCATCCCCACCTGCCTATAGTTACCACTTAGTCCATTCAAATTATTAATCCAACAAATGGATTAATCCACTGATTAGATTACAGGTCTCAATCTATTCATTTCACCTTTTGCATTAACACAGGAGTATTTGGGGGATACCTCACATGCAAACCATAACATAAAACACATCAGCATGGTTTTCTCCAAGTCATTATGCAACTGACTCCCCCATACCACAAACTCCACCTTATATTCTCAAATCCAGTCATATAACTTCATTGCTGTACAAATCTGGGCCTTGTGATCATGCCCCCACCCAGCTTCAACCACAGAAGGCCCCTACCATCTTTCACTATTTCATCTTTCAAAACAAGTTCAAGATTTGCTTCAAGGAAAATTTCACCAGCCAATCTTGCCCTTTGGTTCTCCATCTCTTTAGGATTTGTGTATTTCAGCCTAAATTGTTTCTTTGGACTTTGTGTGCCATGCTTTAGTGCTTCTAAGGTGCCACATCAGGACTCAGAACAAGAGATAGTCCTCATATTACATCAAAATACAGAACAGAAAACTGTAACTTTGTCTTTGCTTTTCCCTCAGGGTCTAAGTTAGACTCTGACTGCAGGGGTGCTCAGTAAATCCTGACCACCTTTCTCCTCCTCCTATTTTCTTCATCATTCCCCTGATTCATTTTCCTTTTCTTTCTTCTTTTGACTATCACTCTCTGCAAACTAAAGATGACTCTCCAATTACAAACTGTGACCTTATAAGTAAATAGTGTTGTTCATGTCTACTGCTGCCGAGTTCTCCTCTAAAGTGCAGTGGAGTTTGGAGGTAATGTTTAGAAAATTGGAACTAAATCACAGACACCTACAGGAGGTGCCCTGAGCAAAGTGCCCCATGGAAGCCACCAGAACACCCAAAAGAAAAGATATTTAACCAAAAAGTAAACCTATACGATTAAGTATTTTTTAAATTAAAGCATGAAAGTGGGAATGCTTAAGATTTATGACCTGGACTTTAAAAGCCTCCAATTAAACCATCAGCATTAGATATGTGTGAAGGAGAGTGCTCACAAAACCAAGGGTATGGCTTTGACCCACTGCTGAGTCACTTGGGTTCACTTTCCTGACAGACACTCTTTTTCTGCCATCCACATCACACCCAATACCAGTATGTTCACTGGTCACAAGAGTAGTGCACGATCAGGATCATTGCTGGAAATGAACAGAGACAAAGAAAACGTGCCTTGGAGCATGGAGTAATGATGGAAGTGAGGATGCCTAAGTCAGGGTCATAGATTTCAGAGACACTTGCTGGAGTTTCAATTTACAACTGGAAACAATCAAGGGCTGGAGAGAACTGGGAAATGAGGTCTCTATAAAGGTTTTAAAAGGTCTTGGAATATTGGTGACATGAGCATAGGTCTTGCAAAGCATAGGTGCTCTCAAAGGACTTAATAGGTTACGATGGTGTGCTGTTTTGTTATTAGTTTAAGAGGATCTGTCTTCCCTAATTGGTTTTGAGGACACAGAACTCCTGAAACATTAACTTTTGCTCCAAGGTTCCCCATTTTCCCTACCCCTCACTGGTCTTTTAACCATAGTGAAAATGCTCAGAGAAGTGTGAAATCATGGGGAAGGGGGGATTTGAAGGAAGCCCCTAGTGACTCATGTCTCAAGGTGACAAATCCTCTACTAGCAAACATCTATTCTATAATAATGTGCTTCATCAGTTCAGACATTTGTATTCTGGACTTTGTTAAAGGGCACACTGATAATGAAAATGTGCATCTGTGGTGGCCACAGATGAGGTTCAAAGTCCAGAAAGGGAGGAAAGTCAGAGAAAATGCCAGCAGATGTCATATGGGCACCAATCTCAAAACACTGCCAATTGTGAATGTTTTCAGGAGAAAAGTAAAGAAAGATCTCAGGAGTTGAGGCTATTTTCAAAAAATAATAATACAAGTGAAATGGCTGCTGATGGTAATAATGAAGCCATTCTCTTCCTGGATTGAAATCAGCACTCTGATGAATCAGCTTTGACAGATCTGTTTCAACTGCCTCTCATTTATCATGATTATGATTCACGCTCCCTATCAGGGACAATGCCTTTGAAAAAAAGATGGGCAGTGGAAGAGAAAACTGATAATGCTCAAGTTTAGGCATGAATGACAATAAACCTGCAGTAGTACAACACACGTGCCAGTGCAACATTTACGGAAACAAAGCAAGAATATCTTCCCATGCTCGGGAAACAATGGCCTGGTAAGCATTTTTCCCTGAATGTAATGAGTACTGCAATGCTGCTTATTAAAAAAAAAATCCCCATGGTAATTAAATGAACTCTTGAGTGCACATTAGAGATTAATATTTTAAGAGCTGGCATTTTAGAGAGACGATCTAAGGATGACATTATGTGTGTCACACAAGGCAGAGTCTTCTATAGATTAAAATGCCACCATTCATGCAATCAAGTCATCAGTGATAGAACTGGATATTAACATGGTAATTCTTTTGGGGAAATAGCCACTACCCAAGGGCTAGGGAAAGAAGTGGCCATATTGATGGCATTTCACTCCTAAGGTTCCCTCTCAAGATGGGTCGAGAGGAGAAAAGTTTTACGGGTAGAAAGTACTGAGCTTGACTTTTACCTTATCCCTAGAAAGGCAGGCAGAGGAGCTGAGAGGTAATCCATCACTCCCCCCAGCTTCAGTGGCTAATGTGGCTATAGAGAAGAAGCCAGGTCTTGAGTTTGGAGAAGCAACAGGGTCCCCATGAAAGAAGTGCTGTTTTCAGTTCTTCCCTCCCACATCATGGTCCTGCCTTCTAAGATTATGGTGGGTGAAGCTGTGCAGACTAGGGGCACCTCTAAAAAGCAAAGCCATTTCTTAGAGATCAAAAAACAAAGATTCCCTCCAAGCACCTGCACCCTATGGAGTCATTTACCCAGACTACATTCACCAACATGAACATAAGGGCCAGTAACCAACTGAGCAGGCTGGCCCTCCAACACCATTGGCTTTCCTGAGAAGAAAGGAAAGGGCCTGGAGGAGATGCAGTATGCCTGGTTTACATCCAAAGGCAAGGTAGGGGACAGGAAGTAGCTAAAAAAAAAAAAAAAAAAAAAAAAATCACCCTTTGCCTTAGGTAGCTCAGATCAGGCTGCTTATTTTGAGAGCTCAATGAAGCAGAACATTTTTTGATTTCATGGCCAAGACTAGGAGATAGGTAGCTTCCTTCAAGAGCTCACCGAAAATGGGAGGCCCATGAGAGAAGGGTGGCTTTCCAGCAAAGGATGGGAATGCAGAGACAGACAGGGGCTTTAAACGTCTATTCATCCTACAACAGCAGGAGAACCATGCACAGGGATGCTAGACGGGACCAGACTGAGGGAAGCAAGCAACTACTCTTCAGAGTTCAGCTGTGGGATCAACATTCCCAGCACATCTGGTCAGCATCATGTTGGCAACTGTCTCCTGCTGCATCACAATCACACCAAGACCCCAAAGCCTAGATCTGGACTTGACAGTACTGCTTCAGCAGCCTCTCCTACAGGCTGGTGGCTCCAGTCCACAGCGTTCTACCTCCTCAGCAAGGAATCTGCTGGGAGAATGGAAATCTCTATGCTCCACTGGAGGTCAAGGCTGACTCCCAACTTACACAGGTAAACAGGTCTGCTTAGCCTGATGCCCTTTCTGCTGCTCCCTCTACACACTGCCAGGTGGTGGCTCAGTGGCTTGTCTTTTCCCTCAGTATGACCACCCCTGGGATGTGGCAGCCTCTTGCACAGTTTCAGAGAGTTCAGTGTTCTCTCCAGCATGCCCCACTCCCTCCAGCACACTGCACAGTGCCACGTCCATCACCACTCTTTGAAAAAGGCTCACATCAAGTCTCTATGGAGTCCAACGGGGCTACATAGCTCCTGGGAGGACCTTAGTCTAAAATCTTGGAAAGGAGACCCCTCACCAGACCAGTCTGAACAGGGCAGAGGTTAGCAAAAGACCAGGCCTCTCCATGGCTCTGGATAAGCTCAGATACTCCTGCAGATGGACTCCTAGAAGGGCATGTAAACTAGGGGTCATTCTCCCTTCTGACAATACTCGAGGTAAAATGCCTCCCTTCAGTGCACAGGTTCCTAGGAACAAAGAGTGTAGAACTCAAATGGTGACTCTGAATTTTACCTGTATAACCTGTAACACATCAATTGTACAGCAACTCGCCACCAGAATCAGGTCAAGTGACTCTCTGCTCCCAAATCACATGTGCATTTTGTGTTTGTGAAAAGAATGTGCTTATCAAAAAATATGCTGAGTACCAAGTTGGCTAGATACCATGATTGACACAAGAATAAGAAGATGAACAGAAACATCCTGCGCTTGCCTACGGCAGACTGTCTAATATTAAGTTAAACATCTAACAGTACCATTTTAAAAATGAATCAAAGCAGAGTGAAATAAATGCAGTTTGGAAATATAGACCATGCGCACATGCCAGGGTGTGCAGAGAATGAAGGGGTCGATCCTGATGAGGTGGGAGTCACAGAAAAGACTACAACTGAAACAGAGAAAGAATGTGCAGAGAGAAGGGCCTTATCTTACCCTCATTGGCTACTTGATATCAAATCCTAATGCAAACCTAGGAAAAAAACTCTTACAAAGCCAATGTCAGAGAAAAATAAAATTACCATCACCCCTCTGAGTCTTTCAAGGAAAAATGTTGACAAATATATTAAAAGTGCACTTGGACATTTCACTTTGGAAACTCTAAGTAGTAGTTTATCAAGAGATAATTAAGCACACCATACTGAAATGAAAGAAGGCTTTCTTAATGAGTTATCTAAGAACTAAGGGCATTCAGATATCATGTCTGGATATTAAAGCTGCCCCAGGAATGAGCTTGGCTTGACAGGTAGGTCCCTGGGCACAAGCCAGGCTGCCTCCACCTACATAATTCCTAGATAGCTGCATCTCTTTCAAGCCCCAGAGTTACCATCTAGGACATGTATTCATCACCTGTGTCTGGCTCACCTTATACAATCTCATAGGATTGCATGTGATGATCAAAGAGGGCCAAAGTTATAGAAAGGAACTGAAACATAACGCAAAACAAGTGATTATTATGCTCATAATATTTGTATAATAGTATGTTAGGGGTGCTAATATACTATTCCTAGTATATTAGTAACTAGGAAAGGAAATTCCATTAAATATTTTGCTTACTGGAGAGAGAGGAAAAAAAAAAAAAAAACATGAACAGCTTACTGTGAGCCAGGCACTGTGCTAAACATTTTACTGGTGTTATCAAATTTGCAAAACTACTCTGGGAATTTTCCCCCAGTTTACAGATGAGGAAAATAAAGCTCAGACAAATTATTTATTTCCCTAATTGAAGAGCTGGCAGACTTGTTCCATGTTCCACCAGACAGTAGAACTTGGATCGACGGGTGAAAATTACAGTGAAGTATGTTCTCTTCAATCTCAAATGTCTCAGAGGAGAAAAGCCTACAGGGCTAATGATGGAGGGAAAACAGATGCAGGTTTTCCGTTTTCTAAACACAAGCTTTTTCCATCTTTTTCTATGATAACTGTGAACAACAGCCACAGAAAACCTATACACCTAACACTAAAATGACAACTAATATTTAATCTGTTTGCTTTTTAAAGATTTACTAGCTGTTAATCAATGATGATCACCATGTTTGTGGATTTGTATGGTATTTCATTTGGTTTAGATGGTTCTTTAGCATCTTTTGGTGCTGCAGAGTCATGTTTGTGAACCTACTGTTACTGTGGCAGCAAAGCATGAAACTTCTAGATAATAAAGTAGCAAACTCATCATAAGATGACAAAAAAAAAAAACGCAATGCATTTCTACTCAGATGAAACTGGTAGGTACTTTTAACACCACAAAGTTGAGAAGCCAAGAATGATCCCCCATTGTTGGCACAGAAAATATTGGAAATGGATCCACAAGCCAATTAAGTACATAGATATGTTCTATATCCACACTGGGAATTATCCAATCTGCCCCTCAAGACACTTGGTGAAATGAGAAATCTCATCTTCTGAAAATCTCTTCTCTACTTCTAGACAACTTGGTAAAAAGTTCATACTCCTCTTCAAAGCAATAAGTAGCAAGTTCCAGGTCACCAGCTGACAGCCTATCAACATCTGATGAAGGTTCTCATCTCTTAAGACCCACTTTGGAGCAAGATGTGATACATATCTCCAAATTCTTTGTCCATTATTTTATGCCTAGTTCCAAATCCCTCCACTATCATAGTTTTTCTCCAGATATTTCTTAGGTCATCTGATTATGGTGCCCAATGTAGACTGAACATTTCTGGAACACAAATAATGAAGAACAGACTAGGAACTCAACATTCTTTTCTCAGTCATATTCATATCATCAACAAATATTTTCTAAGCATCTTCTTTGTACCAAAGCACCAACTCTCACCAATTAAACATCTACTTTTTACCAGGTAATCTGCTAAGCCCTGAAGACAAACATGAATGTGCCAGATAAGGTTCCTCATGGAGCTTACACCCTACTTATTATTGATGAAACCTCTGGTGACATTTGTTTCTGGCTGACTTATTCCAGAAAGTTTTTTCTGAGAAAGTCAAACCATTACCTAAGAGTGGTCTAATCTTTTTCCCTAATCATGTACCTTCCTCAGCACCTATCCACCCACTCATCCCTTCTCCCACAAAAGAGATGTCCTTTCTATGACTAAGCTAGATTCTTCTCTTTAGTCCTATGACTTCTTCCTCCTGAGGGACCATGTTTATTAAATATGGTGAGTTCTAAAAATGTCAGCAACCACCTAGGGCTCTGCTCCTTGACTTCCAGGTTCCCACACTGGGAGACCATATCAGCACATTAACAACATTAACAGTGTAACACAGACACATTCATCGTATTAGCCAGGGCATTGCACCATGTGTACAACAGGAAAACATCAATGCCAGTATACAGGGGATGTTCAGGAAATGGCTGCTGAACAAATTAGGAGGCCAGAGAAGAGGAGCTCAAGTGAGGGAGAGGTACTACTGGATAGGCCACCCCAAAGGACTCAGCCCAGGCAAAGATCCACGTGGGATCACAGCAAAGAAGAAAGAAGAGCTGAGGGAAAAATGACTGAGAAAGCTTAAAACCAAACTCTCTCCTTCATACCTTTGCTGAGGGTTGGGTCTGCCATGCAGTTACTGAAAACACCACTGAATGAGCAAGAAGTAGCTTCCGGTGTCCCCTAACAATCAGCCTCATCACTGTAAAAATGTCCTTGTGAGGGGACCCTGAAGGGGACTTCATTGTTGAAGAATACTCCTACCCATGTGTCCCATACACTATCCATAAACTGCCTTCCATCCTACTCCCTCGACTTCACCTTTGGCCTCCTTCTGAAAGACTTCCCAGATTACCACTATTCCACCCACCAAACCTTAACCATCATCCCTGCCCTCTAGCAAGCTCTTCTACTGTACCTAAGTTTTTTACAGTTTCTATAATTATGACTTGCTCAGTTGCTTCATTATCTTGGCTATACTGGAATACCAGAGGGCTGAGACTTTGTCAGTTACAGAATCCGTAGCCCCAATCCCAGCACACCACTGTATTACCTCTGGGTACTTGCCACAGGTATGGTTGCTCCACCAGAGGCATTAAAATAAGGAGCAAGCTCAAAGCATAATGGTGAGAGCACAGATTCTCCTGACTCCTGGTGATGGGATTAGAAAGATTTGTTAAATATACTCTTTTCTTAATGACCTTCACTTTCCTTAATAAATTGTATAAGTGGTAACCCCCAATGTCAACAGTTTGGATTAGAAAAATCACATTATTCCCAAGCACCTTCCCTCATTTTGTTTGTATAATTTGTACTCACGGTATATTTTCCAAAGGGCACTCTAGAAACAGCAGTAAACTCTCCATCTCCCGAGAGCTCTACAGCTCCCTAAAAGTGAGCCAGTTTATTGAATGAGATTTGTGAGTTATAATCCTGTAATTAAGGCTCACCAGTGCCTCCAACACCAGAGCTCTGCAGCAGTTGATACAGCACAATGAAAGTTTACATTATATTGTGAGTTTGTCATATTCGTTTGTTAATTAATTCAATATCTACTGTGAGCACCCAGGATGCACCTTCATTAAGGACTCATTAAGTGGCTCTTAGATGTCAGGCAGAGTGCCAGGTGGAATGAGGAATAGAAAGATGCTACAATCCTTACCTTCAGGGAATCTATCATCGGGTTGACAAACCAACCTTGAAAATAACAGGAAAAAGTAGATTTTAAATATTCTCGCCACAAGAAAGTGAAAAACATGTGAGGTGATGGTCATCAGTTTGATTACTCATTCCACCATGTATACATATCTCAAAATACTGCATTGTACCCCATAAATATATGCACACATTGTCAATCAAAAATAAAATGCAAAAAAAAAAAAAAAGAATGAAAGTGACATCAGATTAAGCAACATGAGTAGTATTAAAACCAAGAAAACAAAAACATTTACCAAGTACCCAAGTACCTTCTAGGCACCAAGCAGTTGGCTGGGCACTCACCACATTTCATCCTATGCCAAAAGTTAGAAAACTGTCATTGCCCAAATGAAGAAACAGACTTGGACTCCAATCTGTCTTAAAGACAGAAAAAGTTTTAAAAACTGGCATCCTATCATCAAACCATGCTTAATATTAGTTTGACTCCTTTGGACATATTTATACATTTAGATTTATTTACACATTTAGACATATTTATACAAAGTTTATGTAAAATAAGGTACAGAATGGTTAAATACCTTGTCTACATCTTAAAAATGTGAATGGGTTTATTTGAGCGTTCTTAGTCCTATAAACTATTCATGAGGAGACTAAAGGGTCTTCTATCAGCCCAAACAAATGGCCCAGCATCACCTGAAGGACATGCCAAAGATTAAGGGCACAACAGGCCTGAGAAAAAACTGACCAGTCCCCTGAGGCTCACCCTAAATCTCAGCCCAAGACTGGAATACAGCAGTGAATCATTCCTTAGGAAAGAGTAGCAATTATCACATCTTTCCCTTCACTCTTTGAGAAAAGGTACATGAAAAAACTTCCTGGTTCTTCCTGGCCCTCAGTAATCATGAGTTTTCTTCTATATCCAAGATCATCAGCACAGCCCAAGAGTCAGTTTTTCTTCATCTGAAAGACCTTCAAAAGTCAGAAAGGGGAAAATCTAGATCCTTCACACTTCCCTCTGCTCATCTTAAACAATGTTACTTTTGTCCTCTTTCCCTTGATTCTTTCTAATCTGTAGCTACATGCTCTTTACAGGGCTACCTTCAAAGAAACCAAAGGTATCCTCCAGAGAATAATTCCCAGCACAAATATGCCTAAGATCAATCAGATTTGGAGAAAACCAACCAAGCATGAGACAGGCGATATATGTACATGCCCATTGTTTACCTTAAGTTAAAAGAAACACCTTTAACTCTGAGGAAGTCAGATATACCCTCACCCTGTTTTTCTTCCTTGTTTACAGTTCTAATGGGGAATAACAAGCAAAGAAATACAGGACCATCTTAATACCATTTGAGAGGGGAAGATTAGTTCCTAGAGAGATGCAAGAGAGAAATGAGAGGACTGAACACCTAGCACCAAGGGTTTCCACATGATTCTAAGAGCTTGCAGTAAAGAAAAGCATAGGAAAGGTTGACAGAGTGGCAGAGCCATGAGGTGCCCAATCCAAGAGAAATAAACACATGACTCTAGGTATAAAAGGCCCTAAGCTCAGAGTGGACCAAAGGCTCCACTCACCTGTGCAACACCAGAAAGCGTCACTCCAAAAATATCTCAGATTAATTAGGCACTTTGCCTCATTAGAAATGTTTCTGGGAAGGAAGTCTCATAATTTCTCAGATAACAAGAATGGACTCTGACATTGGCTTTCATTGTTTCACTAATGTCATAAAGAATACCTCTACTTTCCTGGGTGGCATCAATAACTATGGCTGAATAAAGGAGCCACATTTGCAGAAATCACCTTTCAAGCATGAATTCACAACCAAATTAAACCATAGGCCAAACATACACAGACCAGATTTGATTCTCTATCCCTGACTGGTGGTCCCCAGCACATGTGGTGGGAAGACCTGCCCAGTTTTACAGATGGCAGCGTTGTGCAATAAAAAAAGGTAGGTTTAGGAGCCAAACATGCCCAGGTCCAAATCCTAGCCCTACCACTGAAATCAGCAGTGTGACTCTGCATAGTGAGCTAAGATCTATAATATAATGGCTACCAAATAATATAGAGTGCATGGAACTGAAAACTAGACTTATTATTAAATCTTGCTTCACAGCAACCTTTACTGACAAACCTCTCCTGTAGCACTTAAAATCCACTCCATTTATTCAGCAGATATTTACTGAGCACCAAGCAGAGAGAGATTATTTTTCAGTTGTGAACAAAACAAACAGACAAGGTCCCTGCTCTCATCAAGTATTCTAGTGGGAGAGACTTAAGTAAAAAAAATGAATAGATGATATGCTTTTAGTCTATATAAAAGTAAATCAAAATAACAATATAAAGAATACATTATTTATAATATAAAATAAAAAATAAATCAATCAATACAAGCAGTTAAATCCTGAGCACATATTTCTGGGTCTCACCATGAATGACACTGCTATGTGGTACTATCTCCTGCATGCTCACTTATGTCCTGAACCAGGCTGAGAACTTCTTGGGCAAAGAGATCATGCCTTATGAATCTTTGTTCCCTATGAAATCTGTTAGAGTGCCAAGTACATGGAAGCACTCTACAGACTCCTGTCAATTAAGAGTATATTAACTACAGAGGATTCCACCAAGTTAGACACCATCTAACCCCATCAGGTGCTAGTTGACATCATTATGAAATACATAGCGATTTTAGAAGCACAGTCTCCTATTTCCAGACTGGGTCTTTGTTGTTGGGACATAGGTTGACCTCAATACAGCACTGCCCCTTCTATTTCAACTTCTCTGAGCACCCCCCATCATGCCACACACCAGCCACTAGAACCAAATCCATGTATGCCTGGCCTTGGGAATAACTGGCAAAACTTCTAATGGAACAACAGTCTCTTTTCTACTGTTGTTTTTTTAGGTATGAAGAAAAGGGCAGAGATTGTTTACCCATTTGGAAATTAAAATATTTTTCTTCACTTTGCCAAAACCTGTAAGCCCTTTCGACCAGGAGCCCCCTGAAACTGATCAGAAAGCAGCAAGAAAAAAGTCACCAAGTCCATTGCCATACACTGAAGGCATACATTTTCCTTCTCCTTCCCTCCCACACTCTTAGGCTTCCCACTATAATCACTAAAGGCTACAAACTCAAGCCAACAAAAACAGATAAGACCCAAAGGTAAGTCCTGGCAGGTGGCCAGCTTCTGAACTTTGGGACCTCTGCATCCTTTGTTTCCAAATAAAGTAACAAGAGAAAGCAGCACAGGTAGGAGTCAGGCAGGTAGGAGAGTTCTGTGCCACAATTCTTTGCAAAACAAAGTCACCAGACTTTGGGTTAAAGCTGTTATATCCTGATTCCTTCTGCAACTATTGGGTACACTGAAAGCACCCTGCTTTGTGAAGCACGTTTTATATTCATTTCAGATTTTGTCCGTTCACCATTTGTTGGATACCTTCCAAAGAAGGCTCTGTGCTAGATGCTACGGAAAATTCAAACCTAGGTGAGAAGAAAAATCTCCATCCCTAAGTGACTCACAATATGATATTACCCTCAAAATAAGGCAAAATCAACTCTCCTCACTGCTAAAGCTGAAGAAAAGATCCCTAGGGATCCAAGTGTAAAAATTCAGCCACTTTCCTAGGACGCAAAGATCTAGCAGGAAAGCTACCCTTCCAAACCTCTAGCTAAAGTGTCTAAGTGCCCACGTGAATAGTGTCACCTGGCCTGCCCCATGCACATGCACATAGCCTTTCAGAAAATCAGCCTGGTGCCTTGTTCACTTCTTCCCCAGAGAGTAGCCAAAAAACAACCAGTCCCACACCTTACCCAGGCAGGAGACAGTCAAACAGAAATATGACTTGGGTTATGATCTCCAGACCATAGAAGATTCCAACCTTTCAACTCTTTGAGCTAGGGAGTTTCTGGAGAAAGAGGGGAAGGAGGGATGTCTGGCTTATCTCGGATTCATCTACATTCCAAGGATATTTGTGGAGGTATTTATTATAATGAACCAGTCCTTGAATCATAACATACATCTTTCTGTAGCACTTATTCAGCAGTTTACCAAGTGTCAGTTAATATAACGCATTTTAATCCTTAAACTCTATTATTGAAGTTGGTCCCAATAACATTCAGCCTCCCTTCTGAGGTCTTTTTCTCACCTCCTGTACATTCTCCATGCTCCTTCTGTTCTTTTGAGGGTTGGGACTAAGCTAGAGCCCCACAATCGACACAGCTTGTAAAAAGCTTCATCTGTATGCATCTGGGTCCACGTCCCTATTTCTACAGCCATGATGCTACAGTCTGCTACATATAAAAGGATGAAGCACCTGACTGGCCTTTAGGAAGCTGCCATCTTAAAGCTCTTTGCCAGTGGTGTTGAATTATGCTGAATCTTATTTTTTTTTTCTTTACCAGAAAAAAAAAAAAAAATCACACCCATTTGTGATAGGTTGGCTAGATTAGAGGTGAAATGTGTGGTCCATGAATTGTTATTCTTGGACAAATTATAGGAAGGGAAACCCCATGATCAGTACCAATCTTCAACTCAAGGAGCTCATCAACAATATCTGCCGAACGGCAATCAAACAAGGCAAGAGAGCAGAGATGCGTGGTCAGGCCTTCCTCCTGGAGGGCTTGGGATGCTGTGGGTCTGATGGCATCACTGAAAGGAAAGGATGTTTGGGCCGGAAGGTGCTGGGGTAAAAGCAGCACCGCATGTGGGCAGGACACAGGGTGCAGTGGGAAGCATTGTAAACACGAGTGCATGTATGTGTCACCCACCTGACACGCACCTGGGGCTGACCAGAGCTAAACGAGCGAGAGACACCAAGCCATTGCTCCAAAAGAACTGACATTTCCAAAAGAATGGACCCAGATTCTTAAATATTTTTACTTCTTCATTTTGTGAAAACCAAGTGAAAGACCACTGAAGAGGAAGTTGTCCCTCAAGAGCAGGCAACATGAAACAGCACTGGCATGGCTGGTGGGATGATGACTTGAATTCCTCCTCCTGCCCCCAGCGGTGCCGGACACTAGATGAGAAAAGGGGGCATGGGGTGTCAGGGTAGAGAAGGAGGAGGAGGAGGGAAGAACAAACCCTCTGCAGGCCTCAGCTCCGCTTCTCTTCATAAAACACTTTTTCAAATGAAAACTGTCATTTCAAAAGTAAAAAAAAGGACTGGGGTTGTGGCTCAGAGGAACAGCGCTGGCCTAGCATGCATGAGGCACTGGGTTTGATCCTCAGCACCACATAAAAATAAAATAAAGGCATTGTGTCCACCTACAACTAAAAAATAAATGTTTTTTAAAAAAGTAAAAAGAAAAAAAAATCAAGGTGAAGGAGATGTGAAAGTTGAAAGAACAAGGATGTCTGCTGTTAGGAACACAAGGACTCCAAACACTGACATTAATGAGCAAATTTATTGGTAGGAAGAAATTCTAATCAATACTAATCAGACTCCACGGGCTGCTTTGCCTGGCAGGGTTTAATAACACTTCCCAGCCCTATTTGACGGAGTCCATGCACACGCATACTAATAAGGCTGCCGGCACAGGATCCACCTCCAGGCCTCCCAGAGGGCCTAATGGGCGCAAACTCTGTCCCCAAGTGCCTGTCAACCAACACATGAGGCTTCAGCCGTTAGTTCAACTGGTCTGCTAGTTAGTCCCTAAAGGTTGAAACCTATGTGTGATTGCTACACATGGCTGAATCCCCATCTAACAGTTACCAGGGACAGCATATGATAAACCACAAACTCCCCACTGAAAATCCCTGCTTCCCACAATGATTTAATGGTGGCCTCTCCTCACAGTTCCCTAACTGCCCTGGCTCTTCTATATTGTCTCCTTTTCCCAGGGACTCCCACAGAGGGTCAGGACTCCCTTCACAGGACCAGGGCCCAGTACCCAGATTTCTCAGTCCTATTTCTCTCATAACTCCAGTCTCATTTGTTTCCCAATTTAAACTCTTTCCTTCCTTCCCCCAGCGCTGGTGGAGTCTACGGTTATATTCTACCCTCTTGGAGAGGACGGGGGCACAAATCCTATAGGCATGTTTCCTTTTTCTGCTGATCTGGGGTTCATTCTGGGGTCAAGGAAAGGAGAAATTAAGCCAGTGAAGAGGTTCTCAAATATGTCTTCTGTGGATTGGGACAAATGTTTCTAAATGCAAGTGTTCTGTGGGAAGTTTTTACTGTTTCCTTGGAGGGATGCTCTCCCACCTTGGGTAGGAGATATCCACTTCAAGTTCACCATATTCCTTCCCTCCTCTGGCCTCTGTTATTAAAGAGGGACCAAGACACAGCCTCTTGCCCTGGGACACCCTTATCTGGTGGGCACCCTTCTTGGCAGGTAGAAGAGAAGACAGCAATGAGATAGCTAAAGCCCAGCCACCCTCCATGAACCCCACTTAACAGACATGCACCTTTTGTATTCTAGCAACGCTGCCAAATGGCCTGGGAGCCGACTGCTGGATAACACTCCTCAGTCAACCCCTCCTCTCTCCTCAACCTTGTCTCCCGACCACAGCAGCTTCAAATATTTTGTAAACCTGATAGTTCAAAAGCTTTTGGAGGATTAAAAAAAAAAAAAAAAAAAAATCAATCATGAGTCTTGACTTGATTGAAGGCAAAGAGTTTAGGCACCCCCTCAAAAGCAAGTTATTGTCTTAGGTATCCCTATCTCAGCTCCAGAGAAGAAGGTGCTCGTTCCCATTCCCCAGGGGCTGCAGAATGGAGGAAATGAATCACTTCCATGTATAACTACTTCTCTTCCTCTAAATCCCTTCCTTTCTTGAGTCTCAATATTGGCAGAAGGGGGTTGAAGCTGATTCTGATTCAGATTCAGAACACACTTAGAATGTAGGACCAATTGCTTCTGTCCTGGCTTTGGGTCTTCACTGGCTTTCAAGAATAAAAAGAAAACTCTCTCTTGACCTAAATGGTTCAATCTTCACCTTAGCTCAGATCTCCAAAGTCCACATGGGGCCACTTGAGGAACATGGATGGTTTCACACAAATCTATCCCTACAGAGGGTGAGTTAAGAAAAACCCATTCTCATAGGCTAGAGATGACATCTCCTCATCCCTTAGCACTTCCACGGTCTCATGTTGAAACCCCCCTGCTTCCTCCCACACATCTGCCCACACACGCCCAGGTAGACTCTCACACACATTCCCACAGCACTCCACAGACTCCATCTGTCACCCACAGCCTCAGACACACACCCATGACTCACACGCAGGGAGGGTGGTCTCTGGGTAGAGAATGGTGTTTTTGCCCTTAAACCCAAACCTCAACCTCCAAGGCACTAGTCCACTGAACTCTGACCAGTACTTCAGGGAACGGTAAAACTCCTTAGTCTTCATAGTTGCAATTTCAAAGTTCAATTCCAAAGTTCATCCTCAAAAGTCAAAGCAAAGCAGCAAACTGAGGCTGTGAGACTAGATTAGAAGAGAATATTTTCCTGAAAACAATTAATTAATTCAATGAATATTTCTGAACTCCTACAGATGACAAACACTACAGAGGACACTGCGGATACAGAGAATAAAATTCTAATTATATAATTATAACAGTGAGTACCCTCATCCTAAAAATTACCAACCTGTCTGGTTTATCATCATCAGTATTACCACCACCTCTTTCTGAAAATGCCTGTTGGAATGGTCAGTGGCACCCACTGGCCTCCTCCCTGGCCCTGCACAGAGTGTTTTTGAACCTGTTGGCCTTCAGTTTCACCCACTTAACTACAAGAGTTTCATTCCTATGATACACGACAACATAAACAGAGCCTACTCCACTTGAAATTTTCAATGAAAATAGAGATCTAAGTGATGCATATTTTATCGAGGGAAGAGAACAATCTCAGGGCCATTTTTAATAACATGTCAGTCCCAGACAGGAGTAAGAGGGAGCTCGAGAGTAATAAGGTGAATAGCCTAGTGAAGAGCCAGGCCAGGGTTCAGCCAGCTGGGGGTGTGGGAGGTTGGGGGAGAGAGGAGTGGGAGCCAGCGTGGTCTGAACTGAACTGCTCTAAGTGCATTCCTAATATTAGAAGATGAAGCCAAAGCCCACAGGGAAGTGATCTGTAAAGCTCACAATGCAGAGGATGAAGCCAGACCTGAACACCCAGATGTTCCGTGCCAGCCTCAGGGAGGAGTGCTGGAGCATGCTCGGTGAGCACACAGCAGGATAAAGGTAGAATCTGAAGGATTCTAGAAGCCCCACAGCTGAGTGAACCAGGACTCCCACACACAAATGAGTGGGTTGGGGTATTACTGCCTGCACTCAACTCATGCTTCGCAAGTCTCTCTCTTCTGCCTTCATGTCTTCCTAGGAACCTAGAAGCACCTCCACCGAAGAAATAATGTCCTCACTTCCATTTGGAAGGCTCCTGAAGTTAAGGAAGCTGAGTAACCTCTCTTGCCTCAAATCTTTCAGAATCTCTAGTGGCAGAGTATGAAGAAGGAGACCAAGTTGACAGCTCAAGAAGAGCAAGTGACAGAGACTGTCATACTCTGAAAATGCATCCTGGGTCCTGAAAATCACAGAACTTGACCTTTTTTGCTGTGGGGCCAATAAACCAGGTTCAGCCCTCCTCTTTCTGGGAAGCAATGGGAGCCCCTGGAGACAAGAAGCGTCCATATCTTCCACCTGTCATCCTCCTCTCTTCTCCCCAATCCCTGGGTCTGATGTCTTAGAGCAGAGGGATGCAGTGAGACAAGAAAAGATGATGATGAGTCATTCAAATAAGGGAAGAACTACATTTAACCCTTCCTGCAACCCATGTTGGGTATAGGTATTACACTAAAGGCTGGCAATGTGGGATGAAGGAGTCCAGCTTCCTGCTGTCACCATTCAGCAGCAAATAGAATGAGAACCATGTTAACAGAGGTCAGACACCAAGGAGAGCAAGAATCCTCCTGTGAGGGAATAAAGCCAAGAAAAACTTCTAGAAGGAAATGAGGAGGTCCACCAACTGTATGATCAACAGGCAAACACAAGGTGATTCCATCTGCTTTCTTGGTTAATAGCTGGTAGCTGAAGCCCTCTCCAGAAATTTCCTTCAGTCCTAGAGAACTGCCTCATTCCAGGGCACAATCCCTCCCTGAGGCAGCCCACATCAGAAACTGGTCCGAAGGAGACGGTTATGAATGTGCCTTTCCCCTGTCCCAAGGCAGGACAACTACAAAGGGTATTCCAACTCCAGAGCACAATGGAGCCAACTAAGTAAAGCTTTTGCTGCAACTGTACAGCAGTTCAAGTTCCCTTTTGTTTAATCCTGCTTCCCTCACTGCCTCAAAGATATACCCATGAGCACTTTCCAGGAAACCAGCTGCACACAAATCTCCATCTCAGAATCCATTTCCCAGATAAGCCACTATCTCAGCCAGGAACAGCATTCAGGCAGCATCTCATAAAGGACAAAGAAGATACAAAAGTTACTTACATTTTAAGCAAGCAAAGCACTGGATCATCTGTCAAAGACGCTAAAGTTCTGAGGAATCTCTATGGAACATTTCAATGCTCAGAGGCGCTTACTTAAAAACTTTAGCCTGCCACCTGCTTCCCTAGCATCATCTTCATTCTTTATAAGTCTGTTTACCCGTAGAAACAAAATGTTAGAGCTGTGATCAGGAATACGAATGGGGAGAAAGCCACGCTTCAGGACAATCAATAATGCTGAGGGAACAACATGGTTACAGAGTTTTTCTAAACTGTTAGTCGTGGATGATGAAGCAGAAAGAATGGAAACTCGACTTAGCATTGTAGTTGACAACACGTACAGCTCATTTTCTATCAGATTCTATTTAGCCACTCTATGGAAAATCATGGTGAGATCCAGCCGAGATGGCCTTGAGGGTGAAGAAAATGACAAGGTTATTCTTCCAGAACTTTCCCATTGCTGAAGTTTCCATACGCTTCTCCTTTCTTGAAGGCTTTGTGTCTGTTGACAAAGGCAAAAAAAAAAAAAAAAAAAAGGCTTCTCCCAAGTACCTTGGTTACTGAAGCAGGCCCGGAGCCTGTAAACCAATTTGTTTTCCCCTCAATAAATCGTTCATTAATGTTGCTATGACATTTAAGTTTTAGAATGGTTTTATGACTTGAGATTAAAAAAGAATCATTCCAATAAATTTCTTATAACCGAGAGGATTCCTGGCATTTTGATTAAGTAGTTCCTTGTGATGATAAAGTTTTATCTTGAATAATGAAGGGGGGAAGCATTAATCACTTTAAAGTCACCACTGGCTGGTCTCTGGAGCCAGCAGCCCAGCTGCCTCTCCTAGGGATTACTTAGAAACACGGTTTCAAAAACAAAAAAACGACAACAACAAAAACCTCACCAATCTTATAACAAAGTTAGAGTTTCAAAATAATTTTTCAATGTGAGCCATGACAGGCCATGATTCTTGTGGTTCGGTACCATTTAAGACATGAGTTCCCACCTCGCAGCCACAACTGGGTTGTAGCAGGACATGAAGGAATCTGGCTCTTTGACCAAGGCTGGTATTTCCCTGGGTTTTACAGCAGGATAGCACTAAGAAAGTCTATAAGCACTGAAATTTGCTGATAAAGTACACAGCTCCTCCTACAAGGGACCTAAGACTCTGAGAGGAGCTGAGGCATTATTAGTGAAATTCAAACTCCAGCTAACATCAGGATTCTTTCATAACCCATGCCCAACAGCTCTGCATCTGTCTTTAAAAATTCTCATCCCAACTTGAGAAACAGTTACTTCTCACAATTAGACATAACAATGATAATTCAATGTTGGGTTTTGGTGGTGTTAAAGGTATCTTTCCCACCCCCTCCCCTATTCTAAGTCTTCTGCAGAAGGGAGTAATAAACAATATTTAATGAATGCTAACTATATGTCCATAGCTTTATATCATTTAAAGTGCATAATCCTGAAAGAGGTTTTAATGTCACCATTTTAAAACAAAGGAAGTTGAGGTTCAGAGAGTTCAACTAATCTACCCAAGAAAACAGAGAGTTTTAAAAGGCAGAGATCCCAGTCTTAAGCTCCAAAATGTTTTTTTTCTGCTGTATAGACAGAGTTCTTTGCTCTCCTGCACTTTTGAATATACCTATGTTGACTGTTAGTTAGCTGTTCCTCACTATGACCAAATACCTGACAAAAAAAAACTTAGAGGAGGAAAGATTTATTTTGGCTCACAATTTCAGCGGTTCCATTCGTCATTGGTTGGTTTCAAGGCAGAAACATCATGGTGGAAGTGTGTGGCAGAGAAAAGCTGCTCAGTTTGTTGCAGACAGGAAGAACAGGGAAATGGAGACAGAGAGAGAGAGCACACAATCGAGTGAGCGAGAGGAGAGGAGAGCCAGGGACAAGATATAGTCCCTAAGGGCATGACCCTACTACCTCCAACCACACCCAACCTGCCTACAGTTACCTACTTCTTCCAACTACACCCAACCTTCCCTCAGTTACCACTCAGTAGTCCAACCAGAATATTTATTCACCGATAATATTATGGCCCTATGATCCAGTCATTGTCTAAAAGCCATACCTCTGAAACATTGCATTGGGGACTATGCTTTCAAGATGTGAACTTTCAGGGGGACATTCCAGATCCAAACTATAATATTAACCAACCATGCCTCTTATACTCAAGTTGTCTACAATGCAGTCAGAAACCCAAGCCAACTGAAGACATGCAGTTTGGAATCAGCATGGTGCAGGGAAAGGTAGTGCCAGGGGCAGACAGGAAACATCCTCATCTCTGGTCCAATGGGCCTTTGTTACATGAGTCATAGGATGGGTGACAACTCATTACAATTTTTTCAAGGACAATGAGAGTAATGTGATCTGATTCAACAGTCACAATTTATACTTATGGATTTCTTAACCTTTTCAAACTACTTCCTTCTTACTTTTATCCCATAATAATGCCATGCAGTAAACAGGGTATGTGTTTTTCTGCTCACTTTACAGAGTGGAGAAATGAGGCCTAACTTGCCCACTACACTCTTAAGTAGTGCGGCTCAAACTTGGGTTCTATCAAACCTTTAGGGTGATGGACAGCTTCTCATATGCTTACCTCTCCATGCACACGTCTTCATACAACTTCAGGAGTGCAAGGAATCCTGCCAGTTTACCTTGGACTGCCTAGAGAACTGTGGACTCAGAACGTACAAATTTTGAATGCCCCTTGCAAGTCCACACTCAGCCAGAATATCTTACATATGTAATTGACAAAGTGCATATTCCCTTTTAGGAAATGATTCAATATAGGCCCTTCATTCTAGGAACTTAAGTGCTATGGTTTGGATATGAGGAGTCCCCCAAAGCTCCTATGTTTCTGCAGGAATATGCAGAGAGAAATGATTGGATTGTGAGAGCTGTAACCTAGTTGGTCCATCCTAATTTGACTGTAGGATGGTGGTGACTGTAGGAAGGTGGGGCAGAGCTCAAGGAGGTGAGTCACTGGGAGTCCAAGATGCCCTGGAAGAGTGCATCTTCCCTGTGGCCTCTTACCCCTCACTCTCTGCTTCCTGAGCACCATGGAGTGAGCTGCCTTCCTCTTCCATGCCCTTTGGCCATGATGTCCTGCCTCACCTTGGGCCCAGAGCAATGGACTCAGCCACTTATGAACTGAGACCTCTGAAATCATGAGTTCCAAATAAACTTTCCCATCCCTAAGCTGTTCTTGTCAAGTATTTTGTTCACAATGATCCAACACTAACACACTAAGACTGTGTTGAAAATAGAAAGATCAGACAATGTCTGAACATTTTCCCCCTCCTACTTCTTTTTTTTTTTTTTAAATATTTATTTATTTGCTTTAGTTGTACACAATGGGTTTATTTGTACGTGGTGCTGAGGATCGAACCCGGGCTGCGCACGTGCTAGGCGAGCGCTCTACCGCTGAGCCACAATCCCAGCACCCCCCTCCTACTTCTAATAGTGTAACAATGACCAAAAATAACCAAAACAACAGTACCTACCTTAGTGCTTTACATGTATTCTACCATTGCTCCTCACAGTCCTATGAATAGATATTATTTTAATCCCTAATTTACAGAAATTCAATGAGGCACAAAGGTATCAGGTGACTTGTTCAAGTGGCAGAGCCAAGACTGAAACCTGAGAGACTCCAGAGTCCAGGTTCTTGACCACTACCCCACACTGCCAACTAGCATGAGGCACTGAACCAAAGACAGCCTGGCAGTAAATTCAGAATACATTCCTGCTAGTCCGCAACTGATCTCCAATGCACCAAAGAGAACCAGAGCCCTGGGTATGGCATGAGCATCAAGCCATAGCTGGATACCTGTCCCCCACCTTCTGTATCCACCTACCTCACTAGTCCTACCAAGGCCCTATGGATCCTTCTTTAGGCCCTTGGCTTAGATTGTGAGTCACTGTTCAACCATTTGTTCTTCATTAATTCATTCAAAAAAACCTCCAAGTTATTATCAAGCACCTGCTATTTTCAAGGCTCTGTTCTAGGCTCTTGGTTACGTAACTTTTAAAAGAGGCTGCTATTTTGTTAACCTTTTTATCCCCTCAAACCACGCTCCCTGGAAGCACCGTGTCTCCTCCTGCCTCTGCACCAACACAGGCAAGATCAGACTGGCACTTACGGCTGCTCGTGTGGTCTTACAGCACTGGGCCCGGCCTCTTTCTTAAGTGTTCTTGGGAGCTTTCTCCAAGTTTCCTTTCCTTGGTGCCCAGAAGTGAACACTGAGCAGAACAGAAACTCACCATGAGCCAGTGGCAACTGAGGAGAGCCCATCACTTCTGAGTCAGAAACCGCAGCAGGGTGTAAGATCAGAAAGCAAATCATCAGCTGTCTCGTCGGCATCTTTCCCAAAGCCTTCTTGGACTCTTCCATGTAAACACCACCTTGCCACATGGTTGTTTAGATTTAGCCTACATCAGGCACTCTGAAGGCACTTACACTTGAGAACCACCTTCTGCACCATATAGCACACCTGCTCAGAAGGAAATGGACCTTTTTAGATGGTCTTTTTAATAGTATTACCAGAAAATACTATTAAAGGGAGTCACTGGGTAACTGTGTCAAGTTTGTGAATTTAAGCTATTTGGAGGAAACCTGGGAATCTCAATTACCAGGGGCTTTAGAAGAAGAGAGCTTTTCACGGCTCATTTAGTCTTATTCCTCCCAGCTCTTAGCTCAATGTGACATACAAAATGGGTGCCCAATAAGTTTTAAGGAATAAAAATAGTAACAATTTTTGTAGTAGTGCCAAACAGAGGCCCTTTGTGACCTTCCTTAATGAGCAGATAAAAGCAATGTGCCCTCATTACTAGTATGAATGCTGTTTAGGGGCCAGGGACCTGTCTCTTAATGGGATTACACATGCCCCTACAATTTTCTGGTAATACTATTAAAAAGTCTGGTAATTTCCTTTTTCATACAGAACCAATTCAAATTTCTGCTCAGACTGTATTCACGTTATACATCAGAAGATTTTTATGATCCACAAAATTTTATCATCTGTATTATAGTTCAACCCACACTGCTGACTCCTGACCACTAAATCCACCTGAGACCATGTAAAAATGTCCAGAGAAGTCTTTGTGGCTGCCTCAGTTCAAAGCAGCACTGTCACTTCACAAAGTCACTTAAAAAGCCCAGCCACCCAGGCCCACTCTCCCTTCATTCTTACCTATGAGCGATTCAGTATGAAGTTCAGTCACCTCAACTTTCATGATGTCTCTCAAATCATTCCATCCTCACTTCCATGGGAAGATTCAGGCCCTTCTGGTTCATTACCCAGCAGGTACACCTCAACCACCACCTTATGTTTCTCTGCCTGCAGCCTCACCACACACCAGCTGCCACACCAATACTGGGTTATCATTTTAATAACAAAGTATGATCCTGTTAAGCCTGTGCTTAAAGCCATGCAGGGGTTCCTCAATGTCTCAGTGGGATTAAGCCCCAGCTCCCTGGTCAGTCCCTCAAGGCTCCCCACAACCTGGCCTCTCCTCTCTTCACATGGTGTTATACCTCTGTCCAGCCACAATGGATGTCATTCTTTTCAAACACACAACCCCCGCCCCACCTCTGAGCCCTACTGCTTCCTCACCCATAATGCCCTGTTTCCATCTGCCAGGCCTGGCAGCATCACAGGCAAATGCTCAAGTGCAGCCCCTGTGTCACATTCCCTGAAGGCTTCACAGGGCAAGTGGAAGCTCCTTCTGTACTTTCTATCACTATTTTCATGCCCCAGGACAGCACTCGACCATATCATATCCTGATAAGCTCTAGTCCCTGACACAGTGGCCCAGGGCTTATCTATCCTTGTGTCTTCAGGGCCTCGTGTGCTGCCTGGCACAGAGCAGACAGAGAATGTCAGATAGATTAGCTGAATTAGACTAATTTAGGCTGATGAGAATGAAGATAGTATAATATAAGGAGATGTATCTAGCCTGATGCTTGAGGGGGAGAAAAAGAGCTATTGTGAGAAAATAGCATGAACTAAACATGTGACAAAATGCCCTTCAACAAATATTTAAGGAAACCTATTAGTGTCAGGTATTATGCTAAGTGTTGGTGACACGGTAATGAGCAAAAGATGACCTAGTCTATGTCTTAATGGTGCTTACAATCCAATAAGGAATCATATCACAAATAGATGCAAAGCTATAATGAGGCCCCAAAGAGGTAGAATATATGGTTTGGAAATTGATGACCAGAGAATATGACTTAGAGATCAGAAAAGGCTCTCCAGAAGAAGTGATGACTCAGCTGAGTTCCGAGGGAAAGTGTAGCTGCCTGACGTTCAGCCACAATACCGCGGGAGGAGATTCGGTGGCAGGAATCTATTATTCTTAGTCTCTCTTCTTCTCTTCTTAGCTAAACTCTTTTCCTTATCTAAACTCTTTTCTCATTCTCATTTCTTTCTCTAGCTTCTTATCTCTTCTTCTCTTCTTAGCTAAACTCTTTTCCTTTCTTAGTTAAACTCTTTTCCTTCTCTGTCTTAGTCTCTGTAGCTAAACTCTTTTCCTTATACTCTGACTCTTATTTCTTCTTCTGACTATGTTCTGGCCGCTCTGACTCTTTTCTTCTTCTCCAACCCGAACTCTTTTTCCGACCAACTGAGCGACTGAACGACTGACTGACTGAATGCCGCTTCTGACCGCTTTCACCTAGTTATATACCTTTAGCTTTGCGGGTGCGTCACATGCATACTCAATGTATGATTATTATCAGGTGGAACTTATGGCTTCCAACTAACCGCAATAGCCATCTCCCTGATTGGGGCTCCTTCAGGAAAGTCTATTAAGCAAGTAGGGGGAAGGATAGTATTCAAAGCAAATTGGACAGCATATGCAAATTCCCTGTGTCAACAAGAGAAAAGGTGCATTCAAGAAATCAAAAGAAAACTCCTGAGGCTGCACTGTGGAGGGAATGCATGGCGTATGATAAGGCAGGAGAGGAAAAATAGCTGAGACCAGAGCAGAGAGTCTTACAGATCACGTAGATCAGTTTAAGAATTTTGCCTTCATCCTCGAAGAAATGGAAACCACTGGAGTGTTTTAAGCCAAGGGTGCCATGATCAGAAGTGTGTGTGTGTGTGTGTTTTAAAGCCATTCTCCCTGCAATATGGAAAATGGAATGGGGGTAAGATGGGGACAATAAATAGGGATTGACTAGGTGGGAAACTACTTCAATTGTCAAGACAAGAGATGAGAGCAGCAATGGATATAGAACCAATGGAAAATTGGGGGAAATGTTAGGTATATAGCATCAACAGACTTGGTAATTCAGAGGTGAGGATGCAGGTGACATCAGAGATGACTCCTAGAATCTGGTCCATGTAACACAAAAGGTAATGGTACCACTTACTGAGATAACTTTTGAAGAGATCAAAAATTGGGGAAAGAACATTAACTGTGGCTAATAAATGTTTTGAATTAACTGGGGAGGATAGTATTCGAAGCAATACTCACACCTCTGTGAGAACAAATTCCAGGTAAGAGCTACGTTAGGAATAGTCTTTGAGAAATACCCTAGGACCCTACTAGACCCTTTCTTTCAGATAAGGATATCTAATGTGGTCACTTGACAGGCCTAAGTCACTAAAACTCTATGCATCAATAGCTGCATCCACCCCAGTGGAGATGCCTAGAGCTTGAGAGGACCCTGGCCCACACCCAGTGGTGGCAGAACAGAGGGCCTGGGCAGTGCAGACCACATCCTCCTGGCCATGGAAGGAAGAGAGTCTTTTTCTCAGGGTCTGCTGTTTGAGAGGTTCAAGGACCACAGAACAAATCTTGGATACTATGGCTTGTGAGCCACCTGCAACCCCAGGGGGCGCAGAAGGGAGAAAAGTCAGTTGCAGGAGCCCTGTTTGGGGAGATGGCTTAAATTGCGGTTGACTATGGGCCATGGAGATTTGGGCATTGCTGCCTTCCATAGTCTCACGGGACTTGGCCCGGGATCTCACAGGACTTGGCCCAGGATCTCGAGTGACTTGAGCCGAGATTGCTGATCGGGTCTGCGCCATTTTTTTTGGTGGTGTGTGTGGTGTGTGTTAGTCGTTGTTAGAGCCAGAGAGAAAAGTTATCAGAATAAAAAGCTGTTTCCAGTTCGCCTCTGAACTTCTTCCCGCGGCTTCATTGCTCCAAGCGGCCATCGCTTCAGGCGGCAACAGTCAGTGATGTAAACTGGGACTAACAACTGTTTCAACTGCCTAGGTGAAGCAGAAGACACAGAAACCAAGTGTCGAAAAATGGGACTGGGAGGGGAGCAGAGCAGACACTGGAATGTCTTCAAACCTCACCCTGTGGGCAGAGAGGAATGATCAAGGTTTCTGAGGAGGTCAGTAGACTCAGGTCAATGTTTCAAGAAGGAAATGAGACCGGAAAGAATGGGCTGAAAGGGCAGAGGGACACAGGCAATAACACAGACAACAGTGAGAAGGTTGTCAGAAGGGTCCTGCCAAGGAATTCAAAGATAAGTAGTAGTATAAAATTCACATAAAATGTGAATTTTTAAAAATATTATAATAGAATCTAAAATACAAATGTTATTGTTCAGCACTAAAGGCAAAAAAAAAAAACAAAACTGCTTTAATGATTTATGCTTTAAAGATTTATGCTGTACAATTAAAGTTACTAAAAAAAAAGATTATTTAAAAAAATTAAAGATTGCTCAAGTGCACAGAATCATTTCATTCATATAGCCAAGTCTACCCCCCCATTACCTACATTCAAGAAATGTGCCATTTTTTTCCTTCAAACAACTTTTTCCCCCTTTTAAAGGCTACTGTGTCAACTCCTGATCATAGGTTCCCTAAATGTACTTTCCCTTTCTCAACAGGACTGAAGTTCCATAGAGACTTTAGAGCAAGAAAGCCATAACCTTTGGTTGAGTTTGGTCGCTACCATGAAGCAAGCACAATTTTCCCCACAATCTTGCCTATGAGTGACAGAACTACATAACCCCACCTCTGCCTGGCGACAACCTCATACATTTTTGCAAATGAAAAATAAAATAAGCAACCAGAAGATATATATACACAGAGACATAAAGATGTACACGTGTGCAAAAGAGGTACAACATACATATTTAATATTTAGGACAATATTGACTTTTTAAAACAAAATACTGAAGCAGAAAAAAAAACTGTTACAGAATTTTATTTCCTAATAAAAAACTTCCTAATATTGAAATGGCAAAAACAGAAAAAGACACTAACACATTTGTCGTATTGGAAAGGAGTCAAACATGTTTTCAAACACACTGACATCAGAGCCTTAGTAAGCCAGCAATGATGGTTTAAGTGACAGCAAGAAGTCTGGGCAATTAGCAGCCAGCTCACATCCCATTTGCTTATTCTCTGTCCAGAGGTAGGAAGCGGCAGGCAGGTGAATAAATGATAGGAACTCAAAACATCATTTCTGTCTACAGTGACAACTTCCTTTCTTTCCCATCTTGAGACACTGAATTTCACCTTCCTTTGCCATGAAAAAAAGAGAAACAACAAACAAAAACAAAAGACTGGAAGCAGAGAAAAATGACAAATTTTTTTGGCAGTAGGAGCAAAAGAGAAGAGGAAAGAGATAAACTCCCAATTGGTCAGTGTCCCCTGTTCAGACAACTCTGCACTAGGAGCCTCCACAGAATGTACTGCTGGGGACTCCCCTGGCCAGCCCAGAGGACATTCTCCAAGAAAGGGCCACATCTGCATGCCTGGCCAGGTGCATCCAGCAGACTGAGAATCCTTCCTCAGCCTCAGGCTAAGTCTTTCAGAGCAGCAAGGATGTTGATTATTCCACCTATACTATCTGAAGTTCTCCCTGGGAGTGGATATTCTTTACCTTTCTAAGGTAGTTAACCTTTATGTGTAATGCAACTTTCCAAAATGTAATGTCACTGATTTTGTACAAGTGCTAATTTTCATCTGGGAGCCACTTTAAGCCATTGTCTGAGGCACACACCTACCCACAGCTCTTTATCCCCCATCACCGAGGCACTGCCATCAGTGGCCCTTCCACATCCCCGCACCCACAGACTAGATGGCACTTTGGTAGCTATGAGTTCAGGGCCTGGAGTGAAGATTTGGCTGGTTATAAACTCTTTGAGCTTTTTAACTTTCAACAGAGTAATAATAAGTGCTTTCCAACTTCAAAAAATTGTTACAACATTTAACTGAAATAACATATAAAGCCCTTGGAATAGTACCTGGAATTTAACTACTCGATAAAGGTTTGCTTTTATTATCTTTGCTATGTATTTTTTCAATCAAGAAGAGCCAGAAATTCTTAATCAGTGAAGGAAGAAAGTCCCCACAGGGGCTGGGAGGGCAGCTCAGTGGTAGAGCACTTGCCTAGCACGCATGAAGCCCCAAGTTTTACCCTAGCATCACCAAAAATAAACAAAAAAAAGTTTCTAGTAGTTAGACTAGAGCATCACCTGTTAGAATAGTTTTCTCATTGATAAAATGATCTGAGCTAAAACTGACCAGTAACGTGATCAGTTTTATACAGGAACATAGAATTTTACCTTCAAGTTCTTAGGCCATTGTTCTCTCCAACACATGTGATGGAGAGATGTATTCAGGTTATAAAAACAAACAAATTAAGATAACTGTCTGTGGTCAACTGACTCACCGACAATCACTGTGTGAGAATACAAATTTAGCTTATGTCATGAAGTACTACAGCTTATATTATAGCTATAGATTAATAAAAAATAAAATTTTCATGAAAATGCAAAATTCAAATGAAAATGTGTTTCCAAATGTGTATTTTCAAATCACTGTCCAATCCATGTTGCATGTGTACTCTTTCTGGACTTGAGCCACATGCTCTATGATGTGGCTTGACTCTGCCTCATGACTTTGCCCATTGTTCTGCATTCCCATCTTAAATCACTGCTGAAAACACCAACCAAGAAACCACCCATTTCCCCTTGCCTTACTTACTTAAATGAACCCAAGAGTGGCCCAAGCCCCTAGTTCCACAAAGAAACTAAAGCTTTAGGGGGGGGGGGGGGGGGGTTGCAACAGGGCAGCGACTGACTCCAAATCATGTGATGGTGCTTTCTCATAAAAAAATCTTCAAGTACATAAAGGAACTTGCTGAATTCTCCCAAACATCTACTCATCTTTGTGGGGATTAATATCAGTGCTGTGACACAATCTTGCCAGATCCTATCTCAATCCCTGGCTTATTCCTAAGAGGCAGTGAAGTGGGGCAGAGAAAGAACTCTTTAGAGTGAATTGGGCCTGAATTTAAATTTCCAGACATGGCACTTAATGCTTGTGAGGCCTTGTCAAATCTTGAAACTCAAGGAGCATGAGTTTCCTCATTTAGAAAATGGCAAAAAATCCACGTTCCCCTTATTGGATTCATAGGAAGAGTTGGGGAAGATGACCCCTATAAAAAGCCTAAGTACCCTTTGACAGGATCTTAGCAAGTCGTGACTATGGCATTGATTTTAAAATGTTGCTCAAGCATTAATTAAAACAATAACAAAAGGGAGATCAGTTAAGTAGAGCAAGTGGATCTGGGGAAGGAGGAAGGAGAGGGAAATGGAAAGCACTGAGAAATGAGATTGACCCAATTATATGATGTGCATTCTGAATATGGCATAATGAACCCCACTATTCTCTATAATTAGAAGGCACCAATCAAAAAATGAAAAAAGGAAATGTTGCTCAGTATCATCACTCATTTTTAATGTAAAAAAATCTCTTCATTTGAAATGCAACACTCATTGATGCAGACATACACAGAGAATAAGTATACAATATACATTCTGTGTACAAGTATGTGAGTGTATATAAAGAAAAAAAAAATCACCTGTTCCCACTACTAGCAAAGGAAACCACATTGATATTTTGTGTATTTTCCCCCCAGTTCTCTCCTTGGCAACATGGTGCGAAGGCTCAGAGTTTGCTACATTATTGTAGTTACACTAAATTGCAATTATAATTCCGATGATAAATGGTATCTGGGAGAAAGGCTGTTCTGGAACATCTTTTATGATTACAGTATTATTGCCTAAATTAGGAATAATGGTCCCTAACAATGTTATTTACTTTTAAGCTGTATCTAGATGCCACTGTGGGGTGGGGGGGGGGGCAAACACCAAGCACTCTGCCATCTTCTATGTCATCAGAATGCCAAAGTCATCAGAGTGGCTCCTAGATGACCCATCTTCTCAGTAGACTTTAGTGATAAATGAGGAGGTATTAAATGTGATGAGAATCCTACAGGAAAATCCAATGGTTTCATATTTCATCATTTGGTTTATAATTCTTATTTTACTTCAAGCAATTTTTCAATTAAAGGTCACAGTGGCCTACTTTATAAGTCCTTGGTGATCTGAGAAGTCTTTGCACAAAGAACTTTCCTTGACAAGAAGAAACGTACATCCTCATGTCCAGGAGGATTTACTATAAGGACACGGGACAAAATTCTATGGCAAAAAGATCTTTGGGGAAACAAGAACTGGGATAGATGCTCTGTGTCCATTCATGACTCTCTCAGACCCTTTTTTTTTTTTTTTTTTTTGTGGTACCGGGGATTGAACTCAGGGGCACTCGACCACTGGGTCACATCCCCAGCCCTTTTTTGTATTTTATTTAGAGACAGGGTCTCACTGAGTTGCTAAGTGCCTCGCCATTGCTGAGGCTGGCTTTGAACTCGCGATCCTCCTGCCTCAGCCTCCCAAAGTGCTGGGATTACAGGCATGCGCCACCGCGCCCGGCAGACCCTATTTTAATTTTCAAGATATACTGTAATAGCAAGTTATATGTTACGGTACACAGTGAATCCATTCTTATAAGTCTATACAGAGAAAAGCATTAAAACACAAAATGCATACAATTCTTCAAAGGAAAATGCTATGTAATATAAAGATACTCTAATAAGAATTTCTAATTTTAAAGCAAAATCACCAAAAAGTTTTCCATTCAATTACCAAAAAACAAAACCAAATTCAGAACCACAGAATAATTTTCCATAAAACTCTTATTGTTAATGAAGAGAGACTTCAAATGACTATATTTTCTCAAAATTTTTCTTGCAATCGAAAAATGTGAAGGGAATAGTTTATTGCCTATAACTTTGTTCTTTGTCTTAAGCAATAGTCAAATCTCTTAGGCAACACTACAAGAACAAAACCATAAGCCAGACCCCAGTTCAATTTCAACTTTCCAACAGGTATTCTCTGACGTGGGTTCTTATTCCTTCAGGGGACATCTTCTACCCCATTCCTTGCTTGCCTGAACCATTATCCAACATGACATATTAAAACGACAATTTGCAGTAGGGTGGCAGGGCTCTTTCCCATCTCCACTTTTCACCTACAGCAACTGACTGTGGAAAATGGATCACAGAAATGCACCTCTATTAATCCAATCCCATGGTCTCCATTTCCTTTCTACTTTTGTTATTATTGGAGTATCCACATTGGTGCAGAAAGAGGGTTGCCTATGAAGTGAGGAAGGATACAATTGCATTGAGACAAATTACAACCAGTACAATAACTATATAAAAGGAGAGGGCGGCTCGCTTTTCTGGTTGGAACAGACAATTTCATAGCACAGCACGCACAGGCTACCTATTGCAATTTTTAGACTTGTTAGCCCTAGGTGCCGTGTTAAGGGAAATTTCTCATTCTATTTCCCATTGATTCTGACAATACAGGATATAGTCCTACTTTTCAGTTTACTTTGTTCATCTTTTTCAGTGTTCTAGACACAATGGGCAGCTGGGTGAGGCCATATCAGAAGCCATAGACAGATGTCATTTTAAACTTGAAGCCCTGAGTCGACTTTTTCACATCTTCCTTTCATGTACAGTTCAAAACCTAACTAGTTTATAGCAGTGGTTCTCAACCAAGAGCAATTATCCCCACCCCCTTACCTTCCAGGGGCAATTGGCACTCTCTAGAGAGATTTCTGGTTGTCAAAATTAGGGGTACAGCAGGCATTTAGCAGTTATAGCCCAGAGATGCTGCTGAACATCTTAAGTGCACAGGAGAGCTTCCCACACCAAATAATCACCCCATCTAAAATGCCAACAGTGCCAAGGTTGATAAATTTTGCTTTATGGCAAAGGCGTGAAACAGAACCCCTGGGAAATAATTTGACAGGCATCTCCACCGTTCTCCTGATCACCTGTATGAGCACATATGCTTTATCTGAATGCACAGTTACATTAACTTGCTGTTAAGATACGTGAATCCTTCTCCAACTCCAGTGAGTATAGAAAAGGCAGCGTTTCCCCTCTTGGTCTTTGATACAGCATAGAGGAAAGATATAATCATTAAGAAGGAGATGCTGAAAAGCCCCCAGCCCACCCACAGTCATGTAGTGCTGAACCCAGCATGCCTGGGTCGCAACACATTACAACAGCAAGTGGCTAGGTTCCCCAGTGAGACACTGGAGAGAATCAGTCACCTTCTATCTGACCAAATGAAAGGTGTTGAAAGAATACCGGGGGAAAAAAAAAAAAAAAACATTCTAAACTCATCTTCTAAATATCCACACTAGCTATGAACCACCAAAAAACAACAGAAATCAGTCTGGGTTGGTGGGGGGTGGTGAGGGTCTGCATGCTAGAATGGGCTACATGTACACAAACATCTCAGAACATTCATACAGGTTGTTTATATATTTTATAGTCATGGCTTCAGTGATAAGGTGTAGATCTAAAAGTATTTTCACCAACCAAAAAGAAGAAAATATTTTTAAAAGTGATTTTGTCACTTAAAGTCAGCTCAGCTAGTTGGTCATCAGCACTCTGATGTCCAACAACAGCTAGTGGCCAGACCTGACAACCACAAGCCCCTTTCCCCCTTGAAGTAGTTCTGTGAGTTGGGAAGCTGGCAGCCAGCTGAGTGATTGCTGGAATTACTTTCAAAAACCCCCAAGATGCTCTTCAGGCTCTGTAATTTAGAGCCCAGGGTTTTGGCTGTTACATATCACCTGTTTGGCATATCTGAATGGTTTCTGTTGTCATTTAGCATGTTGTTAGTGTGTTTGTGGCATGTTACTCACAAGGATTCTCATAATTTCCCAAATTTTCCACTGAAACCTTTCCTGTATTTCCCATGTAGGTGCAAAATAAAGAAAGTAAGGGAGACACACACGCACAGAAACCAGTAAGAATGTCCTTCAAAACAGTTTCACAGGCCAGCCCACATCTGCTGTGTGGACACAGCTGACTGGCCTTTCCTCTCCCACGGCTCTTCCTCCTCCCTCAGCCACAGGGATTCCAGCCAATATCCTGAGAACATCAACCATACAAGACAGATCTTTTATATACCTCTATGGTTCTCTTATATCCTTAAAAATAGGGAGAGTTTTCCCCCCTATGTTAGAAAACATCAAGAAGAGCTCACCGTGTTTTATTGCCCTGCCCGCCCCCCACCCCAGAATCAGCACGGCAGCTTCACAGACAAGGTGCTAGCACCTGAGGCCATGTCCCACAACTCAGAGCTCCATGAACAGCCACAGCCTTCCTCCAGGGCTGTGCCCCAAAGAAGTCTCTGTGCTCCTCCCTGCTACCCCAATACAGCTGAACAGTTCTTTTTAAAAATCTTTTTTTTTTTTTTTAAACCAGGAGACTGGTCAGGAAGACTAAGAAAATGTGGATACTAAGCTAACTCTCCACCAAAGAGTCACTTCCAGTGGCACACTGTACTAGTAGTACATGCATGGAATGCAAAAAATAAAAATTAAAATTAACCTAATGCAGAAAGTTCTTGTGGGTAACCAGAAAATTACAGGAGTGACAATTCTGTGGGTACCTCAGTGCTAATGTAATGCACAACACCCCACATATCTAGGTTTTCGCTGGCCATTCCATTACTGCTTATATATACAGGGAACATATAGGGTAGGAGTTTAATTAAAAACAAAATTCTATGGAAAAAAATGCATAATCTTCTGCTCCACCTGATATGATTATCTCCCCCGTGTCCTATGGTAGCCAAGATCATCTCCCCTATGTCCTCCCATACCCAAGATCATCTCCTCCACATCCTCTGGTGGCCACAGTTAAATCTAACAGGAATGTAGGAAACTGCCAGAGCACCAGAGGTGACACAGTGGGAAGTCTGGAGGGAAAGATCACTGGGCTCCACATGAGCCATCAGAGTCAGGAAGGAGTAGAATGCCACTCAGAGCCCACAGGTGCCTGCCCAGCAGTACCTAGCAAAACGCCCAGAAGAGCAAACAGCAAGTAAAAGTATAACTAGTTCAATGCTGGTCAACCAGCAGGTGAAGATGTTCTTCCACTGCATATGGCAGCCGACACTCCCAATTCCCCCACCGGCTTCCCATCCTCTTCATCTCCTGCCTCTTCCCCAATCCCATCTCCCACACTAACATTGGGACCAGTGGAATATTCTGCATGGAGACACCATGCCTATCTGTCACATGCCAACACACTGAAACTAGGTCTTCTTTGGCTCTTGGAGTCAGGGTTGATTTCTCAGCAATTTAACCAAGTTTCATGCAACCAAATTGCCAAATTCTTGATTTCCTCGCTAGAGAAAGCCAGATATCAAAATCATAGAAAATCCCTAGACTTCACTCTAGTCATTTCATTGAGAAAACCACAGAACCCTTTTAATGATCTCCAATGTAAGTAGTGATGACAAGCTGGATTTATTTTTATTTTCACCCTTGAAAAATATACCCATGAGTAAGTCATACACAAATAATGAAAAAGCTGCCCTCAACTACCTGCCCCATGAGGTTGTATCCAGAATAGGATGGAGAGGCTCCTATATGGAGAGAGATATAGGCCATATGTCAGTTACTAATTTATTTAAACCATGGAAAGACTAGCTCTAGACATGAGCCAAAGAACAACTGCTGGGGATGCAGTCTTTTCAGGCACACCAAGTTCATTTGGAATTGATAATCCTCAAAGGTAATACCTTCTGAAGCAGCTGGCAGCATCTGTACTACTCCAAAAGCAAAGCTACAGACAAAAGCCAGGTTCTCTGTGTCACTCATCTCCATCCCATCCAACCCCTGCTCTTGGTCATGCTTAATTCACAAGCCAGTGAGCAATGGTAGGGCCAAAAGGTGATGATCAGGGTATTCCATCATTCAAGACATTTATATTGAACTGCTAAACTAGATATCATAACGTTTTTAAACACAAAGAAGAGGGACCTTCAAGGGGCTCTCAAAACCTAGGAAGGGACAATGACCCTAACCAACCACCTAAAAACAAACAAACAAAAAAACAGATGGAAAGAAAATGAATAGTCCACATTTGGCTTAGCTCATGCATGCTAGGCAGGTGTTCTACCATTGAGCTTCATGCTGCACTATTTCCAGCTGGCTTGAGCTTTCTACTTATGCCATAAATATTTGCCTTCCCTCTCCTCACTACAAAAATTAAAAATAAATTTAGGCAGTTGCTTACTGTCTTACCCCATAATGACATTGGTCATATTCTGCACACAGGTGGAGCTGTGGACATGGGTACTTAGGGAAACTCTGGTTTGGGGCTTTGGAGAAGACCATGGTTCTTGAGTTGCTCTAGTCTGAGCGCAACTTTGTCCACTTTAGCCACAGAACCCTATGGCTATGTAATTTCAGTGCTAGAAGAGACCTTTTAACTTATAAAACTTTTTACAAATGAGTAATGCCTAGAAATAGGCAGTGACTTGCCCAAGATCAAGAAACAAATGGAAAAGCCAGGACCAGAATCATGGGCCTCTGAAGCATCAGATGAAAGTGAAAAATGACTTAGAACCTAGACACGACCCCCCCATAATAGAGGAAGACAATATGTATTTGCAGCTTGTTCCAACTCAATCACTCGCCTGTGTAATCAGATGCACTTCCTCAGCTAAATGCTTTCCAGCTCATTATTTTGCTTAAAAAATGATTAAAAGGTTCAGAAATAATTATCTATTTTAATTTCCAAAGTAGATTTCACTGCAATAGACTCAGTATATTAATAAACACATACAAATGTAACCATGAGAAACATATTGTCTGCAAGTAACCTTTCAATTAGAAACAGACGCTGTGAGCTTTCAGATTCTAAAGTGTTTTTATTTTAAATGGCCTGGTCACAACTGAAACCAGCCTGGGGGCTAATTGCTCTTTCTTTCTATCCTGGATGCTTTTAAAGGTCTGACCTTCCCTTGGGATCCTATGTTGCTCCCATGGACACCAGAATCACTGCCTGATGTACAGAATGTGCTGCGAGATCTGTCCTCTCCGTCGGGATCCTCCCACCCTTGCTACTAATCGGTTTCCTCACTGACTTAGGGCTGCAGCCCAGGCCGCCATTTCTCATTAGATTCAAATTGGACAAGTATGGACCATGTGCCTATTAATTGTCAGACCCTGTGAAAGGCACTTGCATGTGGTTATTCTCTCCTCATCCTTAAAGCAGATGGTTATGTAGACTGATGAATGAGAGCGCAGCCATCGCCTGGGGAACTGTCCAGGTATTTTATGTGAATCACCCAAACAAAATCATCATCTCCATTTTACAAATGATAAAACCAAGTAACATGTAAGTGATAAAAAGATTCAAACTCAGGAGCCTGACTTCACAGCCTATCTTCACAGCCTGTGCTTCTACCACTAAAGCTATTTCACTCTCATATGGAGGGGAGCATCCACTCCTCTTAACCAACACTGAGAACCATCCCAAGCTCACAGTCCCTTTATTTGCAGGCTAGGAATCCTCCACCTTTTCAGGTTTACCACGCACTTCCTAGTAGACTGCTGCACTGTAACACTCCCTCTTCAGTTATCACAGATGGTGTATAACTAAGAAACAGGAGAACACAAGGTATGTCAGTTTATATGCATTTTTTTTCTAGCATAGTAATACTCTGCTCCAGGTAGATGAATCTGAAACCAGAGTTCATTAGCAGAGCCAACTAGATGACTGAATTGACCATGCATCTGGCCAGTTTACCCATGGGCTTAGTTTAGGCATGAAGAGCACAGCTCTCCCAGACCCTTGTGTGAAGAGACAACACAAAGCAAGGATCTAGGGCCATTCTCCCCAAGTCATTGCTCAAGCTCAGGCAATGTCTATGAGTGCTTTGTCATCTCCCCTGCCCTTGCCTCTGGAACTCAGAAGTTCACACTCATCCCCGACCGCAGAGCTCCCTTTCATCAAGTTACGTGGCACTCAGTGAAATATTTACTAGGAGTTCAACACAGCTTTTCAATTGTGCTAATATTCTTATTAGAATTGCTATTTTCTTGGTGCTCTGAACAAAGTTGCATAGGTTTTCAGTGATCTCCCTACCTCTGTTTTCCCCATAAATCCTGTTATTCTTTGTGCACAATTTTACATAGGTTTACTGAGTCTGTATATCCTGCAGTATAGCAGAAACACCCAAGTTAGCAGCAAAACACAAAAGGATTAAACGTTCTCCAGTTACCTCAAGATTCACAATGTCCTTCTTCAATATCAAATTGTGATAACAAAGCAAATTACTGTCTCATCTATGCTAAATACATAATCCAATATACAATTCAGAGGTTGTTAGTTTCAAACAACAGAATCAGAATTTAAGCAAAAAAGGACATTAGCTCATAGAATCTCTGCATAAGCCAACAAGTCAGGCTGGGAGATGATTATTCTGCCAGATGGCAGTTCTAGCAAACTGCTCTAGGTGTCACTTTTCAGAGGATTTTGGCTTGAATTGCAAAGCCACTGCCCTTGCTGTATCAAAAATTATACATCTTTCCTTCACCGTTTTGATAAACAATTATGTGGACACCCTCTTTACTCTCATGATTCTTTTATGAATCAAAGTTCCCCTTTGATATACCTGAGTGTAGGGACTTGGGATACATTCTAGTACCAGCTTCAAGAGAGACCCAGAGTGTTCAAAAGCTACTGAATAACCAGAGTATTCAGCAAACATCCACTACACTAAGGAAGCAAATTTCACGTAAGCACCAGAAATGATGGATATCTTGGTCACTAGGTTGATGCTTATTGAGTTGCCCCTCCCCAGAGAGTAGAGCTCATTCCTCAATCTGCCTAATTCAATGTTCCATCTGATGCACGTGAGTGTAACAATATGTATCTTCACTGCAACTAAATTTGATCTTACGTGTTGGCAGTATGTGGAATGATCCTCATGTCACCCTTATCAATGAGCGATGTTCCAGAAAAAAACATTCCCATGAGCACATGGGTACTTGGACAATCCTCTAAGACAGGGACTCAGAGGATCATACCCCTTAGCAGGTACATCAGCAACTTCTTATTCCTACAGACTGTATGCTCAATTTCTAGCTCACTGATCATTCTGTCACACATTTTTCTTATTCAGGAAAGGTTATCTGAATGCAAATGAATCTACTCAAATTAATACAAAAATGTACATGATGGCAAACATTGGTGTTATTCATGTTAACAGAGCAGTGATAATATTCCCTACAACAGATCCTTCCTCTCTAGCATGTTGATAGACTAGCCTATACATATTGGATTGAAAGTTCCTTCATTTCAATGTTAATTCCATTATCTAAGAGAGAATTCTAGACATCCTAGGATACATATGCATATATAAATGGTTGGTTTTTTATTTGGGGGGGGGGGGGTAATCGGGGATTGAACTCAGGGATACTCACTGGGTCACAGCCCCAGACCTTTTTTTTTTTTTTTTTTTTTTTTTTTTTGTATTTTATTAGAGACAGGGTCTCACTGAGTTGCTAAGTGTATCGCCATTGCTGAGGCTGGCTTTGAACTCGCGATCCTCCTGCCTTAGCCTCCCAAGTGCTGGGATTATAGGCGTGCGCCACCACGCCCAGCTTATAAATAGTTTTTTTGATTTAGCATTTTCAAAGTATTTTATTTGGTAGATAGTAGTACATATGAAAACAGGGTAAATAAGAGTAAAGGAAAATCACAGTAACTGAGTCAGGCAAATCTATTTAAGCAATTAAATAAATTATTTGCTTTTAAGGAATAAGTCTATAAACTCACAGGGATCATAGTTCTCTCGTGATTTATAACTGATCTTTTTGTTTTCTTATTCTAATTAGATATGACAGTAGAATGCATTTTGACACATCATACATAAGTTGAGTATAACTTCTTATTCTTCTGGTTGCACATGATGTAGAGTTATACCAGTAGTGTAATCATAAGCATATAGTAGAATGAATCAGACATTATTACCCTATCATTCCTACTCCCCTCCCCTTCTCTCACTACTCTGTCTAATCCAAAGTACCTCTATTCTTCCCTAACCTCCCCCCATTATAAATTAGCATCCACATTCAAAGAAAACATTCGGCCTTTGTTTCTTTGGGATCAGATTATTTCATGTATCATGATAGTCTCCAGTTCCATCCATTTACCAGGAAATAATTTTGTTCTTCTTTAAGGCTGAGTGATATTCCATCCTATGTATATATATCACAATTTCTTTATCCATTCATCTGTTGAAGGGCATCTAGGTTGGTCCCATAGTTTAGCTATTGTGAGCTGAGCTGCTATAAACATTGATGTGGCTGTGTCACTGTAGTATGCTGTTTTTAAGTCCTTTGGGTATAAACCGAGGAGTAGGACAGCTAGGTCAAATGATGTTTCCATTCCAAATTTTCTGAGGAATATCCATTCTGCTTTCCATAATGGCTGCACCAATTTGCAGTCCCACCAGCAAGCATGCATACGTAAATTTTAACTGCAGTTGCACACTTGCCCAGGAAACTCCTTAATCACCCATATCCAAGTGAGTGCTTAGAATGTAAGCCTGATTCCAATGTCTAAAATGGCATTCCAGGACAACCCCAGCCTCACTGTGCCCCTTACTCTTGGTGCTCCAACTAGAAAGACTGGCTTTCTGTTCTTCCTCCAACATGCACCCTGTTCTTCCCTCCATAGGACTTTCAGTATGATTTACCTTCCACCTTTCATCCCAATCACCACATCCTAATGGAACCTACCCAATAGCCAGTTCCTGCCCCACTCTAGAACCCATTTTGTAATTCTTTGCTTGACTTAACTCAGTTACAAAGCATCTAAATTTTTTCCTGAAGGTGACAATGTTCCTATTTTGCAGACAGAGAAACTGAAGCAGTTTATTAAATAACTTGGTAGTAAAGTCTAGTAAGTGTCAGAGCCAAGTTGGGTTTGGGCTACAGCCAACTCCATCCACTTGTGCCCATCCTGTGGGCACACCAATGTCTGCCAGGTGCTCAAAGTAAATGCAGAAGCCAGTCAGCCCATGGTTCTGGCCCTTGGCAGAAACTTACATATGAATCGCCAAACCTTAAGGGAAAGAAACCTGCATTTCATGTATCTGCCAACGTCCCCGAGAATGGCTAGATGGCAAGGGAAAGTATAAGAATGACAATGACAATCACATAATATTGTTAAAGTGTTTATGAACACTGTTTAAAACACTATTAGTTTATTATGTCATTTACCAAAAAAAAAAAAAAAATCCACCATTGCAGCCACTCAAGAGCAGCAGCCATGGTTCAGCATTATCCCAAGGTCATAGGTCTCAGCAAGGGCCACAGGGTGATCAAGAATATGAGCAAGCTGAGGTACAGCTGCCCTCAAGCATGCCTCACCTAGCTTACCAAGGAATTTGAGAAGGGTGTGACCTTGCCCTGCACAAGGGGCTCAGTAAGGAGCTGCTCAAACTCTCCAAGGACAAATGAGTGTCAAGTCCATAAAGTGTAGGTGGGGCATGGGGAGGACAGTATTCAGACAAAGAGGAAGTGAGAGGGACTGAGCAATTTCCTGGCTGTCATGAGGAAAGCAGTTCCCAAGGAAGACAGAGTCCCTTCTTCTCTGTGAAAAATAAAACCTTGACATAGGAAAGAAAAAAGTGGAGTAGGCACTATTAATGCCCATTTTGCAGGTAAGGAAAGTGAAGAACAGAATTGCTAGGCAGGTTACTCAAGAGCAATGTGACCAGCACACAAACCCAGTCAGCCTGACACCAGAGCCTGAGCTGCAAACATGGAGCATGTTCTGGAAGAGGCAGCCCGGCACCATGGAAGCACTGACTCCTGGAGGGGAGGTGGCACGGGCTTCACAGAAGAGGTGAGGGGCCTATGCAGGAAGACAGAAGGGAGCATGCACGAAATGCAGGAAGGAAACAGATGAGCATGACTTATTCAGGGAACAGAAAAAAGTGTGACAAGACGGGGGAAGAGCTGTGAGTTACATCCACAAACGACAGCTGAGTATATGACTGCGAAGGCAGGAGACTCACCAATTAAAACTGCATTTTGTTTGCTTTTAAACTGCATTTTGCTTTAGTACCCTTAGGCGTAGACTGAAGGGATGCACTGGAATGGAAAATAAACTACAGGTAGATTCACAGAAGCCAAATGAAAGATGGGAGGAGCCTCAGCTGTAGTGAATATAATAGGAATGAAGGAAATAGAGACCATTCAATTAATATTTAATTAGGGGAACTGACAGAATTAGAGACAAATAGGTATAGGGGTTGAAGAAGGAAATTTCTAGAATAATACCAAGGTTTCTGCCTTGGCCGGAGTGTATGGGGTACCAGTTCCTGGGAGGAATAAGGTTAAGGCATGAGAGAAAACAGGGGAGATGGTGAGTTATGTGTCAGGCACAATGATGATGATTCAAGAAGTCAGCTTGACATAGAACAGAACCCCAGCATCTCCCCCAAAGGAAGCAGACCCAGTGCCACGTTATCCCAGTGGACTCTCCGCAATGATGGAAAATTTCCCTATCTGTGCTGTCCAATAGATTAACCAGCTGTTATGCTTGACCATTGAGCACTTAAAAGGTGGCTACTGCAACAG
Source organism: Tamias sibiricus (assembly GCA_025594165.1). Lineage (NCBI taxonomy): Eukaryota > Metazoa > Chordata > Mammalia > Rodentia > Sciuridae > Tamias > Tamias sibiricus. The sequence continues at coordinate 43,278,199 of CM046669.1, read as the reverse complement.
AGGAATTGATTTTGTAATTACCAAGTTAGGAAAAAACGAGGTGTTTTTCCTTCTTTTACATTCAATACAAAACACTTCTGTGACCAGATGTGCGGGGGTTCCCTGCCCACACACTTGGCAATCAAGCCTCCAGCAGACATCAGTTCTGCTCATGTTGTTCCATTCTGACACTATCTACCCGGGGAATGACCCCACAGGGTAAAGGCTCAGTCCCAAAAGACCAGCACCAACTACAGACATGAGTGGAAAGCCCCTGGCTGCCTATATACTAGGGTCCCCAGGACTCCCTCCTCAGGCTTAATTTGCGGAGATGGCTCACAGAACTCAGGGAAACACATTGACTTGTTCATTACGGAGAATATTTTTTTAAAAAATGCAGATGAACAGCTAGATGAAAGGGACACACAGGGCAAGTTATGGGAGAGGGGACACAGTGCTTCCATGCCTCTGGGATTGCCACCCTCCAGGTACCTGAATGTGTTCTTCACCCTGGAAACTCCTCGATCCTTGTTTTTGGAGGCTTTTATGGAGGCTTCACTGCATAACCATGAATAATTAACTCATTGGTCATTTAATTAAGAAAACCTTTAGCCCCTCTCCTCTGCCCAGAGGTGGGAGTGACAGGTAAGGTACCACTGAAAGACCTAACCCTCTAATCACATGGTTGGTTCCCCTGGCAACCATTCCCCATCCTGAGGCTGCCCAGCAGTTCACCAAGAGTTGCCTTATTAGAAGGAAAGATGTTCCTATCACCCAAGAAATCTCAAAGGAATTTGGAGCTGTGTCAGATGCTCCTATCAATCACTCAGAAAATTACAAAGTTCTGAGGAGCTGAGTGTCAGGAACTAGGGGGGTCAAAGACCAAATATCAGAACAGAAGATTCTCCCAGTGCCCCTATTACAAGGATTCTAGAAGCTCTGTGCTAGAAACCAGGAGAGGGGGACAGAAACCTAATTACTAGTTCATATTCTATCACAATATCATGGTAATTTTACTGAATTTTAATTAACCTAAATTTAAACATCCATGTGCTGTTAATAACTGGTGTATTGGCTAGCACAGATCTAGACAACAGAAGCTGCTATCTAATATTAGATATACCAAGGCTGCTGAGATTGGAAAGAATTGTAGAGTTTATCTGGTATAATTCTCTCATTTCACAAATGAGAAAACTAAGGTCCAAGCAGGACAAGTGACATACAAAATCACTGAAGCAAAGAAAGAAGTAAAGCAGACTAGAGCCCTGGTCTTCTACATCTGATCCAATGCCCTTTCCATTTCACGGGATGCTTCTAGTAATGATATAAAAATAGCTGCTATTTTGTCTAATTCTGGGGTGTGGAATCAATGCAGCTCACAGGCAAAGCCAACTAAAGATCACGCACTCCCCCTGCTGAACTAGGCATCTCTAGTGTTCATTGAATAAATAAATACCTTCGATTTCCTACTTGCAGATAAGAAAGCACTCTAGTTAGTAAATTCCTCTTGAGGTTAAACTAAGGAGGCACTGACACCATGCATGATTTGCAGGAGTACCTCAAAGCCAGGCTTGAAGGTGAAGCAATCGGGAACGATCAACAAATTACACCACTACTGCTCCAGTAGGGGACCTTCCATGCCTACACTGTGATCAAAGTGGCTCTCTCTCACAGTGCTGGACATAGGGCTCCACCCTATGACCACTGCCTCTCAAAGCTGGGCGTCACTGCTGCCACACTCACCAGAATGCATCCCAGGTCTCACCTCCAAACACACATCATTCTTTTCAGAATCTTAATTTCAGACACTGGAGATCCAAGATCCTTGCTACACAAAAAGGCGTTTCTGGCTTCTACCCTATGCCATGATCCCATAAAACCTAAAGAGCCCCAAGCATGAGAAATGGAATTCAGAAGGTGACAAGGACAACATTTACCAAATGACCTATTAAGTAACCCATTGGCACTGATTAGGGACCAGGGATCCTAAAGCCCAACTTGCTAAGGAGCTTCCCTGACTCAGAGCTTTTTACACTTAAAACTGTCTCTACATTGCAAATATCTCAATCAAGTCACCAAGGGCTCTTTTTAATTTTATTAAAAGATACATTTATTCACAGGAACATCTGTATTGGTAAAAGCTATGTATGGCAGGAAATGAATTATGCATTTCAACTCTGGCTATGGAGAATTTCTTTTGTTTTTTTTTTTTTGTTTGTTTTTTTAAATCTGGATTTTCTAATTAACAAACCCAAATATAGCACAGCTACAAAGAAGAATAATTCTAACAAGCTTTACCTCAAAAATGGTAGCAGTAGAATTGGAGGGAGGAATCAATCAGAAAAATCAAAGAACTGAAAATTGTTGAAGTCTGAGGGACAAAGAACATTGTCTTGGGCATTGGTGGTGATCTGATGGGAAGCTAGGAAACGTGTACCACACGTGATATAGAAGACTTCCTGGGAAACCAGATAGAACTCTGCTCTAGGCAGCCTCAGAGAAGTAACTAGGGCTATGGATTCAGGAAGCTTCTGTGCCCTATTGTGGCTGATGTGCAAAGGGATGGACACCAAGACAGGAGTGCTAAAGACTAAGAACTAAACCCTAGAGAGCCCCCTAACAGAGAGAGTGAAGGACAAGGGGAGGATCTGAAGCCAGTCTTGCTGACAGGTCTGAAGACAAGGTAGTTATTTCTCACCATATGAAAGCTGGAAACCTTCATCATAAGTGGGGGCCCTTCTATGCCTACACTGTGATTGAAAGAAGTGGCTCTTCCCAACCCCGATACTCTCTCCCAGCTGACCACACTCCTAGGAGTGCCAACTGCCATAATGCACCATCAGGTAACTGCCTCCAAGTTGGTGTTGACACATAATTACATCTTTTATACGCCAAGAAAACAAAGAAATTAAAGGACTGTTTAGGGCTATTGTGTTGTTTGTCAGAGGAATTTCCCTGTGGTGCTTGCTCCCTTCTCTCTTCCTCCAGCCTCACCTTGGGACTCCTGGCTCTTCTACCCTCCCGTCCTAGAATCCCTTCTGTTCCACCATACATGCTCCTCTCCATTTGGGGGTCTGGGGCTTACACTTCCCTCTTCCTGGAATAGTTTAGCCCAGATCATCCCCTGGCTTCCAGATTCTCCTCGCTCATCTCTCAGCTCAGAGTTACCTACTGAGATCCTTCTTGCCCATTTTATCAAAGGTAGCACCTGCACCTGCGCCCTCTGTCAGATCATGGGAATTATAGTACTTCTTTCCCCACCTTTTAAAAATGGCCAGTCATAACTAGCCTTCATGAGTCCCTACTGTTCCCAGGCAGAGATCTGAGTGAGTGCACATAGCCATCCCTTTGTATCCTCAGAGCACTGGTTCCAGGAGACCCTCCTTCCATAGCCTACTTTCAAAATACCAAAATCTACAGATGCTCAAGTCCCTTATATAAAATGGCATAATATTTGCATATAACCTACATACATCCTTCCATACACTTTAAATTATCTCTAATCTATGTGTGGTCTCTAATATAATGTCAATGTCATGTCAAGAGTTGTTGTACTGGGTTGCTTAGGAAACAATAAGGGGTCAGTCTGTACATGTACAGATTTAATTTATTTGAATATTTTTAATCTGCAGTTGGTTTAATCCTTGGATGAAGAACCTACAGATACAGAGGACCAAATATATATTAAACCTCAACTACAGCTGGGTGAGGTTTAAAAAAAAAAGTTTAAAGACAAAGGTGGATATTTTTTCACCAGAAAGAGAAAGGAAGGGGTAAATGCAAGATGCTAAGGACAAGGAGCCTATAGGATTTGGAAACTAGGCTCAGGGCAAGACAGAGCAGGGACCAGGCCCCAGGGAAGCATTAGCTTCTATTCAACACCTGCCCTCGTTTCTACTGTCTGCCTCTGTTGGGTCCTGGTCGAGGATCTGGCTTTCTTCACTCTCAAGTCCTCCATGTTTTATTTAAAACAACTTCTTATAGGAGCACCACACAGCTTGCTAGATTCTGGTTTTCACAGGCCTTGGGTGGTATTGAAGGAAGGTTTAAAAGAAAACTGAGTCCACAGCCACTTCAAAGAACATGAGTTTGCAGGAGGCAGAGACAAGAGAGACCTGGGGGTTCCTTTAGGTGCCACTTTTCCCCTCTGGTTGCCACTAACAGATCAGTGGTGCCTAATTACGGCTGTTAAAATCCCGGACCCTAGGCTCAGCTTAGGTTGCAGCAGGATTTTTGTAAGCTCATTCCACTTTATACAGCACTATTGAAAATTATTCACTCAAACAGAAGTGGGCTTCTATATTCTTTTTGCAAAACTAACAAATCAAAATCCTATGTGTCAAAGCCTCTAAGTTATCACCTCTGTGAGTTAAATACGTGCATATTGCCTTTCTCTCTTGGTGGACCCAGAAGATGTGTGTGCTTTAGCTGTTCCTAGGCTGCTAGACTGAATACCAACCCTAATGATCTGCCATTTCCATCCGGATCATACTTGCAAGACAAATGCCTTAACTTGATGAATGAATCTTGCATTTGACTGCTTGGCTTATTAAAGACATGAGGAAGACTCTTGGATACCTCAGACATCACACAACCCAAGACATTCTTCCAATGATGGTGAACAGACATCTCTACCAACACTGAATACTATGATTAACTACAGTCATTAGTGACAGCAGTGGTTTGTTAGTAAAGGATAAAATGATAAACTACACTGTGATTCATAAAGCTCAGAACCCCGATTTACTTTTTTACCTCAAACTACTCTTCAATTCTTCTGTAGAACTAGATTTATTAATAGGTCAGACATAGGGTGTCAACAAGGAAAAGCCAAAGGCACACAATGTCGGTTTTGCTCATTTCAGCACTCAGTGAACCATCCATTCACATTTTAATGACATTTGCTTCCCTTCTGACAATTCAAAGATACTCCAAGACCCTGGTAAAAGCCTGGCCTGGACCAAACTCCAGAAGAGGAAGAAAGGACAGCACAAGAAGTGAACAGCCACCCCGCCAACCTGTCTACCTTCTCTCTTCATCAGAATAAATCATGCTTTGGAAGGGCATGTGCTATTTCACATAAACGTTAGCTCTTGTATAGGATTCAATCTGCACTATACTGAATGCCACTCCATAAGTAGAATCTGTTTACTTATGAAAAGAAATTTATCTTCTAAGGACCATATTCATTCCAGAAATCTTCTCAAATAACTTCAGGGCCATGCAGGAGACCCACGGCCTTTTTCTATTTGCTTAAGAAGTATCAAAGGCAGGATTCTCACACTCTGCATTTCTGCTACTCCTAACAGAATAAAGACATCCTCCCGACTACAGAAGGAGAGGCTCTCATGAACACACATGCCTTTGGAATAAATACAGAAAAGGATGATAAAGAAAATTTTGTTAGGGGAGAAAAGCTCGACCCTTATTTGAAATATATATCTGAAATCAGTTACAGAGTTAAATACAAACAATATAGAAAATAATATATATATGAATACTTTCCTGATTTTTAAATCTATATACATAAAAGCAATGAAAAATTAGCAAAATGGAACTTGAAAAATTGAATGTTTTAGAGAAACTAGGAGAAAGGTTGCTCCAGGTCCTCTTGTAGCATCTGCATTCCTTAAACTCATTCTCCCATCTGAGGTAGGAGGACTGTTTTGAGCTCAGGACTTCCAGGCCAGCCTGGGAGACACAGCAAGATCCCATTTCTTAAGGGGAAGGAGCAGTGAGAAGGCCAGGGTACAATGTAAGAATTTAAAAATCCCATGAATCCTTTTTACTTCTTTGCCTAAACTAAATTTAAACAAGCTGCTGTGTTATCTATAATGAAACAGAGCTGTTTTATTCTAGAATCTCTTTCCCCAAGTTGGTCGTTTCCTTTCTCTTTTGTAGTGACATATGAAGGATTCCAGCCAATGGTCTTCTCAGGTGACTTGTGATCCCTGCTTTCTCAAAGTCTTTCCTTTGATTTCCATAAGATGTGGAAGGATTGAGCCGAGTTTTCCCACAGTCACCATAAAGCACCCATACCCAAAATGCTCACATTTCATTCAAGGTGACAGCTCCTTCCTGCCCCAGAGCTCAGAGCAGCACTCCAACAACTCACAAGGAAACCGGTCGCTCTGTGCAGTTGCCCAGGCCAAGATCACAGATAGGACTCTGGGGAAATTTACATCACTCCAGAGAAGCCAACGTGACTTCCATCAACGTAAAAGATGCAGCTGATTAATTTTAGGCATGTTGCAGTTTCTTTTATGCAAACACTAGGCATTCAATACAGTCTGTCAAATCAGGGAATGCTTTAAGAGCTCATTGGAGCCAATATATGTACTTAATCTAGAAACAAAAACAAAAAATGATGCCAATTCCTCCCATATTTCTTGTACAAAGGGAAATATGTTTTCTTCCCTTAGAAAGATTCATCGGGTGCCACCCTCTTCACTCTCCCAACCCCTAAGGTTTCCTCTAGGGGTAGATTTGCAGAAAAATGCCATTGCTCTCCAGAGTAACCATGGGACCACTGACTGCCACCTGGCAATCCCACTCTGCACCTCTCTACCCAACTGAAACCACTTTCTCTGCACCTAAAGGGCACTGAGAAGTTTTGGTATCTAAACATGGGAGTTTCTCCCATTAAAAAAGAAAACAGCCTGTTCAACCCACCTTCTCCACTAGCTGTCCTATTTTTCTTTTCTCCACCTCATATCTCAACTCCTTAAGAGCAGTCATTTCCTTTCCCTCACTTCCCACTCCACTGTACCTCACCCTCTTCAAACTACTCCAGCGTCTTAATTCCAGTGAAATAGTTCTCAGTAACGGATGCAGTCATAAATGGTCTCAGGGCTCTTCAGGCTTTACCTTCCAATTCTGAAGGACAAAGAGCTCATTTTCTTTTTTTGGGGGGCCATGGGGTGGGAGGTAACCAGGTATTGAACTCAGGGGTGCTTAACCACTGAGGTACATCCCCAGTTCTTCTTACTTTTTGAGACAGGGTCTCACTAAGTTGCTGAGGTTGATCTCGAATTTGTGATCCTCCTCCCTCAATCTCGTGAATTGCTGGGATTACAGGCATGCACCACTACACCCAGGCAAGGTGCAAATAAAGCCAGGTATCCACGCCATCCTGTTACTATTAAGAGATGGAGAACTGACTCTGCTCCCAGCAACCACCTCCACCCATCTCCTCAACCTCACCTGCTGCTCCCAAGGTGGGAAGAAGAAAGAAGGGAGTTCTTTGGTGTCTACATTGTTGGCTTGGGGATGTGGGGGTGCTATGGTGTGATGCAGAGACTTGCTCATAGAGACTGGGGATGCCTGCAAGAAGGGGGAACTGACCTCTCATTCCCTGATTAGAAAACTAATGCATGTGTTGATTTGCTCTGCCCCTCCTAGAGTAAAGGCAAGAAAAACTCTAGGGAGATGGCAGGGCAGAGAGAAACCCGACTCCCCAGTTCTCCTTGTTTCACAGAACACTAAAGAAAGTAACCAGCTAGAGCATCTTCTAGTATCTGCCCCCACGAGGCCAGGACAAGAAGTTCCCAGAACCAACAACATTACAACCACTTGACTACTCTTCCTTCTCACAGATCCAACATAGGAGAAATGATGGGAATCCAGACAAGGAAAGGGAAGCAGACCCCAGGGGCAGACCACCTCTTGCTCAGACCACAAGCTTAGCAAGCAAGAAACTCAGGAAAGCCTTTTAATCAAACATCTATTTTTGCAAATGACATATCCCAGACATATCCAAGTAAGTGGTGCATGCTAGGATTCATAATTATGTGCTGAATAAATGATGGGACAACTTCAATTCAACTTACCCTCTGTCTCATTTCATTCACTCCAACCACAAATGTTGAAGGTTAATATTATATACAAGACTCTGAATTTAATCATTAATAGGTAACTAAACATGACCCCCTGCCCTCAAAGTTAGAGACAATAAGTACAAACTTGCACCCACCAAAAGGTATTATGTGAGCAGTTGCATAAGTGCAAAGCACCAAAGCCACCAAGTCAAAAATCCTAACCATTCCATGAAATATATCCAGGCACCATTTTTGGTCAGGTAAGATACAGAATTCTCCTGCCTACCTTTTCCATGACTGCTGGTACTTTATCTCTGCTACTAAAATTAATTCACCCTTGGTGTATCAAGAAAAGATTAATTTGTGATTGAAATCCTGGAGGAAAAAAAAAAAAAAAAAAACAGCACAATCTACATTCCCTAGGTCCAGGGTAAGCAAAGGAGACTTCAAAATGTGCATCCTTGGGTGAGGCCTTGGAAAAGAGGACAAGGTGCACATGACCTCTCTTGGACACTGCCATATGCAATCCAACAGAAAGGGTAAATAAAGGTGGTATGAATTGTGAGCATTTCCCCTCAGAGAGCATCTTGCTAATAGATGGTCATGCATTATGGGAAAATGAACCATCATAACACCTATACAAAAATTGCAACTGACCTATAGAGTTTAGCAGACTATCAGAATGAAATAGCATTTAAAATCACATTTGCAGAAAGCAAATCACTATACATGATTTCTGGTTTCCCTATAATCTTCGGTTTACAGTGGTTCCTTCAACAACCATTATTGCTTCCTTTATATTTTTAACAGGCATTTCAATAACCATTTTTTACCATTATTAGAGTAATACATGCTCAACATGAAAATTTTAGAAAATGCAGCAAAGTTGATGTTTTTTAAAATCACATAAATTCTTACAAATACTGTTACTATTTGGTATATTACCATTTAATCTTTTAATAGCTATTTGAAATGAATATGCCCATAAGCCAACTCTAGTAAAAATCGCCAATAAGCTAGGATATAAATGGCTATCTGTAATCTCTTTCAATTATGAACAAGATAGTATCTTCATAACTGTAAAATAAGCATTAAATTCAGCTTTAAAAGATTAAATTCAATGGAGAAAAATTAAATGGTCTGTTTAATGTCTGAATAAGCTGGCACTGCTTCCTTTTCTATTTGTCTTTCCAAAAGCCTAGTAGTTAGAATTAAGATCTTGGTTAACTATTACTTCAAATACGAATCTCTTTAAACATAGATTTCCTTGATTACTTAATCATGTGTGATTGTGGTAAACAAAAAAAAAATAATTTTAGCAGTTTTTTTTTCTTGACAAGTGTATAATTACCACTATTTTATCAAGATATTTAATGAGGATTTATTTTCCATTACAATTTTCCATAATAGAGATGCTATTCAATGATATTAAAAATAAAAAGTACTGACTTACCTGATTAAGAAATTATGTAGTCCAACATCAAAATGCCTGTTCAGAGAAGGAAAAGACAAGCATATCAACAAAATAGGTTTACAGCAATAGAGAACTTGACAAAATACACACACACACACACCACACACACACACACAAATACACACATTCAGAGCATGGTGAAGAAATGAATTACTCTATGGCAGTGGTTCTCAAAGTGTGACTCCTTAAGTAGCAGCAGCATTATTGTTGGAAATGCAAATGTTCCAGCCCACCTCAGACATAGTGATTCAAAATTTCTAGGGATGGGGCCCAGAAATTTAACAAGCCCTCCTCGTGATTGTAATGTCAATCCATGGCTCTCTGAGAGCAAGGTATCTTAGCAAGTCCATGCTCTCTAAAAATCAAGGTCATGCAGGTGGATTTCCAGGTACCTTCCACTCTTTTTCCCAATAGGGAGACCTGTTATCATGCTCATCTCCCCAGATACTCATTTCCTCAAAAATAAACGAGACACGTTTTGAAAGCACATAATACTAGACAACAGCAAGGTGGCGCTTCTGGAGTTTCACCCTGGGCTTCAGAGGTTCCCCTCCAGGTGAAGTCCCTGCAGCTTTCCACCTGGAAAGACCCCAGTTCCATAGCTGGGTCTATGCTGAGCAGAGAGGCAGGAAAGGCAGCAGCTCCACCCACTGGAGCCTGGCATTGTGCCTCAGCCTCGCTCCAGGCCTTTAGGAAGGCCTGGGCAATGGTGGACCTTTCACATCTTTCTCACTCCACCCAACTGACTTAGTACATACAAATGGCACCACTCTGGTTTGTTCAATTAGCAGGCTCCTCCTGAACCAAGTGCCTTCTCTCCCTTTGTGTGTGACTTTGAATCACGATGCTCCTGTCCATCAGGCACAGTTTGTGCTCCTAACACCTAGAGGATGGTTGTCATGTCCCATCCACAGACTCACTTCCTAGATTGGCAATCTGCCTGAGGAAGACAGTTAATTCTGTCCCTTCAGGCAACGGACACAGGAATTCACTCAGGGTGGAGTTCAACTGTCCAGGCCCTGCTTGTCCCTAGCCTTTGGCTCTATCCCTGGAGCAACCCAGCAGGTCTGGCACCTCACCCACTTAACATCCACTGATTACTCCCATTATAATAGGATTTCTTGTGGGATACTTTTAATTGACAAGATTGTCTTATGTATGTAACTATTTACAGATCACAGAATAAGAATAGAGAACCCTTAAGCCAAATTAAAAGATACATCATTCACTACATCACTTACCTGAAAAAATTACAAAATTCAGAGGAAATGGGATTGAAGATACATACATTCCATTTATTGTAAGACTTCTGCCCAAAGCCATTCTCTAAAGGGAGATATACCTACACTAGAAATGCTGACTTGTTAGATTTGATTTTACATAGGCCCGAATGAGATGCCAAGTCCTTGCACAGTAATATTTAATAAAATTTTCATAAAAAAATGATCCCTCCTCTTAAAAACCAAGGGTACTTAGCATAGCCACAAAAGTAAGTATCTACACTTTAGGTAGCAAGAATAACTTTTCCAGCTGGGCACGGTGGCACACGCCTGTAATCCCAGCACTTGGGAGGCTGAGGCAGGAGGATCGCGAGTTCAAAGCCAGCCTCAGCAATGGCGAGGCACTTAGCAACTCAGTGAGACCCTGTCTCTAATAAAATACAAAAAAGGGCTGGGGATGTGGCCCAGTGGACGAGTGCCCCTGAGTTCAATCCCTGGTACCAAAAAAAAAAAAAAAAAAAAAAAAGAATAACTTTTCCAGATCTACAATATGGAAGGTAGAAATATGTGTAGCGTAAGACGAAGATTTCCGCTTCCTCCACTCATCCGAAGTTTATTCAGCTCTTTCAATTATATCAGCTACAGAAGCAACAGACTTATATCAGGAACCACAGGACAAAAACAGACATGGAAGGAATCACTACATCCTCAGTATAATATTGGGGTAGGAGGAAGACAACCCTGAAAGATTAATGAAAAACCATTGCAAGTTACTACTTAGTGTTTAGAATGTGGCAAGCACTATGTTCAGTACTCACATATGCATATAGTTACTGCTACAACAGGTAGTGGTACCCTGTTTATTAGTGCAGGAACTAAGGTTCAGAGAGGCTAAGTAACTTGCAGAGAACATAGTCAGTAGAAGACAAAGCTAGGAGTTAAACTAAGTTCTAAAAGACAGGAGTTATTTGCTCTTCCTAAGTACCCTTCTAAAAGCACAGGCCCTCACTACTTCTCAGTGTTGCTAGCTGAAAACGGCAGTTACTTAAGACACAGATCCCTTCTCACCTACGTGATTCTGCTTCTCCCTATGCAGCTACCCTGCTCCAGGTAAGCCCACCTTCTTCTGCTCCCTTGTGCACATATGCTCTGCAGGATCTTGGTGTCAGCCAGGCTCTGGAAATTTGTTTCACTTCCCTGGGCTTCAGCTTCCTCATTGGGGAAATGGATAAAACTTATTCACAGGTGACTTATGAGAAATAAGTGATATATGTAAACATGGAATGAGCAGAGTACTTGGTACACAGGAAGTACTCAATAAATGATCATCTCCTTCCCTGTTTTAAATGGAGATCCCTTCCCAATAACTCAGTGAGAAAAGCTAATTATATAAAAGGGACATAAGATGACTTACACTGCGGCCTAGAAAGGGAGTATACGCTCTTCTGGGCCCACCCAGGGCAGATAGAAAGCTGAAGGCTCAGGAAGGGCAGGGCCTCCCAGTGCTAGCACAGAGCTCAGGAAACAGGATAGCAGGATCTGAGAGATCCTGGAAGCGAGCATGAGGGTGAGCTGAGATCACAGGGATGACCTCATCCTGCCTGCCCCAGACACACGCCAGTGCACACACCACTGTATGCTCAGGGTCTACCTGCACAGAAATGAGGGACTGTGACACACACTGCATCAGACTCTCTCTCATGCATGTGTGATTGATTACAGAGGGAACTGGAGGCTGGAGCAAGAAGGGGTGTGTGCTTATGATGGGAAAGCTCACTAGGATGGAGAATAAAGAGTTGGCAATCCCTTGAAAACTGAAGTGAAAGGGAGAAGATCAAGGGTGGAATTAACATCAGAAAATGTGACAGGAGAACAGTAAAAGGAGGAAATCAAAGCTTCCTCAATGGCATAAACTAATCTTACATCTTTGCTGCATCTATTTACACTCATTCTTTCATTCAATAAATATTTTGTTAGTGCCTTCTACGTCAGACACTGACCTTGGCCCTGGGGGTGCAGAGGTGAGCAATGTAGTAAGGCCCCCACCTCTCATGGGGCTCACGTTCTGGTTGGAAGAAGTAAACAAAGAAGTGTGTAAATAAATGACATCTGATAGCAACGAACGCTATTGAGGCAAAAGGATACAGTGACCAGCCCCACAGATGCTCAGGAAGTCCTCCTTGAGGAGGGGACATTTCTCTCTAGAATCCAAGGACAGCTACACAGAAATGAGAGGAAGAACATTCTAGAAAGAAAGACATCTCGGTTATGGAGCCAAGTGGAAAAGCGGGGCCCAAGTTGAGAAGGAATGAAGCAAGCTGGAGTTGCCAAAAGCAGGACAGCATGACCAGAGCATGGTGGACAGGAGAATGGGGACAAGCTGGGTTTGGAGAGCTGATCTTATGGGGTTGTGCATAAGAAGGTTTGGTTTTATCTGAACATTGATAGGGTATCGTAACAGCAGAGTGAGTTCTTAAATTTGTTTTAACTTCATTCTTTGGAGAGATGAGGGGAGTAGCATACTTTTGATGTAGGACAGATGAGGCTAAACACCCGAGGAATTAGCAGGAAGCAGGTTTATTGGCCGCAGCTGGTTCAGAGTGTGGCTTGTGCCTAAAATTTCCTCCTCCGAACAATGAGTCTAGAAATTCTTTGAACTTTATACCTGGTGGGAAGAGGGGCTTGGAGGTTTACGTTTTACATAAAATTATTTAGTCTACACCAAAGTATTTCTTTTCAATTCAAAGAGTGCTTTTTGTCTCCTTTTTTTAAGATTAGTCAGAGGTTTTACACACTTTTCCACAAAAGCAGAAATAACATCATGAAATCCAGGGACAAACAGCTTTTGTAAGACAGAACAATAGGAAATAGGAAGTCTAACCATATTTGAGCTCTTTTGCAGAAATCTTTGCTGATATTTTGTTAATAAGAACAATTATGGTGAGGGTCTCTAGGGAAGCTTAATTAAGATTGTTTGGTGGAAGAGGGGGCACCACTACACTTTGATTTATGGTTCTAGAATGTCACATTGGATGTCTCAAAGACAATGAATGGTAAGAGGAATTGGGGCAGGGAGAAGATAAAAGATCACTGCAGAACATCAAGAAATGACAGAGCTTGACAGGGATGGGCCCAGATATGATTCTATAGTACAGTCAAAAAGATTTATTAATAAACCCATGCAGAAGCGTGAGGGGTAAAAGCCCCTATCTTCCCAATTTCCGGATAACCAATATTCCTCCATCCCAGCTTCCTCATGCTGAGAATGGAGCTGAAAAGATTTCTCTTTGGCCCATTGATGGGCATCAATGAAACTGGAATTATGAAAAATCTCTGGCTGGCACAGCCTGATTAAATCTACACATGTACATTTCCTTTTTTTTCTATATATTTTAACCACTCCATAGGGCTGAATGAGGTAGACTAGCTGCCTTCCTAATTTGAGGAAGACTGTGATTAAATTCTCTATTCCTTTTTATAATTTTTCTCTTATTTCTGATGTTGGACAGATAGGCCAGCAGGACCTCTGGCTTGGGGTGCTGGTAACAGGGAAAGCTAGGAAAATAAAGGAAAGAGAATAAGTGCCTCCTATTGCTCAATTTCAAATCAGGAAATGTAAAGGAAGCCTCAACCAAATCTCTGACTTCCTATGGGACCTCCACAGTAACACCCGAGGACCCGCGCCCAGACCAAGGGAATGAAATGGTCCTCAGACCAGCTTAACTTGGAAAATAATTTGCCTGCTGGGAGGGCTATAAATCACAGCCTCATTTTTCTTTTTATAATTCACTTCCACTGCTAAAATACACATAATAAAATTTACCATTTTAAACATTTTTAAGAGTACATGTCAATAGTATCAAGTACACTCATATTGGGTTGGAGATGTACCTTAGTGGTACAGTGCATGCCTAGCATGCATAAGACCATGTGTTCAATCCTTGGCACCAAAAAAAAAGTGGGGGAAAGTATATTCACATTACTATGCTACCATCACTGTCCATCTTTAGAACATCTCCATCTTCCCAAACTGAAGCTATGCTCATTAAATAATAAGTCTTCTTTGCTACTGCCCCAGGCCCTGGCAACCACCATTATTTGTTTCTACAAGTTTGACAATTATCTGTACCTCATCTCAGTGGGACCATACAATGTTTGCCCTTTTGTATCTGGACAGACACAGGTTTTTAAAAACAGGTTTCACTTAACTCATACCAACATCATCATTCTCTTAAGATCCAAAACCTCCAGAATGATGTGGTCAGAACTTTGGCTTTTTCCATTTCTTGTTGCCCTGTTGCATGAAGGGAGTGACCAACCAACAAGAGTCTTCCCCCTTCTCCCCCTTGACCTGTAACACGTGATCCAGCTACTGGACACTAAGCTTTAGCACCCCCATCCATCGAGTATTTAAAAACTAAACATTCAAAATTACATTCACATTGTAGAATCTAACAATCTCTGAAAAGCAAAATTTTTCTTCCTTATGTGACTAATGGCCAGGAAATTATCCATTCTTACAATATGCATGAGAGATTTCCACTGGAAAGCACATTATAGATTTTGAATTACCTCTCAGTGATAATTTTCTGTAACCACGTAATTCATGAAAGTTTCAACCCAGAGTATCAGTCTCACTAAAAACTAATATTCTAACTCCACAGACAGGTCAAAGAATAGACTTCTTATACCCATCTCTAAATGTAGGAGTCTTCATGGAGACTACAAGGTATAGTATAATTCAAGCACTTTTTTAATATTTATTTTTTTAGTTGTAGTTGGACACAATACCTTTATTTATTTATTTATTTATTTTTACGTGGTGCTGAGGATCAAACCCAGGGTCGTGTATGTGCTAGGCGAGCGCTCTACCGCTGAGCCACAACCCCAGCCCTCAAGCAAATTTTAATTTAATGCTGCCTCCCATCTTCTTTGGATCATGTGGAAAAGAAAGGCAAGGCTTTCTAAGAGTAAAGGGTTACAGTTTCTCACCGTGAGGGCAGGACACAGCATACAGTGGAGAAGGGAATGTTAGTAATTTTGATCCACACATGTGCAGTTCCCAATATGTGCCAGCCACTCTTCTAAGCTACAAACATATGTACAGCTAATCTTTGCAACAATGCTACAATGTGAGTGGTATTATTATCCCCACTTTGCAGAGGAATAAATAGGCATAGATAAGCAACTGTCCAATGGTCACAGAGTTAGAGGTAAAGCCAGCATCTGAACTCAGACACACTTCATCAGCATGGAGTTCCCCAAGGAAAGAGGGTCCCCATTTACTCACTGTGGCAAAGGCAATCTAGACAGATGCAACAGCAATATAAACCAGGCGCCTGGTCTATTGCTTCAAGATGCCTCAAAGATACCATATTGTAAAAGTGTGTGTGTGTGTGTGTGTGTGTGTGTGTGTGTGTGTGTGTATTTTGAAAGGATGCCTTGGGCTTGGGATATATTCCTGTGGTAGAGCACTACTTGCTTGGCATATGTGAGGCCCTGGGTTCAATCCCCAGTACTAAAAAATTAAAATTAAAGCACCTCAAAAACACAATTTGCAAAGAGGGATCACTGTACATGGAAATTAACTAGGTATATTCCTGACTTTTATTGAGAGTAATCAAGTATTCAGAGGTCAGGCTGCTCACCAGCCTTTTCTAAATATAGCAGGATAAATTTTTTAAATAAGGTATTCCCAGGAGTGAAAGAGTGATTTGATATTAGAAAATCTATTAAGTTGTCATAAAACTATTGAGAGAAATACTGGAGGCTTTTCTACCAATGTCAGGAGTAAGACAGAGGCCCGCTGTATCCACTATACTGAATTCTCTGTTAGAGTTGCTGGCCAATGCCGCTAAAAAAGAGCTCAAGTCACAAGAGGCAAAGGAATGAAAGAAGAAGTAAAATTCCCCTATTTGCATATGATATGATCATGCACATGAAAACCCAAAGGAATTGTAGAAAACAAGAAAATTTTAACAATAGGTTAAATATCAACATGCAAATTAGCATTGATATTCAATTTAAAACTAGTAGGAAGAAAAAACCCTATTAGGATAGAAAAATACTGAAATACTTAGATATAAGCACGAGAGATATCCAGACCTATGATAAAGTTACAAAAACCCACCCAAAAGACACAAAACTAGGCTCAAAGTAATGGAAAGGTATAAAATATTTTTGGATAGACATAGAAATGTCATTTTCCTCAAATTAATTTATAAACGTGATCCCAAAAAAATATCACCAGGATCTGTACGTACACCTCTGCAAATTCATTATAACATTCACTTGGCAGAATAAATAAAAAAAAAGAGTCAGGGAAACAAAAAACAAAACAAAAAAAGACCCTGGAAACAAAAAGCAAAAAAAGAAAATTAAGCCCATGAGTTACTGGAACATAGTACTGAGGTTTTCTCATCAAAGCAGTGCCATGCTAGTACATGAGTAGGCAGATCAAGTGAAACAGAATAGGGAAATCCATGAATAGACCCAATG
Organism: Tamias sibiricus; assembly: GCA_025594165.1. Classification (NCBI taxonomy): domain Eukaryota; kingdom Metazoa; phylum Chordata; class Mammalia; order Rodentia; family Sciuridae; genus Tamias; species Tamias sibiricus. Next base: position 43,261,211 of record CM046669.1, on the reverse strand, counting down.
AGGGTGAAAATTTTAGTATTAAGGCAGCATCTCAAATCAATGGGTCTGGCTAGCCACATATGCAAATGTAACATTGGATCCAATTCTCATACCCGATAGCAGGGAAAATTTTTAAGTGGATTAGAAATTTAAATATAAAACATGAATTCATTCAAGTACTGAAAATATTTTTTAAAGGGGAGGTGAACGTCTTCACAGCTGGGAATACATAAAATTCACTCAAAACTCAGACATCAGAGAAAAAAAAAATCAGTAAAATTTTCAACATTAAAATTTAAAAAAGAAAACCTATCTCCTATGTGACCAAAAATAATTAACACAAAGATCAACTTAGAGTATACTATTTAGGACTTCTAAAACTAGAGAAAAGGCAAAAAAAAAAAAAGAGAGAGAGAGAGACAGAAAAAAGACATGCAAATAGCCCTTTAACACATGAAAAAATACTTAATCTTGTTCATACTAAGAATGTGCAAATTAAAACAATACTGATGCTATCATATTTTGTTTTTTGAGATGCCAAGAAAATGAAACAAACACTGTCATCAACAGACCAGTCTTTACCCCTAGGCTTTCTCATAAGCACTTGATGGAGGCCCAAGGAGAAAAGTGTGTGATGATAGATATGAGCATAAATACATATTTAAATACATATTTATTTTAGTTGTAAATAGACCTTTATTTTATTTATATGTGGTGCTGAGACTTGAACCCAGGGCCTCACACATGCTAGGCAAGTGCTCTGCCACTGAGCCACAACCCCAGCCCCAATCTTTCCTCTTTTTAAAGTTGATTATCTCAAGTATTTTCTTACAGGGATGAAAAACTGATTAACTCAAATGTATTTCTCACCTAGACTGTCAACATTCTAAATTTTGCAACATCCTGTGTTAGAGAAGCTCTGGGGAAATAAGGAGCCTCTTATATTGCTAGAAGAAATGAAAAATAGTGTAATCTCTGAGGAAATGACAAACAGTATCATCACTATAACAGAAAAGTTGGCAATAAGCCCATTACATATAGATTCACCCTTCAACGATACAATCTCAGTTGTAGGAAACTATACCAAAGAAACACTATCACTCATGATATAGAAAGTTGGAAATGTTGGCTTTCTCATCTTAACATAAAAATACAAACACAACCATCAGAGAGATGAGGCTGCATGGTAATCAAGCAGCCTATGGCTGACACAAGCGGCTCTTCCCAAGAGACATGGAACACTAGCACTGGCTTACCTGTGGCAGAGCATGAAAGCGACACCAGGTACCATACAGGCAAATAAGAATTCAGCAAAAACATTGAACAAACTGTTAAAGCCCAAGTGTGGTCCAGCATGAAAGTCTAAAGCCCCAGACAGAGGAGTGCTCATATCTATTCACACACTTTTCTCCTTGGGCCTCCATCAAGTGCTTATGAGAAAGACTAGGGGTAAAGACTGGTCTTGATGGCAGTGTTTGTTTCATTTTCTTGGCAACAGCAAAAGACTGGAAACTAACTTGAATCTGAAATGTCCCCCAAAGGCCCATGCATAAAATGTTTGGTCTTCTGCATGGCACCTTTGGGAGGTGGTAGAAACTTGAAGAGGTGGAGCCTAGTGGCAAGTCTTCCTGTCACTGGGGGAGGGGGAACAGGCATTAAAACAGACCCTATCCATTTCCTCTGGCCTTGTTCTTTTCACTTTATAGCCATGAGATGAGCAGACTGCCCTGCTGTGATATGCCGTCTTGCAAAAAGCCTGAAAGCAATTATGAACTGAAACCTCCAAAATCATGCATATTGTATGAAAAACAAATACGCATTTGAGTCAATATCATTAGAAATCCAACTTCTTAGCATGGTTAAAAAAAAAGATTAAAATATAGAAAAGTCAAAGCAGGTAAGAAAAAAAAAAAACTTGTCAATCCTATGTTTGGGTTGGAAATAAGAATAAATTCACAATTGTTTTTCTTAAAACAACTGATCTCTCCACTGTGTCCACAGAAAAGGTATAGGGGGAAAATGAGCAACCTAGTAGTAACGAATCTCCTTAATCTTGGATCATGATTTCTAAAACCTACCCAACAAAGCTCCTTCCAGAAATAGAAGATTCCAGTGTTGGACAGCAAATGTACAAGAACAGATCTCTGGAACTGACTTGGGCTCCTTCTAAAGGGCTCAGGGGTGGGGCTGTGATTTCAGGACACGAGCAAACCAATGAACTCCAGAAATATCTTCTGATTTAATTTTCTCATATACATGCAAAAGGCCCCTCAGGAGCTAAAATTGGAAGAAAATGAGCAATTTTTTTTTTTTTTAGCACTCTATGCCAAGCACTGTGCTAGGCACTCTATATTTTCCCTTAATTCTCATAAGATCCCTGAAAAATAGGTCCTATTTTAAGAAGCCTCATGTCTTTATTCCTAGTTTCATAACCAGTAAACTGCTGGCTCAGGATCTAGTGCAGACTATCAAATGCCAATTTTGGTGCTCTTTTCCTTCATGTATTCACTCACTCAACATTTACCACAAGCTTAGTATAGGCCAAATTCTGGGGATTCAGAACCACATAGCTCACAACCTCTGCTCCAAGGAGTACACAGTCTAGTAAAGAGATGGCAAAAATCAACAAGCATTTCAATATGGTATGATAAATATTCTTTCCCTTGATGGACTATAAATTCCATGAGAGCAAGAAGCACAGCCTAGCACCTACCAGATCCTCGATACATATATCTGTTGCATAAACGAAACACTGGGTCAATCTAGTGGGTGAACGATATACTGTCATAAGACCCCAATGCCTCTGTATGCTCTGGCAATTAGAATAGTACCCTGCAGATGGAAGATGCTCAAAAGTAGTTATTTAATACATCAATTATTATATATAAAAGCATAAAATAAACAGGAATGTGTTTATTCCTCTGCAATAAGAAATTTACCAAACTCAAGCACAATTTTTCTTTCACCCACTAAGAAAATAATCTTTCATAGCTACCAACACACAGAAAGCTAGGATTTCCTTATGGGGCAATACAAGGAACATCAATCCTGTGAAAATTCTTCTTGGTTCTCCCAGAAATAAAAAAAAAATGGAAATCCGTGATATTCAAGATTTCGTTGCCTGAACATCAACCCACAGCAGCAATAGGAAGGTAGATTTCAGTTTGATATAATAAACTGCAATGCCCGTATGAGGCGGTAAACTTCCTGTTACTAGATGAGTATAAGCACAGGTAGCAAAGGATGTTGAGAGGAGACCTGGAAAACTGGAAGGGGTCACCTTTAAGATTGTTTCTAGCCTCAGGCTTCTGAGTCCAAGTTTCAGGGACATTTAAAAAACATCTCCAAGTAGCAATGCTCACTCCCAGAGCCTCAGCTCTTGTCTGATAACTGTGTCAGTGGATTAGGAGACTGTGCCTGGGCTAATGCACCTGCTGTGGCCCTGATGGTTTATTTATCACAATTATGACTACCATACTCATTAGAGCCTCACAGTGCATAATAATGAGGCTTGTGGAGCCTTGTGGTGCTGCCCACACTCACAGAGCATGTGGGTTTATATGTCATTCCATTTAGAGGCGACTGTGACAAAGGAACTGTTAGGCTCACAGTGCATGTCCATGGCAGAACATGGACCAGAACCCATGGTTGGTTCTAGGACTTGTTCTGGACTACCAGGCTGCCTGCCCACCAAGTCCTGGTCCTTCCTCCCAGGCCAATTTTGGCTGTTTGAGAGCTAGACATTAAAAACAGTAATGAACTGTGGCCAAAAGCTACAAATGCCACACAGCTAGTGAGGACGGTTTTGGAAGCCCTTGTTATGGCCACTTAGCATGACACATGAAGGGTGATATTTATACAAAAATACCACATTCAAATCACCATCCTTGCCTTGCCTCTTCAATTTACAATCATCATAGTCTTTTAGCTGCACAGTCATTTATCCTACTGGTAGGCTGCCCTGCCGGAGTTTGGCTTTCACATTCCTTCCTGGAAACCGACTTAGAGAATTGGGGGTAAAAACTAAAATCACTAAGAAAGTTTACCCCTAGACTCAAGAGGCCCCTGATTAGCCCTGGACTAACTGACTTAATTTCAGAGAACAGAAAAGGCCTTAGAGATGAGCTGTTCTAACCACCTCCTTTGACTGATGAGAAAGCATTTGAAACCCACCTAGTAACAGAACTGAACTGGTCCACTACACTCCAGTTCTTTGTTCAAGGTGCCACAATGCTGCCCTGCCTTGGCAGCATTGGCCTTAAACATTGGCCTTAAACAACATCTATTTTCTAAGAATGGCTGAGACAAGCTTCCCCATCATATCATATGCTAACTAGAATCATCATCCATGTCCAGTTTAACCTGCAAATTTGTTTTTCTTGTTTTTTGGGGGGGATTAAGTTACCTGGTAGACATTTGTCTGTTTGAGAGGAGAGCTGACGTTTTTTGGAACTCAGATCTCACCCACTGCATCCAGTTCTAGTGAGACAATCAATTCTCATCCCTACCTTCAGTAAGAGCATGAGCAAGGCACACAGGCTAAGCCGATCACTGAGGTTGATCAGTGAGTTGATCAGGCATTACAACTTGACATTACCATGACACCACTGTGCCAATGTGGCAGAATAAATTCTGTTAAAGAAACCATTCTAGGGGCTGGAGTTGTGTGGCTCAGTGGTAGCTTGTGGCTACCACTTGTGGCTCACTTGCCTAACGTGTGAGGCACTGGGTTCAATTCTCAGCACTGCATATACATAAATTTTTTAAAAAATAAAAGGTCCATTGACAACTAAAAAAAATATTTAACAAAAGAAACTATTGTAAATGTGAATCACACATCTATGTCCATTAAAATAATGTTTCAATACTTTTATATTTACAAGTAAATGTCACAAACATTTCTTAAACTATACAGATAAGAGGGCTCTCGTATTGTACCCATTTGACAACTAAGGAAACCCATATATATGGTACCTAACATGACCTGGCCCATAGCAATCAGTATGAGCTCAATATATGAATGAATGAATGATTTAGTTATGCACCTATAGTTATACAGCTCAAAAGGAATCCAACTTTAACTTGAACTCAGATTTCCTCACTAAAAATAGAATTTAAAAAGACTAACATGGGCTGGGGATGTAGTTCAATGGCAGAGCTCTTACCTAGCATATATGAGACCCTGGGTACCCAGTACCACAAATAAAATGACTTACATATTATAAATTAAATAAGGAACGCATTTCAAAAATTTTGTCTATAATTTCTGGACTAAAACAGATTTCTTTTTATTCTGAAGGAGATCTAGTGGGAACATAAAATGCAGCTATAAAGAGAATCTTTATTGTTGGGATAGGACTATGGATTAAAGTTCCTTTATATTGATAAAATTAAAGCACTTATTGATGGGGTGGGAAGAGCCTTGCATTTTAAAAAGATGTGGTATCCAGCAGCTCATGGAGAAGGTCTCAGATCCATCAAGACAGAACACTGGATATGCCTTTTATATTTTATATATATATATATATATATATATATATATATATATATATATATATATATATATATAAGTATAAATATATATATATATATATTCCATTCTTCTAAGAACTGAGCAGCCTGTAGCTCAAGGGTGAAAGTCTATGAGCTTATACTTCCCAGATTCTCTTTCAGCTGATTTCTTATTAAGTTGTTCCAGAGCTGGGAATTTTCAGAGATGGCAGACACAGGTTTTTCTAGCCACTTCTACACTGGAGGCCTCCTGAGACCCTACTTGGGTACTTCAGGCGGCTGAGCTCAAGTAGCAACAGCTTCCCACAGCCTTCCCAGCCTTCTCTCACACACACACACACACACACACACACACATGATGATGTGCACGCACTGGTTCCCTATACTGAATCCTCATCGCTCAAAATACCTGGTTTCTCTTCCTGGCCAAACTCCAAAGCAATAGATAAAAGATGGCAAAGGTGCTAGAGCAAAAGGGAAAGGGGAGGTGACAAGGACAGAGATATGTGTGCCTGATAATTTGAAGCACCTGAAAAAGACAGAAACTGGGGAGAAAAAGTCTGTGGGCCACAGTCAGAAGGCAGGAGAAATTCATTTATTTAATATGTAAGGTGGTCTACTATTCACCAAACATCGTACTAGACGCTGGGGAAATAAAACTAAATGTCAGAGCACAGTCCCCCAAGGATCCAGTCTAGTGGAAGAAATGTAAGGAATCTCAACCAAAGTAGAAAATGCAGTATAGGAGCTGAGCATGGGATGCTGTCGGAGCTCATGAGAAGGTATTCCTATTATACGGACATGAAGGTAGGGCAGAGGAAGGACGGACGCAGGGAGGGCTTCCCTGATACTCTCACTGGGTTTTGAAGGATGCATAGCAATTAGACAGCCTGGTGGGAAGTATTTCCCAGGAAACATGTCCATTCCAAGTACTTAGGTTCCTTAAACTGAAAGCCAACTGGCAGTGTCCCCCACAGAGCATCTAATGTTCCTGATAGGAAGGGGAGCTGGCTCCTAGGCCAGAGGAGATGGCGATAGATACTCTCATCTTTCTCCCAAGCAACACCTGCAGCAATGAAGTCCACAGGGCAACCAGAAGCGGCAAGATAAAGGGGAGAGAAATCCACATCCCCAATGCAACTATAGATAGTGCCCTGCTGATCTTTCGGCTCAAACTGCCTTTAACAACAGAATATTGAGTATTTCCAAAGAAAGAACAAATAACTTTTGCATTTCCCCTGCTCAGGGAAAAGTTGCATAGAGATATGGGGCCTTAAATCTGTTTGTAAAATAAACTGGGCCCCAAATACCCCATGTTTCAGGACCTAAAAAGAAATCAGGCCAGGCCTTAAGATGGTTGGATTCTAAAAGCTGAGTGATTAAATAATATTATTTAAAAAAAATGTCACCAGGTCACAAAAACTTGACACAAAGCAAATGTTAAAACCATTAATACACCGGGCACTGTGGCACCTGCCTGTCAGTGGCTTGGGAGGCTGAGGCAGGAGGATCACAAGTTCAAAGCCAGCCTCAGAAAAAGCAAGGCCCTAAGAATCTCAGTAAGCTGGTGATGTGGCTCAGTGGTCGAGTACCCTAGTTCAATCCCCAGTAACAACAACAACAACAACAAAGTATTAACACAATCCTAAAAGCTGAACATCATCTCGGCACAAAGGTATTTACAATCAGTTATCTTATTAAAACCCCATTATACCCCATGGCATTTCACTCGTGAACACAACATTACAGTGCATGATTACTCGAGATACATGTTTGATGAATCCCTTCATTATGGTTTGAAAACTTGCCATTGTAAGATCACCTCAACAATCTGGTTTCATCTGTCAAAACAGTTGAACATTTAGCTCTGCCACTATTAGAAAACCAAGGCCAACAGGTCTGAAAAGAAAGAAAAGAGACTCAAGTGTATCTAACTGGGATGTACTAGACAGGTCTTTCTCTCCTTTTTTTAATGAAAAAAGGTTCTTATAACCAGAATTATTTTTTTAGATGCCACTGTATCTAAAAATGATGCATAATGGATTTTTAAGTAAGTTCAACGTGTCATTCTCACTAGTTTGTAACCTCTCCCATCTCAGTTTTATTTTCATACTAATTAAATATTGAAAGGATGGGCACCTTGGAAAGAATGCCCACTTGATATTTATTCCTTACTTCAATGCCCAAGATTCAAGCAGAGTTGCAGTGTTTTAAAACAAGGTCTCCAGGTCTTTGCAGCCTCTCTTATGCTAATTGCTAACAAAATTTCTGTGTCTCTCTTTGGGCATCTCTTTCACTCAGGTGTCTGAGCTAATCTAAGTACATATAACTTTTCCCATCTATAGCATACATTCTTTTTATTGAAATCCATAAGAAGAAAATAAAAGAGTAACCACTTGTCAATGGGATATTAACCCACATGACAATCCAGTGCATGCAGGGGTGCGATAGGGAGCAGAGACCCTATCACCGGAGTTCTCTGGAATGTGTCATGGTACAAGGCTTGTGGCTGTGACATGGATGCTCTCACCAGGACTAGACAGGGCATGCACAGGAGACTGATCAGCACAATAGAGGCAGCAAGGGGAACAAAAAAAAATCATAAGAGGCTGCAAAGGCAGACAGCTAAAACAACAAAAGCACCTGGCCTTTCATAAACCATCATGCCAACACACTGCTTTTGTTTTTCATAATCACAGTACCAAAGCCAAAGTCAGTGAGCCACAACTATAGCAACTGCATTAGCAGCCAGTCCAATGCTCAGCAGCCTCTAGACAAAAAGGAAGCCACTTTAGACAGCTGACTGATAATGCCGCTTGGCCTTCAGGAATATGTACAGCTTTGGACATAAAGGGACCCTCAGAGTTCTCTAATCCAATAGATCTCAACTTGCTCAAGTTGTCAGTGATCCATATCTGAGTTATAAAAATTAAATCTCTTACATCGAATTTTACCAGAAATAATTATAGGATTCAAAAGGGAAGGGAGGGGGAGAAAGAGATCTTACTTCGAGAAATAGTAATTACAGGATTAGTCTCCCTCATCTAGAAATCCAAAATCTGAAACTCTTCTAGTCCCAAGTATTCCAATTAAAAACATTCAACCTATATATTGTAAATAGCCTCCAAATTTTTCAATTTCACACGTTTCAAGGACAATTAAGTTTAGTACATTTAGTTGAAACACTGAAAAAACAGTATCACATATACATTATAATACAAACCCTACTCTTCTGGACATAAATCCATTCCAGAGAATAAAGAATTCTTTCTTTGTTCAAAAAATATTGAGCCTCCGGTAGGTGCCAGACACCGTCAGGTGCTGGAACAAATAGTCCCTGCTCACAGGAGTTGGCAGCTTAAGGAGGCAACCGATGCATAAATAAAAAAAAAAATAAAGAAAATTGCAGCAAGCCCAGCCTTCTGGGAAAACATCTTTGAGAAGAAAAGTGACTGTGCATGGTCCTAGGAGCCTGCTGAGAGTAACAGGTCCTTCATTTCTCCACTGTGCCTGGAAGATGGAGAAACACAGGCTTCCTTCCAAGACCTTAATAAGCTAGAAAAGACCCGTGGCTGCAGGGCTGACTTGCAGTATGAACAGCGAGTGCCAAACAGGAGGTATTCTTGTAAAACAGTTCCTTTCCAACTAATTTGTAGCACTCGCTTGATAACAAGTTTTGAAACTCCCACGGTTTTTAAGTTAAAAACCAGTAGCCATATGTCTTTCCTATGTTGTGCTTTCTATTGCTCTTTTTTAACAGTATAGCCTGAGACTTTTAGCCTGCGTAGGATCTATTAGCACTTCAGAGATAATCTGTTCTTTTCTCAGTCACTTATACTAGGAAAAACAAAAATTAGCAGCTAGGAGAGCTAAGACATTTGTTTTTTCACAGCAGGGTATATCAAATTATACTGAAAATCATGTCTGTAATTATTCTACAAGATTCCTTAAAGTAGGGCACACCTTTATGGATATAATAGTCTATTCAAAAAACAGAAGAGTTTAATTATACCCCATTTATCTGCAGGTAGAATTTCCCACAAGCTCATTACCCAGACCACACTTACAAGCCAATATCATGCAGAAAAAAAGGCAGAAAGTGTAACTGCTACCACCAGCCTATGTATTGAATTCTACAAGAGACCTGAATCAAGCCACACACCTGGAGAGAGAACCCATCAATGGTAGTTACACTTTGCAGAGCAGATAGACAAAAAAATGCAGAACTACAGAAATCAGACAGGAGGACTATGAAAAGATGTTAGTACATGCTGGATTTATTTAAAGACAAACAGTCCCACATGGCCCATAAAACTTCAATCATATCATGTCACTGTAAAAATCACTGAAGTTCATGTCCACGATCTTAGAGTCACTGGTAATTCACCAAGGGTGTAAAGAAGATCAAAATTGAGCTTAAATGTACATCTAACATGCACCTCTGTCCAATGGTCTACAAAACAGGTTTCATTAATACATTCACATGACCCATGTTTTCAAAATATATTTTCCATCTTAACCCAGTATTCACAAATATATAGAAGTTGTGGTAGCCAGTCTCTAAAACAACATTCAATGATTCCCACACTCCTGGTGTTTACACCCTTGTAGAGTCCCCCTCTCACACTATACCAGGAGCTGTGTGACTAATGAGAATCACAGCAAAAGGAATCACATTTCACTTTTGAGATTAGGTTATAAAAGATACTGTGGCTCAAACCTTGGAGTCACTTTCTTGTTCTCTCTTGGATCCTGTGTCTGATGAAAGCAGTTATGATACGATAAGTAGTGCTAAGGAAAGGTCCAGGTGGCCAGAGGCCAAACAAGGCCCCCTGGTAATACCCACAAGGGTAATCTTGGAGGTGAAGGGTAAGCTTAGAAGTAGGTCCTCTAACTCACTTAGGCCTTCAGATGCTTGCATCCCTGCCTGATGGCTCGTCTTCAACCTGAGTCAAACCATCCCGATAAGCAGCTCACAGATCCCTTACCACCACTGCCCACCCCTGCACAAAGTAATACTGTTTTAAACTTCTAAGTTTGGGAGTAATTTGTTCACACTAGTTAACAAGTATTCAACTGAACAGAAAAATTTAAGAACCTTGTTTTTACACTGAGCAGTATATACTTTCTATTCCTCTCTACTTTTCAAATGGATATCTAAAAACCACTAAAATGATTATGGCCTACAATAGGTCATAATCTGAGTAACTTATTACATACTAATAATATAACAAATAGTTGGAATCGCATTTATACATAAATTGAGAAAGAGAGACTCATGTTAAACCATATTCAGATCTGTTATTTAAACTGATTCTCATAATAACAGTCAATCAAGGATTACAATCTCCACACTCCAGATAAGTTTTAAATGGTGCTAGAAAAAGATAGTCAAAGAACAAAGAACAGCAGAACTGAGGTCAATACTGTGGCCTTCTGTTTCCTGAAGCCCTTTTCACTAGGCCACGTTTGCTGTATTTCCTCAGATATAATCCATCATAGAAATCTTGTAACCCAGTACATATGTGTGTCTTTGCTACAAAATTATAAATAGCTCATGTAGATACCCAACAAAAAATTTTAAAAATTTTTATTTACCTTTACTCTGAGTTAGGTAATAATAATATAAATATGTATCTTTATGTGAGTATTCCACAGTGAATTTCACCATCATATATATCCACAAAACATTAACCAAAAAATCATCATCATCTAAAAGTAAATAGCAGAAAGAGGAGAAGAGGGAGGGAAAGGAGAAATGCTAAACTTGAGCAAATTAGATTTCATACTTTAGTTACATCAAATGAATCCCAATGTTATATAGAATTAAAAGAAATAAAAATATACTAAATATATATTTTTTTTAAAACATTCTACATCACACATTGATGTAAAGTCCAGTCCATTGCACAGACACCCTCTTTTTTGTTTAATGGCCCAGAACACTCAGTACTCTCCGGGTTCCCTCCTACTCTGGCAGCTGCCGCCGGCACCTTTGCCAATTCCTGCCTCTGGCTGCTGGAGAGCCAGAAATGCCTCTCTCCTTGGTCCTCTTCTCTACATATTCCAGCCTTTGGTAGTCTCACTGCCTGCCTCAGGTCTCAAAGGCTCTCTGAATGGTAAAGGCTACTGAGTTGGTATTTCAATTCAGACCTCTTTCTTATAATTCTAGTCATGCATCTCCCCGTTTTCACATCTCGACTTGGATTCCCGATAAGGAGTTTTACATTCAGCACATCCCAAACTAAACTCCCGATTTTCCCTTGAATCTGCTTCTTTGGGGGCCTTCCCCATCTCCATTGATGACAGTTACTTCCTTCCAGTTACTTTGGGCCCAAAACCCAGATGTCATCCTTGACTCTCTAACCCCCATATCTGATCTAAACTCTTCTCTCTACTGACAAGTGCACAATCTGATGACTTCTCGCCACTTCTACTTCGAATGCTCTTCTTGCTCTCCAAAAGGCCATTCTCCATAGAACCACAGGAGGATCCTTTAAAATCCCTCCTTAAACCCTGCCATGGCTCCCCATTTCACTCAAGAGTCTTTGCTATTGGTTGCAAAGCATAGCAAGTGCAGGATCGGGGCAAGGTGGGGCCGCAGAAGCATGTTCAGATGTGAGGGCTTCAGCCAAGAGTGAGCGCCATGCACTAACAGGCGCCACCCTCCCAGAGAATTCTGACATTTGTTAACTTTAGTAGAACAAAAGAATTGGGCATGTCCTGTGCTCACTAGACCATACCTGGAGGGTCATTCTCAATTTCAGGTGCCTACTTCAAGGAGATCAACGAAGAGGAACATACTTAGAAGGTACCAGCCAGGGTGAAGAAGGGATTTGAAAAGTAAGCCATCTTAAGGGGTAACACAAGGAACCACCAAATTTAATATAGACAAGTAATAGATCAGAAAACAACATCCTCAGGTAAATTTTAATATGATCAAACTATAACCTACAGACTGCCTTAGGAAGATTCAGGATACTATATCAAATTCCCTTGTTAAGCTCAGCAAAATCCAGTCTCAAGGTTGTAAGTACATTCTATAAGCTAAAGACCCCCAGATTTAGATTTATAGCTTTGATCTCATGCCCATATTCCAAACCTGATATGATTAATTCTGTCTTCACTTGGCTATGCTATGTTCCCAATTACTTGTTTAAACACCTGTCTAGATGTTGTGAATGTATTTTTTAAAATGTGATCAACACTTCAGACTTATATATATATATATATATACACACACACACACACACACACACACACACACACACACACATATACATAAAACCAAACAAAAATCACCCTCCATTATGTAGTGGGCCTTGTCCAATTGACTGAAGGCCCCAAGAGCAAAGATGGAGAACCCCTAAAAAGGAAGCAATTCTTTCTCCAAATTGCATTCTGACTCAAGACTGTAGCATCAACTCTTCCCTGGGTCTCCAGCCCGTCCTGCAGATTTTAAACTTGCCAATTCCTTAAAATGAATTTAGATATGCATGTGGCTAGACTCTGGTCCCATATGACTTATGATACATAAAGAAATAGTGCTACCCCCTTCCCACTTCTTCCCATATTCAATCAAGGGAAATATACATATGTAATATATAAAATACATATACACATGCATATAAAGACATATATACAGGCATAGAAACACACACACATATATACATACACACACACATATATATACACATATGTACATATATACACACATACATAGACACATATACATATAACCAAACAAAAATCATAATCTTCTGGCAGGTTATGAGATGGAGCATAATGAAAATGCTTAAACACACATTGGCTGCTTCAATTTTTTTCTGTAAGAAACTTTTTTCCTATACTCCTTACCATATGCTACTTTTAGTCTTTTGGTATGAAACAAGGTTTTTTGTAGTTTCATATTTTAAGCATTTTCTAAGTTGAAAGTAGAAATCTCCACTTTGGAATGTTTTCTTATTAAGTGAATATCTCCACAATCTTTTCCTATTATCAAATTTGCACTTGACAAAAATTAAGACATGACACCAAGGTTAAATGCCACCAACCTTAATTTAATTTAATTTAAAGTTCTGGTACAATGCCACCAGCAGGTCAGTGAGTCCCGGTTTCATTCCTGTTGTGAGAACATTAGTTTTGACTAATAGCCTCATTAAGGGGTTTTGCCTAAGGACACGTAAGGATTTCAAACCTGGGAAGGTTTCTAAGGAGTTTGATTCAGACAGAATACCATTTCTTGGGTGAACTTGAAAATTCCTTGGTTTGGTTTTTGAACTTCAGCTTTTCTGTCTGCCTGGGCTCTCTCTAAAGTGTTCTCCTGGGAGCCAAGTGTAAGCAAGGGCATTTCAACTCCAAATGGAGATGTCCAAGGAAATTAGCAGAGATGTATTTCCACTCATAAATTTGTACTCCTTTCTAGTAGATGATTTGCTGGTGGCTGAAATTTTCCGAGATGCTCAGAGATCTCTTTCCTTTCTTTATAAAGTGTTAAAGGCCAGCCGGGTGCAGTGGTGCACACCTGTAATCCCAACACTTGGGAGGCTGAGGCAGGAAGATCATGAGTTCAAAGCCAGTCTCAGCAATGGCAAGGCACTTAGCAACTCAGTGAGACCCTGTCTCTAATAAAATACAAAGAAGGGCTGGGGATGTGGCCCAGTGGTCAAGTTCAATCCCTGGTACCCAAAAGTAAATAGAAGTGTTAAAGGCCAGAGTTCTTCCCCGATTTGGCAAGTCTCTTTCACTCTTTCCTCCAGACCATCACTGGGACCCCCACTCCATTCAGGCCTAGTGTAACTTAGAGGCTCTGACAGCTCTGAACCAGGAGTGCAGACCCCTTTGTCAGCCATCAGGAACAAAGCTCAGATGCCAAATATGGGCTGACATTGAGGCCACAGGACTGGTGACTGGATCTCACAATGGTGTGTTTTAGATAACGCGGACCTTTTAGAGTGATTGTTTCTAAAATGAGCCCTCAATAAGCTTTGCAGCCTTCTGGATCTCAGCAGTTAGTAAGGCATGGAACAATATGTAAGGACCATGCACTCAGGCAAACCCACTCAGCTAGTTCAAAATGATCAGGAATGGCATAATCAGCCTTCACAAAGGACTAGCTCTATGCACTAGCACACTGGGGATGGGTACCTGGGATGAGCACTCAGATTCTCCCCATTCCCCTCTTTAACTAAACAAAAACAATTGAAGAGACGTGTGCTGGGGATAGTAAGGTCCTGGGCAGTTTTCCTGGATTCACAGATCAGCATGTGGGAGGCTGACCTACCACCTCAGCTCCACTAGCTCCCAGTAAGCAATGCAGAGGCAGGAGTTGACAGTTACCAGGACAACGCTGAATACCAGTTGCTACAGAGTAGGAAAAGGACATTAAACAAAACCCTGGGGCTAAGGGTGTAACTCCATGGTGGGACAACTGTGAGTTGGAGACCCAGAACAGAATAGATAGAAATAAATAAAACAAACAAGAGTAGCCCCCGATCAAGGGCAAGTAACAAGTTGGGGAGGCTGAAAACAAAACAACATGGGGACAACTACAAACACAGGTCAAGAAGCACAAAACAAGACCTTAAAGTTAGATCAGCTTCTCTCTTCTGAGGGCTTCTCAGTATTTACTCAATGTTTGTGTATTCTGTGGGTAACCATGTCATTAAACTGACAGGGCCTCAGAATGACTTTTCCCTCATTCCTCCTAAAGAATCCCAATCCACCCCCACCACCCCCCAACCTCTGGGTGACCCACTTCTCTCTTCAACCCCCTTCCCTTCAGCTTGGCTAACCCCACCATCCCCCATGCTTAGTCCCTTCAAGACCAGTAGAAAACATTGGCCACCAACACAACCTTTTGTGAAACTATCACTTTTTAAAGAAATAGCTTATTCTACTTTTAAATGAAATTGCACCAGGAATGAGTAATAACAAAACAATACCAAAGAGACTGAATTGTCCATGAACAAGCACAAGTGGAAAACCCACAATCTAGGATTTCTTCAGTCAATTGAATTTGTTGTAAACCATTCAGCAAAACTTGCTTTAGTTGTTCACCTGTAGCTAGGGAGATGTCCTTTTTCTCTTAAGCCAAACTCAAGAATGAGATTCCTCGGGCCCCCATTTTGTCTTCTTGGCTACATCTGAATGGTTTACCTCTTATTTTTTTTCATTAATTCATTTAATGAATAACCATCAAATACCTCCTAGATGCCAGGCCTGGTTTGGGCTCTGGGCATACATCAGCCATCAAAACAAACAAACACCCCCACTCTCTTGGGGCTTCTGTCCCAACAGCAAGAGGCAGACATCGAAAAGCACATATAACAAGGAGCAAGCATGTCATGTTGGGGGTGGCAAGTGCTACAGCAAAAAGAAAAAGCAAGGTTAAGAGGGGACAGAGGGCTGGGTTGCAATTTGAGAAAGGATGGTCAGATGGGCCTCATTTTGACGGCGACATCTGAGTCAAGACTTGAAGGAGATGAGCGAATCCTTGATGCAGATACACAGAGGGAGGAGGCACCAGGCAAAAGGAAGGGCCAGGCATCCCTTCTGCATCATGAACACCTGGGCTGATCTGTCAAGTCCTCCAGTGTAAAGAAAAAATGGCTTCCCTCCAGTCCTCTGGTTCTTTGGTTGGTCTACAGATTAAATTGGCACAAAACAGATTAACAGAAGAAAAAATAGTTTTAATTATACACATATGCACGGGAGTTTTTATGAAAATTTGAGACTCAATGAGGCACTCAGATGACCAACACATATATAATCTTGAGCTGGAGAAAGAAATTGTGGTTTTCCAGGCTTCTGGGGGTGGAGGAGGCAAAAGAAGGGAAGGGGAGGAAACGCATGGTAAATAAAGGAGCCATAGCATGCAGATGGCCTCTCAGGTGATGGGTGTGGCATCCCAGCAACTGTTTATTGGTACTGATGCCTTTACTAATGGAAATTGCCTTTACAAGAGGGAAAACTTAGATTTTATTTTAGGCAGTTGAGGGGGAGACAAAGCTTTTTCTGTGTTGGCTGGTTTTTCTTTTGTTGTTGTTGTTGTTGTTTTTAGCTCCAACTAATCAATCTGCCAAAGTGGCATATTTTGGTGTGACATGTTCTGAACCCCTTCCCCAGCACCTCCAGATCACTCTTCCAAACACATGCTTCCTGGCTATAAACACAAATGTAGACAAGGACAGCACCCTGGCCACCAGTGTCGTCTGTCTCCCTTCAGGACACTTTCAGCCTGTGTCCTTAATTAGACACCCCTAAAGAACATTCTCCTCAAAATCCAGGAAAGAACTCAAATGGGTGTTTCGTGGTTTGGTGGGAGACCATGTTAACCCTCTCTCATTGTTAAGAAAGCCCTCTTGGTTCATGTTATTTTTCTAAAATGTCAATGGATTCTGGGAGTGGCCTCCCAAGCCACACCCTCCTCACTATGGAACCCATTGGTCTGCATCCTAGTCCTGCTGCTTTGCCATCTGAACTGACCCTCAGCCTCTATAAACTGCCACACACATGCATAGCTTTCCTCCCAGTCTCCCCCTTCCCCTGCCCTCTGCACCAAAAACTGGACTTCTGAGGAGGAGGAGGAGGAAGAGGAGGAAGAAGAAGAAAATCACTTCCCAGGTGTGAAGAGTAGCCAATGAAAACAACTTAGAATAATTACATAGGTCTAAGTGGAGAGGAACTGGGGACTTCATCATCCCTCCTTTTTTCTCTTCATTCTTTAGAGACAAACTGTTTCCTCCTTGTTCAAGGAAGCAGAAACAGCTTTCAAAACCACAGAATTAACAATTCAAGCTCTCCTTAGGCTAGCAGCCTGTGCAGTGTTTAAAAACATGGGGGAGGGGACACTTGCCTGCCTCATGTCTGTGCCAACAAGAGAATCAAGAGGCTTGATCTTATATGACAGATATGCCTGGGATGAATGCTCTGACTCTGGAGTATTCAGAAGTCCCCAACTTCCCGAGTGTACAAACTCCAGAAAAGGCACTATTAGGCATGAATTGTAAATACTGGGGAACCAGCTCAGAAGCTGGCCTGATACACAGGAAACACTGAAGGTCACTATGTGTACTCTGTCCATCCATCTGAGTGGACACAGAGCTTGGCCAGACCTGCCACTGTGTGGCAAATAAAGATATAGAACTGTGGACAGTCAGAGTACTTGAGAAGAGCACCCCATCTCTTGATAATAGCTCTAATTATTAATAACATGAACAGCACTTTCAGGAGCTACAGTACAATCCTTTGAAACGAAGGAGAAATGAGAAGCTGATTAGAGTGTTCTTCATTATGGATAAGCATTAACTTAATGTAGTCTTAGGAGGAATTCAAAAATATGCCATTTAACAGCCTGTTACAGAATTCCTTTCCCTTACTGTAAGAATAATTTGTGTCTTCGTGTTGCTACATTATAGCTAGAAAATGTATTAATTAAAATCCTGATTATACTTGTATCATTAGGAACAATTTAAGGGGGCTAAGAATTAGTAAAGAAGAAACCCCATGAAAAGTGACTATTTTCCTTGATACAAGGACAGAAACCTTAGGATTGATAGCTATGGACAAATCCATGAGGATACCAATTCAAACATATAAAATTGGTACCTTAATATGTTTTAGCATAAAAGGAAATTGAGGCTCAACACAATAGCTTATCCCAGGCCCTCTGGAAACACAAGACTACACAGGGCATACAGTCTGAGACCCTGTGGTCCAAGTGGCCCTGGAGCCTAAAAACCTGCTGGTGGAAAAGGGCTGTGTGTCAGCTGTACTGGAACAGCTAAAGAGGAGAAGACACGGGCCCTGTTCCCAAGCAACAGTGAAGGACTAGGTCAGAGCTTTGACCAGGAGAAGATGGTGAACAAGTCTATGAAGCCTGACCCCAAGCCCTCAGAGGATTCACTGCAAAGTGGCCAGATTGGGGGACTGTACACTGCATATCCCAGAAGGAGAGGTTCCCGATGTTAAAAAGTCGGGTAGATAGGCCTGGTCTGTATTCTCACTCCAACCTAGGCCTGGGGCCCACTCCTGAATGGGATGAAGTCTGGCCTCTTGATCCTTTCTCCTTTTTCATTCATATCCTCATGTGATCTTCTTGCTCTTTCTTCCAGTAACCACCCAAGCTGAGCCAGGACACTGAGGTTCAAGTTTGGACTCAATGAGGAACAAAGAGACTCCATGAGCTTTCAGCCCATACCTCATTTTATTGGTACTCTGCATATTACCAGCCATGACCCTGAACTTATTTAGACACTTCAGGGACCAGAGAGGAAAGAAGGGTGATTGGCAGAGCAAGGTTTGTAAACATCAGGCATCCTTGATCACCCTGTGAACACGCTTAAGGATACAGAAGCCAGGTTGATGAGGTACTCTGGTGAAGAGGGGACAATCTGAGATCTACAAAGTTGAGTACAGTAAGAATTATAAACTATGAAAAACAAAGCTGGGGCATCCACACAGCTGACAAGGGGTCAGCAGGAAGCTCTTACTTATAACAGAATGCCAAGTGCCAAACGCGAAACGCCAAAGTTGGGAAATCATTTTGCAACCATCAGAGTTAATACCAACTTGGGCAAGAATCAGTCATAATCACAAATGTTGGGGGGGGGGTGAATTTTGGCAAGGACCAGGATACTTGCATGGTCTGCAAGTATCTCCCATAGATTGCTCATTAGCTTCAAGGCAAAAAAGAAAAACAGCTATACAGCAGATAAATCAGACAACAGCCTTCCAGGATAATGAAAACTATCGCCAAGAACAAAACAAAACAAAAAAAAAAAAGAAAGAAAGAAAGAAAACTATCACCACTAGTGAGAACAGTCAGATTGGCATGCCTCTAGTGTGACACTCTGAAAAGGATATAACATTTCTTATGCAGTATTCCAGCCCAGAATGTATAATTTAAATCTAACATCAAAATGGCGAATGGTCTATTAAATAAGGGAGAGCTATGCCCTTTCAAAAGACACAAAGAAAAGCCATGGGAACTTTCCAGATTAAAGGAGACCCTGGAACTCCAATTCTGTGTTAGTCTAGCACTTCCCCCACTTACCCCTCTGGAAGAAATCAGGCCTGGGGTTATTAAGAGGGTTTTCACTCCTTATATGAATTACATACAGACAGAAAATCATAAATTCTTTAAAATTCAAAGACTCTTACGTAACCTAGCCCACTGAGGCTTGTAAAAAATAAATAAAACCAGTCCTCCTCTCTAGGATGAGGCTGCCAATCAGCCACAATCCCACTTTGCCTCTGGGCTTTGCTTCTTAACCATTTTTTTTTTTTCTCCCCCTCTGAATCTTGAATCACAGCATTCTGAACACAGTTTTGCTTTGTGACAAAAATGAACTTATCCTTATAGAAAGAGTTACATTATTCTGACTTAGTTTCTGGGCTTTAATCCCCTTTCCAACTGAAGTTTCAAAAACATAACACAATAAGAGATGTCCATTACATATAATAAAAATAACTTCCTTTACCAAGTTTGCAGCAGTTGTCTTTAATCTGAGGCCGTGGTTCATTTAAATATTGAAACTACAGATGATATCCTTTCTTCTACTTCATATTATTGACCTAGATCAGTTATTAAACATAACTTGAATTTAATCTATTTTGCATATTTCACTGTGCACACTCACAGTCACACGCACACGCACACACACAGAACTTAAAGCTTGAAGGAACCTATGGACGTGGAGTAGGCCTCCCTGCTGCCTTTGATGAGCCCCCACTTTGTAGATGAAGCAATCATGGCCTAGGCAAAGAGAGATGGAGTTAGGATTCTCCAGTGGCTCAGAGAAGTATTCCCTCTACATTTCTAAACAAATGCAAAACATCACTAAGTTACTGCATTGTAAGGTCAAGCTCTGCAGTTTATCTTGCAAACCACTACTATGGTTTGATTCATTACATTTAATTTTCCACTATTTGAACAGCCCCAATGCACTCCTCCTCATGGAAGATGTAAAGGTTTATGGATTACTATGGCAAAATAACAAAGATTCATAGTGACAAAAGGCCACTGGAACAGAAGGTAGTGCTATTATTATGCATTTGCTACATTTTCTGGTGGTAAATCTACTAGAGATGCAGTCATGGCAGATAGCATAGATAAAACACAACCCTTCTCCTGGCCCCAGCATCCCAAAACACAGAAGAGGCTACATTGATACAGCACAGTATCTGTGGAAAATAACCTCTGGCTTTGAATTCAAGACGGAAGCTGAGATCTGCTTGAGCACATGAGGAAATGAGAAGAGAGTGATGAAAAGCTACTGTCGTGAACATATTACACCTTTTAAGCAGTGAAAAATTCATTTAATAAATCGATTGAAGCCTGAAATCTAATTAAATCTAAAAGAGGTATCAACCTGAAATGCTAATAAGTTCACGCTTCAAATTGTACACACAGAAGCCCTGCCACGCACGCCTTTAATAATGCAATACCTAAAGTATTTTCTGTATTCATTAAAGCAGTGCAGCAACGTGACATGAATTATTTCTATACTCTACTTCAGATACAGATATCTTTACACAGATATTTCAGCCACATTCACCTTCCCAGCCGAGGTGAGGGACATGTGGTCCTCAAGGACTGGGCTTAGGGTTGCAAAAAGGAAAGCTGAAACTTAACAAGGAATCATATGGACCTCTTATTCAGAAAAACAATGGAGTATTCTTCCAATTACTGCTACCCTATATTTGAAATAATTTTAATGTGCAGGACTACAAATGCAAATGCCAAATGGATTTATGGAAACTAATGTTTCCATTAGTTCAATTTAAGCTAAAGCGCATCTTTAGATAGGCACCACCAGCACCAGCTACTGCAATTCAGTAGTTCAGTTCTCTTCCTAACCCTCCAGAAAGATCACCAGGTTGCAGGAGCTGTGTTCCATTGTGTGCGAACAATTTAGGAACATGGAGGTGCAGGAAAGTTCTTTGAAGTGGTGAGCTCATAAACACATTAGGGTCTGGCTCTGGGTTACTGCAACATCCTCTAACTGATTTATGCTCCTGCCTCGACACGGTAGAGTGGCTTCGCAGCTCAACTTCTTCTACATCTTCCAACTCATTCAGATTTAAAAAAAAAAAAAAAAAAAAAAAAAAAAGATGCAGGATGCCACTTCTCATGAGTCATGAATCATTTTGTGCTCCATTACAACCACACTGGCCTCCTAGATGTTCCTTCAGCATTTTAGATATGCTTCTAGCCCAGGGCCTTTGCACTGACTATACCCTCTTCAGGCACCAACTCTGCAGACACCCACACGATTCACATGCCTTCTTCCCAGCCTTCATCAGGCCTCACTGATCTCCTGCTGGCAGTCCACCCTCACTATGCATAGCTCCAGCATTTGTGAATTCACCTACTCACTAAAATCTATTCGTAACCCCACATTCAATAAGGGGGACACCTTTTCAGACATTTACAGACAAGCTCAGTGGCAAAATATTTGAATCAACTCTCATATTCAATGGAACAGGGCGCACTCTGCCTTCAGGCTTCAGCACTCATGCCACCCACAACCCTTCTGCCATCTACGAAGTGCCACATTTGCCACATTTTTGTGTTTTAGGCGATTTCACTATTTAAAAGGGTCTCCAAGCACAGTGCTATGTGCTGTGTAGTGTTTCTAAGTGCAAGAAGGCTGTGATGCACCTTGTGGAAAAAGCCCAAGTGTTAGATGAGCTTCATTCAGGCGTGAGTTATAGCACTGTTGACCCTGAATTCAATGTTAATGAGCCATATAAATAAGGAGTTTTTAAACAGAAACATAAAACAAAGCCATACGCAGGTGAGTATCCCTAACTGGAAAATCTAAAACCTGAAATGCTGCAAAATCCAAAACTTTTTGAGCATTTGCCCAACATTATTTGGAGCATTTCTGATTCCACATTTTCCAATTAGGGTTGCTCAACTGGTACTGTCTTTACAAACATTCCAAAACATTTTGGACAAGAGATAATCAACCTGCATTAATGAGTAGATGAAAAGGTTGTGACCAGAGGCTGGCAGGAATCTGACCCAGTATTTCCCATAGGAGCAAGGAGCATTACCCATTAATTCAGTGTTTGCAGAAACACTATCAACTGCCTGTGGCAACCCTCCCTCCCATGTGCCTTACCAATCCTCCTTAACTTGCTTTTTCCAAAGCATTTATTATTTGCACACCACATACTGGTGTTTAGTGGTTATTATCTGTTGCACCAGCTTGAGAGTAAATTCAGAGATCAAGCACATGTGCTTGTTTTGTTCAATACCACATTCTAAGCACCTAGAACAGTTGCTGGCACACAGTAGGCAGTCAGCCAATATCTGCCCAGTTAATAAACGATCATATGATTGACAGCCAGAGCCACTTCTGAAGTAGCAGTTTGGACAGATATGTTCTTGAAGGATAAGTCAGCCATGGGTGCATCCAGAAAAACTAAAGAATAAAGTGAATTCTAGTCTAGGGAGGAGATATCAGAGGGAGGTCAGAGAAATGATGTCAGAGCCAGCTGGAGCCAAAGGAAGATGGAAGCTGGTTAGAGCAGAGAGTTTGCCTACAGGCTCTGAAGCTGATCCCAGGAGATAGTCACTAAGTTTCTAGAGGCAGGCTGTACACTTGGGGTGCAGGCCACCCCAGGGTATGGGTGCAATGGACTCCAGAGAGAAGTGGGGGTACCAAGAGCCATCATGTTTCCTGATGAACACAATCTCTCATGCTATGCACCCTGGAATAAGTTCCATGGATTGAGCCACGTAAGCAGCACCTTTATCACAAATCAGTAACTGCAGGTCAGCGTCTACCCTGGAAACTTCAGACTGGGGACTCAACTTGATTCCTCAGCTTGTCTTCTGTCCAGAATCTATAATACCCAGGCCAGGTCTCTCCCAATCAGCATTCACTTCAGCTGTCGTCTGGGCCCTGATATCAGAACCCCCAACAAAGTGACATGTGCAGTCACTGAGTCCTAAACAAAATATCAGCTACAGAGCCTACTGGAAGTTTAAGTCAGCTCACCCCAAAACATACACACCACCTGCAACACTCAGTAACAAGAAGAACATGAATCTTATTTCATGTATACAAAAAAGATTAAATTCTCACCTCCTCCCCCAGAAAGTAGGCATCATTGGCCCATTGGCAGGCAGAGAAACTAAGGTTTAGAGAAGATGGGCCACATAACCGAGGTCACCAAACTAGTCAGGAGGGAAAGTGGCCCCAGTCCCATGGGAGTCTAAGCTGACATTCTTCTCTACCATGTAATTCTAACAACTCCCTGAAATGCTTTCTAAGTAAATTGATATAGAACACTGCTCTGCTTTTCCAACAACTTTATGTCAATAATGGTAGACCATTACAACAAAGTAATTTATTTCACAAATCTTTAAGGAACTACTGTATTTTTTCATACTGTCCACAGACTACAACATTTGCTTTTATTTGTGCATTTACCATGTAATTATTGTATCTTTAGATTTTTTTTTTAATTAGAGCTTTATGGTTATACATAGTAGTTGGGTACATTCTAGCATACACAGAACATTTGCATTTTTAAAGACAGTTTAAAATTAATTGATAATGAGTTTAAAAAGCTAACATTAAGTAAATAAGGGTATGTTATTGAAAGATGTCATGGTGACCCTGTGTGCCTCATTTCCTTGGGCACATTTAATATTAAAGTTGTGTAATCTCTCTGGGTTTTCCTCATCAATAAAATGGGGATATTAGCAAAAAAGAACTTCTTTGACTGCTTCATAAAATCAACAAATGAGACCACAAATGTGAATTTTTTTTTAAAAATGCTCAAGCACTATACAGACTCAGCAGTGGTCATGTCCATTTTGTGACACATTATTTCTTGGTATTAATTTCTGGAGAGCAGAGACTTCCCTATTCAGCTCTGCATCCATAGGTCAGTGGTTGGAATATAAAAGGTGTTAAGAGAAATATTCCTTGAACATAGAATTTAGATTTTAGATGCAATCCACACAGTAGTGTTTACAATGTGTCTTAACAGTCTAAGAAAATCACTAATAATGGAAATTATCTAGATCATTTCAGAATCAAACATGAAATCACAGAAGAGTTTGAGAAAGTTTGTCATTCTGCTTTTTGAGATGCTGATAAAACTTGCCTTGGAAACACTGAATTTTTTGCTTCCCATCTGCAGGACATTTCCACCAGCTGCTTCATCATTAAAGCACAGAGCTGACAGGGCATGGGTTTAACCCCACAATGGTCAGGTGGCTTGGCAGAGGCTTCCCCCAGCCGATAACCTTCTTTCTTTATGGAGGAAAAGTCTCCAGACAGCCATCCCTAGTACCAAGAACACATCCCAACCATGTTCTCTGCTGCCAACAATTTCAAAAATTTCACCTATGATTGGAGGGGGCAGCATGTTCGAGGTTCATATATGAAACTCAGGAACTCATGCAACAATAACCCACATGGTTTTTGTTTGTTTGTGTTTTGTTTTGTTTTGTTTTGTTTTAAGGGCAAGTTCTATACCTACCCAACGGAAGAAAAAGTCCTTACTACCTTCATTGTGCTGAAACAGTCCCGAGTCCCTTGTGGTCAAGGCTCCATTACGAGAGTGCTTTTACAGAGCAGGAGAGAATCTCGCTCCCCTTCACCTCACATCCTCCCCTTTCCTGGGACCCACAGCTGGGACACCAGAACCCTCATGATAGGAAGGATTTTCCCTGATTCAGAAGGGCAGCCCCTAACCTTCCTCTTTTACATTATCAGAGCCAAAGATCTCAGCCAAACCCCACAAGTAACTCAAATTGACATCTCCACCCAAACCTACTAAAGGTGCTGGGCCAATTTCTTGCTCTACTGATAAAATTTGTGAGCTACAACCCTGAGGTAGAGAAGCACAGAGACTGCATTTCCATTGCTGAAGATTGAATCAAAGGCAAAACACTGTTAGTTATTTTGATACTAATTTGGGAGAAATTAAGTCTGCTATTGTGTAGGAAATGAAACAGAACACATAAAATCAGGTTGCTTGAATTTCTCCAGAATTAATCTCATTGGAGTGAGTCACCACCCAACTACTAGGAGGAAAGATGCCATCAGTCTCACATGTTCCACATCTCATCCTGCTGTAGAAACTCAGTTGAGAAATCCCAGAGAACCTAATATTGTAGGCTCAGCTGTCACAGGAAAACCACAGATTACAAGAACTGCAGTAAGACCCTAAGTAGTCTGGGAAATATTTATTTCTAGGGTAATTAACTGACACCAATTAAGTCAGTTGCCAACTAGACAGTGCTATACGCAGATTTACATTATGACAGCATGTCACAATGGGACTTGAGCGAACTGTCACCCCACCCCCTCCAAGTCCCCTGATGTCAACCCTGCTCCCTGCCCCCAGTTGGAGGACCTCAACTATAATAGGCAACCTCACCCAGCTGCCTTTAACTCACTGATCACAGCCCGGGGGCACCTATAGGATATTCATGATGTATATTTTAATTAACTTCTTAGCAAATCCTCTATACTCCATCTACATGAACCTGTCACCTGTATTTTAACAGTAAGCAGCATCCCTAGTGCTGGTTTCCAGGGGTGTGGTGGGTCAGCTCTTCTGTATAAATAGTCTCACAGGGAACGACATCCCTCCCTGTAATGGGGAGCAGGAAAGCAGCCCTCCTAAATCTATTGAGGGTTGTCTGCAGGACTCTGCCATCCACCAGGAGAGGCTGGGCATTCCTTCCTAAGTGGCAGAGTCCCTCACCTCTTGGCTTCTTACACATGAGCAACAAGGCTAGAGGAACAACAGAGGGAAAGAAGGCAGAGAAGTCACATGTAGGAAAAGAAGTTGGGGGACAAACATGTCGTATGGACAACCAATAAGGGCAACTCAATTTTCTTCAGTTTTTGTGGTTGTGGATCAGTGGCCTCCATCCAGTCTAACCACCTCAAAGTCTAGCTCCCCTGTCTTCTCCAAAACAGCTACTTTCCAGTGCCCTCCCTGCCTTAGAACTAGCCAAGTTCACTTTCCCCCATCTTTTCAGTCCTATTGTGGTCCCAAACCCTAGGGAAGTCAGTAAACGTCCCCATTCAGGCTCTAATCCCTGGCACCTGTGTGTCACAAGATGTTGAATATTCATATGTATTTGTAGCCACTTAAGGCCCTCATCCAGAGCCATGGCAGGTCAGGGAAGAGAGGCTCTAAGCAGTCATTTAGCCCAGTTCCTCTCATATTTTAATATGTACATAATTTTCCAAGGAGATCTTGTCAAAAACCTGATTTAGTAGGTCTAGGGTGGGCCCAAAGTACTGTGTTTCTAACAAGCACCCAGGAGAGGCTGTTCCTCAGGCCATATTTTGGAATTGCAAAAATCTAATGCAAGGCACTTGCTAATACACACACAACAGCTATGTTAACACAAAATACCAAATACAATCCCTGGCCTCCAAAAGGTCAGTGACATTTTGCCTGATAGAAGGTTCTAGAAAAAGCCCCCCACAGTACCAGAAAGCCTACAGCAAAGTCATGGAGATACGTAAAGAACTGCATGGGCAGGACTGAGGAATGCAGACTTGTTCTCTACCACCTTAGTGTGAGGTGAGTGGGAAGAACTTGGAATGGCAGATCACAGCCAGGTTTATGTGCAATGTCAAAAAATAATAATAAATTTCCAAGCATGACAACCAGAGAATTACTCTAAACTTTTACCCTGCAGATTAACCACAGTTTACAGATCTCAGAGGACAAGTATTAATTTTGCTCACTGGGAAGCAGTTGGACAGAGAAACAATATCAGAGAATTTTGCTACTGTACAAGTATATAATGTTGCTACTTAGGCAGGTAGATGGGAATAAAGATGGCGGGCAGC
This sequence comes from Tamias sibiricus, assembly GCA_025594165.1. Lineage (NCBI taxonomy): Eukaryota > Metazoa > Chordata > Mammalia > Rodentia > Sciuridae > Tamias > Tamias sibiricus. The sequence goes on along the minus strand of CM046669.1, from coordinate 43,233,873 downwards.
TCTGAAGTAGCAACACAAAGCAAACATGGCTGAAGCTAAATGGGCTGCATTCTCAGACTTACAAAGGAGATGACACCAAAAACTTGTGCCTCTCTTCTTGGCATAATAGGAAGATGAGAGCTACTCCCCCATGGTGCTACTGAATGTTTGAAGTTTCATATACTATTTATGAGCAAATGCATCTGTGTGTTAAAACCTTTCTAAGAAGATTAGTACTTGAGTGCAGCTAGTACTTAAGCGTAGCTAGGTCACTAGTGATGTGACCTAGAATATCTTACTTAGAGTCTCTGATTTCTATTAATAATGTCTAAATCTTCACTTAATACTATTACACAAGAATAAATAAGAGGTAATTTTAAATTTAAATAACGTTTTGTTCTCAACAATCCATAGTTCTTGGTGGTTGTCTTGATTCTGGGTCTGGGAGCAACCAGTCAACCCTCAGAATATTTTTCTCCACATTACAAAATGAATGTCCCATTCTACCCAAGAGATCTGGACCACAAGGCTTCTTTTCATAGGAAAGAATGTCATAAGACAATATAAGAGGAGGAAATAGAAAACCTGCCCCTGTGATATAGAGGACAGTGGGAAGACAATGAAAGAGATGGAAGAGGGTGAAATTATTCAGACACATAGTCTAACTTCCCCTTCCCCTCAGCTAAAGCCATGATGTCCTAAAAGAGAAGTCTATTATGTAAGTGGAGGTAAGAACTCAAGCAGAGAGCACCTTGTAGAACACTCTACAACAGCATAAGGGGCTGCTACGGTTTGGATGTGTCTGCCAAAGGTTCATGTGTTGAAAGCTTGGTGATGCTGAGAGGTGGAGAAACCTTAAAGAGGTAGGGCCCAGTAGGAGGTGATTAGTTATTAGAGGCACTGACCTTGGAAGATGTAATTCTCATGGAACCCTGGTTAGTTCCTGCAAGAGCAGGTTCTTATTAAAAGAACCCACTGAATCTCTTTGGCTTCCTGTCTTGCCATATGATCTACAAATGCTCCTATCACCATTATTCCATGTGTCATACAGCCCCTCCACCCAGAGGCCAAATCAATGGCAGTGTCCAATCTTGGACTTTCAGGCTCCAAAACTGAGCTAAACAAACCCCTTTTCTTTATAAAGTACCCAGGCACCAATATTTTGTTGTAGTACCAGAAAACAGACTGCCATGTCATAATAAATAAATGTATCACACAAAGTGAAATATGAAGCCTCACTGGCATTGCTGAGCCTCCCTCAGCAATCCTGTGACAAGAAGAGACAGAGAATTTCCTGCATGAAAGGTAGTGAGATGAGGTCCAGAAAACCATGACACATGGCAAGGTGAACCCACTTCAAAGTACACAGCCTTGCCAGGGCCTGGCTGAGACTATAAAGGGTCTGCACAGTGGGTAATAACCTGAAGAAGGTCAATGTAGAGAGGAAGTGCGGGCCCTAACGAAGCCACATTCTCCAGTATCTCTTATCAGACCCACTTTCATCCACTAGACTCAGTTAAAAACCACAAACTCAGGGCTGGAGAGGTAGCTTAGTGGTAGAGTGCTTGCCTAGCATGCATGATGCCCTAGGTTCAATTCCTAGTAGTACTGCAAAGAAAGAAAAAAGAAAAATACCCTCCTTGGATTCTAATGCTGAGTCTTTCAATGCATTAAAAAGGGAACAATTCACATTTTGAAGAAGGACAAAACTAGAATACGTGCTGTCAGAGGATGGACCCAGGAAGTCCCAAGTCAACAGTGGAAATAGATAATGTGACAAAAGATGGCATTTTATACTACATGCAGTTAGGATGACAGGGTAACCCCTGGAAACAAATCATTAGACCCATATTTCATACCTAAACCAAATTTTATTTATCTCTTCAATAGACTGTGCATAGTAGGGAAACATCTACTCCTTCACTTAGGAAGTATGTGCTGAGTGCCTACTATGTGCCAGGCCCCATCAGGCCCTCCTATGATGAGAAGTCTGAGAATCTAAAGAAAACGAAACAAACTATTTCAGTAGCTTATGAGTCCCCAAACTGTGAAATACACCCTATATATATATATAAAAAAAATACACTTCAGATGGATCATAGAAGGACTTTCTCAACTTATCACCAAAGACATAAAGACATAACTGCAAACAAATATGAAATTGGTATATCAAAACATTCTGTAAATATTTAGAAGAAACAGTGGGGCCCACTTTGAATTTAATCCTCAGAAATTAAGGTGAGGCAAAAAGCAACACCACTGTGCTCAAAGGAGGGTCAGAAGTAGAAATAGGATAGTGCTGGGGTAGGAATGTTGGGGAGGACAGGGAGAAGCCTGAAGACTAGCAGACATAGGGCAATTTTCCTTCCTCATTGGTAAAGAGGACCTGACCCAGCCTGAGGTGAGATGAGGAACAGAGCAGCACAGGTCACCCAGGTGGCAGTGGGTAAGGGGGACGCCAGAGGAGATGCAGACAGGAGCAATCTAGTCCAATCTCTGTGTCAAAGTCCCCTCCTCCCATCTCCATCAGGGTGGTTGTTTCTGGGTTGTTGTTTGTAACATAAGGGAGTCATGTAAGAGCAGAAGACACGGCTGACCCCACACCACTCACCCAGCGACTCAGGTTAAAATGGATACTCCCCTGATAGAGCATTAATCTCCAGGATATACAAAGAAATCAAAAGCCTTAACACCAAAAAAATAGGTGACCCAATCAGTAAATGGGCAAAGGAATTGAGTGGGCAATTCACAGAAGAAATACAAACGATCAACACATATATAAAAAAATATTCAACATCTCTAGCAATTAGAAAAATGCAAATTAAAACTACACTGAGATTCTATCTCACTCTAGTCAGAATAGCAATCATCAAGAATACAAGTAACAATATTGGCAAGGAATGTGAGGGAAAAGGTACACTCATACATCGCTGGTGGGATTGCAAGTTAGTGCACACACTCTGGAAAGTAGTATGGAGATTCCTCAGAAAAATTGGAATGGAATCACCATTTGACCCAGTTATCATCCCACTCTTGGTATATACTCAAAGGATTTAAAATCAGCATACTAGAGTGAGGTAGCCACATCAATGTTTATATAGCAGCTGAATTCACAATAGCTAAGGCATGGAACCAACCTAGGTGCCCTTCAACAGATTAATGGATAAGAAAATGTGGCATATATATACAATGGAATATTACTCAGCCATAAAAAAAAATGAGACTATGGCATTTGCCACTAAATGGATGAAACTGGAGACTATCACATTAAGTGAAATAGCCAATCCCAAAAAACCTAAGGCTGAATGTTCTAATATGTGGATGCTAACACATGATAAGGGGGGTGGGGGAGAATAGAAGTTCATTGGATTAGACAAAGGGGAATGAAGGGAAGGGGGATGGGAATAGGAAAGACAGTAGAATGAACTGGATATAATGTTCTTACATTCATATATGAATCCATGACCAGTGTACTTTACATCATGTATAACCACAAGAATGGGATCCTAATTAGAATAAATTATACTCCATGTATGTATATGTCAAAATATACTGTCATATACATCTTAAAAAATTAAAAATATATTAATACAGCTGGGCGTGGTGGCACACGCCTGTAATCCCAGCACTTTGGGAGGCTGAGGCAGGAGGATTGCAAGTTCAAAGCCAGCCTCAGCAATGGTGAGGCACTTAGCAACTTAGTGAGACCCTGTCTCTAAATAAAATACAAAAAAAGGGCTGGGGATGTGACCCAGTGGTCGAGTGCCCCCGAGTTTAATCCCCGGTACCACCAAAAAAAAAAATTATATATATGAATACAATGACACTCCCTTTCTCCTGGGTCCATTGGTGAATACAGACCAAGTCACTGCCCACCACATCCTTCCTCTATCACTCTGATGTGCAATTTTTGGGATTAGTACCTACATCACTCCCAGGTCCCCTGAATTCCAGATCCCTCATACAAGCCTCACTTTCCAGACAGGGAGGAATATGCTTCAATCCACTAGAGAGACAGTAACAGGGAGCGACTAAGAGCACAGACTCAGGAGTCATGCTTGAATTCAAAGCCCAGCTCTGCTACTTACTAGCTGTGCGATTTAAGGAGAGTTGCCCTCTGACCCAGTTTCACCACTAGTAAAGTGGGAACAATAACAGCACCTACTTCACAGGAGTTTTGTGAGGATTAAATGCTTTGAATGTACAAAAACACTTAGAATCGTACTGCCAGAATACCTGCAGTATGTTCATTGCTCCTATAGTTATTATCATCATTTTTTTATTTTGATTTTTATTTTTGAAGTTTGGGCTGTTCTGAGGGTGTGTTTTAAAACAGTTTCACTCCCAGCCCCATATCCAGCCTCCTCATCTTCATCTGTAAAATAAAGTATTTCCTTTCAGTACTTCCCTCAGAAAAATCCCATCCCTAAAGACAAACAGCTGTCAGACTCCTCTCTCATATCCAAGTCTGAATTGAATTTCTTTTCTTCCAGTGTTCAACTTCCTCCCTCATCTGATATCTAGGACACAGCACAATGCCTGATCCAATAATGACAGTAATTAAATAGAAAAGGTATACATTCCTCATTGCAGATTCCTTACAAGGAAAATTTATTCTCAAGAAAATTGCAGGTAGATATAATATTTTGTCATACCATGTACCAATATTTAATGAGAAAATTGGGAGATGAAGTATCACCAGTAGTCATGGCATGGCACACCTACAGCCTTATGTCAACACGTGCTACAGAGAGAAATCACTCAGCCACCAGACCAGATTTGAAAAGTTTACTCTTAAGACCCACTGATCAAAATTTCACAGAGGAGTGACCATCCATCCATTCAGCACAGACTTCCTGAGTGTCATGAAATGCTAGGTAATAAGGGAGAATACAGTGCTAATAAAGGAGGAGACATGATGGCTGCCTTCTGAGAGTTTGTGGTCTGGTGGGATGTGGGCAAGTGGAATGCGACTATTGCTCTGAAGAGCAATGTGTGAGCGCCATGCGTGTCTGTCCCATGGGGTGGGCCGTACAATATCCCCATCTTAGAAGGGAAGGAAACCAAGGACAGAGAGAAGACACTAGCTAGTAAGTAGTGGAGCCAGGATCCAAGCCCAGGCCGTCTGACTCCACATCTGTGCAAACACCACGGTCTGGTGACTGACACCTTCCATATGAAGATATCCTGCTGTTCCTTGTGCCACACTCTTCTTTCTCTAGAAGCTTTCAGTCTAAAAGCTTATCAGCAGTAAGGGAACTAGAAAAAGAAAATCTTCTATACAGAAAGAAAATGGTAAAGACAGACTATCTTTGAAGCAAAAATAAATTCCAGGAAGCAAAACATAATCATGGTTCATAAAATATGTCTCAACTTGGTATTTCCTTCCTACTTTGATCTATGAAGTCTATGCTTGGAGAAAAAGGAAAGGGGTGTTAAAACATAAATGTTAGGAGGAGGAAAATGTTTTCTGAGTCTGTTGACATGGAATCAGGAGAAAGCAGCATTGACTAAGATGTAAAAAGAGGTCATATAAATGTCTAGTAGCTGAAAAACATTTGCAAAGCCATATTAAGAGTTCTGCTTAGGGTAAGGGAGGTGATACTGGGAACCCCATTCTCCCATTTTGAAACCCACATCTTTCACATACTGCCACCCATCACTACCACATATTTTCTCCCCTTCAACCACCCTACCAGGCTTTTTCTGAGAAATTAAAGAAACTATAGAAATTTTATTTTCATAACTGTAACAATGATTATTAGCAAATATTTTGGCATCTATGATTGCTTGCCCAGTATTCAGCGCTTTAGTATATGATCTTTCTTAACACTACAACCCAGGGAAGCAGTACTATGTTTAGCCCCATCTTAGCACCTCAGAAAGCTAAGGCATGAGGAGACTGACAACCTGCCCATGACGCGGGTACTAGGAGTAGAGGCACCTGTGCCTTGTGGCGGGTGCCATAGCAAGATGGCGATGTTGGGAACACAGGCACCATCTCGTGTCAGGATTCTGCTCCTAATCTTTCATTCAACAGATGAGGAAAATGAGACAAAAATGACTTGACCCAGGCCCCTCTTCTGAGGGAAGAGCCCATGACTTTACCACTATAGTCTGTGAATCATCACATCTCTGGCTCCGAGCTAGATGAACTTTCCCTCACCCGTCCCATTAATACTCGCCACTTCTCCAACCTGGCCCATCAGCAGACGGGCTTCTCAAGTCACCTCTGGCTTTGTTAGGTTTTCAACACCCCCCAAAAAAAATTTTTAAGAGGCTGCCACTACCTGAGGATGTACTTCATGTCAGGCTCAATTAATGTCCTACCATCCCTCTGGGACAAACAGCATTATCCTCATTTTTAGAAATAGAAGGATTGGCTTAGAGAACTTAAATGAGTTTCCCATGTAGTAAGCAGCAAGTTCTCAGTCACTAGGCTGTTTCCAAAAAAAAAAAAAAAAAAAAAAAAAAAAGGAAACTATCAATAGCACCCATTTCATTTCACCTTTCTTCTGGATTGATCCTGCCTCTGCTTTGCATCTAACAGTGCTGGCAGAACCTTTTGCCATATATTTCGCTAATTCCATGCCTGCCATTTTGCCCTATAACTGGAAGTTAAACATGATTCAGAGGTGGAATAACGCAAAGCCAGCAGTTTGTGGAGCTTGTTTTATCATCTACCACAGGCCTGAACCAGCCTAGGAAACTAAATTCTTCTACTGACCTACCAGCCCACGCAATTGAAGCCTGACCAGAAGATGGGGCTCAGACTCCTCCTCTTCCAAAGCTAAAGATATCCCCCATACATTAAGGTCTTGCAGCCACCAAACAGCGCCTAGATCCTTCTGTGATAAGCAGTGATGCATGAGTTTGCCTGTGAAGACCTGAGAGCATCATAAGTCAAGAAATGCAGAGGGCAAGCTGTGCAAGATTCCTGAGATAATTGAAATTGACCCATAACTCACCAGCCACCATGGGAAATTCTATCACTTTGCAAGTTTTGCTTCCACAACTAGAAAGCAAATCAGAGGGGCATGATCAGATTTCTAATTTGAAACCTCGGACATGCAATGTCATCTTTAATGACCCTGGGAAAAAGATACTCATTACAGCTCTCAACCCATCTAAATTAAAACATGAAACCTAAAAATTAAAGCAGAAAATTCTCAATTTCTCAGGTCTGTGTGACCACAGAAAAATCAAGCAAGTGAGAATATGCACACGCTTGAGGGCTTTGCTGTGCCTGCAAATATTTCAACAGGAATTCTATGAAAGAGCCAGGAGGGGGGAAAAAAAAAAAAAAACAGATTCATCAAGGTCCTAACTTTTAAGTTTGGCCATCTGGGTGAATGGCAATTTTTCATGGTCAATTTGAACTATCATGTCAGTGAAGATTATCTCTCTGCTGATGGCCAATTTCATCTGTTCTATGATGTAGAGCTCAGCTTCCTCTCAAAAGGTAGGCTGCTGGCTTCAAGTCTTCTCTCAATGCTAAGTGAACTGAAAGATGGTGCAATCGATCAGCCCTGTGTCCAGGTGCATAAGGTACCTCTGACATGGTGAGCTAAAAATTCATCTCTCCTCATCAGTTCGAAATCCCATTCAGTGTAGATTTCCTACAAGTTCAGATAACCATATAGTAATCTCCAGAGACTGTTTTAAATCTCTTCCTTCCACTTCCCACCCAGACCCTGCCTTTGTGCTACTGTATAAATGACTGCCATGGCCTAGTAGAATAATTTAGATCACCAGCTTTCCCACCTGCTCATGATTAAATTCTTTCTGGACCTACATCCAGGAAGAGGGAGCCACTTCCTGTCTGTGGCAACACCTCAACAAATAGTCCAGAAATATTAGCATGAATTTAGCTGTTAATAAACATACAAATTCAAAACTTGTCTTCCCTACATATGCATTCTTAAAGAGAAAAGTTAAAGAATGGGTACCAGGGTCAAGCTTATGCTACCAGAAACTGAACATGAAACATGGTGAACATCTTCCTAAGGATGAAGGAACATTTGCAAATAGCACAAAAGGTTAGCTTTAATAATATTTTTTAAGTAAGCTACTTTGGAGACTTCCATTATTCACTATAGCTCAGGGACAGTTAACCTTCATTCCTAAATCCAACCATTTAATATGAAATGGTTGTTGTGTACAATAACCCAAGTGTTTCTAAGTATAATTGGAAAACTAGAAAACTCTTCAAGAAACTTAAAAATACACAGGGAAAATCTACACACTTTCAGAATAAAGAAGCTAGGTCAGGAGTCCAGGTCACTCCCCGGAAATACCCTTTGGTCATTTTAGCACCTGCCCTTGTAAATATCTTTCAGAATGACCTCACTCCAAGGGGTCAGGTTAGAGCTTCCCCCCTGTTGTAACTTCTCATTATTATTCTCTTCCCCATCTTTATCTTAAAATTTTAATTGGGATGAAGGAGAAAGTGATTCAACATCCTGGAGTCTAAACTATTTGAATCACTTCTAATCAAGACAATAAAAAAACTCTTGGTAGACATGTCCCCTCCCCCACCCCATGCTTCATATGGAACTTAGGGCCCTTCTTGGACAAAATAATAAAGGACAAGACAGCCAGTCTGAGTGTAAAATGTAGTCAACTGTCTAAACTGCCTCTGACAATCAATGGGTTGGTATTTATGGATCAGGAGCCCGGAGGCAGGCCTGCTGCGAGAGTCATGGTTTTATGGTATGAGTGGACACTGAAAAGTCCCCGAGGAGAATGTGCTTTCCAAGAATGCATTAGTGCAGGCATTCACACTGCAGAGGCAGAGGCACTATGCTTAGGCTCACATCAAACGTTTGAATCATGTCCCCCCAAATCATGCTGGGACCCAGACCACTGATTCAGGAAATTACATTTATGAGTAGGTTGAAAGTTAACAGAGCTTCCAATCAGGTCCACTTCTTAAACAAAAAGCTACTCCACAGCCTTCTTGTTTGGGAGAGCCCCTGTGGTAACCTTCTCTAATCTTGCTATTAAAACAGGGCCACCTGGTATTCAATGAAGTAATTAAGGACCAATCAAAGTAATTATTTGACATTCCCTGCAATAGCCATATGAAATTTCTATACCCCCCATATCAAATTAGACCAAAAATTAAATGCACTGAGACTTAAATAAATTCAGCATCTATAATAAGTTACTATGGTAAACCAGGATGTAGAGTGTCGCCCACCTCCTTTTTGAAGGGCAACTAGAGATAAAATGTAAGACTTGAACAGGTCACATGAATGAGGCAAAATGAAAATTCTGACCAGGACAAGAGGAAATCAGACGAAGTCTTCAGAGGACAAATTTTAAGGAGGCACTGACTTCGAAGGTTGAGCCAGTGCCAACCCCGAGCTTCATCCACTAGGTGTGCAATTACAAAAGCATTCCTGTCACTTGTTATACACCAGAAGTGATAAGAGAAACAGTCACAAGCAAGTCCATCTGGAAAACATCCATCAAACAACGAGGGGAAGGGGGCTGAGGGATCTTTTGGAACAACAACAACAAAAAAAATCTAGGCCAACCCTACTTTATGGGACAAAATCAAGAATAGGTAAAGAACTCACCACCTGTCTATCCATCTGCACTCAGCATAGAAGTGTATAAAGCTAAAAGTTGATGTGTAAATATCTGCTATGTGCCAGCTGCTCTAAATGCATTAGCTTATATAATCTTTAAAACAACCCTTGTGGGTAAGTGTTATCTTTATGATTATCATTGAAGAGATAGGAAACTGAAACAATGATTTAGTAAAGTCACCCAGATCTAGCAAACAACAATAGTGGCCTATGCTATCATCTTGATACTACGCTTTTTATTATTACTATTTATAATAGTAGTATGTATTACAATTCATAATGCACATATATAGCATCTTTTTACGTATTTTAAATCATCTACAGATACCATTTTCAAGGGGAAAAAAGGGGAACAAAATAATATAGAGTAGCCCATGCGTAGTAATAAATCACTTTAAACATAACCCTTTGTGCATTGGCAGACAGACTTGGTGAGAAACTATCTCACCTGTCTTCGTTAGCTTATTGATGATTTTGAGAGGGACAGAAAGCCTGGATCGTCGCCCTAGCAGAAGGACAAAGAAACTGAAGTGCCAAATTTGGCTCGAGTGAGGGGAAGAGCAAGAAATAGTACCCAAGCTCTTTGAAGCTAAATAAGCTGTCATTCCTCCCACTGGACACCCCCTGAAGGACTTTAGGAACCAAGCAACTGACCTCCACATCCCGGTGAAGCTGAACATGGTGCTCACGCAGCGGGGGAGGGGCGGTGGGTTGAGTCCGTCCAGGCGCATGAGCAGAGCTGGGACACCAAAGAGCACCAAGTACTTCACATAGAAAAAGAGCACATGGGCCAACGCCAGTCCTCCTGAAAGGCAAAGGGGCCCATTGTTAGACACATCAGCAAGAAGGGGAGCAGTCTCCTGGGACAGATGCCAACAGACACCCAAGGAGCACATCACCTGCCCCACTTCTCCACCAACTCTTTTCTCCTCCTCATCTCACACATTTAAAACAGCATCTCATCATTAGTTTTATTCAATAAAAGCCTTGAACAAATAATGGAGTCTCCTTTATCATTGTCACAGGCAATAGGACCTTGTAGAAATCATTCTTTTACGTGATAGGTAAGGGAGTACCCTAAAAAAAAAAAAAAAAAAAAAAAAAAAAGTGCCCTGTAGTTAAAAACTATTAGAAAGGGAAAATTCTTCCCAAATCTTTTTCAAAATCTCTGTATCAGTTCATACCCACTAGGGTTGCTAGAATCAAGTCAGAGCAAGTACTGGTGAAGATGTGGGGAAACAGAATCATCATATAGAAGTATAAAGCAGTACAGCTGCTTTGGAAAATAGTTCCATGATTCCTTCAACAATTAAACAATTACCGTCTGACCCAGGAATCCCACCCTTCGGTGTTCGCCCAACAGAACCAAGCAGAACCACACAGAAATGTATATCCAGTTATCCATAGCAGCATTATTCAAAATAGCCAAAGGTTGGAAACAACCTAAATGTCCATCAGTGAACAGATAAATTAACCATGGCATATCCATACAAAGGAATATCATTCCACCTAAGAAGGAATCAAGTACTGATACATGCCCCAACATGGATGAACCTTGAAAGCATTATGCTAAATGAAAGAAACCAGTCACAAAAGATCACATACTTCATGATCCATTCATATGAAAATCTAGAATGGAGAAACCTATAGAGAAAGTAGAATAGTGATTTTTGCATGCTTGGGGAGGGGACAGGCAGGAGGACATGGGGCAAGAAGAAGGGTAGCTAAAGGTGGAATTTGTTTTGGGGGTGGAAAAACAATTATATAACTAGCAAGCAATGATGGTTGTATATATTGGCAGATACACTAAAAGCCAGTGAACTGTGCACTGTGAATAGGTGAACTGTACTGTATGTAAACTAAACCCCAGTAAAAATTGTTAGTGATAAAATGAACAAAAAACTCTACGGTAGGCCCTGTGTTGGCCTCTTGGCCTTTCTCTCAAGTGAGAAGAAAGCAGGGTGTGGGCACTGGGTATGATGTGAAGCCAAAGAGGCAGCTCTGGTTCCCCAGTTGGAACACCCTGCAGCACCAGCTGGGACTTGGGGTGCTCTAGGACTCCCAGCCTCCTCAGGTATCCCAGAAGACCACTTTGACCTCTTCAACCAGGAAGCAGGTAAAGGGCCTGGGCTCCATGCTGACTGGATACCATCCATGCTGGCCTTGGCAGTGTGGTGGAGGCAGTGAGGCAGGTCCCAGAGCAGTGCTGTCAAGGAGAAAGCCAAAGGCAAAGCATGGCAGGCAGCCACAGGGAAGATGACCAGTGGGCACGGGCTGTCCAACCTCAAGGCCACCTTCCCCAATGGGCAGGGAAATACTGCAGGACATGTTGGTGTAGCTGACCAGGTAATTTTCTGGAACATTCTAAAGAAAATATCTAAGCCTCAAAGAGATACTAACAGAAAATATTAGCACCTGGCCTTCTTAATGCCACAAGAGGATCTTTGAGGAATGTCACTTCCATGGAGTGTGTGGCTATAAATGGTAGCTCTGTGCCAAAAGAAACAAGATATTTGGGTGATGACAGATGGTGGTTCACATGTGAAAGCTATACATCCTACAATGAGGTAAACCAATGATGAGAAGACCTCAGGAATCACTGTGTCTCCTTCCATTTCAGAGGTGATCAAACAGGTTCTTCAGACATTTAGAAACATGCTGGAAAGGCTGGGTATAGACTCTGAGAATTCTCAAAAGTACATGATAGAAGTACAAACCTAACAGGTGTGTGAAAATGTGTATACACACATTGATCAAGAAGAGATATCTGGGCTAATAATACATATTAAAAGAACTCAGGGTACAAAAAGACATATGGCCACTCTGAGATCAGAAACATCCCAGAGCCAGAGATTGCCAGTGAAGGCTGGTGAAGGCAGACTGGAGCTCTTACATAGAGGAAGCAGCTGTATGTAACAGCTTTGCCCTGTTAGTGGGATGTCAGCTCAGAAAGAGTGAGTTGCTTTGTGCCTCAAGTACCACCCCTAGGGCTGGGTATATAGCTCATTGGTACAGTGCTCGCCTAGCATCGCAGGTTCTTGGTGCAATACCCAGTACCACCAAAATACAAAGAAATTAAAGCACAAAAATGATAACTTCCATGATTTTGATACTACTTTTACATAGCTGTCATATATAAAGCATATAGGCACTAGAACAGAGACACTGTACCTAATAGAAGGAAAAATAGGTGCAAATCTGCACCATGTCAGCCTAGGATCTGACTTCCTTAACAAGACTCCTAAAGCACAAGAAGTAATATCAAGAATCAATAATAGTATGGATTCAAATTAAAAAGCTTCTTTTCAGCAAAGGAAATAATAATGTGAGGAGAGAGCCTACAGAGTGAGAGAAAATCTTTACCACATGCACCTCTGATAAAGCATTAATCTCTAGGATATATAAAGGACACAAAAAACTTAACACCAAAAATACAAATAACCCAATCAATAAATGGGCTAAAGAACTGAACAGACACTTCACAGAAAAAATACAATTGATCAACAAATATATGAAAAAGTGTTCAATATCTCTAGCAATTAAAGAAATGCAAATCAAAACTACTCTTAAGATTTCATCTCACTCCTGTCAGAATGGCAATCATCAAGAATACAGGCAACAATAAATGTTGGCAAGGATGTGGGGGGAAAGGTACACTCATACATTGCTGGTGGCACTGCAAATTGGTGCAACCACTATGAAAAGCAGTATGGAGATTCCTCAGAAAACTGGGAATGGAATCACCATTTGACCCAGCTATCCCATTTCTTGGTTCATACCCGAAGGACTTAAAATCAGCGTACTATAGTGAAACAGCCACATCAATGATTATAGCAGCTCAATTCACAATAGCTAGACTATGGAACCAACCTAGGTATCCCTCAGTAGATGAATGGATAAAGAAAATGTGGTGTAAGCAGTATGGAGATTTCTTGGGAAAATGGGAATGGAACCACCCTATGACCCAGCCATCCCACTCCTGGGTCTATTCCCAAAAGACTTAAAAACAGCATATTACAGTGACACAGCCACTTCAATGTTTATAGCAACACAATTCACAATAGCTAGGTTATGGAACCAACCTAGATGCCCCTCAGAAGATGAGTGGATAAAGAAAATATGGTATATATACAAAATGGAATTTTACTCAGCAATAAGAGAGAATAAAATAATGGCATTTGCAGGTAAATGGATGAAGTTGGAGAATATAATGCTAAGTGAAAATAGTCAATCTCAAAAATCCAAGTACCGAATGTTTTCTCTGATATAAGGAGGCTGGTTCACAGTGTTGTTGGAAGGGGGTACATAGGATCAGAGGAACACTAGAATGGTCAACGGAAAGGGAGGGGAGGGAGGGAGTAAGGGGGGAGTTGGAAAAAAAATTGGTGGTTGAATGAGATGTATATCATTATCCTAAATGCATGATTGAAGATCTGAATGGTACTTATATACTTTGTATACAAGCAGTTGTATGTAAAAAGATACTATCTATACTTGTGCATGATGAATAAGTAAATAAATAATTAAAAAATTTAAAAAAACAGACATTATTACTGTATGTATATATGTGACTACATAACCAATATAATTCTGCAACATGTACACTTTGAAAAATGAGAAATTATATCCCATCTGTGTATGATATATCACAGTGCATAAATGCATTCTACTGTCATGTATAACTAATTTTAAAATTAATAAAAAAATCAATAGCTAGGTCTACATTTGTATGTACAACCATTTGTACAAAACCCTTACCATTTGTTAGTATTTTCATATAAAATGAGGCTAAAGAAAAGATTTTGTGTAGGTGTTCAATGTAACTCTATAGCTAAATCTAATTGAGGGATTTTTTAATCCCAATATGGATAAAAACTTTAAAAAGCACACATTAATAAGCAACAAATACCATATTCTGTTATTGAATATTTCTTAGATTAAGATACTAAAGGTTTAAATAGATGTTTCCTTGAAATTTTAATAAATGGTTAACAAATTTTTAAGAAAATGATGTATAATGACCTTCAAAGCATTATAATTGTACAACATCAATTTTTTTAAAAATTGTGTTTCCCTCGTGGGGTTAACTATTCTGTCTTGCTATTGATTTTCATTATCCGATGAAAGATGCATGGCTCGTTCTTCTTTTCCCTTGACCTAAAAATTAGTCTTGCCCTTGTAAGATTTAGTTGAAGTTGTTGGAATTGACCCTAAGGATTTGCTACATTCTCTCAGGCACACAAGTGGCAAGAAAACAACATAAGGATATAAATTACCCTACCCTGAATGAAAGCTACTTGACATATATAAATGGAGTAACCCTTGTTAAGTTCAAAGATACAAAGTGTGACTATATTTCAATACCTAAAAACCGCTGGGTATTTCAAATATTCTTTCAACTTGTTAATTATAATCAATTTTATCTAACCTAACCCCTTTACCCCAACAAAAGTCCATATATAAGCTTATATGTCACATTATCCCTTGACATTCATTCATTCAAGAAGCATTTACTGAGCACATAACCACTGGAATCAGTTAAGGACTATAGGAAACAGACTAGAGGTCAAATCAGGTAGGAGTCAGCTTTTGTGGGCTCATTGTTCATTTTATTAGTCACATTTACCCTTCCCTTTTTACCATTTTCTTCTCCCTTTGTTCCCTCCACCTCCTTTCCTTGGCAAAATCCTATTTATCATTGAGATCCCAGCTCAAACATGGTCCTGTCTCCTTCATTTAACACTGTCATTGAGCACGGAGAGCTTGGTAGGCACTGTGCAATACAATAGTGAATAAAGAGGCATGACACCTGCCCTTATGGAGCATTAGGGTCTGTAAGAGGAGGAGGAGACTGTAAATCAGGAGTGGGATTACACTCACGCCACTGGGACAGGAAACAGTCTGAACACAGTGGCTCAGACACCATTTGTTAAATATTTAACAAGTACTCATTGTGTGTTTGTGTGCCGGGCATGGATCTAAGTGCTTGGAATATGCCAAAGGACACTGTTAAAAATCAACCAAAAATTATGAATTATAATGCATACTACTATTATAAATACAACAACTTTGAATTAAAAAAATCAACCAAAAATAAACAAAATTGAATTCTATATTAATAAGCTAGGAGGTATAGCAGAACATATTCCCAGAAATGGCTACAACCATATCTTCCATTCCTGGGAATTTTCTTGGACCAACAGACACAGAAGAAATGTTGCTGTTTGCCATTTTAAATAAATCTCGCCCAAAGGCTCATGTGGTAAAGTCTTGATCACCAGTCTATCACTATTTGTAGATGGTGACATTTAAGAGAAGGGAGAAGTTAGGTCATAGGAGGCATGACCTTGAAGGGAATATCGGGACACTGGTCCTTTCTTCCCTCCTCATTTTCTCTCCCCCAACCTCCTCATCTCCAGCCACTATGATGTGCTGCCTCATCAAGCAACCATGGACTGAATCTCCAAAAATGGAGCAAAAATAAACCTTTCTTCTTTTTTAATTTATTATCTCTGGTGTTTCTTTACAATAACAGAAGGTTAACACAGTTTCCATTTCAAGTATAGCCTAACATTGGCCTGGCACCTTCCATTTCCTGCCCCTTGGAATGCTTTTTTTGGTTTGATTTCCTACTAGGGATTGAACCCAGGGATGCTTAATCACAGAGCCACAATCCCAGCCCATCTTATTTTTATTTTAAAACAGGGTCTAACTAAGTTGCTTAGGACCTCATTAAGTTGCTGAGGCTGACTTTGATTTACCATCCTCCTGCCTCAGCCTCTGGAGCCACTGGGATTATAGGCATGTACCACTGCACCCAGCTGGAATGCTTACTCTTAAGATACACCCTTTTGTGAAGCAGCCTCCATACTGGAAGAAATACATGCCACATGGATCACATGAAGATGTTCTGGTAGACAGCACAGCATCAGCTGAGCTCCTAGCCTATGGCCAGCCTCAACTGCCAACCAAGTGAAAAGCCAATTTGGAGGTCCTGCCCAGTCTAGCCTGTAGCAGACTGCAGTACCAGCTGACTTCTGACTGAACCCTAGGAGAGACCCCAGGCAAGAAATATCTATTCAAGATGAGTCAACCAACTGATCAGTGAGAGAGGGAACCATTGTTGGAAGCTAGTAAATTTTGAGATGATTATTCAGTAACACCCAACTAAGAGGATAAGAAATTTAATGGAAAACACCAAACTGAAGAAACTCATCAATACTGAGGCAGCAGATGTTGGCTGCCGTTTTAAAGTTGGAAGTCAGGGTAGTCTTCATTGAAATAAGCATATTTCAGCAAAAGTCTGAATGGGGTGAGAGGTCAGCTATGCAGCCACCTGTTTCCTCTTAGACTACCATCATACTTATCTGATTGTCACATCAGACCATAGTTGAACATATGCACAGTTATCATACTGGATCACAAGCTCAAGATCAAAACTGGTGTCTTACACCAAATAGTTGATGTTTGACAATTCAGTTGTTTCTCGATGAAGCATTTAATGACTCACTTAAAGCATGAAGACTATCCACATCATGACTTTTCTGGAAACAGTATTGATGGTCTATCATCAGCTTGAAGGATTGTTGGAGTTGCTACTGAAGCTCAGACCTGCCAAACAAGAGTCTTCTGTGGGTTCAGGACCTTGTAACTCCCAGTATCAAGAACACAAGTGAGAAGAGGAAGTCCTAGCACTGTTTGCTACTGCCTAGAAATTACTAGATGTGTGGTTAGTGCTGCCCACCAGCAGGCCACCTCCAATTGCAAGTGTGTCAAATGTACCTCCTCCAAAACAATTTAATTATCTCCCTCAAAACTATAAACAGAGCACATTTTCAAGACAGAAGATGAATGTCAAGTGCTACAGAGTCCCAGGAGGATGAGGACTGAGGAACAAAAGCCACCTCAACTCCCTGGAGCTCAGTCCTTCCTAGAGTGACATACCTATGTACTCAGCTCCCCCCCCACCCCCTGCCCATTACCCCACCATAATTTTAATTGACATGAAGCAGACAGCAATTGGCTTCTACCTAGCTTATTACCATCCTCTCACCTCTAGCTGCTGAAGATCTCACCCTGAGGGGTGTGGGGACTAGGAAGGAGGAAGCAAGACCCATTCCAATTTTCCTGCCCCGACTTTCCCACCCTTGCTGGATTTTCCTTCATTTTACCCGCTTACACCTTCACTTTCTTCTTGCTCACACTCATTCTTCTGCCAACATATTCCATATCCTCCATTTTTTTCTGTCAAAATTCTACCTTTCTTCAAGGTCCCACCTAAATACCATTATTTCATAGTTTTTCCTCAATGCCACAGCCAAAAGAGTCACACAGATCCTGCAACTACAGGACAGTATTTCATAGAAAGCTGTACCATGTTATCTATTAGCTCTGTGGGGCAGAGACCACAGCTGGCTTCTTCTCCTCAACCTTCTGGGTGCCAAGCAGTGCCAGGCACATAGTGACAATAAGCAACATTTGCTCAGTGAGTAAGCTGAAAGAATGAATGCATTTTCATGCACAGTATCCCACTAATTTTTGCCCAATCTTGTGCCATAATATTGGTTCTACATATCATATTAAGAAGGAAAAATTAATAAGAATTAAATTATCTTTGAAAATCTCAGGGTTAATAACATGTGGGACTTGAACCCAGTTCTCTTGGCTCCAAAATCAGTTGATTACTCCCCACCAAATGTGATGCTTCTAAAATTTATACATTCATATAACATTCACATATCTAAAAATATATATGGTTTTTCTTTATGTAAAAAAGGTTATTTTATATACTTAGATTTTTAATATTTTCATATTTTATAATTTCAATTTTAATATCCTATCAACTATATTGTTATGGTTCACACATGAGTTGTCCCCCAAAAGCTAATGTGTGAGACAATACAAGAAAGTTCAGAGGTAAATTGATTGAGTTATCAGAGCCTTACCTAATTAATCCATTAATCCACTCATAGGGATTAACTGTGCAGTAACTATAGGCAGGTACGGTATGGCTGAAAGAAGTAGGCCACCAGGGATATGCCTTTGGGGGTTATATTTCGGCCCTGGTGAGCACAGTTCTCTGCTTCCTGACACCATACCCTGACCCACTTTCCTCCTCCACACTTTTCCAGCATGATGTTTTGCCTCACCTTAGGCCCAGAGCTTTGGAGTGGGTATCTGTGGACTGAGACCTCTGATACCATAAACCAAAATAAATTTTTCCTCCTCCCATTATTCTTGTCAGGTCTTTTGGTCACAGCAATGAGAAAAGCCAACCAAAACATATCATGCACGAGAAAGTGGCATTAACATCTCTATTACACATTACCTCATAGTTATTTTTGTACTTGCTTATATTGTCTACCAGATTATAGGATGCTCAAAATCTATCCCCAGATGGTTGAATATTAGAGCCTCCAAGTAGCAGGTGCTCATTAGAGAGTAGCTTGTCCAATGAATGTTGCCAAAGATAAGATTTTCTTCAGGGTGAACACGAGGGCCGAGTTGTATTAGATACCCTTTTGGATTCTCAGCTCCCACACAGAATTGGGGAACAATTCAGTAACTGCATCACGAAAACCCTTTACAAACCACGTTATGTCAGGGTTTGTCAAAGATTCAAGATAGATGCCCTCCAGCTCCGTCAGACAGCTGCTGAGCTGCCATCTTTGCATTGGATTCCTGCCTTTGCAAATCTCATACTGAGCATAACACACCAATTCCAGCTTCACTTGGCTTCAAGGAGCATGTCGTCTTTGCACTGTTGTCTCTGTTCCCACAAGCTTGAGCCACCCTGAGCCACCCTTACACTCTCTCATCTCCAGCCTGTCCTGGGCTCCCACCTCAATTCACAGCCTGACCTCTCATCTGGACCTTTTCTGCTCAACAATAAATGATTCCAGTCACTTTCATGTCATCCACATCTATTCAAGACCTTGCTTAACTGTTCTGTGATTAAGTCCTCTCATATTCAGAAAGCTTACATTTTTTTAAACCAAGTTGCTTCTCATATGAAATTTCTCATAAGAATCCTCCACCTTTGAATGAGATGGATATCATTATCCTAAAAGCATGATTGAAGATCTGAATGGTACTTATATACTTTGTATACAAACAGTTGTATGTAAAAAGATGCCATATATGTGCATTATGAATTGTAATACATATTATAAATAAAAAGAAAGGAAAAAAAAGAACCTTCCTCCTATGAGATGTGGCATCATTATTAGAAATATAAAGATTAATCAAGAAGAATGCAAACCAGGAACCACAGGACAAGGTATAAGTGCCATGATAGAGACAGAGATTTTCCCTTCCAGCTTGGGTATAAAGAAGAAAAGTTCATGTCCTGCAAAAGTCAACATGAGTGGTCAGTCACCATCATGTACAGATTTCTATAAAGACATTAAACAAAAGATAGCCATTGCCATACAGTATTTACATAAGGTTCTTTATCAGAAGAAAGATCAGTGCCATGAAAACCAAGAGTCAGTAAGTGTAATTGCTGGGGGAAGAGTGAGGTGATAAGCAGCACTGAGGAATGAGCCACCAAGAACCCCACAAGTGCTAGAATCATAAAGAAGAGGATGCCGGTGAGAGATGCCTCTCCTGAAGCCTGCCAAGTCAAGGAGGGAACGGGAATTCAGTTATTTCTAGTCTTTGAATCCTACAAATGACTACTGCAAAACCTATCCATCTAGAAGCTGATAGCCCTACCAGGTAGAAGCTACTGTCTGTACCTGGTAGGCTCAGCAGGACAACTGGCCTGCTAAAGGGGATACTGGTTGGAACCAGGAGTACAGATTCATCCACTGCAAGATTCTGAGCTGAATCTCTAAGGTAAGCCTCGGGAATTTATCTACCTGTACAGTTTGCATTATAAAATTCCCTACTGGAGGACTTTCCAGACAGAAAATCAACAGACACTGCAGTTCAATTGCACCCTAGACCTAGAGTTAACTACCCTCTGTGGAACATGCCATCCCGACAGCTGCAGAATACACTTTATTCTAATCAGCTCGTTGAACGTTCCCCAGGATAGATTACATAATAGGCCACAAGGAGCACACTGTCAGCAAGGGTATCTGAGAAACAACTGAGAATCGTGGTGAGCAACTCTGGGCAAACAGATTTGCTGTGAGTTGGTTCAAGCTAATACCAAGTCCAAGAAGTGGAGGCCCAAAAAGAGAGGCCATCATCCAGACAGGGCAGGCAATGTGAAAGATGGGGACAGACAGACAAGCACTTAGGCTCCTGAGCATGCTGGTGTTCAACATGCCATCGGTTACCCCCAGAGGGAGATACCTGTCAAGAGAGTGGTCTTGGCTTGAAGAAGCCCAGAAAGGGGCTTCAACTCTACCTGCTGTCTGGCCTCCATCATTCTTCCTTGCCTTGTCCCTAAGTGACCTGAGCCAGAGAAAATTATATCGGAGAAAACATTCAGTTATTAATCAGTGAAAAGCACTCTTTGCCAGACAACCACAAACTAAACAGCTTCTTTTTTTTTTTTTTTTTAGTATTTTTTAAAATTCAAAGTTGTTGTATTTATAACAGTAGCATGCATTACAATTCATAATACACATATAGAGCATCTTTTTACATAACATTGTTTGTATACAAAGTATATTCGTACTATTCAAGTCTTCAATCATTCATTTAGGATAACGATATCCATCTTATTCTACCACCTTTCCCCCCCATACCTCCTTGCTCCCTTCCCTACACCTCCCTCCCCTTTGACCTTTCTAATGTTCCTCTAATCCTCCTATGCTCCCCATCCCAATCCCACTGTGAATTATCCTCCTTATATCAGAGAAAACATTCGACATTCGGATTTTTGAGATTGACTAACTTCACTTAGCATTATATAAAACTACTTCTTTTTCCATATTACCTCTAACCTCAGACTGATTCAGTGTCAGAATGAGTCATCATTAACTCAGAAACTCAAAGGAGAGTTTGTCATTCAAGGTGCTTAATCTTTGGACATATTAGACATGGGAAAATCTAGTTTTAAGTGTTTTCTTCTTTTAGGGGTTTAAACCACTAAAATTTCTCTCTCCAAAGTAAAGGTGTGTTGCTGGGAGAAAATTTTTACCTAGGTATAATGTTTTGGGGGTTGTTTTGTGGTGCTGGGAGCTTAAGGCCTCGTGCTTACCAGACATACACTCTAGCACTGTGTCACATCCCCAAAACCCTGAGGTAGAATGTTAGATCCTGTTTGCCCATCCTCTTTGTCAATTATTAATGTCTTGGGTGAAACAGGTGTAAGTCATGATATGTCACCCTCACCAAAATTATAATTGTCCAATAGAAACAAAACATGGAATACGTCACAAAATGTATCTTAAGTCAAGGTGTTCTAGAAGTATTTCTATATGGTAACATGAAATTTTTTTTTCCACTGACTATAGTAATATAACAGAACAGACATACTGAATTAAGAGTTTAGCTCCACATAGGCCCTTCCCCATCTTCTTCATCATGACATGCCTAGTGCCATCAGTCTGTACTTGATCCAAAAATCATCAGGGAAAAAGATCCCACAGAGCAGAGGCAAAGTAACAGCATGCATGCACGCTCAGCTATGCAAGACTCAAGTCACGTGGGGAAAAGAGAGAGTTCATCCAGGGCCAAATAGTCTGAAAATTCTGAAAATCAAATTTTCAAGTAGGAACTATCGCTTGCTTTGCTGAAGGGAAATGCTCTAAAAAGCCTGTGCAAAAAGAATTGGAAATTATCAATTAAAGGATTCTACTTGAAACCCTTCAAGGAAGCAAAGAATCCCTTTAGGAAGCAAACAATTGCCTCCCCAAGGTGTCTAACAAATTTAGGTTTCCATACGTCAACTTGGCTTAAAGGAAAAAGATACTTAATTTTTGTATCTAAGAAGTTATCTGTATGCCAACTCACTCGGGCACAATAATGGTTTCAGTAGAGATCAGCAAGGATGAGAGGACTCTTCTATTCTGCTACTGGGGCAGGAGGAGTGGTAGCAGGGAATAGCTGGAGTTTTAAAGGACTGCCTTGAGACCTGGTACCCTTTAGACTGCCACATGAAGCAGACATCTCTCCCATTCTGCAAGCATGCACCATGAAATTATCCTCACACCACATGGAACATCTGTAATTGAACAGACGAGTTCCACAGTAGTAAATCCCAGAGTAGCTTTGGATTCACACTGCATTAATTTTAAATAACCTCTGGATTCTAATCCAAGATGAGAATTTATAAAACTTAATTTTTTCCACTGTATCTTAACAAGGCTTAGAATGTCTAATGTCTCAAAAGAGTAGAAAAAAAGAAAGAAAAAAAAAAAACTTATGCTACCTAACATATGTTCATGTCCCCAGTTTTCACAACAAATATTAGGTGCCAAATGTCTTACCCCTTTCTTCTTACTAAGATGTTGTAGAATGAGAATAAGCAAATAAATGTCTTGGTTAGCATTTCATTACCATTTAGATAGGCACACAGCCATTATTTCAACAAGTCACCAGCTGGTGCTTAAGCACTGAGCTTAAAAACCCCTCTGTCTCTTGTCACTTAGGAGATGGATTTTTGAACTTCAACCCATGCATAGTTAAACCTTCCATAATGGACTCTCAAGTATGTTCTGCAATCTCGGAACAACTAAGTTTTCATCATTTTTACTTACCCATCTGTTCTCACTCACTCAACCCCCCTGAACCCCCAAGAATCTCTTCTCTCCCCATAATTTCATATATCCAATTTACCATGGAAAAACACCATTCAATGATGAACTCAAGAAAGGTGATCTTTCTGAGTTTTTTTTGTTTGTTTTTTGTTTTTGGTTTTTTTGGTACCAGGGATTGAACCCAGGAGCACTCGACTGACCACTGGGCCACATCCCCAGCCCTTTTTTGTATTTTATTTACAGACAGGGTCTCACTGAGTTGCTAAGTGCCTCGCCATCGCTGAGGCTGGCTTTGAACTCGCGATCCTCCTGCCTCAGCCTCCCAAGTGCTAGGATTATAGGCGTGCACCACCGTGCCCGGCTTTCTGAGCTCTTTTGAAGAGAAACCACGGCCTCCTTTTCTCCACTTCATCCTAGGCTCTATCAAACTGGAGTATGGTTCCACTGTGCCATATTTGGTCTTAAAATATTCTGGAGTTCAAAAGAAAGTTCTTATCTTTTAGAGATACTAATATTTATGAATAATGTCTGGCATTTGCTTCAAAACAACATGGGAAAGAGTACAGATGAAAGAAAACTGGCCAAGAGTTGGTCACTGCTACACCTAGAGGAAGACAACATGGGGGTAAATTCTAACCCTATATTGGTTTAATTATTTTTGTGGTGGGGGGGTACCAGAGACTGAGCCCAGGAGTGCTTAACCACTGAGCCACATCCTGCATCCCCAGCCCTTTTTAATATTTTGAGTCAGGGTTTCACTAAGTTCCTTAGAACCTTGCTAAGTTGCTGAGGCTAGCTTTGAACTTGAGATCCTCCTGCCTTGCCCCCCTAAGCCGCTGGGATTACAGGAATACACCACACCAGGCTAAATCTATATTTTCTAGAAGTATTGTGTGAAGGATGAGTTAGCTACATAAAAGAATTCTCAAGCAAAATCATGTACAAAGCCTGAAGACATGAGGCAGCCCACACAGCTGAAGTGGGGTGGGGAAGCATATGCAGGAATAGGGACCTTGCTTCAGTAAGAGAAAAGACAATTGGTCAGGGAAAGATATTAGTGAAAAACCTATGAAATTTTTTTTACATAATCATTTCAATTTAATAAATTCCATACTCACAGAACATCACCAGTAAAAACATGACTAAATGTCCAACATTATAATTTTTGCTTATCAGGTTGACTATGATTATAAATACAGAATCAAAGAGGGTGTGGTTAAATTGGAACTGTTAGAAAGAATGTGGACTGGCACAAATTGCTTCCAATGAATTTTGACAATATATGTCAAGAGTTTTAAAGATTTATATCCTTTCAAACAGTAATTCCATTCCATGAAAATTTTTCATAAGGAACCAATCAGGGTCATAACTATTGGTAAACAGCTAAATTTAGCAAAAGGGGAGTGGCTAAATATATTATTGAATAGAAACATGCTTTCTATTATATACATATAAACCTATGAAATTTTGCAAATAAGATTTGTTGTGTTTTAGAAATATCAGTCTGTAAAAAAAAATAGGGGTGGATTTTATTTAGAAAGGGCAAAAGTAGTAGGTGGACCAATGAAGGTGAGCAGTCCAAGCTGAGGGATGGGGGAGACCCAATCCCCAGTATTAAGCTGTTTGTGCAGTTGCAACCAAACCGTTATCAAAATCCTCTAATATGCACAAATGCCTTATCTGAGCATACGTTTGTTTGGGGCCTATGGTTATTATACATGGCATGTGTGTACAAATTGAGAAAAATATACAAATAGTACATAATAATCAGGGAGATGTACATTAAGGCCAGCAAGATGATCCCTAAGCAAAGTTCCACGAAGGCATAAGACCAGGGATAGATGCAACTACGAACTAGGCATCTGAGCAGAGCACTGGGCTCTTCTGAGGCCAAGGAACAGAGTCAAGCCCATCTGATCTAGAAATTAAGAGGCTGGGGACCATCACTGCTGAAACCCAATGACAATCTCCTCTATGGCCTATATATAAAAATATGTTCTTCATAGACTATAAGAACAAGAGAAAATTGGGGAAATTTGTGAAGTTTCACAGAATTCCATAAAAGGTTTAAAGTGATAACAAGGACATCATGAAACAGGGATGAATATGGCTATTCTGGTAGATCACCTCTCTCATATTCAACAGGCACTACCCTCTCCCCATGTCAATACCCTGCCAATTGTCCAGGAGAGGCTGAATATTAGACTAATGGAATTTTGTCTGATTGGAATTGCTCAAATCACTAGCTAGGTTTTACTGCCCCCTCCTGGCCCCTTCCAGGATAACCACACATTCATATCGTTGCATTTAAGAATATCCAACCAGGTAGAGCATCAAACCATGATCCCTTCACAAATAAAATACTAAGCTGCTTGAGTGGGAACCCAAAATCAAGGCAACTGGCCACCCAGAAATATCCCTTTAAGACATCCCAGCCAGGTCCCCGATTTTGCAGGTCAGGATCCATCAGCACCCTAAAGGCAGATGCATATTAGCGTAGCTCATGGAAACAGATCTAGAATACTGAAATGCCAATTTGCCAACTTATGATAAAAGAATTATTACTTCCATGGTAATGGGCCACCCCTCTCCCTATGAGAGCCTATTTTCTAAGTGGGCCATATAGGAAATCAAATCATGTACTCAGTTGCTTTGGGAAGAAACAGATGCCAAAGCATGGCCAGAAAACATGAGCCTATAATGCCATCAAGCTCCGGATGATATGTCCAAGGGCCTTGTCTTACCCCCTGACCTAACAAGTCAATTATTAGATGAGAAAATCCTTCCCAGCCAGCTTGAGTGGGCATTATCAGAACTTGCCTTTGAGATGTTTCCTTGTCTAGTTTCAATCAAACCAACTCCCTTCCTGGTTGGCAAAATCTTTCCATGGGTATGTTAAGGCCAAAAATGAAGCTATAATCAGTCAAGTGCTGACCAACACACGTCTTTGATGGACTGTGTACTGACATATAGCCTGCTCTCTGTAAGGGCTATATTTCCAGTATTTCCAAGCTTTGGAGGCAACTCCATCATAATCTGATATACTCCCAATAAATGGGTAGTGACAACTTCCATTTGTTGAATGACGCCAAGTTTCCAAAGAGTTTCCACATCAATTATGATAGCTACTCCTCTCAACCACTGAATGGAATTCTTTGGATAAGTACTGTCATTGCTATTTTACAGATTCAGATAGGACAAATGATGTTTCCAAGGTCACAGAATTAGAAAATGTAGAGTTCAGACTAAAATTCACATATTCAGATCCTAAATGAGTCTGTTGAAGACACCTGCTCTTAACAGCCAACAGGAGCTTTGCCTGACCAACTGCACTATTCATATATTCAACAGATATGTACAGAGTGTCAATTACTAGCTACCACTGTTGTAGGCGCTGGGAACACCACCACGAAAGAGTTCAGTGAGATTCCTACTTCCATGGAATGTACATTCAAAAAGTGGAAGACGGAAGAGGACAATTTCATATGGTGATGAGCCCTATGTTAAGACTAAAACAGGATAAAGAAAAACACTACTTGGCTATTCTACTTGGATCACCAGGGAAAGCTTCTCTTAGGAAGTGACTTTAGGCCGAGATGGAGATGACAAGAGGGCATAAAATGATTAAGGGAAAGAGCATTCTGAAGAATGTAAAAACACTGTAGGGTAGGATCATGCCTGCTATGTCTGAAGATGAGCAAGAAGCCCAGTGTGCTGGAACACAGAGGGAAAAAGGAATGTGCAGAGGATGGGCAGGAGCCAAACCACACGGTGTTTTGTTAAGGAGGTGCAGTCTGGCTTTATTCTAAACACAGTGGAAAGCCATCCCACCACTACAGATGTATGATGCTCTTCATTGAGGTCATACTACTCTAGAACAGGTTTTACACTCCAGGCTTCAAACTTCCAATCATCCTACTCTTCCTAGAACACATTTCAAGTTTTTATTCATATAGTATTCCATAAGATGGGAAATATTTGAAAGACTTCAAACATCATTTATCTTGCAACAAGGAAAGGGAGTTGTTCCATCTAAACACCCATATTTTAAGTAGTAGGTTCATTACTTCTGCATTCAGAAGTAATTGGGTTCCAGTAAGCCCTGCAAGGCTCCTATGAGACACTGGTTGTCTTTTAGAAGAATTCAGTTAAGCGAGGCTAGGGAAACATGCCTCATTTGTCAGGGGCAGCTCCCTGAGGCTCTGGCCCATTAAGCCCTTCCAAAGTCCGTGGATAAGATGGAAGCCTTACTACTGCTTTCACCAGACTTACAGATTAAATATATAACTGATCTACAACAAAGGGAAGTTCAGAACTCCCTGAGAGTAGCCACAGGCAAAGAAAGAATCAGAGAAGGGTGACATGGGATGGTGTGATGGTTAATATGAGTTGTCAACCTGATTGGGTTAAGAGATGCCCAAGATTGAGGCTTCTGGGTTTGTCAATAAGGGCAATTTCTAGAAACAATGGCCATGTGGGACAGCAAGGGGGAGACCCACCCTAAATGTAGGCAGCACAGTCCCATACGTATGCAACCTGGATGAAACAATAAGGTAAAAAATTAGGAAGCACCAGAAGATGCAAGCTTGATTCTTCTTAAGCAGGCACTTCAATTGCTGCTATGATTGCCTGAGGATGCCAGACTCCAGCTCCTTTACTCTTTCAAAGTAGACTCTGATAGCAACTCTCCAGAGAGTTTTCAGGTCTTATTTTTCTGAGAATAAGGCTACATCATTGATCCTTCTTATTCTGAGCCTCCCACTTCTTGGACTGAGCACCTACTGGTTCTTTCAGCTCCCCAGATGGCTACAGTGGGACTATTCACCTTCTAGTCATGTAGGCCAATCTAATAAATCCCCTTTATATAATATTGTGTGTGTGTGTGTGTGTGTGTGTGTGTGTGTGTGAGAGAGAGAGAGAGAGAGAGAGAGAGAGAGAGAGAAAGAGAGAGAAAGAGAGAAAGAGAGATATCTCCCCCCTGTTGGTTCTGTTCCTCTAGAGAACCTAAATTCAGAAATTGTACTGAGAAGTAGGATCACTGTGTGACTAACCTGACCAGGTGGTTCAGAAGCCTTTGGAGATAGTTTGTGGGAGGAGGAAATTTGCAAAGTTTAGAAATGCAAACTGGAAATGCAAAAAGCTTTTGAATGTTGAAAGCAGAAATTAATGGGTGATTCTGACAGGAGCTCAAAAAACTGAAGTATCAATAGGACTGTAAACAGTAAAAACTGTGCTCACAAGGAGGAGAACACTGTTGGAAATTGAACTAAGGCCATTCCTGTTACATTCTGGCAAAGAAGTTGTCTGCATTTTGCCCATGTCCTGAGACTTTTTGTGAGGCTGAATTTAAAAGTGATAGAGTAATTAATCTCATGGAGAAAATTTCAAAAAGCCCAGCATTCAGGAAATAGCATGAATATTGCTGGAAGATTTTAGTCAACTTTATTGTGATAATCAGGAACAGAAAGAAGAGAAGATTTGCAAAACTTCCAGTTTGGCCATAAAAGTGGAAGTAAAACTGGGGCTTACAAAGGTATGTTTGTTAAAGAGATTATAGCCACTAAAGAAATGCTAAGTACTTTATCAGCAATAATAAAAAAGATGGCTTGAGGGCATCTTAGGAACTGGCAAGACTAAACCCATCTCTGATTAAGGGTGTAAGAGTAAAAAATTCCTTTGGAAAGAGATCATGGGGTCACCCTGCTTACACAGGAGGCCCTAGGAAGTTGCTATACCATGCTCAGCTGCCCAGGCACTCAGAAGCAGCTACAGCGATGGATCCAGAAGGCCTACCTACTGCTCAAGATGGTGGTGAACCTTGGATTCATCCACAAGGTGCTGGTTCTGCAGGAATGCAGGGATGCTGGAGTTAGGGGTTAAGGGAGGCTTCCACCAAGATTTTAAAAGAGAGCCTGGGAGACTGGGCAGAGTGTAGCTGGGTGCCCTCAAAAGAGTGATACATGAAGATGCATGAAGGAAACTGAAGTTGCAGTGGAGACTCCCCAGATTAAGAAATGCCAATACTGTGGAAAAGGAAAACTGCAGGAATTGGGCAGAAACAAGCCAGGAGGGAGGCCATGTAGGTTGCAGCCAGCAAGGCCATAGGGGAGAGCTACACAAGCCCTTTGGATAGATCATTACCAAAGCCATGTGCCCCAGATACTGGATGTGGAGCTACAGAACTTGTTTACCCAGCAAGGTATCAGTATCCAACATATAGACAGAACTACAAAAGCTGAACGCCAAAAGAATAATCCAATTAATAATAGGCTAAACATCCAAATAGATTCTTCTCAAAAAGATCACATACAAATAGCCAACAGGTATAGAAAAACGTGCTCAATATTACTAATCAGGAAAATGGAAATCAAAACATCAATGAAATCTCATCCCAATTAGAATGGTTACCATAAAAAAAAAATATGTGGAGAAAAGGGACCTTTTATTTGTTCTTTTTAGATATACATGACAGTAGAATGTATTTTGATGTATTACACATACATTGAGTATAACATTCTAATTAGGATCCCATTCTTGTGGTTGAACATGTGGAGTTTCACTGGTCATTTATTCATATAAAGACATAAGAAAGTTATGTCTGGGGCTGGGATTGTGGCTCAGCAGTAGAGTGCTTGCCTAGCACGCGCACTGCCCGGGTTCAATCCTCAGCACCATGTAAAAATAAACACATTGTGTACAACTAAAGCAAATAAATATTTTTTAAAAAAAAAGTTATGTCTGATTCATTCTACTGTCTTTCCTATTCCCATACCCCATCCCTTCCCTTCATTCCTCTAATCCAACGAACTTCTATTATTCCCTCTTCCCCTACCATTGTGTGTTAGCATCTGCACATCAGAGAAAATATTCAGCCTTTGGTTTTTTGGGGGGATTGGCTCATTTCACTTAGGATGATATTCTCCAGTTCCATCTGCTTACAGACAAATGCCATCATTTCATTCTTCTTAATGGCTGAGTAATAGTCCATCATTTTATTTATTTATACACACACACACACACACACACACACACACACACACATTTTGTTTATCCATTCATCTGTTGAAGGGTTCCTAGGTTGGTTCTGTAGTTTGGCTATTATGAATTGAGCTGCTGTAGACATTGATGTGGCCAGCATCACTGTAGTATGCTGATTTTAAGTCCTTTGGGTATATAGCAAGGAGTGGGATAACTGGGTCAAATGGTGCTTCCATTCCTAGTTTTTTGAGGAACCTCCATACTGCTTTCCATAGTGGTTGTACCAATTTGCAGTCCCACCAGCAATGTGTGAGTGTACCTTTTCCCCACATCCTAGCCATCATTTGTAACTTATATTCTTAATAACTGCCATTCTCACCATAGTGAAATAGAGAAATGCAAATTAAAACCACACTGAGATTCCAATTGCTAGAGATGTTGAACTTTTCTTCATATTTTTTGACCATTTGTATTTCTCCTGTGAAGGGCCTGTTCAATTCCTTTGCCCATTTATTGATGGGGTTGTTGGGTATTTTTGTTTATTTTGGTTTTTTTTTTTTTTTTTTTTTTTTTGTTAAGTTTTTTGAGTTCTTTATATATCCTGGGGAATTAATGTTCTGAGGTGCAGGTGGCTAAGATTTTCTCCCATTCTGTAGGCTCCCTCTTCACATTCTTGTTTTAAAATGGAACTCTTACACTTTGGGGGGGAATGTAAATTAGTGTTGTCATTATGGGGAAAAAAATGTTGCAATGAGCACGAGAGTGGTGATAGCTCTTAAACATGATTTCAAGTCCTGTGGATATATACACAACAAGATTGCTGGATTGAGTGGTTGTTCTGTTTCATTAGAGTTTTAATAGTTTGTTATCAGCTCACTATAATAGCTCAGATCCATCTAATACCCATTCTGGAAAAAAATAGTATGAAAATTCCTCAAAAAATTAAAAATAATTTCAAGCAATTTCAATGCTGTATATATATATATATATATATATATATATATATATATATCCAAAAAAGATGAAATCATTATACCAAAAAGATACTCTACTCCCATGTTTATTGCAGCACCATTCACAATAGCTAAAATATGGAATCTACGTAGATGCTGGTCAGTGGATATAATGGATAAAGGAATGTGGTATATATACACCACAAATTATTCAGTCATAAAAAAAAGAATGAAATCCTGTCATTTGCGGCAACATGGATAGAGCTGGAGGTCATCATGTTAATCAAAATAAGCCTCACACAAAAACAAATACCACATGTTCTCACTCATTTGTGGGAACTCAACGGTCAATCTCATAGAAGGAAATGTGACAGTGGTCACTAGAGTCTGGGAAGGGCAGGCATTAGGGGAGATAGAAAGAAGTTAAATAAGGGACACCAAAACAGGAGAAATTAGTTCCAGTTTTTCTATAGTACAGTAGAGTAACCATTGGTTAAAACCGTCTGCACTGGGGATATAGTTCAGCTGGTAGATAGCTCAGTTGGTAGAGCACTTGCCTAGCATGTGTGTAAGCCCTGGGTTCAAACCCCAGTACCACAAACATAAATACAAACACACACACACACTCCTATGGTCTATTTCAAAATGACCAGGCAAGTACAAATATTCCCAACATATAAAAATGATTCATGTTTAAGGAGATGAAAATATTTATTACCCTAATTATTACACATTGTATATATGTGTATGATGTATGTATATCATGTTACCATAATGTACCCAATAAAGATGTGCAATATTTTGTCTTAAAAAAAAAAAAAAAAAAAAATCAGTCCACAACAACCACTCAACCACCACTGACCCTGGGAAAGAAAAACAGCACTGTCTTTCTAAAGACCAGTTTGGCAGCGAATAGCAAAAACCTTTGACCCGGGAAATCATCCCAGATGAGTTCAAGAAGGCTTATGTAAACATAAATTCTCAGAATTGGTTAACTAAATTACAATGAAGTCCTAAAAAGCACCATAAAACTCCTTTAAAAATCATACTTTAAAAGAACAGAATCTAAGAGTATTATCACATGAAGAAAAGATCATATTTTATAAGTTTAAAAGTAGGTTGTAAAGAATGAAGGACAACAACCAAATCTTTGTAGCTTATCTGGACAAATGCAGAAAGCAAGTGGGTAGAGCAGAAGGGAATAGGGAAAGCGACTTTCACAGTTATATTTTGCATTCTCTGTACTGTTCATTTGCTCACTAGTGTGTGCACGACCATTGTTAAAAACACATTTGTTTGAGAAACACGTTTCCGCATGTGCATCTATGTATTTACTATATTTGTATTCCATGTTGGAATATTCAGTGGATTTTTATGTTCTCAATTACAAATTGGGGAACACATTATAAATAACGAACAAATACTTTTGTTGTAGTTACCAACAAAATGATGTTGTTACCATCATTTACAGTTTTATATCCATGCATAACTATAATAAATACTGTCAAAAAGAACAATATGAATATACAGAAATGGCGAGCCTTGGGATAACCACAGGCCAAAATATCAATGGTCTTAAATTTTGCATATTTCAAACAGCTGTCAAGGTTCAGAATACAATTGCCCAAACCATGGTACCTTGGCACACTGAGTATTTAAGATGAAAGTTGAAGAAACTACAGAAGCAAGGTCACACTCTCTGAACTTCTCCTCTTCTTTCTCCCAGGGCCATAAAAAGAACCCTCCCTCCCTTCTTTCCTGAAGACCCTCATATGACCAATGGCCTGCCTTATACTTGCAGGAAAGAAGTGAAAACAGACATGGAAAACAATCTGAACAAACAGGCCTTACAAAGTGCCCTTGAGCTTATTACCATTAGCTCATACCTTCTGGTCCAACCATATTACTAAATGACTGTCCATTCTTCAAACTTTAGCATTAAAATGTTCCCTCTGTGTTTTTGGGCTTTCACTTCTGAAGACTCCTGCGTCACAGAAAACTTTGGTTAAAAAATTTGTTATGCATTTCTCTTGTTAGTCTATCTTTTATTATAGGGGTGTCAGCCATGAACCTAGCAATAGGTATGGAAAAGATTACTTACTTTCTCTCCCTACAAACCCCACATTGGTTCTGACTGGCAAGAGTTGCTGTAATACTACCATGCACCTGGATGATGTACCAAACAAGAAGAAGCCAAGGCAGAGGAACAAGGCCTAGAAGTCGACACAGCAGGCTCTCACATTGGACTGACAATGAATAACCTATGACCCTAGAAAGGCCAATAAGCCTCTCTGAGCCTCCATTTTCCAGTCTGCATCATGAGAATGTTAGATGATCTATAATTAATTCATATTTCAAATTATAGTGTTTAAAATCTCCCAAATGTCTCACTGCCAAAGAAAGATGTTGGCCCTGGAGAGATAATAATCCCATGAGAGATCCACAGGAGAGTTTCTCACACTACTTCTAATTTATAGCAACTCTTCCTACACAAATCTGGACCCCCATGACAAACAATGAGATGCCTTTTATGCCCCTCCTGGAAAAGCCATTCTGTGTAACACCTATCCTGAACACTTAATTCATCATGCAGAAGTACCACTTGCATTTGCTCTGTTCTCAATTCTGACTTCTCAGACAAGGGGCCTCAGTTTGTCTAAGACTGGGAAGTTCAGCAGGATGAGGTTTTCAGTGCTAAATCCAGGACAGTCCCACTGCTGCTTGAATCAATAGTAGCTGTAGATCCTCCACAATGAATTCCTTGGGTGGTCCTCAAGTAAGAGTATCTGCATATGCCACTTTCCATTATGTCGCTGCCTGAAGCGATGGCCTCTTGGAGCAGCAAAGCCGTGGGAATAAATTCAGAGGCAGACTGGAAACAAACAGGATCTTTATTCTGTCAGTTTCTCTCTCTGGCTCTAACAACTCTAACACATACCACACACTAGCAAAGCCAACAACCAAAATGGCCCCGACCCGCTCCACGCTCGGCCCAAGTCTCTAGAGATCCCGGGCCAAGTCTCGTGAGACTATGGAAGGCGGCAATGTCCAAAACTCCATGGCCCGAAGTCAACCGCAATCAATAGCCATCTCCCCAAACAGGGCTCCTACACCATTAGGTGCTTGTTATGGTTTGGATGTGAGGTGTCCCCCAAAAGCTCACACGTGAGACAATGCAAGAAGGTTTGGAGAATTGATTGGGCTATAGCATTAATCTAATCAGTGAATTAATCCCTTGGTGATGGGATTAACTGAGTGGTAAGTGAAGGCAGGTAGCGTGTGGTGGAAGAAAGTGGTTCACTGGGGACATGGCTGTGGGGCATATATATTTTGTATCTAGAGAGTGGAGATCTCTGTTCCTGATCATCATGTGAGCTGCTTCCCCCTACCACACTCTTCTGCCATGATATTCTGCCTCACCTTGAGCTCCAAGGAATGGAGCCTGCTTTCTGTGGATGGAGAACACTGAAACCACATGAAACCATGAGCCCCCAAATAAACTTATCTTCCCCTAAAATTGTTCTGGTCAAAGGAACTGAACAGACACTTCTCTCAGAAGATGATATACAATCAATCAACAAACCTGAGAAAAATGTTCAACCTCTCTAGCAATTAGAGAAATGCAAATCAAAACCAATCTAAGATTTCATCTCATTCCAGTCAGAATGGCAGCTATTAAGAATACAAACAACAATAATTGTTGGTGAGGATGTGGGGGGGGGGAGGCACACTCATACATTGCTGGTGGGAGTGCAAATTGGTGCAGCCAATATAGAAAGCAGTATGAAGATTCCTTAGAAAACTGGGAATGGAACCACCTTATGACCCAGCTATCCCACTCCTCAGTCTATGCCCAAAGGACTTAAAATCAGCATACTACAGGGACACAGCCACATCAGTGTTTATAGCAGCACAATTCACAATAGCTAAATTGTGGAACCAACCTAGATGCCCTTCAGTAGATGAATGGATTTTTTAAAATGTGGTATATATACACAATGGAGTATTACTCAGCAATAAAAGAGAATAAAATCATGGCAGATAAATAAATGGAACTAATGCTAAGTGAATTAAGCCAATCTCAAAAAAACAAATGCCAAATGTTTTCTCTGATATAAGGGTGCTGATTCATAGCAGGATAGGGAAGGGGGAGCATGGGAGGAATAGACGAACTCTAGATAGGGGTGGGATGGAAAGGGTGGGAGCATAGGGTTAGAAATGATGGTGGGGTGGAATGAGATGGACATCATTATCCAAAGTACACGTATGAAGACATGAATGGTGTGACTCTACTTTGTGTACAACCAGAGACATGAAAAATTGTGCTCTATGTGTAATATGAATTGTAATGCATTCTGCTGTCATTCATAACCAATTAGAATTTTTTTTAATGGCAGGGTTTTGTACTCAAGATAAATAACAAAGGACTTTTTCTAAGTATTCAATAAAAACATAAGAAAAATCCCTTATTTTAGCATTGAATCATCACTGTACATTATTTTGATGCATTGTTAATGTCCTAAAGAAGGCAGCACCAAAAAAAAAAAAAAAAAAAAAAAAAAAACAAAACATGACCGACAACAGAAGAGTCAATTAAAAAAAATTGTGTTCATTTGTTGATTCTCCTCACAAATATGCTCAGAGCACTCACTCTGTGCCAGGAAAACAATGATGAGAGAAAGACACCGTCACATGGAAATTACAATCTCATAGTTTGGATATTAATCAAAGCATTTAACAAATTCATTTCCCAAATTGGCTCCAGTCTGATTACATATAATCAAAGTTAAAACATTAATTATTTCACCCTTAGTATCAGAGAACTAGGAATATCCACAGAATACGAGTGTTCTTTTCTTTAACCCTTTAGAGCACCTCAACCCTTTT
This sequence comes from Tamias sibiricus, assembly GCA_025594165.1. Lineage (NCBI taxonomy): Eukaryota > Metazoa > Chordata > Mammalia > Rodentia > Sciuridae > Tamias > Tamias sibiricus. The sequence continues at coordinate 43,197,822 of CM046669.1, read as the reverse complement.
GTGAAATTTCCCTGAAAATATCAAAAATGGTCACAGAATAAAGCAAGAAGATAAAGGAAATTGTTCTAAGCAAGAAGACAATGAGGAAAGTGTTCTGTGGCTTTAGTTAGTCTACTTCACCAAGACACTCTTTAAAACCAGGGTGCCAGAATTCAGAAGCACTTGGAGTAGATAAAAGACCAAATGCCTTTTCACCAAGAAAAATCTTAACACAGGGAACAAAACAGAGTGCTAGATTTTCAGAAGTTCTCCACATCTTCATAGAAAAAGAGGGGATGACAGGCAATAGCTCATTTCAGGCTTACATGACCAGAAATGAGCACATACATTCATGCAGGCAACACAAGAGAAGTTACCGATGGTTGCTTTCAGTCACAGGTGGTCACTGGAATGATGGAAAGACACATCTCCTTGTAAAAAACATGGAGGGAGAGAGCTTTAAAGAGTGTGGCTTAGAAGGCTGATGGTACCTCACCCACTGGCTGCCCCAGGAAGAAGCCCAGCCACAAACCCCAGCTCTGCCTGCTCCCCCCAACCTCCACAGTCAGTCATTTAGAAATGCCCAGTCAAGTCCACCTCATGAATGCCTCAGCTATGGGTCTGGTCCATTAGCAGAGATTTCAAAAAACTATCCTGGTTCACGTCTCCACCACCACTCATCTCCCTGTTCACTTCAATTTTGCTTTCCAACAACACACACACACACACACACACACACACACACACACACACACACACACAGATTTTAACCATGCTGAACTTTTTTCAGTTCCCCCAAATATGCCTCAACTTTTTTCAGTTCCCTCAAATACCTCTCATCTTTCGACTTTTGATACTGGTCCCTCTTCCGACAGCACCTTTCCCCCAGTCTTCACTCTCTCATCTCCCTATCACTCATTCCATTTTTCATTCTCCAGGTTACCTCTTAGACATCAATTCCTCCCAGAAGCCTTTTCCAATCCCCCTGGACTGAGCCAGGTACTTTTCCTCTACACTTCCCCACTACCCTGGACTCCCATCATCAAGCGATCTATGTTACAACTGCCTGTCTAAACCACACTTCAGACCATGGACATAGGCCACACTTGCCTTATTCATCTTTACAACCTTCTAACCTCAACCAAAGGAAATATGAGTCAACTAATCAGTTAATTAGAATGGGTAGTGCCCAGTTCTTCAACTGTGTCCATGAGCTTCACTGTGCCACTGGGCTCTAAATCTGAGCAGACTCTGACCCAGGCTAGATCATCACCTGCTTTGCATCCATCTCCTAAGCCAGACTTATCCAGACCAATGCACTGATAGGTAAGTCCCTCAGAGGAAGCAGTGGTACAAATGAGTCAAAGACAGCCATTGTATATTGGCTTCTAGCTTATTGCTCCACAGTAGATAGACCAAGACTCAAATTCAAAAGCCTCCTTTGTCAAATTTTTACATATATAGTTCTTTATAACACAGACTACATCAGCAGGGTTTTGGCCATTTAGAGCCTACAGGCTTTGCACTCCTTGAAACTATATCCTTACTTGGGAGGCTAAGGCAGGAGGATCATGAGTTCAAAGCCAGCCTCAGAAATAATGAAGCACTTAGCAACTCAGTGAGACCCTGTCTCTAAATAAAAATACAAAAAAGGGCTGGGGATGTGGCCCAGTGGTCAAGTGCCCCCAAGTTCAATCCCCAGTACCAAAAAAAAAAAAAAAAAAAAAAAAAAAAAAAGAAAGAAACTATATCCAATACCTACTACCCATAGATAAGAGAATCCTCAGGAAGTACATAGAGGCTGAGCTGCTGCTTCCCTTCGGAACTCTGATCCAGATTCCCTGCTTTGATGGTGAGTGACAATATTGAGCCACATCATCTCCCTTAGGGGTTTCTGTGCCTGCCTCTCCTACTGAGAGGTGGCCCACATGCCATAACCTCTGGAGGAGCTCATGTTTCAGAGGACCTCCCTACATGCCACCCCATCAAAGCATAACCCAAATAAAGCTTCATGTTCTACTACCACCTTGGGCCTGGGTCTCTGCTTCTTGATTAGCCCTTAAGTTCCTTGAACACCCCCCACCCAGAGGCAGAAACCTGGGAAATTATGTATGTATAATCTCTATGTAGTACCAGTTGGGTTTGTTTTGGTTTTTTTTTTTTTTTTTTTTTTTTTTTTTTTAACCAGGACTTGGACTCAGGGGCACTCAACCACTGAGCCACATCCCCACCCCTATCTTGTATTTTATGTAAATATAGGGTCCCACTGAATTGCTTAGCACCTAGCTTTTGCTGAAGCTGGCTTTGAACTGCAATCCTCCTGACTCAGCCTCCCAAGATGCTGGGATTACAGGCATGCGCCACCATACGCAGCCAGGTGGTAATTTTTAATCTGTCTTGTGCCCCTAACTTTAAATTTATCATTGGGTTTAATCAGTATTACTTTTAAAACCTGATCTTTGCCTATAGAGTTCTGCTCCAACAATTCAGGATGGCCTCCTGGCTCTCGTGACTATCTCAAATCTCACTGGGCTGTATAGCTTAGATGTTGAATGCTCCCCAAAGGTCCATGTGTTGAAGACTTGATCCCCACCAGGAAGTGTGGAACCTTTAGGAGGTGAGGGCTAGTGGAAGGTCTTTAGGTCAAAGGGAGTGTGTCCTTGAAGGGGATTGTGGGACCTGGTCTCTTCCTTGTTCTCCTTTGGCTTCCTGGCTTCTTTATCTTCTGTCACTAGGCTCTAGCTATGGTCACTCCACAATGTACTCCCCACTGCTGCCATATGGCAGATCCAGAGGACCAAAGGAATGGATAGGCCAAAATAAACCTTTTCTCTTTATAAGTATCTCGGGTGCTTTATTACAGTGTTAGAAAGCTAACAAACAAAATTTCTAGCTCTGACCCTTATTTTCCTGTCATGGAAGACAACTTGGGGTGCTGACTTTATCAGTCCTAGACCATCTTTGTAGACCACAATCAAGGCAAACAACCCTGGGGATTTCGCTTTAGTCACAATAGTATTAGAAAAGGGTCTCTGAAAAAGATTCCCTAGAAATACCTAGTTTCCATTCCTAAGAGTTTATAGCCCAAATATTTGCAACAGAGACAACACTAACATGGCTGGAGACAGAATTGGGGACAATGAGCACAAGAGCACATGGCATTTGTGGTCATGCTTGTAATTCAACAGAAAAGGAAAGTAATTTGTAAGCAAAATTTTTTTTTTTAAAAATGAAGACATGGGGCTGGGGTTGTGGCTCAGCAGTAGAGCGCTCACCTAGCACGTGCGTGGCCCAGGTTCGATCCTCAGCACCACATAAGAATAAGGGCATTGCATTGTGTACAACTAAAGCAAATAATTTTTTAAAAAATAAAAATAAAAATAAAATAAATAAAAAATAAAGTCAAAGCTCCTATTATGCTATGACACTGAGTAAGCCCGAGATCCTACTAAGAAAGCTGGAAGGAAGTAGTTTAGATATACTGATGGCCTAATACATTTTCATACAATCAAATTCAATTGTATGATGCGAGACTCATTTTTGGATGGTCATAACGTTAGTAAGAAATGTCAACATACCTTAAGTAATAACTTTTCCTTTGTTGATGTTAGCCCAAGTTTAGGCTTTGATCACATACAGTTCATGGAAGAATGACAGTAATTGAAGAAAGGCAAGTATAACTGCAAAGGACAGAAATCCTAGTTGTCTCAGATGGGTATTTTAGGGATCTGTTGAGTTGGTGTCTACCTACTTGTCCCCCAGGCTGCATAACTTTCTGAAGAACAAGGTACTGTAATGCTTTGGCATCATGCTCTGGCTTTAGAGGTCAGAATATGACAAATATATTCCATGACATGTTTGCTGCTGGGGAAACATTCTCAGGCACTAACTAAGGTGCTTACCCTCGGAAAAAGGCCCACAGCCATCACTTGACAATCAACATCTGGCCTCCAGTTTTCAGTAGGCACTTACTTCCTTTTCAAATGTCTGAGCCCTGAAAGTGCAATCCAGGGCAAAGGGGACACCACCAAAAAATAGTCTCCAAATATTAGGGGAACTTTTCCTAACACTAGCAACCTCACCATCATCTCTTCCTTCCCTGACAGAAAGCCTTGAGTTGGCTTCCAGTTCCCATGGCACCACAACTGGAATAAAGACAAGGTGTTTTCAGTTCAAGGTGTTTTCAGTTCCTCATGGGTCTGCTCACAATAAAGACCCTAGGACAAGTACACAGGTATGAGATAGTCAAACACACCATGTATGTATGTATGTGTATATAAACACATATATACATACATAAATACAACATACACAGGGATACACAAATTCACCTTATGAGAAAGCAATGAACATGGATTAGGTAGGTCTGCAGTAGAGAACAGAAAGAAAACGTAACTGGGAATAAGAATTTGGAAAAAAGAGCAAGAAGGGCATATAAACCAGGCTTCCAGTTCAGTTTACAAAGCCTATAATTCTGGGACAGAGCTGCCTATCTAGCCATCAATGCCAGATTACTAGACTAAGGGTAAATTACTTCTGATCTAAAGGAAAAGCCAGTCTTTGGTTTATTTTTCTTTATGGCATTTTCTAAGAAACTAATTTATATTCATAGTTGCAAAAACAAAAAATTTTAAGTTTCTCAGTGGTGTCTCACAGTTAACACGTCTATTTTCAAATGTCTCTTAACAGATGGGTATCCATGCTCTGTAAATTTGTCTCATTCTTCATTTATCCATTCCACAGATATTTATGTGTCAGATACTAAGTTTGGTGAAGCTAACACTTTCACTTTTGCCTATCCAATACCCACTTGCCCTTTCTTACTATCAGAATCTTGATTTTGCTCAAGGAGCAATGTACTCTCTTAAAAAAACCTCCCAGAATGCTTTGCACCTAGGAATGGCCATGACCCAGATTGAGCCAGTAAGAAAGGAAGCAATTATCTCCACTGGACTGCTGGGGAAATTGTTTTCCCAAAAAAAGGAAAACAGATTTGAAACTCATTTCTTGTCATCCTACAGTTTCCCTTCCTAGAACACATCATGATGCCCAAGGGCAAAGAAGCCACCTTGAAACCACAGGTTGCAAATGGGGAAGTAGAAAGCTGGAAGGAGCCTGGGTAGCAGCTGCTCTAGGAACACTGACCTGCTCACCCACTCACATCATTCTGTAAGAAAAAGCAACACTTGGGTGGTTGTGCTTACTGTAGTCAGCCTTCTGACATATGCAGCCTGCCTGGATATACAACAGACAGCAAAGAGAAACTCTGCTCCTAATTTTAAAAGCCTCACTCTCACAAATTAAGGACCAAAGCCAGTCATTGATGAACTTCAAAGACAGAAAAAGCAAACAAAGGAGAAAACAGGAGCCTGGAGAAAGGAGCAACACAAAGAGAAGAAAGTCTCTGTCAAATAATCAGCAAAAAGATACTGCGACCCTCAACAACAGAATGTTATCAAAGACCAACATTCAGAGAACAAGAGAACTCTTGAAAATGAAAACCAAGAAAGCCAAAAAATTTATTAATAGGTTGAAAAAATTTAAAATATAGCCTAGAAAACAGCAACAAAAAAAAATTAGGAAATTAGAGGACTCATCAAGAAGATCCAACACTGAATGAGAGGCATCAGAAAGAAAACTCAAATGGAAAAAAAATGAAGGTGAAGAAATCATGGGCAAGGTAATTCAAGAATATCATCCAGAATTAAAGAAAATTAATTTCTTTTTTGAAATGACCTCCTAGCATCCAGTACAATAGATGAAAGAAGTCCCAGACCTTTACCAAAATATGTCATTATGAAATTTCAAATATTCTAGCCAAAGAGAAGACTTTATTAAAGGTTCTCAAAGGAGGATCAAAAGACAAGTTTCACACAAATATATGTGTGTGTGTATATATATATATATGAGTGTGTGTGTGTATATGTGTATGTGTGTGTGTGTGTGTGTGTATATATCACATACACAGAAATGGAATGACCTCAGAATCAACTTCAACAGTCCAAGCTAGAAGGTAAGGGAGCAAAATTCTCAAATCCTAGATGATGATTTCTGACTCAGAATTCTATACCTAGCCACACTGTAGAGCAACAGAAAGGGGGAATAAAAAACATTGTCAGTAACAAAATTTAACCTCCCAAGTATCCTTTCTCATGAACCAACTGGAGGAGGAGCTTTGCCAAAATGGGACAGTAAATTTAAGAAAATACATCAACTCCAATAAGTAAGATTCCAACCTAAGAAAGAGGCAAAAGGAATATCCAGGATAATAGAGAAAGTAGATTCCCTGAACAACTGTAAGTAACAGGCCTGGGGATCAATAATCCAGACAGAGACAGGACAGAAGGTTCCAGAAAAGACTAGAAGATAAAAGTGAGAGTACTTAATCTGTGTGAACACATTCAAAGGAGATTTACTTAGCTGGCAGAAAAAGTGGAGATAATTTAATGATGGATACACAGAAGACTAAAACATGAAAAACTATTAACTTTGAGGAAACTAAAATGCTGCAGTGAAGCAAAATCATGAAAAATACATAAGCAGACCATCTTATTACATATTAATCTAACAAAAATGGAAAATAAATATTGAAAAGATGGGTGTATAGGAAGCACGGATGTGTAGTCAAGGCAAAGTATGAAAAAAGAAATATTTTAGAGTGAAAACAGAAGCAACAGCTTAAGCACTGTTGCATTAAAGGAAAAGGAGATAGGCTGGTGATTGGGTGAGGAATGATCAATTTTTTAAAAAATATAGTGAACATTTGTTATTACTTTTTGATTCCCAGCACTTTCTCTCCTGTTTTTTTTAGAAATTCTTCATCTTATGAGTCTTGTTAGTATAGCCTCTCTCCTGCTATTGAAGACCAAAATAAAAATAGACTGTTGCTTCCCCAGGCTCTCATAATTCACCTAGGCTCTGCCAGTTAGCTGGGGACACTCTGGTGACAGTACACAGTAAACAGTGCTGGTGGTATTAATGGTGTAAGACTAGTGCCCAGTACTCTCTGGGGTGGGGAAGAAACATCCTGACACAGTGAGGTCTGTGTCACAATTGGGCGTTTGATTCCTGGTGCATAGCCCTGAATCCCATTCTCATGGTTTAGATCCCTGTGGTTGTATTAAGCTATGCATTTCCCTTCTGAAGAATCTGATTTTCTGCATAAATCATACGGTTGGTTTCTGCTCCAGGGAGGAAGCTGGTCCAGAAATTGATACCACCATACCTGTCAGCTTCATGGTCACAAAAATTTAGAGAATCTACATTTGTTTAATCTGGATTCTTTGGAGCTTAAAGGCAGTGAAAATCCAGATGCTAATAAACAGACTCTGGAAGTTGCAGCACACAGTTGAAACTATTCATCAGATGTTTGACTAGGATCACCCAGAAAGAAGCCTCAGTAAGACTCCAGGTAACCAAGTGAGCAAGTCCACGACCAGGAGAAACCCAGGCAATTAACCTTTGCTGGAGATTGCCTCTGCTCAAGAAAGCTGCCTCGCTCAAGTTCAACACCTTTCTGGGGCAGCCCACACCTGATCACCAATTGACATGGAAGTATAGAGGCTTGCCCCCACCCACTCCAATTGGGACAACTCAACTCCCTACGGGATCCAGTGAAGGAGTTTCCATCAAGACTCCACCACATGCACTTCTCCCTCTGCCCAATCCTGCTTCCTTACCTTCCACTGCTGCAGAGAACTCATTAACACGTACCTGCATGCTAGTGTACCCGAAGAACCTAAATTACAACAATTAAGGACACGGAGTCTTTAATTCTAAGAAAAATGGGAGAGGCTGGTTGCTTTCAATTTCCATGAAAAAAGTTTAAATATAAGGAGAATTACAGGATCAAACCCCTGAATTTGGGCTGGGAGCAGTGGCGGCACAGGCTTGGGAGGCGGAGGCACAGGAGGATGGCAAGTTCAAAGCCAGCCTCAGCAATTTAGCAAGGTGCCATCTCTAGCTCAGTGGTCAAATGCCTCTGAGTTCAATACCCAGTACCCCTCACCACAAAAAAAAAAAAAAAAAAAAAAATCCTAAATTTGTGGCTTAGGGCATGACCTGGACACCAGAACCACCTATGACTTTGCCAAAAATAATCTAATCTTACAGTCATAGGGCTGAGAAAGCAAAAGAAAAAAGTTTGATCACTAGGTTTATTAAGTTACTTCAGCTGAATTCCTTGCCTAACAAGGTATCTATAGATTAGGATCCCACTCTAGGTATCTATAGATTTAGGATCCTAATCTATAGATATGGGGATATGCAGTAATTCAGGATACCCTGAGTGCCTAATCCTCAGGCAGCATCCCTTGCCAGCAGTAGCAACCCCTCTTTCCCTAATAAGGCTGATCTGGCCTTGCCCAAAGACGTTTTTAATGAAATCACTTGAGGAATTACTGTGCAAGAAAAGCCAATTTCCCTCAATCCTCTTGTTCAGCACTCCTCCCTGTCCAGAAATGGACCCCAGCATCCCCTAAAGGGCTTATTATAAGGCTTTCATTCCCAAAGCACAATAATATCTTTGCTACTGTACATGGACAAAAACATGGATGGGAATGGATTCCAAGGATTCTAGTTGGACAAAAGAGCAAATGTTAGATTGGATGGAGTTATTGACATGGGTGCATTTACTCAAGATTGCTATGGCAGCGAGAAGTGGTACCAACTGTGAGCACACTTGGAAACCCAGACTCCACAGCTGCCCACGTGTGTGACTGAGATGTCAGAAACAGAGAAATCATCAAGGAAGTAATAGAGTGATTTCAGGCAATAAGAATGTCAGAGTAGATTTATCACTTGTGACCTGCTAACTATGCCCCCAAGAGAGCCCAGAGATATGCCCTTCACCAAGACTGAGAAACACTTCAGTGCAAGGGCATCTCAAATGTGCCAACAAGGCTATTCTCTAGGCTAGATATGCTGTTGGGGGACAACGAGGGTCTTCATTTCAACATGAAGACCAGGCTGCTTAAGTGATAAAGATACATAGTGGCACTTAACCCCAAGGCAGAGTGGGCATGACTAGCACTATATGCCACACAGCCAGCCTGGTGGTCAGAATGCTGTGAGCCACAGGGAATTTTTGGTGAAGCCTAACTGATCATAAGGCCCCTTGACTTTGAATAGATGAGTGCTGAAGTCACTTACCTTAGAAAAGTTACTGAACCTCTCCATCGCCTTGCCCCACACCTATAAATACTGTTTTGTCTTATAAGGATAAGACTATTATCTATTCACAGGGTTGTGAGAATTGCATGATTGATGTAAGTTCTTTTTTTTTTTAATATTTATTTGCTTTTAGTTGTACACAATGCATTTATATTTACGTGGTGCTGAGGATGGAACCCTGGCCACGTACGTGCTAGGCGAGCGCTCTACTACTGAGCCACAATCCCAGCCCTGATATAAGTTCTTAAAGCAACATTTGGCACAGATAAAGTACTCAGTAAAGGTTAGATATTATTACTATTACTACAACTGTTGTGATTGTCATTGTAAGTACAATCAGAAAATAGCTAGTCTGGGTGTGAACAAAGCTTTGTTCACAACACGATTATTACAACTCTGTACCCAATTCCAAGACATAAGTCAATTCATAGATTAAGAGCCCCTTGAATGAAGGGAAACCCAAATACCCATAAGCAAAATAGTTAATAGCACCATGCCAATAGAAAACAAAAATTTATGAGTGTGAAACACACCAGATAACCTTAACAAGATACTATCGTACAAAGAAATTTTTTTTAAATATTTAAAGGTTTCATCACCACTGAAGTTTCTAGGGACTCAAGATCCAAGAAAAGGATAAGTTGGTCAACCTGTGTCACTTATTCCTCAGAAAGAAGCACAACTATTGGTAAGCCTCTTCAGAATTTGGCAGTAAATGTATATACATACACAAGTCACTCAAGCTCATTTACCAGGTGAGCTTTACCTGACCACAGGACCCTAGGAGGCCATGCTACCTGAGTCATCCATGATCAATTGCAAATTACCTGGTCCACCTATCCATAAAATCAGGTATGCTGCACAGCCGTCCATCATCAAGGAATACATGAACACATACATTGAGAGGATCCTGAAGTCACAGATAAGTTGGACAAAAAGGGAACTTGCTCTCCCAAGCTGCTGACTCCTGCTGTACTGCTAACCTCTTCTCATGCCCCACCTGAGGCTCCAAAAAGATTTGATGGATGGGGACCGGGGCTGATGAGGGCAGATAGAAATGAGCTGTTTACTGATGGTTTTTCATGATACTCTGGAATCTCCCAGAAATGGACAACTGCAACCTTACACATGAAGTGGTCCCAGAAGCAACAAAAAAAAGAAACCTCACATTAGGTAGAATATTAAGTGGCATATTCCATAGACCAATTTTTCTGGAAGGAAGGTATCTAAAACTGATTCATGAGAATATTCAGTAGTTCCTGGGATAGTCAGGAGTATGAAAGAAATTAATCGGATGAACTGAACGTTGATATGGAGGTTTGGGGAGGATGTTTGTAAATGAACACCTCAGAATGAGTCCAGCAAGGATATTAGTTATTCATGTAAATAAAAAAGGGCCTGCTGCTCTCAAGAAGGCCCTATGTCTACCAGCCAGCCTTTTCCCACAGTCATTCAAATGCTTTTCAATGGGTTCATCACCCAAGTGGACAAACTGGCAGCAACAAGGGTTTTGGGTTGGGTCAACAAATGTGGATTAACCCTCACAGAATTGACCTGACTCTCAGAAAAGCTGCCTAACTTTCCAATCTCTGTGACCTTCCACATTTAGGTGTCAAGTTCATTCCATTGGACCCCTTCCACTTTTGAGAGGCCAGAGAGATGACCTCATTGTGGACACAGATAGGCTTTCCAACTCCACCATGTTTCTTCTAGCACCAGAAGTGCTAGCAGGCTCACTGCCCTAGTCACTGTCCTGTTATCAAATACAACATCGCTTCTAGAGACCTCACTTGGTAACAGTAAGACACGGGGGTACTGCTCGGGGTTCACTGGCCTTACAGAATAGTCTGTTGAAGCACATTATGAGGTTGGGATGCTGTCCCATGGGGAGTAAAAAATGTGCTCTGAACAAGCAAACTACATATTATGCCCTTATCTACAGATTAAATATGTGGTAAAAGTGGCATCTCTCATTATTACCCTCTTAATCCACTCCTAAAATACCTTCTTAGTCCTACTTTCATGTGCCCATTTAAAAGCCTTGCTACCCAGGAAAGAAACACAACAATTCCACCAAATCAGATGTTTATCACCCTGTCACTCGGGGCTCCTTAGGGGAGCTATGTGAACAAGTAAAGGAGATTTGTATGAGTTTGATAGATTAGTCTTTACCATGAGGGCAAACATTTACTCCTACCCAGTGGAGGCAGGAAGGAGAACTAACAGAACCCAAGAGCTCCTGCCTTCCACTAACTGTGGACCTCACTATAGTAACAGAACACACGTGGGACTAGCAAGGCTTTGGACCAACCTCACAGGAACGGAGGTTTTGGATTTAACCACTGGGTTAAGAACCCCAAATGGCAAAGGTACTGACACAAAGAGAACACAGAATGATGACATATGAAAGGGAAATGTCACAGACCCTCCCATCAGTAGCAGACATTAGCTCTAAAGCATGCATTCCGAATTATTTTCTGTGTAATGTATTTTAACTTTAACTCGCATTTAATCTAAAGCATGTTAGTGGTGGTCGACTCTACAACCGAGCCCACAGCTACAGCCAATTAACATAATGGCAGAACTCAAGAAGACATGGACACCCCCAGAGCTGGATACAATGACATACTCACGAGTTGTCCCTCGTGGGGAAAGAGGCATGCACGTTTTCAGCAACATGAGCTGTAGGTGTCTATTTTTCTAAAGACATCCAGCCTGCAGCACACCGCCTGCACACCATATCTAATAAGACCTCCTTAAATCTTTCTCAGCAGACCTTGAGAGGAGCTGCTCAGCAACCCTCTTCCCACATGTCCCTGCACAGTAACAGCATTCAGCTTCCTGTTAGCCTTCAGGAAGCTACAATTACTACCACTTTCTCCACTAGTTTCTGATTGCCTTTTTTTTTTTTTTTTTTTTTTTTTTTTTTTTTTGGCACCAGGGATTGAACTCAGGGGCATTCGACCACTGGGCCACATCCCCAGCCCTTTTTTGTATTTTATTAAAGACAGGGTCTCACTGAGTTGCTAAGTGCCTCGCCATTGCTGAGGCTGGCTTTGAACTCACGATCCTCCTGCCTCAGCCTCCCAAGTGCTGGGATTACAGACTTGCGCCACTGCACCCGGCTCTCTGATTGCTTTTATGTAGCTGAAAGCAGATGTTGTTCAAGTTTCCTCCAAACTCTACCTTCATTTTGTCACTTCCAATTATTCTTTGACCAAAATGAACACTGCCAACCATGACCAAAGTCAATCAGGACTTCCCATTTGCCAAAATTGAACAGACCCTCTTCTGTCCCTTCTCATTTGGCCTCTTGAACTTCTGACAAACAGAACACCTCCTTCTTCTTGAGGACATCACAAGACCATGTTTCCTCCTGTGTTTTCAAAACATTCCTGCCCACTCACTGTGGGCTCCTCTTCTTTCATCAGCCTCTTAAATGTCAATATTCACCTGGGTCTGGTCCTTCTGGAAGGCATGTCTGATGCAGGTGCTGAAATAGTCCCAAAGGGGGCTGAGGTAACCCGCCTAGAGCCCGACGCGGGCAACATCCACGGCTCCCAGTGCCCTGTCCACTCTGCCCATGTGGAGCAGATCTTCCCAGAGCCAGACTCCACCAAGGCTTAGAGCAGCTCTAAGCCTCTTTGGAAATTGAAGAAGGTTAAAAAACAGTGATAATTAACATCACCCTAAAAGTAAAAAAAAATACACAGGGAGAAAAATTTTATTTTGATATCTCCAGGAGGAGATTAAAGGGAATGAAAGAAAAACCCATGTCCCCGGTTGCCATGGAGTTGCTAATGTCCTCTCGATTACAATAAGTAGCACTTAAGCTCTGATACACAACCAACCACTCGGCTCCTCCTCCCCACCAGGAGAGGATTCACCACCTCCCACAGAGTTCATGGATGTCCTCCTCCTTTGATTAACCACATCAAATGCATCCCATAATAACCTTGACCAACACCGCTATTCCTGTTCATTTTGTAGGGATCACTTTCTGGAATAACATAAGGTGCATAGCTTCTCTTTGCTGCCTTATGCACGATCTTGGGTCACTAACTAGGATATCTGGCCACTCCTGTGGACACCAATCTAATGTCATCCACGAGGCAGAGTTCTTATGGAATTTTTCTTTACCTAAACCAGCTCTATGAGCATTCATTAAGCACTTCCACAGTGAGCACTGAGAGAGACACCAAAGGCCAAAGCAGTGTTGTTTCTCTAAAGCAGCTCGCTCTCTCTGCTTGGGGGTGGTCAGAAGGATCATTTATGGGCAGGATAAAACATCACTTAGTCCTAAGATCCCTGGAGAAAGCCCAGTTGTACATTTTCTTGCCCAAGAGACAAAGAGGCATCCTTTATTCTGCCTGTGCTGCTGTCTCACAATTGATTGCAACTTTAGGATGGGGAGGAAGGCAAGAGAGCTTTCTTCTGTAATTAAGAGATTACAAGGGATGAAATAAGATGACATCATCATTATTTCAAAAAGAAATTAGAGCTGTTGTGGTGGGGCACACCTATAATCCCAGCAACTCGGAGGCCAAGGGAAGAGGATTCCAAGTTCAAAGCCAGCCTCAGCAACTTATGGAGACCCCATCTCAAAAAAAATAAATAAATAAAAAATAAATAAGAACTGGTGATCTGGCTCAGTAGTGAAACACCCCTTAGTTCAATTTTCTGTACAAAAAAAAGAAAAAAAAAAAAATCAGCAACTGTAGTCAGGCTCCAGGACCTGCATAGCCTTTGCAAGCTTCCCAACCTCCTGGTGCTTTATTCTCTTGCTCTCTCTGAACATCCCAAGAGTGATCAGCCACCAAATCCTAAAGCTGGGGAGAAAGCCTATGCATGGTAAAGAAAGGGATTGCTCGTCACAATCTGCCCTACTGCCACATGGCCTGGAGAGGAAAGCCCCAGGGAGTGGCACAGAGATGGCAGGTCCACCACAAGGACAAATGAAGCAATCAGGACCCACTGGACACACGAGGCAGTAATAGTTAACACGACTGAAGCAGTGCCTCAGCTGCTGCTTCTATTTTTGCATCTTTGACCTATTATCCCGATTAACACACCCCCAAAGTGAACAATGTCGACTATCAAAGTCAGCCATGACTTCCTGATTGCCACAGTGAAAGACTTCATTCTCCGCCTACTCAGCCCCTCGTCAGCAGTTCTTCCCTCATGAAACCATTTGCTTCCACTTTCATTCATCAACATTCCTACTCACTCATAGCCAGCAGCCCCTTTCTACCTTCCTCTTTCATGTTGGCATTCCTTAAAATTCCATACTTGGCTCTCCTTAATTCTCCTTTGACATTTTCCTAGGAAATTCTTTTACTCTCATAGCCTCAGTGATCACATATATAAGTAATGGCTCCCAAATGTCCATCTCTATCACCTATTTTCAGACTCTGATTCATCTTCCTCACTGCAGTCAGACTGACATTTCTTAACCCCTGATTTAATCCTATTCCCCACCATTTAAATAGTCCCATGGATTCCTATTACCTAAAGGATAAAGTGAATCCTCTTTAGCATGATCCAGAAACTCTCCAAAAACCCTTGCTAACTTCCCAGAAGCATGCCTCATTTTATCTTGCCTCTGCATCCAGTTCAATATAAAAACTCATCCTTCTCTGAATGCCCCAGAGTAACCCACCCTAGCAAGGACCTTTGTTCATGTCACAGCCCCAACCCCTTCATCAGCCCCGTCCACCTGATATCTTAGGATGAACAGATGCATCAATTTACATTTTTTTTTCTTTTTTTTTTTTTTTTTTTTTTTTTTTTTTGGTACTGGGGATTGAACTCAGGGGCACTCAACCACTGGGCCACATCCCCAGCCCTTTTTTGTGTTTTATTAGAGACAGGGTCTCACTGAGTTGCTAAGTGTCTCGCCATTGCTGAGGCTAGCTTTGAACTCATGATCCTCCTGCCTCAGCCTCCCAAGTGCTGGGATTACAGGCATGTGCCACCACACCCGGCTTACCCTATGAAGCTTTTATGACCTGTTCTTTCCCATGTCAATGGGAAAATAAAAAATAAAAAGAGATTACTTTTTTTTTAAAAGTTATAGGTGAACACAATGTCTTTACGTGTTGCTGAGGATTGAACCCAGTGCCTCACGCATGCTAGGTGGGTGCTCTACCTCTGAGCCACAACCCCAGCACCCCACCCTCCTCTTTTTATGCCCTCTGACCACTGAATCTATGCAGATATCACATCTATCTCGGTCCTATAAAACTGTAAAATGAAGAAAGTCAAATGTCTTCATATGACTTCTCTAGAATGAGTTTCTTAAGAACAAGGACAACATCCCATTCATCTTCATATCCCCAGAGCCAAGTGCAAAACCTGGCACCCGATAAATGCTTACTGAATAGAGACATGAATATGACAGCTCTCAGCTCATATGCTAAATACTCAAGTGCAAAGGGAATTCAGAGTAAGGGCGTTTTCAAGTTTGGAAAGGGTTAATATGAAAGGCTTACTGTCTTGAGTCAGGATTTGAATAAGAATAGAGTACCTATTAGCAAAAAGAAAATTATTAAAAAGGTGACTGTATTACCCAAATCAGGACAGTGGGGGGGGGAGCAAATAGATATAAAACAGATCTGTAAAATGGGATATAGTCACCTTATGAATCATAATCCCCAAATTAATTGTTTTAAGAACGACATGAAACAAAAATCTTTTTTCCTGGGTGCCTATGTTAATTATTAAAATTTTCAAGACACTGCACTGATATTTTGCATTCAGAAGTGGACGGACATTACTGGTTGCCCAAACAACTCCCTTCTCCAGTCCTCATCATTGAGGGTGCAATTTTGTTCATATGTCTGACCTCTTCCCCACAGTGACCTGGAAGAAATTCCTGGTTCTTAGCTAGTCACAGGCACTCATTCTCTTTGTAGGAGACTGACAAAAACATGGGTGGGTGTATGACCCAGTTTCCACCATGAGCTACCAAGAAGGCTGCTGGGGTACTTCTTGGGAGATTTGCCTTCTTCTTACAAAGAGGCACAGTGGGACTTACATTTCTGGCCAGATAGCAGATTACCCATCCAGATATCCAGCATTGAAATAGTTCTCAGGGATGGTTAAAATATTTAAAAGCATACTTTTAAATATATAACCAGCTATTTGGAAAATGAATAAAGTCCTTGGAGGGCAGAAACATAAAAACAATCCAAGCAGAAAGATGGGTGAGCAGAGCTGCTTGTCTTTGCCATGGTTGCATCTGTCAGGCCCTAGGGCCCTTGACTTTACAACAGCCACATGTGAGGATTGGTGGCAACACTTGGAGCCCTCATTACAGAGCAGTTCAGAATGAGATTCCACATTAATCTACATTTCCAAAGGCCAAAATTCCTCTTACCTGCGTGACCCCAAAAACCCAAGCCAGAACTTTAAAGTTAAAAACCAAGGTGCTAACATCTCCAGGGACCTGGCAGAAAGAAACCTTCTCTGGGTGTATTCCAAACCCAGATACTAAAGAATTCCAAGAACAAAAATGGTGGGAAACAGAAATTCACAATCAAGAACCCCTAGAACATTGGTGAACATTGACAGCAAGATGGAGAATGAAACTAAGATATTGTCAATCATCTATAGCTCTAAAACACAAACTGCTGAACATGTTTGAAAACAAACCTCTCTATATCTGTGGGTTTCACATTCATGGATTCAATCAACCATAAATCAAATATTCAAAAAATATTAATTTTGTATTGAACATGAACAGATTTTTTGTCATTGTTTCCTAAACAAGACTATATACATAGCATTTATATTGTATTAGGAATTATAAGTAATCTAGACATGAGTTAAAGGACACAGGAGGACATGTGCAGGGTATATGCCATTTTATAGAAAAAACCTGAGCATCTGCAGATTTTGGACTCTGGAACCAACCCCCCATGGATACCAAGGACTGTGTATTATACATACACATATGTTAATCAGCATGTATACACATGGGAAATTTAAAAAGACATTGCAAGTATGAAGTACCAAAGGAACCAAAGAAAATTCAAATAATTGATAATTGAACACAAAGATAAATCCAAAATTCAAAAATTAATCTCAAATATCAAAACAGTAATATGATCACAAATTTTGAAACTATTTCAAATAGAGTTTGAATGCAGTATATACTAAGTATACATCTATTATGACAGCAAAAAGAACTGAAATTATTTCTTATAAAATGTTATTCAGTGGTTTTATTTTTAATCATAATGCTAAGTATAATTGTAAGACTTTTATGTATAGCATGAGTAGAACAAATAAGTCAATAGTGATGTAATGAGGAACAGAAATTCTCACCAATTTAAAGTAAAAGGCACAAACAAAAATCTAAGGTGCTAAGAAACAGTAAATAAACTTGAATTTTAAATATCAATATAAACTCATGTTTTATATAAAATATTTCTAAATCTGTGCACTGAAAAGGCTCCAAGTAATCACACCCTGTAGCAGTGAAAACTCAGCTCTCAGCTCCTAAATAAGGTCTCCCAACTAAAAGGAAAGAAAGGTTCTCTGGAGATCTGGCTGATTCCAATACTGGACCCAGGAAAATTTTAAGGTGAGCACTGGGACATATATAGTTCCAGAAAGCAAGGAAATACTCAGTGGCAAATAGACACAAAGAGAATACAAAGATGCCAGCTTTACCAACTTTGGGACAATTTAAGCACCAAAAATCAAAATAACTACATTTAAAACAAAATCATTCGACAATTACCACTGGATGGGAGCATTTCACTAACTCCTTACTTTGGGGGGAAAAAAAATTTAAAGAGACATTAACACACATTTGCCCAGTCTTAATGAGAAATTATTCAAATCCAATTATTGAGGGAAAGTTCTTTACAGAACACCACCAGCTATAGACAAAAACATAATGATAGGTTTAGACAATCAGCATTTCCAATTCCCAGAGGAAAAAACACTCATACAGACATGGTTCTGAAAGGACGTAAAACCTATTCAAAAACATTATTCCAGGTTATTGAGAAACAGGGTATCACAGAGCACTAAATTAACATCAAATGTTAAGTGCCAATGGCAAGGGGATTAAATGTATCTTTACAAGGTTGAGATCTGCAGCCACCACATGCAGGTGGTAGCTCAGCAATTCAAACAGCAGAGACAACCTGACACTATATGCTTCTCAAAAATAAATGAGGCATATAGCATCCCATATGAAGTGATTTTTCAAAAAGTAATTAAGTTTTCATACAGCAAATCTCTAAAGAATATAGACCCAACTTTCAGCTTATAGAAAACAGACATAATATAAAAACAAATTTGAAAATAATGAAAAAAAAATTCAGTGTGTAGGATATTCTGTAAGATCACAGATATGGGTTTTTCAAAAAGTAGTATTTTTTTAAATTATAATAGCCACCATAGTTTTTTTTAATATTTATTTACTTTAGTTGTACACAATGCAATGCATTTATGTTTACGTGGTGCTGAGGATCGAACCCGGGCCGCGCATGTGCGAGGTGAGCGCTCTGCCGCTGAGCCACAACCCCAGCCCCTCAAAAACTATTCAACCTTGAACCAAATTAAAGAAAAAAAAAAAAAGATGCATTTGGATGGAGTCTGGGTTGAGAAATAGCCAAAAACATTTTGTAGATAGATAAATATAAAGAGACTAGATATTATGATACATGGGATATAAAATTATGGTTATAAAGGACAACATAGGAAAAATGTTAATCTGATGGTTACATCATATTTATTATGTAATTCCTGCAAACTTTCTAGATGTTTAATTAAAACTTTTAATAAGAATTAGGGAAGAAAGAGATTTAATTTCACTTTATTACATGAGGATTTCCAGTTTTCCCAACACCATTTGTTGAAGAGGCTATCTTTTTTCCAATGAACATTTTTGGTAACTTTATCTAATATAAGATAACTGTAGGTGTGTGGGTTAGTCTCCGAGTCTTCTATTCTGTACCATTGTTCAACTGGTCTATTTTGGTGCCAATACCATGCTATTTTTGTTACTATTGCTTTGTAATACAATTTAAGGTCTGGAATAGTAATTCCACCAGCTTCACTCTTCTTGCTAAGAATTACTTTGGCTATTCTGGGTCTCTTATTTTTCCAGATGAATTTCATGATTGCTTTTTCTATTTCTATGATATTGGGATTTTGATTGGTATTGCACTGAAATTGTATAGTGCTTTTGGGAGAATGGTCATTTTGACAAATTAATTCTACCTATCCATGATCAAGGTAGATCTTTCCATCTTCTAAGATCTTCATTAATTTGTTTCTTTAGTGTGCTGTAGTTTTCATTGTAGAGGTCTTTCTTTCTCTCACCATGCACAAAACTTAACTCAAAGTGGATCAAGGACCTAGGAATTAAACCGGAGACCTTGCACCTAATAGAAGAAAAAGTAGGCCCAAATCTCCATCATGTTGGATTAGGCCCCAACTTCCTCAATAAGACCCCTATAGTGCAAGAATTAAAACCAAGAATTAATAAATGGGATGGATTCAAACTAAAAAGCTTCTTCTCAGGAAAAGAAACAATCAGTGAGGTGAACAGAGAACCTACAGAATGAGAGCAAATCTTTACCACAAGCACATCAGACAGAACATCAACTTCAAGGATAAATAAAGCTCTCAAAAACCTTTACACCAAAAAAAACAAACAACACAATCAATAAATGGGCTAAGGAACTGAACAGACACTTCTCAGAAGATGATATACAATCAATCACAACAAATATGAAAAAATGTTCAACATCTCTAGCAATTAGAGAAATGCAAATCAAAACTACTCTAAGATTTCATCTCATGCCAGTCAGAATGGCAGCTATCAAAAACACAAACAACAATAAATGCTGGCAAGGATGTGGGGAAAAAGGCACACTCCTACATTGCTGGTGGAACTGCAAATTGGTGAAGCCAATATAGAAAGCAGTATGGAGATTCCTAGGAAAACTTGGAATAGAACCACCATTTGACCCAACTATCCCACTCCTTGGTCTATACCCAAAGGACTTAAAAGCAGCTTACTACAGGGACACAGCCACATCAATGTTTATAGCAGCACAATTCACAATAGCTAGATTGTGGAACCAACCCTGATGCCCATCAGCAGATGAATGGATAGGGAAACTTTGGTATATATACACAATGGAACACTACTCAGCACTAAAAGAGAATAAAATCATGGCATTTGCAGGTAAATGGATAGAGTTGGAGAAAATAATGCTAAGTTAGCCAATCCCAAAAGCCAAAGGTCTAATGATCTCTTTGTTATGAAGATACTGACTTATAAAGGCAAGGGAGGGGGGGATGAGAGGAATGAAAGAACTTTAAATAGAACAAAGAGGGGGGAGGGGGCAAGAGGATAGGAATAATGGTAGAATGAGTTGGCCATCATTGTCCTAAGTGCATGTATGAAGACAAAATTGTTGTCAAAATACTTTATATAAAACCAGCAACTTGAAAAATTGTGCTCATTATATGTAATATGAAATGAGTTGCACTCTGCAAACATGTATAACAAATTACAATAAAAAATTTTTTAAAAAAGAATTAGAAAAGAGCTCAAGTATACACTATCACCTCTGAGATAGCTAAAAACAATTACCTTAAAATCCATTAAGCATTTTGATGCAGTTTATAAGAAACGTAGGTAAAGGGAGACTAAGCTAAATGGCCTCATTAGGAGGCATAAAGTAGAGAATCCTGTAAGAAGTGGCCTGGTCCAAGTGGGTGACATAGAAAGGGATGTTGCTACATTAAGACAATCTAAGGACAGAACAAGTAGATACAACAGGTAGTCCTGGGTGGGAGACTACTCACCAAATAGAGTACGAAGGATGTTTGGGATCAACCAGTAAAAATCTAGATTGTCTGGACATCGAATGAAAACCTAATCATGTGTAAAGGTAGAGATCATTGACTGAAATCTGAAGTTACAAAATGATATATACACAGAACATAAGCTTATTTGGGAAAACTGTATGTGAGGTGTAGGGAAAAAAAAAAAAAAAGAAGTAGTATTAAGATTTTATCAGATGGGCTGGGGCTATGGCTCAGTGGTAGTGCACTTGCCTGGCATATGTGAGGCACTGGGTTTGATTATCAGCACCACATATAAATAAATAAAATAAAGGTCTATCAACAACAAAAAATTTTTTAAAGATTTTATCAGATGTGATCTTAGATACAATGATCTCTAGATACAATGTTTTCATTTTTAAATTATGAATGATCCATATCTTTCATTGTCTACAATGAAAATGTACATAATAACAAAAGCTTTTTTTAATCTTTAAAAGATTTAGAATAGAAGAGAATGTCCTTCCTACCCCAAGATCACAAAGAATTATTTTAAAAGACCCCCCCCCAAAAAAAGGGCATGAAGTATGGAGAAAATTTATAAATACTACTGCATTAAAATAAGGTCTATTTATCAAAAGACAACAGAGAAAAAATAGTCAAACCACAAACCAGAAGGATATGAATATTTGCTGTACACAAACTAAAAAAGATGTTACTATAGAATAAATAACTCCTGTGACTCCATTTTTAAAAAATCTCAGTAGAAAAATGAACAAAAGTTATTAATGGTCATACCACTGAAAATGATTAATCTAAATCCTATAGACCTATGAAAAGATGCACATGCTCATTATTAATTAAGGAAATGCAAATTAAAACTATGAGATCTCATTCACACCCACCAGATTTTCAAAAATAAAAAGCCAATATCAAGTGCCAAGGAGAATTTCAAGTGGTGGAAACTCTGACAGTGCCAAGAGGAGCATCAATTCTTTTAACCAGCTTAAAAAATAACTTGGTGTTACCTTGTAAATCTGAACATGCACACTGCATACAACCCAATCCCACTTTTAGGTGTACTCATTAAAACACTTGCACAAACCCTTGACAGCAACTCGCCCAGTCGAATGGGGGTTTTTCAGTTTTGTTTTGTGGTACTGGAGATTAAATCCAGGTGCATCCTGCCACTGAGCTAAATCCCTAGCTCTGTTTTTTGAGACAGTATCTCACTATGTTGCTGAGGCTGGCCTTGAACTTGGGATCCTATTGCCTCATCCTCCTGAGTAGCAGCTGGGTTACAGGTATGAGCCACCACATCCATCTCAGTTGAAGTTTTAAGCAGCATTTTACATAGAGTAGTAAGGAACAGAATAAGTTAGCACTTTGCTGGTGCATTAAAGTATTGCTTTGTGATAGTTTACATACACACACATACACACATACACACACATGCACGGAAAGTGCATTTCTTACTATTGGTTGTGTATTAAAGAGTTTGGTACACAGGGGAATCCTTGCACATGAGCCCCAGGAGACTCTCAGAAATGAAGAACATGGAATAGCAAATTCAAATGTCTTCCAACACATAGAACAGAGGACTTGTGGCACACAAATACACAGGGATGCTCCACAACAGTGACAAGGAGCACTCTGTGGCTACACATATCAACATGGGCACATCCCAGAAACCATTGTGGGGGTAAAAAAAAAAAAAAAAAAAAAAAAAAAAAAAGTCACAGAAGAACACAAGGCTGGAGATGTTATTCAACTGTAGAGCACTTGCTTAGCCTGCACAAGACCCTGGGTTCAATCCCCACTATAGCATTAAAAAAAAAAAAAAAAGTGTGGATCTAATGTATATGAAGAGGTCTTAAGATACATAATTTTGCCGGGCACAGTGGCGCACACCTGTAATCCCAGCACTTGGGAGGCTGAGGCAGGAGGATTGTGAGTTCAAAGCCAGCCTCAGCAATGGCAAGGCACTTAGCAACTCAGTGAGACCCTGTCTCTAAATAAAAAATACAAAAAAAAAAGGCTGGGGATGTGGCCCAGTGGTCCAGTGCCTCCAAGTTCAATCCCTGGTAGCAAAAAAAAAAAAAAAAAAAAAAAAAAAAAAAAAAAAAAAGATGTAATTTTAGGGATTTAACTGTGGTCAAAGTATAATGAAAGAAAAGGGAATGATAAACACAAAACCAAATGTGGGAGCAGGAGATTGACAGGATGGGATGATACAAAGGGCCTCAAGGATTCCTATTAAAGTGAATGATAAGAAAGTAATCATTGTTAGCATCTGAGTTACCAAATTTACCACTCCTAGTGCTGATCTTAGGTGTAACTGTTATATGTAGTAACTTTTCCTTATGGTTTAAAGCCCCATTTTAAGTTATGGTCTCCATTACTCATAGTTTTTTAAATAAAATAAAAGACTCCAACAGAAGCTCCTTTAATTTGGATGCTGTACAACTGACTTAGTCTAAGCTATTCAATCCTATTCTGTTTGTCTGATCATATCATTAAAACCTGACAGTATCAGTCCCAACTACAAAAGATCTAGAAGGAACTCAAATGCTCTAAAGAAATGATAGAGAAATGCTAATCACTCCAATTTGACCAGTATGCCCTCAACACACGTACTGAAATATCACATCATACCCCATGAGTCTGTAGTTATTACACACTAAAAAATAAATAAATAAAAAGAAACTTCTGCCATCAAAAAAAAAAAAAAATGCTGTAAGAAACCGCACAAAGCTAGTTTTTTTTTAAAAATATCTACTGGGAAAGAAGAAACTGATTAAAACTGTTTGGCATTTTTTCAATCCTAAAAGGTTTACTCCTTAAAAACATTCTGATTAAGCAAGTGTGAAACCAAGGACAATCAAGATTTATAAATCTGTAAGTCACCAAACAGATAAAACAACAGGCTTCTACTCTTGCCCTTGGCAGGGAGCAGCTTAATCTGCCTGGAAGATCACACACCCCCAGCTGTAGCTACAAGCTAGAGGTCAGACCACAGGCAGGCCACCGCTGGAGTTCTCCAAAGGGAAGAGGAGAGGTAGTTGTGAAGAGGGCAAAACACTGTTGTTTTGGCCAGAGGAATAAAGGACAGGTTTCTTCACAAATTCTATACCAGAGGCTATGTCCTGCTGAGGAAATAAGACTTTCAATCCACCTCGCTGGCAGATGGAGAGAGAGGGGTAGAGAAGAAAAAGAAGCCAAGGGAATACACACAGTGCACACGCACACCCCTCATTTACTCTGTGCACCAGACACTATGAATACACCCTTAGTGTGCATTATTTTATGCAATCCTCAGAAATCCACAAGATAAGTCTCACTTTAGAAATGAGGATGCTAACATTCAATAAGACACCAAAGCCCATTAGCGGCTGGTGGACTGGGGTTCAAACCTATGCCTGTCTGATATTAAAGCTCACACTCCTTCCTTTGTATCTCACACAAAAAGAAAAAAGATGACTGTATGAATAACTCAGTCTTAGAGTGCTTTCTCTTAGAATAGACTCCAAGGCTGCCCCCAGCAACTCTTGCTCTCTAAAGCCAAATGCAATACAGCCATACCATCAAGATGCACACCCTGCTAAGCTGGGTAGGATTCTGTGACAAGGAGGGGCACTACAGTCTCACTCCCAGGCCACACCTCCATCAACCACACCAAGCGCCTCTCGCATGCATAATCTGAGCCACAAAAGGGAAAGGTTTAAAATAAATGAAAGGAGCTGGGCGCGGTGGTGCATGCCTGTAATCCCAGCACTTTGGGAGGCTGAGGCAGGAGGATCGCGAGTTCAAAGCCAGCCTCAGCAATGGCGAGGCACTTAGCAACTTAGTGAGACCCTGTCTCTAGTAAAAATACAAAAAAGGGCTGGGGATGTGGCCCAGTGGTCAAGTGCCCCTGAGTTCAATCCCTGGTACCACAAAAAAAATAAATAAATAAAAATAAAATAAATGAAAGGTTTGTGCAAGGCCACAGCACCCTGAACTTCCCCCCACCCCGAACCTGCTTCATTCTGAAGCCAACCACTGGTGCTTGTCCTAGCCACAGTGGTTTCCATGATTACCTAAGGTCCAATAAGAGACGGTCCCCAGAAGGGGGATGCTGCTGTAGATGGCATGAATGTACATGAGGTGAGCCATCAGCTCGGCCAGCCCCCACCAGCAGACAAGGCGGCCCAGGCTCCGGGCAAGGATGCAGAAGCTGTTCCTCAGGGAGCAGAGTTCTTGCTGCTGCATCTAAAATGGAAACAAAAGAGAAGAAGGCATTCCGTTGTGCCTTGATTTTCCAAAACCTTTAAACAGTCCCTTCAATGATGTTTTTAATAAACTTCTCAAAAATTATTGCCATTTCTGCTAACAGAAGGTTAGGTTGGGTTGCCTTAGAAACCATTTTCTTGGTGAAAACGTCATATCTGAGCTGGAAGACTGTCCCAGAAAAGGCACAGGGTGGGGCCAACAAGCTACCTGGCTGGGAGGCAGCACTTAGTGTATTTTGCCCCCGAAATACACTAAGAAACCCCCATCCCGGGGACCCTGGCATCTGTGGAATCCAGGTGTCAACCTGTCTTCATCCTACATTTATTCATGTCTGAAGCTGGTAGAGTCAAGCTAAGTCAAGAAGGGGCACAAGCTAAGGAGAGTGGGAGTAAGCCTGAAAGTGAGAGAAAGAAAAATATTAAGTGTGTTCTTTTACCTAAAGTGGTTTTTGAAATAAAGTCAACACAACAGGGATGCATGTCCTGCTCAGCAGCAATATCAGTTAACAACACAGACTTTAGAGTTCAAGTCAGGATCCATAGCACAAACCATACAACTGTGTGATCCTAAGCAACCAGAGTCTTGGATTCCTCACATGGAAGAAAAAAAAGTTGTGATGATTAAACATGAGAAAGCACTGAAGTACTAAGTACAGCACCTTCCATATTGAAAGCACCAGGTGATTGATAGCCTTCATGTACCTTCTTCACTTTCTCCCCTCTGGAGTCCTAGAACACCAGCTCCAGGGCAGCACAAAGAGAGAGTTTCGAGCTGGGGTTGTGGCTCAGCGGTAGAGCGCTCGCTGAGCTTGTGCGTGGCCCAGGTGTGATCCTCAGCACCACATAAAAATAAATGCATTGTGTGCAACTAAAGCAAATAAATAGTTTTTTTAAAAAAATAAAAAAGGTTCATGGCCAACTACCAACGGTGAGAGGGGTGTTTGCATGTTCACAGGAAGGAATTACAGATCCACTAGCCCTTGTCTGAAATGCTTGGGACCAGGAGTGTTTCAGTTTTTTCAGATTTTAGAATAGTTACATAGACTTTACTGGTTCAGTGCCCAATCTGAAAATTTGCCCCAAAACTTTCAGACTTTGGAGCATTTCAAATTTGAGATGCTCAGCCTGTGCTGAGATTATACTCAATACATGTGGACAATATGGGGGGGGGGGGGGGTACCTACAACACCACATCACAGTTCTATCAAAGCAGCCTAGTTGTGAAGTCTCACCTACTGTACGGGCAATACACAATAATTTAAACAGATTCTAGAATTCATAAACTTGCTATCCAATTTGAAGTGAATTTCATGTCATCCTTATCCCACCATATGAACACAAACACAGACAATAGAGCAATTAAGTAGTTTTCTGGATCTTACAAGATCTAGAGTGTACTGGGCTGGCGGCTGCCATGCGATTCAGAGGTGAAGCCACGCTAAATGAGGAAGCTGAACCTGCAAACAGGCTGAAAGAGGAAGTGGACTTGACTTCACTTTTGACATGTGGGGCTCAAGACACTAAGTAAACCAGAAAGGCCAACCTAGCTGAGGACCCCGGGGTTGCCTCCTCAGCTTCTCTTTCTCATAAAATTAACAGGAATTTCTTCTGTTTCCCTCAGTTCACCTCAGGAAGACATTCTGTCCAGCCCTACCAGGCTGAATGGTTAGCAAATAAATGGCATCTGCTAATGAAGGATTCACCTGGCAGGCTTTGACTGAACAGCATTATTTGGGAAGGGCTCTCCAAGGAGGACTGAACATACCCGGGCACTTGTAGCGGTCAGAGGTAGCTGCAATGACAGCTATACAACTGTGACCCAGAGCAGACCCCCTTTCTGGGCATAAAACAAGAATGGTTTTAATTTCAATATTCACCTCCAGCACACATGCTCTGAGAGGCCCTACAAAGTCTACAGCAATGGACCTCCAAGACAGTTGACCAGTACATCCTCAGTGCAGAGACAACTATCTGCCAGCTCATTAATATCTGCTATTTGAGAACGAAAAAATAACCCAAATATCCAGCAGTAGAGGACTGATCAAGTTCCCTGTGGTATTATAGAGCCATGAAAATAATTTTTGTTCAAAGTGCATAAAATGACAGGCTGATAAAATATATACCCAAATCAGAACAGTGGTAATCTTTGGATAGTGAGATTTTAGTTATTGTTGACAATTAAAATTGATTATTTCTATAATTTGGGGAAAGTAATGTAATTTTACAATACTGTGAAAACTGAATCTCTCTGCTGATAAGGCAAACACTCAAGGTCCCTGTATTTCTGCACCCTGCTTCTAAAAATGTCTAGCACCAGGACTTTCCCAGGAAGCCTCTCCCAGAAAGGCCAACATCTTCTATGAGCATGTATTCTTTTATGCTAGAGTCATCTTTAGTTCCCCTTACCTTCCGAACTTCCTCTTTCAATTTCTTAGTCATGTACCAAGTTCCTCTTTGTTCACTTTTAAACCTTTTCTCAACTCACTAAAGCAAATCCATTTTGACTTAATGACCACCAGCAGCTCTGAAAATCCCAATACACAAACAGTGCTGTCATCTCAATGTCCCTCTGAAGTTCATACATAGAAATCATAACTCTTCACAGTGATGGTATCAGGAAGTAGGACCTTTGAGGTTATGAAGTCACCAGCATAGAGCCCACATAACTGGGATTAGTGCCCTTATAAAAGGGACCCCAAAGACCTATCCCTTCCACCACATGGTGACACAGTGAGAAGGGGCCCTTCTGTAAACCAGGAAGTGGATCCTCACCAGACCCCAAATATACCAGATCCTGGGCTTCCCAGCCTCCAGGATTGGGAAGAGGGCTACAAGTACCTGGGTATAACTTTTGTTATAGCAACTTAGATGGCTAAGACGCATGGAATCCATTCATCTGTGGAGGCTGGAAGAGTTCACACCAAGGCCACTAACAAGGACAAGATATTGAGAGGCACCAAAAATCATTCTAGAGCCACAGACACATCTCTCTCAGTGCCTGTGCTCTTGGACAGAAGCAAGTCATCTGGCTGAGTGTGATAACGGCCCCAGAAGCAATGTTGGCAGGAGACAATCTTCACACAACAGGATGTTTCTGGTTTCTAAATGAGCAGCTCTGCACACAGGCTGAGGGCCTCTGAGCATACGCCTACCCCAAACTCAGGTCCCCTGAAGACGAGACCTGCACCTGAGGCCACAATGTGCAGTCCCATTGCAGGGAGTAGAGACAGCAGCTGGAGTGGAGGGGACCCTGCAGGAAGCCAGGACAGCTCTGCCAGGCTATCCAGAAAACACACCTTCCCAGCCACCTCTGGGCTCCAGGCCAGATCACACACTTCAAGATCAATGCAAGGTAAGGCCCTCTTACCCTCCCCAAACCATGTGCAACCTTAACACAAATATCTGTAATTAAAAAAAAAAAAAAAGTAAGGTGCTGTTTGTGGCCGACTGCTTCCCAAAAATGACTTACCTACTTTCCTCAGGCCAAAACTTCCCTACCAGTTTTGATAAAGCATAATTATGACTCACAACAGGACCAAACAGGCTGGACCTCTCTCTACAATGCTCTCTTTTTGATGAAGACTTCGTTCAAAGCAAAGGAAACGTATATTCCTTAACTGTTCAAATACATACAGGAAGAGGGGGACAACCCAACTTTTTCATTCTATTTGCTTTTACCTGAAAAGGTCATTTTGTCTGTCTGTAGGGTTGTGCCATTATTATAAGCCACTTGTACCTTCAGTCCAGTCGACTCATTTAAAGCACCAAGCAGACACGCAACACAGCTCAGCTAATGAGCAGGGCTGCACTCTCGTCTGCATGTAAAGCGTTTCATTTGAAAGATTTCCAACCTAGGGGATTGTCAACCTGAAGACCATTGGAAAGTGCCATCAAGGGAATTTTAAGTTCAGGCTCCACTTTAAAAAAAAAAAAATGCACATTAACTCATCTGCAAAGTGCATTTTAAAACGCATTATACTTTAAAACCTCATTTCATGCAAATTGCATGAAAGGGAATATCGAAGCCTTTCTCTCTTTCAAAGATATTCTGATGATTAAAGATGACAGTCCTTAAAGATGAAAAGGTTCTTTTCCTTCACCCACTAGTAACATGTTTGAGAGCAGCAAACAAAGGCCTTACCCAGAGCCAATTATTCCACCCTGCCACCAACTGCCAGCTTCTGTCTGCTTGGATCTAGGAGTCCACTGGCAGAAACCTTATTCCTTCAGGATGGGTGGGTAGCTTGCTTGTATTTGGTGGTCACAGACCAAACTCTACTCCCCCACCAAAAAAATAAAAATCACCCCCTAATCAGAATCTCACTGGCCCCAGCCCAGCCTCCCATGCCCAGCCTCCCAGACTGCTCATGGGCCTGCAGCTGGTGCTGTTCCAGAGTGGTCTTGGTCTGGCCAACTGGAGCCTCCAGACGTGCAGGTAAATCCAGCAGGCCACACTCCATCCCCCCCTCAAACTCTCGTCACAGCAAGTCAGAGGCACGAGGCTCATGTCTTCCTTCCACTCAATCTGCATTTCATTAGCCTCCCTTTGCCTCTATCTCATCTGTAAAGTGGTTACAGCAGACTCTCAGAGGATTGACTGAGGACTGAATAGGCTAGAATATGTAAAGCCCAACTTAGAATAAATTCTCAGTAGTATCACAGATAATGTTGTTCCAGATGCTCTCCAGAGCCAGAGCCCACCCACTCCTGTACACTGGGTGCCTGCCCAGCTCTTGACAGCCACTCACGCCAAGCCTACCCCCTACCTTCAGCTGTTGCCCTGATCTCTCTTCAAAAAGATGGAGTGGTTCTTTGGAGGTTAAGATGGTTGCTCCCAGAATCCCCCAATGCTGTTCCTGCCCACTAGGTTGGACACCTAGGGCCCCAGTTGTGGCCTAAACCTACCCAGGAACTGCCAGATGCTTCTGTTTAACAATAGTACTAGTTAACTTTTATACTATTTGTGTCAAGCTATGTTACTCACACAAAACCATTTAATCCTCTCAATCCTATGAGGGAAATACTTCTAGTCTTCATATTCAAAGGTAAGGAAACTGAGGCACATGTAAGGTAACTTGAAAAACTCACTCAAGCCAAAGCAGAGAAGAGGTCTGAACCCAAGGAGCGGGGCTGAAGAGCCTTTGTTCCCAACCCCTGTTCAAGTTCTGCCTTTGAGCACTGGCTCTCTCCCCAGAGCAGGAGCATGGACCTCAACAAGGAGGATCCCCTGGCTCTACTTCCCCCCAACCCAGCCCACACCACACAGTCCACCTGTTGAAAGATGCAGGGGCCTCAGGCTCCCAGCTAAGTAAGCCACTCGACTTTTCCCTAGACCCTCCTGGATCCCCCAATTTTAGTCCTTCTCAGTATTCGAGTTCTTCAGAAGCATAACAGAAAAATAGCTGAAGATTATGTACCTGAAACTCCAAATGCCATCAGAAATGGACTTCAAGTTAAACACAGACTCGGCAACAGGTAAAATTTTTAGCTATTCATCACTGCTAAGTGCAAACTTCACATGCTTCGACTTACAAAAGTCACCTCTTCTATACTTCATCTTGTGTATGTAAACATGCTTCAAGTTTGGGTAACACATGCATTTTCTAGGGCTGTGCCTCATCTCATTTTGTCTCATTTTAAGTTTGCGGAGTCCCAAACTGCTTCTCCCATCTGGGTTTGGTTTTCACTATGGGTATCTGCTGCCCCCTGCTGGTAAAGCCTCACTCTTCTACCCGACCTTGTCTTTAATAAAAGAGTTTACCTGACCATCTAAGAAATAACATCAATTTCCTTATTACCAGTCCTTACATCTGAAAGCATTTCAGGCATTCATTCGTTCAAACACTCAGAGAAAACTTGGCTTACAAGTTCTTCAAACTAGCATTCTCCACCCCTTCCCAGGCTTTTCCTTGGAGACCTCTCTGAAGGAGGCTTTCACCACCAGATTCGCTTCTCATTCATTCCTCCCCTCTTTCCACAGATAAGCACCCATAGGCCTCTTCAGCCAACTATAGAAACCACCTGAGTTTTTTTTAATTTGTCTTGACCCTTACTGAACATTTTTCCATTTTCTAGACTGACTTTTGACTATCCCCAGGCCACAGAGAAAGGTTTTAATTTGCCTTTCCAAATACTTGGGAAAGGTTTCAAGAGGGGGGATAAGATATATAAATGGAACTCAAAATGATGATCTGACCACCTATAAGAAGCCACCCCCTCCTCTTTCCCAGTCTGAGTTGTACAAGAATGGGGCTCTTGGCTAAGGATTTAGGGGAGCAATAATCTCAAAGCTGGCCTCTATGGAGCAGATACAGGGCACTATGATAAGCCTCTAATACTTCTGCTGGACCCTTAAGGGCAAATTTTGAAAGGACGCGATGAAATTTTTAAAAGAATGATCATTTTGTATCATAGCAAAGCACAGATCCCACAGGGCAAAGCTCTTTACAGTTAAGAGGCAGGAAAATAATTTGTTTCCTCCTAATGGATTTAGTCGGTTTCTCTGACAATTACTATTTGTCCTTGGGGGAGAAAATGGGTAGATGTTTAGTCCAAAAGTTACTGACTGGAAAATTGGGAAGAAATCAAAATGCAGAGTGTCCCTTTTTACAGGACAAAATATAAAAGACAAAATGTGGAGGATTGGGGCTTGGAATATAGCTCAGTTGGTAGAGTGCTTGCCTCACATGCACAAGGCCCTGGGTTCAATCCCCAGCCCCACAAAGAAAAGAAATGTAGAGGATCTGAACCTTCCCTATGCTGTGACAGCTCCACTTGGAAGGGACTTGGAATAGTGGTGCATGAGAATCACTATCACCTGGAGGGGCTGTAAGACTATCCTGTTAGGACCTGCCCCCAGAGGTTCTAAGCATTTGCATTTCAACAAGTCCTTGGAGGTGCTGATCCTACTGGCTCTGGGACCTCTCTGAGGACAGCTAAGTTAGCAGACCAGCTACCTACCATCACTTAACCACCTCTATCCTTTACCCACTGAAACACAATTTCAAACAGATACAAAATGACTTCACAGCCAAAAATGATCCCATACTACCCAAACTGAAGTATGAGAAATCATATACTAAACCTCCATTTGCCCAGTATATCAATTTCACTTAAAAAAAAAAAAAAAAAATCTGGAGAGTATGAAGTTGCATGCTGTCACTGGCAATTTGAGAACATGAGTTACCATAATGCAACAGAAGTTACCCTTAAATGCATTGCAGAACTTGAGAATCTGATGCTGGCCCTGTACTTCAAACTATGCTTCCAGGCACATGCATGCGTGTGTACTGTACAGGCGCATGCACATATGTTGTATAGGTCTGCACGTGTTATTCTCTCCTCCACCAAAATTGTTTTTTGGTGGTGGAGGGTAGAAGTGTTCCTTAGTAATAATATCGAAAACTGCTCCCTAACACTTGAGGGGAATTAACTTAAACATGCCCTGTGAGCCTAGCTGTGGGTGGAGGAAGAAAGGGAGGTTTGAGTAGAGGAAAGTGCTAGATAAGGGCAAAGTAGCTTCACATGGCATCTGTAAAGATGCCATCCAGAGAAGGCAGACAGGGGCCCCGGCACAGACAGGCTCTCAGACCTCAGAATGCACGACTGCCTTCAAATGTTCTTCAACTCCACTCTGCTTTCGCATCTAGGTGCCTGAACAATTCCTAAGCTACAGTGGAACAATTTCATGAGCAGTTTGTGAATGTGAAAGGAACCACATTATTTGCCAAGCAACACAGACACTTTCTCTTCCTACTCTTCCAAGGAATAGCATCATAATCAAACTTTCTTTCCCTGGATCTTTGCTGTGGTGGATATCAACTCCCAGTCCTTTCTGAGCTGTTTGGAACCCTGGTGGCCAAGGGTGGAGCCCTTGAGCTAAAACATAAGAGATGGGGTCAACCTTGATTGTGAAGGCTTATTCCCCTGATAACATTTTACCCATCTGCAAAATCTCAAGACAACTAATGGTGTGTGTGTGTGTGTGTGAGTGTGTATTAAAAATCTGTGGGTGCACCTGAGTAGAAGGACTCATTCACACAGATGACACAGCAACACGGATAAAGGCTTAATCTGTGGAATCCAATCCAACCCCCAAAGTGGGCTCTAACCTGTATGACGAACTCCGGGAAGTTGAGGATGGGCCCATTGTGGAAGACAGGATAGTAAAAGACATAGGCCAGCATCCAGGGAAAGGAGTAGGAGGCACGGGCTGCCGGCAGCTGCTGCCAGCAGAACTCGAGGCTGAAGCTGGTGTAGTACAGGCAGCGAACTGTCAGCGTGAAATGCAGCAAGTAGTACTCGTTCTCTGTCTTGTACCACCTTCTCTGCAAAACCAAAAGGAGAAAGCAACCGTTGAGTGGCAAGGAAAGGCAGGATCGGGGCCCAATACAGGAGCTGCCCAGCACAATCACCACTTTCCGAAAAGCACAGAGGGAAATCTCTTTCTCAGGTAGGACAGCTGCCTATAAAGGGAGTCAAGAACCAATGATGATCAAGTAACTCACATTGGAGCCAGGTGTGGTGGGCCGGCCTGTAATCCCAGCTACTTGAAAGGCTGAGGCAGGAGGATCACAAGTTTGAGGCCAGGGTGGGCAAATAAACAAGACCCTGTCTCAAAATATAAAATTTTAGAAAAGGGCTGGGTGTGTAGCTCAGTAGTAGAGTGCTTGCCTAGCATGTATGAAATCCTGGATTCAATCCCTAGTATGAGGGGATGGGGGGGGGGGGGGTAATCCCCTTGGTAATCAAAGCAAGCAGTTAGGGCTGGGGTAGTGGTGTAGTTAAATGGTAGAACATGATCCCAGCATGCTTACAGCCCTGGGTTAATTTCCAGTGTGCACACGCACGCGTACACACACACACACACACACACACACACAATCAAGCAGCCAATAAACAGGAAAAGAACAAAGAAATGTCTCTTACATCCACCATCAAATTAGCATGAGGTCTGATGCACATAATGAAGGTTTTCTGGATATGCAACTATGAGAAACATCCATTGGATAACAAGGAGGTGAGTTACATTCAATGGATACTTTGACAGTTCCTTCAATAATTCTTATGACAAAAAGGGGCCTGTAAATGTCACATGGGATTTTTGTCTTCAACATGCTTTTTTTTCCTACTCTTCAATTATTAATTTGGCTCCACTTTACCTGAATACCATGTTAAATCAAGCTTCTCAGACTAAGAGGTCCCCAAAATAAAGGATTTATTTAGTTATTACAGAGACTAAGTAGACAAAAATAAAAGGAATGGTCCTAGGACAGGTTTCCTCAGCCACCAGCAGCACAGCCAGAGAGCAGTTGGGAAAATGTCCACTAGACCTAGGGAACGAAGATGTTTTATAATGAAAATTTGGGAATGTCCACTAGACCTAGGGAACGAGGATGTTTTATAATGAAAATTTGGGAGAAGAAAATAAATCATTACATTGAACCTACAGATAGATGGAGAAGGAGAAGGCTATGCAGGCAGAGGCCTGGGATACAGGACACCCATACAGCATGAAACAAAATAACATGCCTACATAAAACTGTGCATGGAACAAGAAAAGGAAGGGTGAGGAAATCTTAGCAACACTGGTGATAGTAAAATCATGAGCATTCAATCATTTTTTATTTTTGGTCCATGTGGTATTGGAGATTTAACCCAGGGGTGCTCTGCCACTGAGCCACATCATAGCCCTTTTTACTTTTTGAGACAGGGTCCTGCTAAGTGGCTAAGGCTAATGAACTTGTGATTCCCCTACTTGTGATCCTCCTGCCTCAGCCTCTTGGGTTGCTGGAACTACAGGTGCCTGGCTACATATAGTTTCTTAATGAGAAAAATAATTTATGGAAATATATACAAGATATAGGATGAAGTCAAAGGAAGGCATAGTTAATTTTGTCTATGAGGGTCTTTTAAGGCTGTGCACAGTAAAAACTAGCCACTAAACACTTTCTGCTCCATGTCTAGGACTTCAGCAGCCACTTTATCTCCTCTAGGTCCAAATTCTAATATATGTGTTTAATGTACAAGCCCCAGTTCTTATGTGAGAGCACCGAAAAATTAAGATCTCCTAACAGAAAAAAAATTACCTGAACTTTCCAAATGCTACAAGTGTTAACATTGCTTAAGGCACATTATCCTGTTCAACCTTCAGAACAATCTCAGGAGGGAGGTGGAGCAGCTATTACTTCTATTTTCCAAGTGATGAAAATGGAGGTTGAGTGAAAGGACTGCCTCAACTGAAAAGGAAGAGACAGTGACTAGACCAGACTGGAAACCAGGTTGTCTGTCTCATCTTTCCCATCACCGTTGATTCAAGACACACCAATTCTAAATGCAGTCACCTGAATCAGTGAAGGAATGAACAAATGAACAAAAATAAAGACATCCTAAGAAGTTCCAGGACTATAGCGATTGAAGAAAGAATATCAAAACTTTCCAAGATTTTCTGTGCAAGGGATGTTAATGGGGTGAAGGCAAGAAATAAGAATGCCATAGGAGGGCTGGGGCTGTAGCTCAGTGGTAAAGTGGCTTGCCTCGCATGTGTGAGACACTGGGGTCGATCCTCAGCACCATATAAAAATAGATAAAGATGTTGTGTGTTCATCTATAACTAAATAAATTTTTTAAAAAAGATAAATAATATTTTAAAAAAAAAGAATGCCATAGGAAAACAGATCTATTAAATATCATAATCCATTCAGAGCTGCTGGCCCTTGCATACAGGGCCACAGGAGCAACAGCACAAAAGTGACCAGCTGCTCCCGCGTAATGTGGAGCTTTGTGGGATACTGCACACACCTATTAAAAGGAAAATCCTTCAACCAATTAAATTTAGTAGCATTCGCTTTAGCAAAGAAGAATAAAACAAAGCCAAACACGATTCACCAGTCAGCAGCTTCCAGACAAGACCAGGTTCTGAGAACTCCAGCCAACAATGGGATCAGATAGAAAACAACTTAATTAGCTACAGCCTAGTCAATCAATCCATCAATTGGTTACAGCTTAAGTAATTAATTATTTACAGCTTAATTAGTTAATTGGCTACAGGGCCTTCTGCACTCAACCAAAGCTCAGTTACTGTGATTAAACTCTACATTGGTCTGGCCTGTTGGGCCCAGTGCAGGTGCCCAGTCTGAATCCATGACCTCCCACAAATTTTAACACACCTATCCCTTCCTCTAACCCCATATCATCCACACACACTCATTCACTTTTTGAGCAGGCATCTGCAGAGAACTTGCCTGGATGGAGCCCTGTACCAGGTACCTAGGAACAGGGCCCTGCCTCTCACGGAGTTCATATTCTAGTCTGCAAGACCAGGTATGGGAACTACTTAATCATACCAAGCAGTGAATAGTCATGTCACATCCTCTAAAGTGAACATGAAAAATCTCCAGCTAACAGCAGGCCCAACACCAGTGTAGCAGTCAAGTACTGACAGATTTTATCTGAGGACTCGCAGCAAGGGAAACCAAGCAGACAGGAGAGGGCTTCCTACAGAGGCAGGAGTAGCTTGATGGGCTGTGCTTTGGAGGAAACAACAGATTCAAATGGACAAGGATGAGGGAAGAGGCTAGTTCAGAGAGACAGGACATAAATGTGTAAAGGCAAAAGGGAAGCAGAGTCTCCTGACTCCATCAGCACCTGCATTTCCATGCAGGCAGTGTCTGGGAACCCAGCTCCGACACAGGGGATGAAGATGGGGAACAGTGGTGCTCCTTCCCTAGGCACATGGCCCTGATTTTTCAGAGTTGGGAGTCTCTCAGCCTGTTTGTTGTCAAAGTTGACTGAGACTGAAGCTCAAGGGCTGTAATGCCCAGAGCCCCAGACATGCCGAAGCTGGTGCCCGATTTTCTTCTTCTGGCCATGCATTTCTTCCCCAAGGAGAGTTCCCACTTCTGATTGGCTGAGACCTCTATACAAATCGCACACCTGGGAGCCTCCCTGGCTGTGGTCTTGGATCACAAGCCTGATTCTCTCATGTGAAATTGGAAAAGGTACATTCAACAAGGAGATGAGATAGGGAAACTGTGCAGACAGCCTGAGGTGTCCCATTCAGGCCCCATTTTGCACAAGGAGAAAGTCTTTCAAGTTATTAACGACAGAAGAGACCATTGAGAGCTGTCCAGAGGATGCACACCTGCCAGGACATGGTCTGGGAATGTTCGACAGGAACCAGAAAACAGTGCAGGAAGAGCCTGCTGAGGCTTGCGATCAGATCAGTTGCACACTCCAGGGTCAACCCCAGGGTCTGGACCGTGCGTTTTGCAGCAAAACACATTGTTCTCACTTTCTAAGCATAAAGAGCTTCCATTATCAACATGAGTAGATAATTGATGAAGCATATCTATTGATTAAGAAGAAAACCACTTGTCTTACCTGTCTCAGAGCCATAGTGGGCACTGGAAGAGGTAAGGCCTGTGAGCAAGAATATTCCCTAAAAAATTGTAGACCACCGAACAGATTATTTTAGTCAAATGCCTAGGGGACTCTTCATTTCTTTTCCCTTTGGTCCTGATCCTCTGATCCTGTGACATCTGGCACCCTCCCTGTCTTCCCAAACAGGAGGGAAAAGGTACAGGGCTAGACCTGGGCAATCTTGCAGGGCAGAGGCACAGAACAAGACTCAAGATTGCAGAATGCTGTATCAACCCTGTGTGGCCACAAGGGGGAGCCCAGTCAAGGCGCCACAATCTTTTAGTGTTTGAAAAAAAAAGTTACCTGCTGTGATCAGTGAAAAGCCAGGGGGACTTCACCTTCTCAGCCTAAAGACACAATAAGAAGACACTTACCTTAACTTCCTCTACACCTTGCAGCCTCAGTGTGGAGAGCAGCAGGAGAGAACAGAGCCATGACAGGAGCAGCGACCGGAACTGGGCCACACAGAAGGCGATGACAGTGTGGAGAAACACCATGGCCACACCAGGGACCCCCAGCACATGCCAGCAGGCCCACATTCCATAGACCATGAGAATCCAGGGTCTGTGCTACAGACAGGGAGGGTCCCAGTAAGAGGGATTGGGGGAGGGGCGGGGGGAGAGAAAGAGGTAAATTCATGGGCTATTACACCTAAGAGGATCATCTTCAGTAATCCAGGAACCCATAACCAAACTCTGTTCTCACTGCCCTGAAGTTCAGATGAGCTTAGCTTCACTCCCACAACCCAGAATTCCATCAGATCCACCCCAAAGCAGGTCATCACCTTCCTGCCTTCAGCCAGGATGCCAGACTACCAGATCCCACAACAATAAGACATGGCTCTTGCTGACTTTTCAACAGACATTATGGAAGCCAGAAGGCCGGTGCAAAAGATGCCACCCCAGGAAGCCACACCCTGCAGGCACCACCCTTCCAAGGTGAAGGGGAGAGAGTCTCTGAGCATTTCTAGGAAGTCTCATGAGAAAACTGTGCTGTCCACACCACAAAAGGTTTTCTGAATCTAGGCCAGAAACTTAAATATCTATATTTTTATTATATTGTTTACAGTCAAATTTATGTCATGGAAACAAAATCATATCTTACCAGCTTTACATGATGGTGAGACCTTTATAGTGTCACCCAACTGATACACATATTCCCATTTTAAGAGAATCAGAATATGTTTCTATTTAATTTACCAAGGAATTTATAGTTATTATATTGAATAACTAAATAGATGAATTAAGATGTCCTTGCTATTATGATATACTCTTAGTCATATCTGGCTGGTAAATTTTTTATTTGTTCTTTTTAGATATACATGACAGTAGAGTATAGTCTAAATTATACATACATGAAGCATAACTTCCTATTCTGTGGTTGTACATAGAGTTACATTGGTCATGTATTCATATATGAACATAGAAAAGTTATGTCTGATTCATTCTACTGTCTTTCCTATTCCCAGTCCTCTCCCTGCCCTTCTTTCCCCTTTGTCTAATCCAATGAATTTCTATTCTTCCCCCTCCCTCCATTATTATGTGTTAGCATCCACAAATCAAAGAATATTTGGCCTTTGGTTTTGAGGGATTGGCTTATTTCATTTAGCATGATAGTCTCCAGTTCCATCCATTTACCAGCAAATGCCATAATTTCATTTTTCTTTAAGGCTGAGTAATATTCCATTGTGTATATGTACTACATTTTCTTTATCCATTCATCTGTTGGAGAGCACCTAGGGTGGTTCCATAGTTTAGCTACTATGAATTGAGCTGTTATAAACATTGATGTGGCTGTGTCACTGTAGTATGCTGATTTTAAGTCCTTTGGGTATATACCAAGGAGTGGGATAACTGGGTCAAATGGTGGTTCCATTCCAAGATTTCTGAGGAATCTCCATACTGCTTTCCATAGTGGTTGCACCAATTTGCAGTCTGTGATTGGTAAACTTGTGTTTAAAAGCCATAATAATGCTTTAACATTGAGAGGTAATATCATTATGGTTTAATGACTCAATCTTTGAAGTCCACTTGCCTAAATGCAAATGCTGGTGTCCCCATCAACTAGCTGTGTGACTCTAGGCAAGTTATTTGATCTCTTTGTGCTTCTGTTTCTTCATATATAAAAAATTGGGGTAATGACAGTATCAACTTCATGAGGTTGTTGCAAAGATTAAATAAGTTACACCTGCAAAATGCTTACAACAGTATCAACACACAGTAAGGAATCCTCAAATACTAGTTGTCATTCCTAAGGAAATATGATATCTCATGGGTGTACTTTTTTTTTCCCCCTGTGTTGGGAATTGAACCCAGGGCCTTGCATTTCCTAGGTAACCACTCTACCACTGAACTATATCCCCAGCCTGGGTGTGCATTTTAAAATGTGGTTTCCAGGAACACACAGAGCTAAAAAAGTAGCAACCGACTGAATTTAGATCTTCTCATGAAAACAAAGACTTCTTGCAGGGAAAGACAGATGTAAAATGTAAATTGTAAACTCCATTCTTAGATATTAATTCTTCCAAAGTATCACTTGAGTTACTATTCTTTCCCAAACCTATACACCAGTCTAAGAGAATATTTTAAATGTGAGACTAGGTCAAGCACTTTTAAGTTCCAAGAAAACCAGAGAAATCTGAAACCTATTTTTACTCTTTTTCCATCCTACTACCCACAGAACACAGGCTCATTAATTTGCTCAGACTTTTCCCCACTCATTCACCTCTGGGCACAGTCCAATTTTAAGGAACAAGGTCGCCAAAGATTATTTTCAAATGAAAGAAAGAAAGTTCCTTTTCAGCCAGACCTAAAGCACTTACTGCCAGGATTCTTTTCCATGCATGCGTGGCTCCGTACACAGGCGCACACAGAGTTCCACTTTTATTAAGTGCTACTTGATCCATTTGGAAAAAGCCTGTTTGCTGGGATTCATCTGGAACTTACCACAGACTGAAGCTGCTTCGACTTGGAAAAAGCTGAAGGAACCTTCAGGAAATACTTGGTAGTGCTGTGTACACCCTATCTACTTGAGAGATCCTGGGATGAATTTAACAGTGGTCTCAAAAGCCACCTTGGGGGCAGACAAATGTATCCCATATTCTCCCTCATTTCCCCACAGCCTGCCTCCTGCCAAACAGTACAGGCAGATGACCCTGAATACAGTCCTAAGACACCACAGGGAATGCTCTCACGTTCACTTCACGTCTGAACTAACCTTGCTTCCCCCACCTCCCCGAGGACAGGCAACTCTACAATACGTTCATGGTGAACCGGAAATGAAATTATTTGAATCATGCAATGAGAATCACCTATACAAAACTGCTGTAGCAATGAGAACCCCACTAAAATATTGATCCTCATACCTCATCTATAAAAACACTATTGTAATTCCACCCTCCAAATACCATTAAAATTTTGATATTGCATGATCAGCCCCATCCCTGCTCTCCAACTGCATCATAGCAGGACAGTCCCAACTGTGGACACAGCTCTTTCATACCCACCCCATCCACTATCCCTCCTCCAGCAGGCCTAGAACCAGAAGCAGAAGTAGAGAGAGGTCATGGAACCACAGAGTGGCATTGCCTTTGCTGCCCATGGCCACCAGGTCATCATGGATGGTCATCTTCTTTGGACAGCAAGGGAGATTTTTCCAAGTATTTCAAAGATCAATATCATATGCAAAGGCCTAAATTCAGGCCTGCCCATCAATCTCTACTCCAAATGTATTACATGTTTATCAAACTCGTACCTACCTATTAAGTGAAAATGTTAAACCTCTGACACAAAATAGGCCAGAAATTTTTTTAACTTTTCAAAAATAAAATGTGTTCTGCTTCATTGCAAAACAATACTTCTGACTCATCACTAGAAGTGCCTTAAGTTTTTTTTTTTTTTTTTCTCCAAGCTCTTAGCAGATATACAGGGTCTGGATCACACACATACTCTATGTCAAATTAAGACCTTTAAAACCCACATAGAATCTTCATATCAAAGAGATCATTCGACCTTTGGTTTTTTGGGATTGGCTAACTTCATTTAGCATTATTTTCTCCAACTCCATCCATTTACCTGCAAATGCCATGATTTTATTCTCTTTTAGTGCTGAGTAGTGTTCCATTGTGTGTCTATACCAAAGTTCCCCTATCCATTCATCTGCTGATGGGCATCAGGGTTGGTTCCACAATCTAGCTATTGTGAATTGTGCTGCTATGAACATTGATGTGGCTGTGTCCCTGTAGTAAGCTGTTTTTAAGTCCTTTGGGAATAGACCAAGGAGTGGGATAGCTGGGTCAAATGGTGGTTCCATTCCAAGTTTTCCTAGGAATCTCCATACTTTTTTCCAGATTGGCTTCACCAATTTGCAGTTCCATCAGCAATGTAAGAGTGTGCCTTTTTCCCCACATCCTCACCAGCATTTGTTGTTGTTTTTTTTTTTTTTTTTGATAGCTGCCATTCTGACTGAAGCAAGATGAAATCTTAGAGTAGTTTTGATTTGCATTTCTCTAATTGCTAGAGATGTTGAACATTTTTTCATATATTTGTTGAATGAAAGAACTCTAAATAGAATGAAGGGGGGAGGGGGGAAGGGGTAGGGGGATAAGAATAATAGCAGACTGAGTTATCCATGATTACCCTAAATACATGTATGAAGACACAATTGTTGTAAAAAATACTTTATATGAAACCATCAACTTGAAAAATTGTGCTCTTTATATGTAATATGAAATGAAATGTACTCTGCAAACATGTATAACAAATTAGAATTAAAAAAGTAATGTGGATGAAACCAGTACCTTAAAAAATAATAAAAAATAAAACCCACATAGAAATCAAACCAGCCCAACTCATTTAAATTATTACATTCAAGTGATAACTAGAATTGTAACTGCTGATTACTAGAAAAGAAGGCACAGAGGATGATATTGATCAAGTAGATGAAGAAAACATGACCTTAACTGAACACTGGGTTATGATGTCTCTAATTTAAAATTTTAACTTTTTATCAGGTACAACTTTTAAACAAGGCTTTTCCCAGTTGAGATTTTTTTTGAGATAATTGTAGATTTACATGCAACTGTAAGAAATAAAAGAGAAATCCCTTACACAGTTTTCCTCAATGGTAACATTTTGCAAAACTCTAGTATGATATCACAACCAAAATATTAACATTGCTAAACTTATTCAAATTTCCCCAGTTTACTTTTATCCATTTATGTGTGTGTGTGTGTGTGTTGAGTTCTATACAATTTCATCTCGTGTGTTGGTTTGGTTTCTACCTCAGTAAAGACCCAGAACAATTATCTCACCCCAAGGATTCATTTGCTGCCCTCTCAATACCACATGAACCTCCTTCTCATTCTCTTTCCCCTCCCAACAGTAACCCTCAGCCACCACTAATCTCCATTTCTGAAATTCTGTCATTTCAAACTCACACAGTAGGCCACCTGTAGGATGTGCTCTTTTCACTCAGCATACTTCCCTGGAGATTCATCCAAGTTGCTGTGGTCACCGATAGTTTTGTCTTTTTATTGCTGCGTTTTCCATGGTATGAAGGTACCACTGTTTATTTAACCATGTGCCAGTTGAAGGACATTTAGGCTCTCTCCAGTTTGGGGCAATTACAAATAAACTGTTACAAACATATGTGAACAGGTTTTTGTGTACAAATAAGCTTTCAAATATGCAAAGACCTAAATTCAGGCCTGCCCATCAATCTCTACTCCAAATGTAGTACATGTTTATCAAACTCATACCTACCTGTTAAATGAAAATGTTAAGCCTGTGACACAAAATGGGCCAGAAATTTTTTAACTTTTCAAAAATAAAATGTGTTCTGCTTCATTGCAAAACGATACTTCTGACTCATCACCAGAAGTGCCTTAAGTTTTTTTCCAAGCTTTTAGCAGATATACAGGGTCTGGATCACACACATACTCTATGTCAAGTTCAGATCTTTAAAACCCAAGAAGGTTCAGAGGAGAAATAATTGGGTTGTGAGTGTCTTAACCCAATCAGTGATTTAATCCCCCTGATAGGGATTAACTGAGTGGGAACTGAAGTGGCAGGGTGTGGCTGGAGGAGGTGGGAATTAGGGTTTGGTGTATATATTTGTATCTGGAGAGTGGAGTCTCTCTCTCTCTCTCTGCTTCCTGATCACTGTGATATGAGCTGCTTCCTTCTGCCACATTCTTCCGCCATGTTCAGCCCCAAGAAATAGAGCTGGCCTTCTATGAACTTAGACTTCTGAAACCATGAGCCCTCAAATAGACTCTTCCTCCTCTGTAAATGTGCTAGTCAGGTCCTTTAGTCACAGTAGCAGGAAAGCTGACTAAAAGACCCATTGTGTTGATGCTGAACCACTTTTCAAAATGCGTGGTGACTGACTCTACAGGCACACCTTCTCTTACTCACATCACAATAATCTAAGCCCAGAATCCAGCATGGTACCTAGCATATATCAAGTGCTTCATAAATAGTGGATGAATGAATGGTTAGGAGAAAGAGAGTAAAGGGCAGATGGATGTGTGAGTGGATGGGTGGATGGATAAAGAAGGGAGAATAGATGAAGTTGTGTGTGTGGATGGATGGATGGA
Source organism: Tamias sibiricus (assembly GCA_025594165.1). Classification (NCBI taxonomy): domain Eukaryota; kingdom Metazoa; phylum Chordata; class Mammalia; order Rodentia; family Sciuridae; genus Tamias; species Tamias sibiricus. Next base: position 43,153,566 of record CM046669.1, on the reverse strand, counting down.
GATGAGGTGGGCGGGTGGAGGGAGATGGGTGGGTAGACAAATGGATGGGGGTAGAGGTGGATAGATGGGTGGTTGGGTGGGTGGAGGGGGCTGGATGGGTAGGGTGAGTGGGTAGATGGATCAGATGGCTAAGCAGTCCCAAGACTTGGGATTTAACCTGGTAGCTATGACTAAGAAGAAGAAATTAGTATCAAATTTTTAGGTTCTTTTTTTTTTTTTTTTTTTTTTTGGTACCAGGGTTTGAACTCAGGGGCACTCGACCACTGGGCCACATCCCCAGCCCTTTTTTGTATTTTATTAGAGACAGGGTCTCACTGAGTTGCTAAGTGCCTCACCACTGCTGAGGCTGGCTTTGAACTCGCGATCCTCCTGCCTCAGCCTCCCAAAGTGCTGGGATTACAGGCGTACGCCACTGCGCCCGGCTTTTAGGTTCTTTTTTTAGCCCACTAATGTGAAAACCTACAATATTCCAAATCTCTACTTATTCTACCTTCTTCATTATAAACCAAACAGATAAAATAGATGGATGTCATTTCACATCTTACTATCCAACACTATTTTCCACTCACTGGGGTCTGTTACAATTCAACTTGTGTTGTTAACAGAAGGTGGGGCACAGGCTCCAACCCATGAAGGTGCACACCTGCTGTCCTTCATCCCCCATGATGTCTCCTGGGGTGCTAACTAGTTGAGCTGGCCTATTTCTAAGCCTAGCTCAATGCCCCTGAGAAAAGACTATGGACTTTTCCTCCTCTCCTCTGAAATCTATATTCTTCAAACCAAAGAGAAAACTAGCTGACAGTGCCCCTTCCCACGCCATCTCTTTTTTAGCTCATTCTGTGCTCTGGGCACCAAGTGATAATAGGATGTGCCTGAGTGGTTTCCCTCCTCACCTTACCTCTGCAGGGAGAGGCGAAAGTGTAAAGCTTTGGTCAGGACTCCTGTTGGCAATAATATCAGACTGCTGCACATTAATTCTTTTTGCACATCTGCCAAGAAACCACTTAGTGGAAACATCGTTTAAGAAATAAAAAAGGAGTCAATCAATATTCTTATGCATGGCATAATTTATTACATACTACATAATCAGCCACAGCTGCTGCTGAAATGCACACATTATATATAAGAAAAAATATACATACAGATTAAATCTCCCAAGAAAACAGGGGGAAAAAAAAAAACCTCCTCATCCCAGAGTTCAAACAACTGCCTTTTGGCCAGCTTTCCCCAGGAACAAAGTCCATGGGGCTCATACTAAGGGAATTCACCCCTCCATAGATGCTACTAATGGAGGTAGAAGAATTCAAGGAAAACCATTAGTGCATGAGATGCCTATTAGATATACACATTTGAGAATCTGCTGGAAGGGAACTCCTGCACACCTTGGCCTCCCAAAGCCAAGGCCACGAGACTGGCCTTCTGCATATCCTTGGTGAGGAGCCTGGCCATCAGGACTGGTGCTGATGAGGTAGGTCTTTCCAGTTGGGGGCACAGTGGAAACTGCTCTGTGATCATCGGCAGCACACACCTCTGCCCCCCACACCAAGCTGGCCTTCTCAAAAGTTCACACAGGGGTATTTTTAGTTCTGAGGGCAGAGAACACAGTGGCTCAGGTGGTGGTGAGGCCACGGTGGCATTCTAGAAAGGAAGCAACTGTCTGAACAACCCAACAGGCAATCCAACCATAACAAACCCACAGCCAAAGCTCAGAGCCATTACTCAGCCTCTGCTCCCAGGGCACTGGTCCTCACACAGTCTCGCCAAAACCCAGAGAGAAAGCCCGACCCAGAGGAAAGGCATTTAACCTTTGCCAAGGAGCTCAGCGGAAAGTTTTACTACCTATCGTGACCCAAAATTTTAAAAAGAAAAGAAAGAACACTATGCTTTTGAAAGTAACCTGCCTCTCAGTGGGAGGAGGCGGGGCAAGCGAGGGAAGAGCTGGGGTTAGATCTTAGATGGAGATGGGAAGCACCCTTTGGGGCTGATGGTTTTAACCAAGAATCACTAAAGCGTGACCCTTCACAGCATTGCCCACGGTTTATGATGCCTCAGAGGATGGGAAAATAAAAGCCAACTACAGCCCAAATCTTCCACCCTGAATAAGTACCAAAAACAACGACCCAAATGAAGGCCATCTGGAATACTTAATCCAGGTGGTGAAAGCCTGGAGCTAATGAGGCCAAAGTTGTGGTTCATACTTCTACGAGGGCCAAACAGACTCAGACAAAGCAAGCACTGTGCCCCAGCCACAAACAGATGCCTGCCCACCAGCTGTCTCACAAATCAAACCAGTGGTCACACAGGAGATGAGACACACACAGGGAGATGATGCAGTGCACACTCTGCTTCGTTCCAAGAAAAATGCAAAGAACACCTCCTACTGACATTGGATAACACAAGCTCTGCAGAAAAGACGACGTCCACCTGTCCACCCATGCCTGAGAATGACGCAAGAAGCCCAACGAGGTGAACTCCCATTTGCTTCAAAGCCAAAGCTCCAAAGCCACCTCCTCAGAGTCCATCCCTGATACCAGAAAGGCCACAGTGGCCCACTCATGATACCAGGCACCCACTGCAGCTGGCAGAGCCCACGACCACATCAGGTATAGCACAATGATCAGTATTTGATTTCCTCTCTAACTTCTCACTCAACCATGACTCCCAAGGAAAGGGACTGTATCTCCCAATCCTTTCCCCAAGACAAGCTTGAAACAGGTTCAGAAAAAGCTGGATCCAGTGGTGTGGATGAGCAAACACAGCCGCTGCCCTTGAGGATTTTGGACTCTCAAGACAGTCACCTCCTTTCTTATACACCATAGAGGTAACTGCTCCCAGGAGCAAGTGCCAGCAGAGAACACAACAGCCACCAGGCTCTTGGCTCTCATCACTGGCCAGGATAACTTTTTAAAACGTCACTCATCAGCTTCTCTTCACAACCAAGAAGCCAGCAGCAGCATCTCTACTGAACTGAGGAGTCATACTCAAAGACATTAAGTAACTTGCTTGAGTTTACAAACCTCGAGAGTGGCAAAGCTGCAATTTACCAAGTGCTCTTCTTAACACTCCAAGTACAGTCAACCCTCCATATCTCAAGGTTCCACACCCAAGGATTCAACCAATCTCAAATGTAAAATCGTTAGGGGGAAAAAAAATTGCACCTACACTGAACACATGCATTTTTTTGTCCTAATTTTCTGAATAATAGCATTATAATTGTTTAGCATCTATATTGTATTCGGTAGTATAAATATTCTAGAGATGATTTAAAGTGCACAGGAGGATGTGTGTAAATTATATGTAAATATGTGCCATTTTATATAAGAGACTCGAGCATTTGTGGACATTGGTATCTTGAGGAGGGGGGTTCTGAAAGAAATCTATAGGGACTGCCTCCTAAGACAGAAGGAGCCTGAACTTAAAGTTACAAGTAAATTAAATGGAAAGACATTGCTACACTCAGTAGCAAGTTTCCAACACATGAAACTTCTGGGGACACACTCAGGCCATATCCAAACCATAGCAAGTATCTAATTTTATGTTGTAGTTTTGCACTTATGAATGTACTATTTAGTTTGCACACTTCTGAGCTTTCTAAACAGGAATCGTATCTAATCTGTTTCTCTGCAATTTGTTTTATTAGCTCAAGGTCTTGGTTCAGAAATTCATCCACGTTGACAAAATTATGGCTACTATTAATTCTATTTCATGAAGTAATTCACTGTAATTCATCCATTTCCCCAAAATGTACATTTGGATTGATTACTTCCAGTTCTTCCTTATTGCAAACACCACTGCAAGGAACCCCCTGGCTCATGTGCCCTGGTAGGAAGAGGAGGTTCTCCAGGGTTTGTGTCAGGATTACACTGGTACCTGTGTCTCTTTGGTTTTACTATGTAATGTATTCCAGAGGAGCTTCACCAAGACACATTTTCACTGTCTCTGGATGAGTTCAGGCGGCCAATATCTGATACCTTCGGGGATTTTTGTTTTGTTTTTGCCAAACTGGAAAGTATGAAATGATATCTTATGTAGTTTTAAGATACATCTGCTTGGTCATTAATGAAGTTGAATATTAAGCTTATTGGTTATTTCTGTTTCCTCTTCTATGAATTCCTTTTCATATATTGTGTCATTTTTCTATTGAGTGATTTATCTATTATTACTATTATTATTATTAGCAGTACTAGGAATGGAACCTAGGAATCTTCACATGCTAGATAAGCACACTACCACTGAGCTACATCCCAGCCCCTGAAATCTCTTCATATGTTCTGTACACTAATTACTTGTCAGTTCTCAAATAATTTATCAATTAATTAATTTGCCTTTTCACTTCCTGTATTGTATTTGAATGAATAATCTTTTCCACCAGATCTGAAATGTTCACTCTGTCATAAATCAAATTTCCATATACTTGTAGTTATTTTCTAGATTCTATTCTCGTCCATTCATCTATTTGTCTGTCCTGGTGCCAATATAACCATGTCCTAATTACTATGTCTTTAAAATACATATCTGGTAGGTCATAGCTTCCAATTTTGGTTATCAAATTTTTGCTCCTTCATAAGATGAATTAGAGAATATCCTGGGAAATATTAAACTTATTTGTGCCTTGGATGTTTGACAGAATTCATTCATTAGATTAGTGTCTTGTTTTTTTACAAATAGATTTTTAACTACTAATATATATATTTTGGGGGTTGGGGGAGTACCAGAGATTGAGTTCAGGGGCACTCAACCACTTAGCCACATCCCCAGCCCTATTTTGTATTTTATTTAAAGACAAGGTCTCGGGGATGGGATTGTGGCTCAGTGGTAGAGTGCTTGCCTCTAATGTGTAATGCACTGGGTTCGATTCTCAGCACCACATATAAATAAAAAATAAAGGTCCATCAGCAACTAAAATGAATAAAATAAATAAATTTTTTTTTTTAAAAGACAGGGTCTGAGTTGTGTAGCACCTCACTTTTGCTGAGGCTGGCTTTAAACTCATGAGCCTCCTGCCTCAGCCTCCTAAGCCTCTGGGATTATAGACGTGCACCACCATGCCCAGCATTGTTGATTTATTTTAATGGTTATAATGGTTTTAGCTTTTCTATTTCTTCATGAGTCAATTTTGTCATATGTTCTAGAAATTTGTCTGCTTTTCCCACATTTTCAAAATTATGACCATAAAGGTATATACAACATACTCTGGTTTTCATCTCTATAATATCTATGGTAATCTGCTTTTCCATTCCTAATGTTGTTTATTTGTACAGTCTCTTTTTTCTTAATCTTGCCATGCATTATTTCATTCATTTCTGCTGTTTGGTTTTCCTTCCTTCTTTCTTTGCTGTTTCTATTCCTGTTCTTCTTTTTCAGTTTATGTTGTATATTTAGCTCATTAATTTCAGTCTTTCCACTTTAATATGAACATGTATGGTTATATCTAATTCAGTACCACTCTTGTTGCATTTTACAAATGTTGATATCTAACATTTTTTCTATTCATTTATGAATATATTTAATTTCTAATAAGTTTTCTTTGATGCATGAATTATTTAAAAGCATGTTTCTTTTAAACTTTCTAGATAAATTAGAGTTTTTAGGTCATTTTGTTACTACTTTCCAACTTAACTGTACTAGAATTAGAGCAGATGATCTATATAAAACACATCATTTGAATTGTGTTGGTCCAATATGTTGTCATTTTGAGCATTTTGTGTGTTCTTAAAAAGAATGTGTGGAGCCGGGCGCAGTGGTGCACGCCTGTAATCCCAGCACTTGGGAGGCTGAGGCAGGAGGATCACGAGTTCAAAGCCAGCCTCAGCAATGGCAAGGCACTTAGCAACTCAGTGAGACCCTGTCTCTAATAAAATACAAAAAAGGGCTGGGGATGTGGCTCAGTGGTCAAGTGCCCCTGAGTTCAATCCCTGGTACCAAAAAAAAAAAAAAAAAAAAAAAAGAATATGGATTCTCCAGTGTTGGATGTAACAACTTTTATATATGTATAGATTCTTTATTATTTATATATGAGTGTGTATGTGTCTGTATACACACACACATATATACACGTGTATATATATGTATTTTGTGCATTGTTTTATATGTGTACTTTTTTCTTTATATGAAGCTTATTAGTTGTATTGTTCTTCAGTGAGGTTTCTTTCCTCCACAGAATATCGATTATTGAAGGAGTTATATTAAAAACCTCTCCCTATAATCATTGTCTTATTTATTTTTTATTATGGTTCTGCTTTTGCTTTATATATTTTAAAGTAAACAAATTTACACTTGTGATATCTTCCCAAACTCTTTATTATTAAACAATGAGCCTCTTTGTCACTAGTAATGCCATTTGCCAGCTATGAATAAAATTGTACCAGTATTTTGTTAGGGGATGTGGGAGTATGTATTTGCCTAGAATATCTTTTCCCACCTTTTACTTTCAAACTTTGTTTCCTTGTGTTTTAAATATATCTAGTTAAGAAACACATCTCTGGATTTTGTTGTTTTTTGTTTTCCTTTATTTCTGAGTGTTATTTTTTTAATCCAGTCTGACAATCTTCATCTTTTTAAAGAATCCACTTATCCTGATTACAATTACTAACATATTTTTATCTATTTCTTCCATCTCTTTTGTGTTTTCATCCCATTTTTTCCATGTTTCATCTTTTAGTCATGAAATTTCTAATAAATGGAGCTTATTACATTTTAATGAAGGTGAGGAATAACAATTTCTCTTCAACCCTATTTTGCAGAGAATAATAAATTAAGATTCAATGGGAGCCGGGCGCGGTGGCGCACGCCTGTAATCCCAGCACTTTGGGAGGCTGAGGCAGGAGGATTACGAGTTCAAAGCCAGCCTCAGCAATGGCGAGGCACTTACCAACTCAGTGAGACCCTGTCTCTAAATAAAATACAAAAAAGGTCTGGGGATGTGACCTAGTGGTTGAGTACCCCTGAGTTCAATCCCCAGTACCACAAAAAAAAAAAAAAAAAAAAAAAAGATTCAATGGGGAACACTTCCCTAACATTAGAAAGCTGATTGATGACAAAGCCAAGGGCCAAACATGAGTAACACAGCATCTGGTACTCTCCCACTACACAACTGGTCCTTAACCAGGGCTGTAGTAGAAAGATTTGACATCTTACTACAGACTGTTTTCAAAGTACTTCATCTGTCCCTCAGAGGTGAAAGACAAGTGCTAAGCTATTCATTTGCACATGGGAAATCCGAGACTTAGAGCTATCTAAGTATCTTAGTATCTATCTATGGTATCTATGAGCACAGGAACTCTGTATTATAAAAAAAAAAGTCTTAAATTTCCAGAAATTCTGAAGTTCTGGAAAAAAAACTAAACAGAAGTTTATGGGGGGAAAATACATGAAGAGTTGAGGTGGATATACCCAGACCAGGTTAGAAATTTTTTAAAAGATTATATTATTTATTATTAGTTTTGCTCAGAAAGTTGCATGAAATTTAAATATATTCAGATCTGACAGCATTTTATATTTTAGTTTTTGCCACTTTAGAAGATGGAAGCAAACACTTGAGTATAAAAAAGTGATTGATATTATATTTAACTTTAAGAAAGTTGGCATGCTGTTGGGATTTCCTATCTTCCAGAATGAGAAGCCAGCCTAGAAAGTAACAATTTTCAAGAAAGAGCTGAAAAACCTCCCAAGTTCAGTACACATCTGTAACCACGTGGCACCTGTCCTCAGTCTCCCTTCTGGCCTCCCTGCCAGGAGCTGCTTCTGATCCGTGGTTTCATCACCTTCATGAATCGAACATGTTTCCTGAGTTGACTTTCAAGTCAGTTTGCTTGTGCTTTCTTTTTACCTTATAGATTTTGAAGCACAGACTCATTTTTTTTCACATTAAAAATTGATATTAAAAAAAGAAAAGAAAAGTTGGTTGAATGAGATGGATATCATTATCCTAAATGCATGATTGAAGACCTGAATGGTATGAATATACTTTGTATACAAACAGTTGTATGTAAAAAGATGCTATATATGTGCACTGTGAATTGTAATACACACTAATATTATAAATAAAAAAATAAATTTTAAAAAATTGAGATTAGGCAAGAAGCAAGTCTCAGAGGATGCTGGGCAAAAGCCAGGCCCCTGGGATGACAGAGCAATCCCCTCTGGTACCACAGGTCTAAGAGGAGGGTTACAATCTGTCTTCTATGAAAGCACTTCATTATTATTAACACATATTATTTGTACACATTTATGGGCTTCACTGTGAAATTTCTTTTTTTTTATTTATATGAATTAATTTTTTTATTTATAATTTTTAATATGTACAACTCATAGTGCATGTATTTAGCTTCTTTTTACATACAATTGTTTGTATACAGAGTATATTCGTACAATTCAGGTCTTCAATCATGCATTTAGGAAAATGATATCCATCTCATTCAAACACCTATTTCTTTTCACTGTGAAATTTCTATATGGTGCCTTGACCATGACCACCTCCTTCCCCTCCACCCTCTCTTGCCCTCCATCACTGCCCCCTCCCCTCTTCCTCTTCCCTAATAGTCCCTCTTGCACTTATGCAAGCATTTCTCAAATACCTACATGGTGCAGCCATTATGGAAAGCAGTATGGAGATTCCTTGGAAAACTGGGAATGGATCCACCCTACGACCCAGCCATCCCACTCCTGGGTCTATTCCCAAAGGACTTAAAAGCAGAATACTATAGGGACACAGCTACATCAATGTTTATAGCAGCTCAATTCACAATAGCTAGGTTGTGGAACCAACCTAGATGCCCCTCGGTAGATGAGTGGATAAAGAAAATGTGGTATATATACACAATGGAATATTACTCAACAATTAAAGAGAATAAAATAATGGCATTTGCAGGTAAATGGATGAAGTTGGAGAACATAATACTAAGTGAAGTTAGCCAATCTCAAAAATTCAAATGCCGAATGTTTTCTCTGATATAAGTAGGCTGATTCACAGTGAGGTTGGGTTAGGGAACATAGGAGGATTAGAGGAACACTAGAAAGGCCAAAGGGGAGGGAGGGGAAGGGAGGGAGCAAGGGTGTATGAAAAGGGAAAAAAAAGAAGATGGTAGAATGAGATGGATATCAGTATCCTAAATGCATGATTGACGACATGAATAGTATGAATATACTTTGTATTCAAATAGTGTTATGTAAAAAGGTGCTCTATATATGTACTATGAATTGTAATGCATGCTATTGTTATATATACAACAACTTTTGAGTTTGAATTTTAAAAAAAAGGATCCCTTATTCTCTGATCCAGGCCAAGGTGAGAACAAAATGCTACTGGAATTCTCATCTAAAACAGCCACAGTAGCACACCTTACTTGACACTAAAATTATGCTCACATCTTAATGAAATCATTCACTTACTTTTAAACTTGTAAGTGAAACCATGTAGATTCTCCCCCATCAGTCAGCTCTTTACAAGATCATTTGATCAACAATGATCTTAGAGAACACTGCCTGAAGTTAGTTTCACCCTCATGTTCAATGCCTTAAAAAAAAATAACTTGGAGAAAATAAATGCAGGATGAGAACATGAGGCACCTTTATCTAAAAGGTCACAATGACCATAACCAACGTCTCCAAGCTCCCAAGGTCAATACCTGTGTCTCTTGATTCTGAGCTCAGGACTCGACAAAAAGCTAAGAAGAGAGAGGCTTAAAATGAAATGATACACATAACCATACCTTCCTCACAAGCAGTGTGGCCATTTGAGACACTGCCACGTGGCCAAGGAGGAGCCACACCAGCCTCTGCTTCCCCCATTCCATCCAGAAGCTCCACTCAAAGTCGGTTGGGTCCTAAATAGGTTCAAAGAGGAGTTGATACTATCAGTGAGATTTTGGTACATGTCTGAGTCAGAAGATAAATTAAGTGAATAACACAATTTCAAAGAAGATCAATATGAGCCTAAATCTGCAAAACAGCATTTACCTACTTTTAACCATTCCCCACTCAATGACCCTCCACCAATCCTGAACTGTTCCCTCCCACCTGGTTGGTCTTGCTGCCAATCCCCAAATGAACCTCATACTTTCTCTGTAATTCAGTATCTTTTGCTAAAGTTGGTCCCTTAGGACCCTCTATGGGATAGAAGCTATTACTATCCCTATTTTTTAAAAGATAAAACAGAGGCTTAAGGACATCAATTCATTTACTCAAGGTCACAAAGATAGTACAAGTAATGAATTGAGGCTCTCTCTGTTTAGATACCAAGACGCCTCCATTAACAACAGAATGTAAATTGGACACTAATAAAATAAAATCGTGTTAAATCTTGCTGTCATTTACCGGCAGCAGGGAGGAACCAAATAGAGAAAATAACTCATTTTATATAAACTGAAAGAAAGGATGAGAGATCTATTTCCCTTCCCCTGAGGAAGCTCTGCATCGATGGAGGGCTCTGTGTCTGCATCTGTACCAGGTCCTGTATCTATACGAGGCACCCTGGCAGGGGCAGATGGAAACCTCCAACAGCAGCAGACAATGAGGACAGCTGGGGGCCATCATCTAAAAGCCATCCTCAGGAGCCCCAGGGGAAATCATGGTGGCCAAGTTGAGCATGGAGAAAACACAGCTATCAGCCACCCACGAAGGGCAGTGCAGGCTTGGCCACTGAGCACCACTATCATGATGGAGTCAGAATCTTCTAGCCAAATTGTGTGAGTGGGGAAGGAATGTTCCCATGACTACTGATATTAAGCACTTTATGAAGCTCTGTGAGTGGATCTTGGAGCCCTGCTTAATTGGATTTAGCAGTGAAAAATGTTTTTGCACCTGAAAATCAAGGGGCAATTTTATACCAGTTATACATGTTATAAAATGTCTATTTTCTAGAAAAACCTATCTTGGTTCATATCAGAATATGAATGCTAAGGGAACAAACCTCAAAGGCTTGGCCTAGGACCCCAGATCTACCCTCACATTGGCTATGATGACTTTGAGCACAATACATAACCTTTCTGTCCTTTTTCTTCACATGACAATAGCATTTATTGGGATTTATGAGATTTAAATAAGAACATACTCAAAAAGAAATGTTACCTGCTATTCCCTTCTAGTCCCATGAGCTGCCCGTTCATTTTAAACACCAGCCAAGAATATACCATACTTACTTTTGCCACTTGTTTAAAAAAATAGTTTTCCCTATTTTTCCAAATAAAAAAATATGATTCTGTGCATGCTTGAATAACACATGCTCCCCACACCCCCAAGGTCCTGATAGATATACAAAATGCTTGGAGAATCCTTGTCCCCTACCAAAAATCATGGACCTGGTAGAATTCCTTCCATTTAGAGACAACTAACTATACCAGCACCACATAGCCAGGTAGCAGAGCAGAGAACTCATGTAACCATTAACCTGGCTCTCCAACCCTGATCCAGAACTACTGCCCCATCTCTAAATTTCCAAATTAGTTAAAAGTAAGCAAGTTCAAGGTTCATGTGATAAGGCCAGGCTGGTAAATACCACTCTCGTAACAAGGATAAAGGCAAAAAGACACCAAAAACCAAAATTGAGTGTTCTTATTATACCATTCAAAAAAAAACTCTGACATTTTAGCTTTATAAATATAACATTTTTGAGCTGGGCTCAGTGGCACATGCCTGTAACCCCAGCTGCTCGGGAGCCTGAGGCAGGAGGATTGCAAGTTCAAAGCCAGCCTCAGCAATGGCAAGGCACTAAGCAACTCAGTAAGACCCTGTCTCTAAATAAAATACAAAATAGGGCTGGGGATGTGGCTCAGCGATTGAGTGTGCCCCTCAGTTCAATACTCAGTACCAAAAAATAAAAATAAATAAATAAATGTGTGTGTGTGTGTGTGTGTGTGTGTGTGTGTGTGTAATGTCTCTCTTGTGTCTATTATCACCACTTAAAACAGTTACCTAAATCAAATGACAGAAAATTTGAGCTAAGAATAGAACAAGATGGCAAATAACTAGCAGTTAATAATTTGGGCAAGGAATATACAAATTCACTGCTTCTCTGAACAAAAGCTTTATGGACTCTGACATATAGATCTCAGGACACGTGAAGCCTCAAGTCAAGAACAACTTCCTGTCCTGTTTCTTCCACCATTTCCTTTCTGGACAGGTCTTTGTCAGTTAGAAAACTCTTCTTCAGTACTGTCAAAGGGGACAGTCAGATACAGACTGGGGATAAAGCCTGGCCAGACAAAACCGAAAGGACCACCCACCCACCCCTCAAGGAGGGAAGGGAGGCTCACTCCAAGGAAAAGCCATCCACGCCCAGACTTCCATTATACCCTCACAAGTGGGTACACACAGTAGGTCTGGATCTTGAACTCCTTGTGCACACAGACCACTTAGGCACCTTGCTAAAATGCAGACTTTGACCCAGGAAATCTTGGGGTGGGACATGGGATTCTGAATTCCTAACATACTCCCAGGTGATGCTGATGATGGCTGGGGAACCACATTTTGAGGAATAAGAATCCATCTGATGATGTATGCTTCCTTCTAGCTCAAAGCTCAAGAGAATCCTTGGTAGCTCAGCCCACCCCACACACACCATTCCCAAGCAAGGACACACACTTCGCAGATGACTACCTAACATTCAACCCCAGAGCTATCATTGTCCTGATCACCACCAAAAACTCCAAGCACCTAGATTTAAGAATTTACTGGATTGAGGAAATTTTAAAATGTGGTTGCTTAATCAATCTACAACAAGGCATTATAGAGAGCTATGGGGCACACAGTAGGTCTGGATCTCTTATTCAGTAACTCAAACTTCCTGGGGAAATACACCCCAGCAAAGAAAAGAGTCTGGAAGTAAGATGGTTAACTGCCTCCTTTCCTATATGCTCTAGTATTCTACTCTAGGCATTGTGGGAAAATATAGAATTCCTTACCCTTGAGGACCCCAGATCCTAAATGGGAAGACCCCCAGTATCCATCCCACCCCACCATCAAGATGTCCTGATAAACCAAGAGAAAGCAAGAGAAGCAACAGTGATGTGATTCAGCCATGCCTTTTGATTGGTTTAACTGACAGAGACCTGTCCTTTCTTCTCATGCAATAAAGATCAACATCAGAGCCTCACAACTATCCTTAACATCATTCCTTTAATAGGCTTTATCTTTTAGAGGCATCTTAGGTTCACAACAGAACCAAGCATAAAATACAGGAAGTTCCCACGTACCTACCTTCCCACTCCCGCACATGCGCAGCTTCCGCTATCAACATCTCCCCTAAACTAGCATAATCATCCCGGTTATAAAGCTACAGACACACATCATTGTCATTCAAAGTGCATCGCTGACATCAGGGTTCACTCTTAATGCCACCCATTCTACGGGTTTGGACCTGTGTATAAAGCATGTCTCCACCATTGTTATATCACAGAGTGGTTTTACTATCCTAGAACTCCTTTGTGCTCCATCCATTCATCCCTCCCTCCCCTACTAACCACTGTCTCCATAGTTGTGCCTCTTCCAGATTGTCACATTATAAAGTCGTTTTGTTAGTTTGTTTTGTTTTGTTTTGTTTTAACTCTATTACCAATGAGTTAACTGAAGGTCTGGGAAAGCAAATTATTTGCCCAAACACCATCAGCAGGTAGAGACTCTGAGATTTCAAACCAAAAGAAGACCTTGATACCAAAGAGGAAATCCTTTTCAATTGTTCTGTTCCCTCTGCCTGGGCCTCCTGCAGCAATACTAACTGACCAAATATCTCCAACCTAGAGGGTGCCTCATTAGCACCCCCATAACCACAAAGCCAGCCAACAACCTGTACAAAAAAGTACTCAATAAACAGTAGAATTCAAATGTCAACTCAGGTTTGTCTTCTTCTCACCCCACAACCCCCAGGTGGACCTCACTGTACACCATTCTGTCACCCATACTTTGATTCTAGAACTTTTTTTATAGCAGATTTATTGTACCACTTTTATTATAGTTAATTTACATATCTATATTATCTCTCTAGAGGAAAAAAAATGGTAAGCTCCCTGAAAGCAAGGACCTTGACTTAAATCTACACCACAGATGCCCAACATTCAGTAGTAGGCCTTTCACGTGATCGAGGGTGGGGAAGGAGCAGAGAAGTCAGGCAGCCCAAGACCTCCTCACATTTCTGCCCTTGTTGGAACATGGACAAGCCACTTACTATGTGGGCCTGAGTCTCCATGTTGGTACTATAAAAACCTGTGTCTAAGATTCCTTTCAGAGTGTGGAAGAAATAGTTAACTTTCTAGGACAGAAGCCCTAGACAGCACTGGTCACCCACCCCACCCATCCATGGGCTGAGTCCAGGCCGAGTATCCACCTTTTAGCCGAGAGGGGGTGATCTTCCATCTTACATCCCACATGACCAGAGAAAAGGGTTAAAAGAAAAAGTTCCTGGCAAATGAGGACTTAGACTATCAACTCACTGCTGATAAAAATCTTTCCTCTTCCTGGCATGAATTTTCATCACCCTTAAACCTGGCCAGATCCTAACACCAGCATCTCGGTCACTTGGCACTGTCATCCCAGGGAGAAGGCTAGGACCTGATTTTTGTGCTTTGTATTGCATTCCCCATACAATCCTAAAGTAAGTCACAGGCCTGAAGTGTATCTTCTAGCCGAAGACAACAAATACGGTGAAAAAGTCCAAGTCAATAGACTAAAATATTGTTAAATAGCCAAGTGCCAAGCACAATCTCAAAGCACCCACCGAGATGTCACAAGTAAGGAAGAGAAATTCGCCCTCAGCCATATCAGTCAATCCAAGGCATCACTCAGTTCATGAACCCACTGCCCATCTGCCAGTGAGTATGGTCAGGAGTGTTCTTTTATTACACCTATGGATGGTATAACTTGCCCATGGCTCAGAAGTCCACAGCTAAAAATGAAGCAAATTCTAGAGAGGGCCCCAGAAGAGCCTCAGCAACAGCACATCAGCTAGTCATTGTTATCCAGGAAAAACTTGGAGTCACTGTGAATCTCATTCCTGCCTTTGCTCTGTGCAGGACCTATTGTAGTCCTGGAAATCTATTCTCTACCAATTGAGGTTTATCCCTTGCATTCTGTCCCCTCTGCATAACACCAAAATAATATGTTTAAGACCCTACCTGATCATGTCACTCCTCCCACTAAATACTCTTCATGCTTCCCCTGAGCATTCCAGAGAAGCATTTTCAATGAGACTCATAGCAGGTCTTCATAATCCAGTCTGTCTACCACAATCCTACCTGCCCTGTCCCCGTCGTCCCACATTACAACCACACTAACCATTTCCTAAAAGTGCCATGTTCACACGGTTGGGCCTTCTCCCTCTACTTGGGGAAACCTATCACTCAAACATCCTGTGAATGACAGCCTACCATTCAGGTCTTAGTTAGGCAGAAGCCTTTTCCTAAGCCACCTGTTCCCACACTGGATTCAGTGTCCTTCACCAGTACCTTCATCCAGACAGTCTCCCACATTGCACTGTGATTGCAGGCCACTAGACTGCAAGCTTCTCTTTTGACAGGGTATACTCACTTAGCATTGCCTCCCCCAGTAAATAAACAAACTAGACACTTGAGGAGAGTGTGTTGAAGATATTGAATGATTACACATTATTATACATTATTATTATGCATGGGTCAAATCATTGTTAAGAACCTGGCATAGGGCTGGGGATGTGGCTCAGCTGTAGAGCGCTCGCCTAGCACGTGCGTGGCCCGGGTTCAATCCTCAGCACCACGTAAAAAATAAACGTATTGTGTACAACTAAAAGCAAATAAATAAATATTTTAAAAAAAAAAGAACCTGGCACAAGCACAGACTATTGAGAAAAGGGGAAGAAGAGATACAAAAGGTAGAGACTCTGGCACCTGCCCTTGAATGCCTTTATAAACACAGTCAGCGAACATAACAAACTCAGAGAATATTTGTGGTAGATGATCTGTTCTGCATATTACCTGCACTAACTCAAGTCCTACTTTCTAATACATCATTCACTCAATTTTAGAGACAAGAACAAAAAAAGATTTACAAAAGACAATCCATCGTGATTCAATTATAAGAATTCAATAAATTAAATATGGAAAACACTTGGAATAATGCCTGGCATTTATTAAATACTATGTACTTGTTCATTAAGTAAATATATAAATGAACTATTTTACTTTGATAGCCCCAGAAACACAAATCCAGGAGTTTCCGAGCTGCACATACTTAAACCAATGGAGACACCTGTGGGTGAAGATATGAGAGTTGAGGCCAGGCGCCGTGGGGCACGCCTGTAATCCCAGCGGCTCAGGAGGCTAAGACAGCAGAATTGTGAATTCAAAGCCAGCCTCAGCAACAGCGAAGTGCTAATCAACTCAGTAAGACCCTGTCTCTAAATAAAATACAAAATAGGACTGGGGATGTGGCTCAGTGACTAAGTGCCCCTGAGTTCAATCCCTGGTACAGAGAGAGAGAGAGTGAGTGAGAGAGAGAGAGAGAGGGAGAGAGTTGAGCTGCTCAAGCTCCAACTCCAACCAAAAGAAAAGAAACAAAGGGGAGAATCCATATTCAGAAAAGCTGTGACTTCCAAAATGCCATGAGAAAGCAACCATGCTAATCTTCTCCTCAAAGAAGATTCCTGCTCCGTGGGGCTCCATCACCACAGCTCCAGTCCCCTCTAGCCTGACTTCCAGTAACTTTAGAGGTTAGGTTCAGAACTACATATCCCAGAATTCCTTGTGGCTGGCATGTCTGCAAATGGCCCAGCTTCAGATGAACCAATTCACTGTGACTCTGAAGGTAAAAAGAACATAACAACATAACATATAGGCTGTGAGATACATCTGGAAGAATGGCGGCAGAGACCCTTTGATTGTTCTGCAGCAGCCATGCTGGACACACCAGGGTCCAATCAATCCAGGGGTGCTGGGGCTTCCAGGTATGGCAGGTTTGCTAGTGCACCCACAGCACAGGTTCTCAAGCCAGCAGGCGAACAGCAGCAGCGGTTTTGTAGAGTGGCTCTGGAAACTCACTTATTGTTGCTCCTGCAGCCCTTTCAATTATTGTGAAATATCCTCAAATCCTTGCAATAATTGTCCTTCTTTTTTAAATGTCTGGAGTAGATTTTGTTGTCTGCAATAAAACCTCAATTAACATACTATGAAAGAATAAATGTTTCTTCTGATTGTAATCCAGCTCTAGATTTATAAAAGAAGCATTATGAACATAATGTACTTTGAAGAGCATTAGTCTGAAATAAATCTATTCAATGGTAGAAAATACCAGTTAGGTCAATCCGTTAAGTGTTCAAGAACTAAGCTGGGTGCAATGGTGCACACCTGTAATCATAGCTACTCAGGCAGCAGGAGAATTCCACATTTTCCAACCTGAGCAATTTAGCAAGACCCTAAGGGGACAGGGAAGGTATGTAGTTCAGTGATAGAGGACCCCTAGGTTCAATCTGCAGTACTGTCCCCCCCCCAAAAAAAAAAAAAAAAACAGATAACAAAGGTAGTGAATGCTTGTCACAGCAGATTCACCGATGCACCTATTTATGTGTTCCAAAACAAAACAGAAAATGACCTGCCTTACTCACCAGTTCGTATTTTTCATTACTGTATCTCTTTTCCCCTCACACAGAGAAAAGGGTAGAAAGCTAAACATAAATATAATTACTTATTTCCTTACCCTCAGATCCAACATGTTGCAAAAACAAAACACAAGAGAAACACTAGGCATTTTTGTGTATCTAAGTCTCAATAACATTATTTGCTTATTATTTGCTTTGACACTATGGCTGATTCCTAATTACACTGAGTAAAACTTTCCCTGTGATCAGAGAAAACCTTTAAAAGGTTCTCAAAATCACAAATGTTTCCCTGCATGTTCAAAGGCTGCAAACCTACCTTAATGGTCTATAAATCTACAGACGAGAAACACAAAAGGAGACTAATTTTGTAGAAATTCTACAGAGAAGAAGCACTGCTCTCTGGATGAACTCAGGCTAATGATTCACCGAGCAATTATTGGAAGAGTTTTCTTTTTCTTTCAACAGCTGCTTTGCTATTTCTAAAATAATTTGAACTAAATCATTTTACTGCTCACCATTTCTAGAGACAATACCCTCTCCCAACTAAAAATTCTTTAAAGGTAAAATGCTTTCACTAATAAAACTTTTTTTTTCCCTGCAAAGAGCAGAGTCTGTGCTGTAACATCTTTTCCATCCTGTGCAAGTGAAGATATTTACAAGGGTGGAAATGGTACCAAGAAGAGAGGCACAAACAGCACCAATCTGTATGCCATGCCTAATCTCTTCAATGCCCTCACCACCTAAGCCAGGCAATGATCCAGGGTATGATGGCAAAGGAACAGAGGTTCATGAAAGAAGAAAAGAGGACTTGATTGAACCATGATGACCTAATTAATGTGGGTAAATTCTTTGAATATTTTCAACCCAACTGCCAACCTGAACTCTATAACACCTTCTGGTCACAACAACTCTCTACTCACCTAATTCCTAGAAGTTACTCTGGCTTATGAAAGACTATACATATCCTTGTTTTAACATGGATAGATTGGTTTCCCTGATTTATCTGTTCTATCTTCCTCCCTTTCTTCCTGAAACTAAACAAAGAAGAAATCTGTATTTGTCCATTTTCTTTTTTTATTTGTTGCTACATATTTGTACATACACACGATATAACAATATTAGTTCATTTTCTGTTACTACAACAAAATAGCTGAAGCTGGGTGTTTTATAAAGAAAAAAAAAGTTTATTAGCTAACAGTTCTGGAGGTTTGAGGGCCTGGAAGTAGATCTTGGAAAGACCTCATAGGGAATGGCAACATGGCAGGAATGCATGTGAAAAGAAGATATTACATGGCAATACAAAAAGCAGAAAGAGAATCTGGTATGTTGTGAGAAGTAAGTTAAGTCCTTATGAGAACATGCCTTAGATGGCCTAATATCCTCCTGCTAGGCACCTGTTCTTAAAGGTCCCATCACCTTTTAACATCGCCATACTGGAGACCAAGCTTCCAACACAGGAACCACTGGGGACACACTCAAGCCATATCCAAACCATAGTACAATCAAATGTTTGAAAAGAAACACTAAATTCCAGGATGAAGTCAAAGGCACAAAAACTACATTATTTTGCCCACACTTTTCAAACTGGAAAAACACTAACCATGTTTTCTATAAGGTATGTGGGGGAAGCAAAAACTGTAAACAATGAGCAGGACTGAAAAATAAGTCAGGGATCACAAAAAATATAAGAGCTTGGAAAGACTAGAAAGCAAACTACATAAAAACTCATAAGACTCCCCAGGGACACACTCTGCTAACAAATCATACACCCTATTCATGTCACTTCTCCAGAACACCAAAGACATGAGGTGTGTCCCAATAACATGAAGAAAATGAAGACCTTCCAACTCCCTGGGGACCACAGCCTCTGATGTGCCCTCACCCACACAGAATACGGAAGTTGTTGCACATTCAAGCAAGCTGGTTTGCACACAAGATGTCTAAGTGGCTAGGTGCAGTGGTGCACACCTACAACCCCAGCAGCTCAGAAGGCTGAGGCAGGAGGACCATGAGTTCAAAGCCAGCCTCAGCAACTTAGCGAGACCCCAAGCAACTCAATGAGACCCTGTCTCTAAATAAAATATTTTAGAAAGGGCTGGAGATGTGGTTCAGTGGTTAAGTGCCCCTGAGGTCAATCTCTAGTACCACCCAAAAAAAAAAAAAAAAAAAATCTCTGAGTGGATACACATTGGCAAACTAAAAAAAAAAAAAAAATAAAAAAAAAAAAAAAAAATAAAAAAAATAAAAAAAAAAAAAAAAAAAAAAAAAAAAAAAAAAAAAAAAAAAAAAAAATAAAAAAAAAAAATAAAAAAAAAAAAATAAAAACAATAATAAAAAAAAAAAAAAAAAAAAATAAAAAATAAAAAAAAAAAAAAAAAAAATAACCTAGAGCACCAGATGGAATCTCAAAACACTGGAGGTCACCAGGGTAGAAAGCCAGTTAAGAAGCCAGACTGATCAAAGAGAAATGAAGGAAAACCCAGCATCTTGGCCTGGGGGAGTAGAGGAGAATACTTCATGAACCCAGATACCCCCATTTTAGTCAGCTTTTTCACTGCTGTGACCAAAAGACCTAACTAGAACAATTTTAGGAGGAAAAACTAATTTGGGGCTCATGGTTGCAGAAGCCTCAGTCCATAGATAGCCGACTTCATTCCTCAGGACGCCAAGTGAGGCAGAACATCATGGCAGAAGGGTGTGGTGGAGGGAAGTGGCTCACATGATGATCAGGAAACAGAGAGAGAGAGAGAGTGACTCCACTCATCGATGCACAATATATACCTCACAGGCATGCCCCCAATGCCCACCTCCTCCAGCCACACCATACCTGCCTTCAGTTACCACTTAGTTAATTCCCACCAGGGGATGAATTCACTGATGGGGTTAAGTCTCTCATAACCCAATCATTTCACCTACGAATGCTCTTGCATTGTCTCACATGAGCTTTTCGGGGACACCTCACATCCAAACCATAGCACCACTTTGCTCCTTGAATTTTATACAATGTATAAAAGACCATAGGAGTAGGCAACCGAGGTTAGATGAAAAGACTCTCCCACACCTTAACCTGCCTATTTTGCCCTTTAGCTGCTCAAGTTATCCAAGTACATCTCTTTTTTAATTTTTATTCTAATTTGTTATACATGTTTGCAGAGTGCAATTCATTTCATATTACATATAAAGAGCACAATTTTTCAAGTTGCTGGTTTTATATAAAGTATTTTTACAACAATTGTGTCTTCATACATGTACTTAGGGTAATGATGGCTAACTCATTCTACCATTATCCCCCTCCCCACCCTCCCCTCTTTTTGTTCTATTTAAGGTTCTTTCATTCCTCTCATCCCCCCTCCCTTGCCTTTATAAGTTAGTATCTTCATAACAAAGAGATCATTCGACCTTTGATTTTTTGGGATTGGCTGACTTCACTTAGCATTATTTTCTCTAACTCCATCCATTTACCTGAAAATGCCATGATTTTATTCTCTTTAAGTGCTGAGTAGTGTTCCATTGTGTATAT
The DNA here is from genome assembly GCA_025594165.1 of Tamias sibiricus. Classification (NCBI taxonomy): domain Eukaryota; kingdom Metazoa; phylum Chordata; class Mammalia; order Rodentia; family Sciuridae; genus Tamias; species Tamias sibiricus. The sequence continues at coordinate 43,132,489 of CM046669.1, read as the reverse complement.
ATACCAAAGTTTCCCTATCCATTCATCTGTTGATGGGCATCTATTGTGAATTGTGCTGCTATGAACATTGATGTGGCTGTGACCCTGTAGTAAGCTGTTTTTTTTTTTTTTTTTTTTTTTTTTGGTACCGGGGATTGAACTCAGGGGCACTCGACCACTGGGCCACATCCCCAGCCCTTTTTGTATTTTTATCAGAGACAGGGTCTCACTGAGTTACTAAGTGCCTCGCCATTGCTGAGGCTGGCTTTGAACTCCCAATCCTCCTGCCTCAGCCTCCCAAAGTGCTGGGATTACAGGCGTGCGCCACCTCGCCCGGCTTAGTAAGCTGTTTTTAAGTCCTTTGGGAATAGACCAAGGAGTGGGATAGCTGGGTCAAATGGTGGTTCCATTCTGGGTCTTCCTAGGAATCTCCATACTACTTTCCAGATTGGCTTCACCAATTTGCAGTCCCACCAAGAGCATCTCTTGAGCAGGGTCAGTGCTATGGTTAAGATGGGGGTTGAGTGTGTACCCCAAAGGTTCATATGCCAACAGCTTGGTCTTTGGTGTGGTACTGTTGAGAGATGGTGGGACCTTTAAGCTGTGAGGCCAAGTGGAAGGTAAATTAGGTCACTAGGGACATCATCCTCTGACGACATTAGTATAGTTCTCACAGGGTCCTGATTCGTTCTCTAGAGAGGAGCACACTGTTATAAAATAAGGCCTCCCCGTGGCTTAGCTTCTGTATCCATCTGGTTGTCATTCTATTTCTCCATCATGTTGTGACCCAGCCAAGGGGGCCCTCACCAAGAACAAATAGATGGAGCCACCTGCCCTTGGACTTTCAGCCTCTAAACCTGTGAGCTGAAAAAGAAAAGGAAAACTCTCTTTTCTCTCTAAGGACTCAGCTTCAAGTGTTTTGCTATAGCAACAAAAAATGTACTAATGCATTTTCTGGGAAAGTGCCGGAGAGAGTGGGAACAAAGACAAATAAGACCAAGGACTCATCACATCTTCAGGGCACACAGCCTTCATCATCTCTCTTCAGAAACGTATTGTGTGCTAATAAAATGGTTTATCTTTGTTATCATGCCTAATACTTATTTTAAAACACTTTGGCATGCACCCTTTGAATTCTAGGCAAGATATAATAGTTATATTTTTCCCTGTTTCTCACTAAGAACAACTAAAAACCATGGACATGGTATATATAAAATAATCATAAGAAGACTCTGAAAGGTGGGAAGAAGAGGGCAGGTTAGCCAGGGACATCAGGACTTGAGGAATGACAACAAACAAAATAAAGTTAATTAAATAAAATAACTCACTGAAAGGGCTTACTAGCAGAAGCAGATGTTACAAGAATCATTGAACCTAAGGATGGTTCAATAGAAATTATGCAATCTGAATAACAGAGAAAAAATAGACAAAAATTTAACAAAGTTTTCAGAGAACCATGGTATAATAGCCAAAGATCTAACATTTGTGTTATTGAATTTTCCAGAAGGAAAAGAAAAAAAAATGATACTGAAAAAAAAAATATCCAAAATCATAATGGCCAAGAAAATCCCAAATTTGGTAGAAGGCTTAAACCTACACATTCTAGAAGCTGAATGAACCCCAACCAAATTAAATATACTAATTATCCCAGCACTTGGGAGGCTGCGGAAGGAGGATCTCGAGTTCAAAGCCAGCCTCAGCAATGGCGAGGCACTTAGCAACTCAGTGAGACCCTGTCTCTAATAAAACACAAAAAAAGGGCTGGGGATGTGGCCCCAGTGGTCAAGTACCCCTGAGTTCAATCCTCAGTACAAAAAAAAAAAAAAAAAAAAAAAAACAAAAAACTAATTAAAAAACAGACATTGGCAGAATGAGCAGTTTAAAAATGACCCAACTCTATGCTGTCTATAAGAAATTCACTTCAGGGAATGGGGGTGGAGCTCCGTGGGGAGCTCATGCTTAGCATGTGCAAGGCCCTGAGGAAATAAAGAAGAAAACCAATAGCCAGGGAGTGAGAGAAAGAAACAAAGAAGTTCACTTCAAGTAAAACAATATGGGTAAGCTAAAAAAAAAAAAAAAAATGGAAAATGAAGAGGATATGCCATACAACATTAATCAAAAGAAAAGGGAATGGCCATAATAATAGCAGGTAAAAGAGACCAGAGAAAGAACATCACCAAGGTCAAAAACAGTCACTATGGAATGATAAAAGGGCCAATCCTCTCACCAGGATCTCACAATCTTAAAGCTGTGTGTTGTCCAAATCATGTGCCTGCTCCATTGTATCAGTGTGGTTTGGAGGTTAGGGATGAGGAGGGCCGAGCAGGTGTGACTATAAAGAGTTGGCACAGTTTGTTGAGGTTCTGCACCTTTGCTGTGTTGTGGTAACATGAATCCACACGTGTGACACATTCACAAATGAGGGCCTGTGTTACCAGTGAAATCCCAAAAAGGGCTGAGGGTCATACCAATGCCAAGTTCCTGGACTTCACAATTCACTATAGTTAAGTAAGATTCCCCATCAGGGAAGCCTGGCAGAGATACCCAGGACTTCTCTGTACTATCGTTCCACTTCCTGTAAGCGCACAACTATTTCAAAATAAAAGCATCGAAGCAAAGAGGGAAAACAAAAGAAACAAATGTAGTCAAAGTCCCCATATAAAAAAGGAACACAACCAGTTTCTATGGTTGAACCAGGATACACGCTTAGAAGCCAGACACTCAGACCTTTGCTTCGCCCCCTACTGGTGGCTCAGGAGACTGGTGAGTACTAAGTAGATGATTCAGCCTTCTCATTTGCATACCCATAGTACCCTGCACAATCCTTTCAAGTTTAAAAATATATATATATATTTTTTTTTTCTAACTGTGAGAAATTTAATTACAGAATTCCTATACAAACAACTTTAGGCAGCAAATAGCTCTGAGGGGGTAGTGTTAGAGATAAAGAACCACCATCACTGAACTAGGATTTGCAGTTATTAGCATAGAGCAGTAACAAAAAGAACTACACTCTGGTTTCTCTTCATATCGTATAAATCTTTCGCCTTTTACTAAAGATTTCCGTGGAGAGGAACAATTCTGAGTTTTACACTAATTTTTTGAGGCCTTGTTTAGGCAAGGCTAATAATACTGGTGCAAAGTAAGGTGTTAAACATGAAGGTTCTTAATTATGGCCAAATCTGGTTGCTTGATGCCAAATGACTTGTATCTGTGAAGGACCCATTATGAAGGATGATATATTCCTACTGCTTGCCTAATAAATATTTAGTATCTACAGGTATGATAAATTCAACCTGAGATTTGCTTCCATAAAACCTGGTAGCAAAATTATAATGGAATAACCTTCATCCACCTCAAACTTTTTAGCAGCTACTGTCATCCCTGAAAGTGGCTTCAGTCAGTTCTCCACTCAGACAACACCCCGCACATCTCCCTCATGCCCCATGATCTTGCACTTACCTTGCTGCTGCTTCTAATTACTTTTTAACAGAGATTTATCAACTGTCATGTCATGATTTTAAGAGGTAATAACCTTTTTAACAATGCTGACAGGCACCATTTTTAGGGAAAGTACTCAGAAAAGAAAATGTTTCCCCTCCTCCCCTTTTCCCCATGCCACCCCCCCCCAAATTTCAGCTCTATGTCTCTATTCAGCCCACTTGGATGATCCCTGTCCCTTCCGTCTGAATCCTATCTGTTAGAGTACTGATGGAGCATATGTGTGTGTGAGTTAACTTTAATCCACCTCCTAAAGACAGTTTTTAACACTGAAAGTGCCTACCTGAGGAATCTACACTCCAAAAGGCGTGAGTTAGCATTTGAAAGATCCCAATCAGAAATCCGCATCCCATGATTTTATTCTTTTTTTATTTATTTTTTATCCTAAGTTGTTATAAATGACAGCAGAATGCATTACATTTCATATTACACATATAGAGCACATTTTTACGTATCTCTGGTTGTATGCAAAGTATATTCACTCCATTCGTGAATTCATACATGCACTTACGGTAATGATAGTCATCTCATTCTACCATCTTTTTTTTTTTTTTTCCTTCGCCCTTTTGCTCCCTCCCTTCCCCTTCCTCCCCATTGGCCATTCTAGTGTTCTTCTAATCCTCCCATGCTCCCCGTCCCAACCCAACTGTGAATCGGCCTCCTTATATCAGAGAAAACATTTGGCATTTGGCTTTTTGGGATTGGCTGACTTCACTTAGCATTATATTCTCTAACTCCATCCATTTACCTGCGAATGCCATGATTTTATTCTCTTATTGCTGAGTAATGTTTTTTCTGATATAAGGAGGCCGATTTACAGTGGTGTTGGGATGGGGAGCATGGGAGGATTAGAGGAACACTAGAATGGCCAATGGGGAGGGATGGGCAGAGGAGGGGTAAAAGGGTGAAAAAGAAAAATACAAAAGATGGTAGAATGAGATGGATATCATTACTAAACCATTTTTTAATATTTATTTATTTGCTTTAGTTGTACACAATGTGTTTATTTTTACATGGATGCTAAGGATCGAACCTGGGCCGCGCACGTGCTAGGCGAGCGCTCTACCGCTGAGCCACAACCCCAGCCCTACTAAACCTTTTTGATGTGGGCTAAGCCTGTTGTGAATGGGGTGGAAAGTGGGTAGGCAGCAGAAAGTGCTAGTTTTCAGGTGTTGCTCTCCTTTGATGTTGTTGTCAGTCTTTTGCAGACATCAGCAGGACCCGTACTATCAGGAAGCACAGCAAAAACAGCAAGTCGCAGCTGAATGACTCAGCGAATGTGGTGGCCTCTGCCAGGCTTCCTGGCATTGAGGGCTTAGCCTTGCCATGCGAAAGCTTGTGAAGGATTAGATCTAGGGTTTTACCATTGGGAAGATCCTTTCTTTTTCAACACAGATTAAAGGAACAACTCAGATAGTATTTGTGTTAAAGAAAAATATATATATAAAACCTATAATGTATAAGAACCACAGATTTCTTTCTGGAGATAATTTTGTGTCAAAGAAAATTGAAGCAGCCGGGCGCGGTGGCGCACGCCTGTAATCCCAGCACTTTGGGAGGCTGAGTCAGGAGGATCGCGAGTTCAAAGCCAGCCTCAGCAATGGCGAGGCACTTAGCAACTCAGTGAGACCCTGTCTCTAATAAAATACAAAAAAGGGCTGGGGATGTGGCCCAGTGGTCGAGTGCCCCTGAGTTCGATCCCCGGTACCAAAAAAAAAAGAAAAAATTGAATAATGATATTTCTGTTGTGTATTTTCCTCTAAGATACATCAGCACAGCACCTACTGTCATAAGTAATGGGTGTATATATGTGTTCATGTTAAGTCTAAACATATGGAAAGAAAACTTTCCTTTAAAGTAAAATGATTTTGTCTGAAAAAAAAAAAAAAAAAAAAAAAATCCGCATCCCAGACATGGCTGCTAGTCAAATAATTCCAATAACAGAAATCCACATTTTACTAATGAAAATAGTGGTATTCAGCATGTGGTGGGTTAAAATATTTTTCTCAGGCTCCAATGTGCTTGTAAGAATGAACTGTAGAAATCTTTCAAGTCAGTGCTCAAAGCTTTAAGACTGGCCCTAAGTCTGACACACCTGTTGGTCTTTGTGGCTTCACTGAGGAAGACTCCATCCCCTGTCTAGACTAGAAGGGTGACTGCTTCAGAACCAGGTGCAGTGGCACACACCTGTGACCCCAGTGGCTCAGGAGGCTGAGGCAGGAGGGTGGTGAGTTCAAATCCAGCCTCAGCAAGAGCAAAGCCCTAAGGTGATTTCGTGAGAACCTGTCTCTAAATAAAATATTTTTAAAAGGGCTGGGGATGTGGCTCCGTGGTTAAGTGCCCCCTGGATTCAATTCCTAGCACCAAAAAAAAAAAAGAAGAAGAAGAAGAAGGGTGACTGCTTCAGAGGGCAGCATGGCATCTCGACAGCCTCAGAGGAACCTCTCTGCAACGTTTGTTCAGAGACCCAGAGACAATGGGGAGGTTCACAAGCTTCAGACCCAGGTTCAAGGATGGGGTTAGTAACTTCCTACTCATAAATGTTTTACACGTGGCAGAATTCAGATCCGGACTCTAACACACCACCAGGTAGCGAGGTTGTGGGAAAGAAGACATGTAACTTCGATTCACCTCCCACTGCCAGAAGTTGCCCAGAGTAAAACCAAAAATTTGATTTTTCAAAAACAATCAAATAGACTTGGGTCAGTTCAAAACACAATCCTTCTGCTCAAGGCTCAGCCCAAATCCACCTCTTCCAGGAAGCCTTCCCTGGTCGTTCCAAGGTTCTAGTAATTTCTGGCTGTACCAACCAGGAACAATCATACATTCAGAAACACTGCTAAATGTCACACCTGAGCCAGTTTTCAGGCAAGACTCACAGGAAGGGCCATCTGTCCTGGCTGCAAACACCTGTACCTATTCAGATGCAGTGATGTTCCCGCCCCTGTTAAATACTTTGAAACATCACCCTGCAAGAGTTATATGCCACCTGGCATTCTCAAATGGAGTTTAAACTTTCTTTTTTTTTTTTAATATTTTTTAGTTTTTGATGGAGCTTTATTTTTTTATATGCAGTGCTAAGAATTGAACTCAGTGCCTCACACATGATAGGAAAGTGCTTTACCACTGAGCCACAACCCCAGTTGGAGTCTAAACTTTTTTTTTTTTTTCTTGGTACCAGAGATTGAACTCAGGGGCACTCAACCACTGGGCCACATCCCCAGCCCTTTTTTTGTATTTTATTAGAGACAGGGTCTCACTGAGTTGCTAAGTGCCTCACCACTGCTGAGGCTGGCTTTGAACTCGCGATCCTCCTGCCTCAGCCTCCCAAGTGCTGGGATTGCAGGAGTGCACCACTGTGCCCCGCTGGAGTCTACACTTCTTGAAGACAGAAACCATGCCTCTGACTTCCCTCATCCCACAGCACTTATCACCACTGGGATCATAAAGCTGGTAAAACACACATAATTACTCATGAACTGACTGGAGCGTGGCTGAGAAATGTCTCGCCATTCCTGAGGGAAGATCGTCTTTCATCTCCGCATCCAGCTCCCTGACACACAGCAGGCTTTCGGTGGTATTTTCTGGGTTGAGGCAAACGTGTGTGTGGTTGGGTGCTTCTAGTGAAGGGACATTGCTCTCCTGGCAATGTCTGCTTTGCTTCATGTGTCTGAACTCTGAGTTGACAGGGGTTAGGCCCTCCCTCGTTTTCATTAAGCTGCAGCTTGGGGAAACCAAGCCCCTCAAAGATGATCCCAGTGTTTCTGTCATGCCTCTGCCTCCCTCCATTGGATGACAGCAGATTAATATGCACATTGGCTGTGTGTGAGTTTCAGCCTGTCCTTGCAGAAAACTGGATTTTGTACAGCTTTGCCCTTTTGCAGAATGGCTGCCTGGCAGGGGCAGATTCTTGTGTCCTGTGCCAAACCTCAGTGAGCACAGAGAATGTGGGCTGAAGAGTCTCTAAACAGTAGGGGCAAAAATTCCATGGGTTAGTGGTGGAAGGAAGGCTCACAGGCACCCATGGGAAAACTCCTGCTCTATATCATCAGTACCCGGCCTCCCATCTAGGCTCAGCTCTGCTGGATTTCCATCCTGATATGTGCAAGATTTTCAGACATGTGGGAGAAAAGGGCGGTGGTGGGAGGCATGGTAGTAATTTCTTGGTGAGTACAGATGTGTATATTGTAACTCTTGGACTTATGTTAAAAAAAAAAAAGAATATACAAAGCAAATGCTAAACTTTGCGTATTAACTCTTAGCTGTTATGGGCCAGGCTATATGGGCAATGACCAAACAGACTCCACATCATGTAAGAAATGAGACTCCACATCATGTAAGAAATGCTTCATGTAAGAAATGAGACTCCACATCATGTAAGAAATGCTTCTCCCAGGGAAAGCCCCACCTTTGTACCCATTGACAGTTGCTTAGCATAGCTTGTTTGGCAACACAAAATGGCAATTCTTATACAATGTAAAAGTGTTCTCTTTGGTTCCCATTTTTCTTGGACAATGTACCCCGTCAGAGATTGATTGTCTAGATGTTAGTAACCATTCTTTAAACTGCACACCACTAGGGATGTTTTGGCCCACTCTCTTTTCTCCTTATGATTTTAGATCTCATGACGTTTGTTAATGGTTTTGAATCATAGCAATAGCCACTTATGCTTTAATATGGTTTTGGGCTATAAAAGGTGGACTCAAACCCCAGGAGGGGGTCGAAGACTTGCAGCCTGCCCCTTGGCCTGGCAGCTGGTGGATCTGGACCGACCACCAGCTGGGGAATAAAGTTTCCGTCTCTTGCTTTAAGATCGACTTGGTGACTTATTGCAATCTCACCTTAACATAGCCACCAAGTCCCCAGCTCTGCTCTCCTCTCTCTGTTCTCTGTACTACTTCATGTAAAATAGTATTTGTTTCATTGAAAAGGTCCTTGAAGAAGCAGGGAGAAAATAAGATGAAGTTAGCTCTGCAAAACCAAAAGATCAAGTTGGAGGTGATGGGGACAGCAAGATGGGGAAACCAAGTCAGAGGGCTCCCCAAAGAGCCCACAGAAGACATGACACCTGAAACACTTCCATGACTGTCTACTGCCCCCTAGATAAAGTCCAGACTCCACATATGGCACCCAATGGCCCTTATGACATGGCTCTAGCCTTTCTTGGGCCCTCTCCTCCTCACATTCAACCCTCCAGTCAAGCTGAATTGCTCTGGCTCACACCAGGTAGGTCCCATCACCCACCTTCCTCTGCCTCCCAGCCCACACCTCAGCATCTGTCCTAGTGAGCCACGTACAAACCTCCTCTGTTCCACAGGCCCCGTGGCCAGTTGAATCACTTACCTTACCATCTCATTATCACCTTTTCCCAATATCCAGAGGTCTGTGTCCTGTGACAGAGACTGAGCCTGGAATGTCACAGCATTCCCAATACGTGGCCTAGGAGCCTCTTCCTGAGCAGGTGCTCAATGAATCTTTGTCAAAGGAATCAAGACAGCATAGTTGTTTTTTTCAAAATATTGAGATAAAGAGGCATTTGTAAATAAGCTGAATCTTATCACCTTTATGGCCAAAGCCTGAGTAGCTAAAAACCGTGTCTTAGGAAAGCACCTCTTTTCTGTCTATATTCCAAGACATAACCCATCAAGGGTCCCTTTCTGCCCTAATGGTTTCTTCCTGGGCCTTCACACAGCTCTGTAAAGTAAAATCCTCTCTGGTTTTACTTCTGAAAGAATGTCTTATTCACAGGTACACCCCAATGTCAGAAACCTGCCACAGGAAAACGTCTTCTCAGGAAAGAAACGAAGAACTGATAACCTGTAATGTTCATAATGCAAAGGAGCATAACGCTCCTCCTAGTGACATCTCCTTCTGCACTTAAATGCTTCTCTGTGGAGCATGACCTCCTTGCCAGAGAGGGGGAGTCTGTGGCTCTTAACACTCAATCAAGGAAGTAATCACCCACTGAGGGAAACAGCAGCCCCAACACGTATTGAGCATCTATTCTGTACCAAGCACTTACATGCTGGAGTGATTTAGATCCATCGTCTCTTTCCCCATAACCCCCCACACCCATATTCTAGATAATAGAACTGAGACTCAGAGGAGGGAAATGATTTTCCCAGATGTAACAAAGTCAGATTGGAACTCAAGTCTACCCAACTCCAAACCTGAGCTTTTTCCATTAGGCTGCCAAGTACCTTGACTCAGAAATAAAAACAGAAGAAAAAAATTGATAACAATGCAACCCAACAGAGAGCTGCGATAGTACCAGTTTGACACAGACCCTGCGGACTACCAGCACATTTAGAGCATCAAGCAAGGCACAGACATGGAGCCCCTGCATGTCCTTGCCACCACTAGAGAGAAGACTGGCAAAAAAAAAAAAAAAAAAGAGGAAGGGGGCTGCCACACACCATGACAGATAATGCCCAAGAAGTAAGGTACAGGCCATGTGCAGTCCCCTAGCACACAACACTGCAGGAGGCCACTGCAAGGTCCTGAGGCATGCGCTCTTAGGAGAGCATGCACCTGGGAGAGCACATGAGATGAACAGACCTCAAGCTCACAGAGTCAGAGAGGCCTGACAGCCATGCCTACACAAGGTCCCCACCACGGCATGGCTGAAAGGCTTCCTGATTTGACTGTGATCCTCCAAACCCTCCCATCACGGACACATGGAGGACTGTGGTCAGTCCCAGCTCCCTTTCCCTGTCCTAAATGCAGCTGTGCCTGGCACCTCCATCTCCCTAACATGCCCTTCCCTTTTCCAATCATGGTGACCTGCCCCACTCCCAACCCCAAATTAGCATCTCCTCTACTGAGGAGCTGGCCAAATCTTATACGTTATCCAGAGCTGGACAGAAGGCCTACCTCCTCCTCCCAGCAGCAGTATGTGACTGCTGGTGCTCACATGGTCTCTCCCGCTGTGGTGTGAACTCTGGCCACCTGGCATTTACCTACACGTCTGTCTGTCCACATTTGGGACAGATGCACTTCGCTTCAAGGCATTCACTCTCTCCTGCAGATAACATCATTAAAATACTCATCTACTCCATCCCAGGCATAGAAGATACAGAAATTATTAAATCCCAGCCCCGCCTGTGAGACTTACAGTCTAGTGGGAATGGCTAATACAAAATGAAATTTTACCAGCCACCTTATAATAATAGGGCATGCGACACAAACAAAGCATCATCATCACATCAGCCTGTTTATTTCCTTCTGCTATGATTTAGATATAGCCAAGTATGTCCCCCAAGGCTTCCTGTGTTGAAATTTAATTCCCACTGTGAGGTATTAAGAGGGTGGAAGCTTAATCCAACTCTGGTGTTTAGAGGGGACCTGAGGGAAAAGGTTTAGATAAAATCATTAGGGTGGCTTTATAAGAAGAGAGACCACACAGACAGATGAGCTCTCACTGTCCCTTGCTGTATCATTTCCTGTGTCACCTTGGGACTCACTCTGACAGCAAGGCTCCTCCAGTGGGCACCCAGAAGGTGTTGTCCCAATTGTTGAGGTTCAGGCCCCTCAGCCTTGCACCTCCAGATAATGAGCCAAAGTAAGCCTCTTTTCTTTATAAAATAGCCTACCTCAAGTATTTTGCTATGGTAATGAAAATGGATTAAAACACCTTTGTACCACTTAGCTCAATCTGTGGCTGTTACACTTGCTCATTTTTAAAAAATGGTACTAGAAATTAAACCCAGGGGCACTTTACCACTGAGCTACATCCCCATCTCTCTCTCTCTTTTTTTTTTTTTTTTTTCCTCTCTTTAATTTTGAGAAAGGATCTCACTATGTTGCCTAGACTAGCCTCAAATTTGAGATCCTCCTGCCTCAGTCTCCTGTGTTGCTGGGATTACAGGCAAGTACCACCTTGCCCAGCCTACATTTGTCCATTTGTCTATTGTTGGTCTGTCCCCACTAGGAGACACTAGCATGGAACCTTGTCTCTCTGATTCACTGCTGTTCCCAATATGAACTTAGACACAGAAACACATTCATTAAAAGCTGTAGTCGTAGAAGGAAGGATAGAGAAAGATAGGGCAGGGTCGGGGACTAAGCACACCTTTAAGGTTCAGGCAACACATCCATGAGATCTGAAGTGTAAGAGCCAGAAAGGGAAGAGGGGAGCACATCTAGATGAGGAAACAGGACGGGTAAAGGTGAGCATGGCAAGTCCACATGACCAAGGGCCTGGTGACAAAGCCCTTAACTAGTGGATAGAACAGCTGTTCTCAAAAGTGGGTGATCCCGCCCCCTGGGAGGCTTTGGCTATTCCTGGTGACATTCTTAATGGTCAAGACATGGGAAATACAAAGTGGTTGGCACTGACTAGGAGAGTCCAGGGGTGTCATGCACCCTACAAGGTACAGAGCAGCTCCCAAAACAAAGAATCTTCTGGTCCCAAATGTCCGTGGCGCTGAGGTTTAGCCACCAGCCGTAGACTGACATGCAAGGAACAGGCTGGCCGCAGAACACAAGCTTTCTTCTTAAGTTCACGATTTCTACTCCGTTTGCACGTAACATTTTCCTTTGATTAGAATTCAGGCTAAAGGAGCATCTGCTTGCCACCTGCTAGAGCCTCCAAGAAGGGAAATATTCAGTAAGGAGCGTCTAGAACCTAAGGGCATGGTCTCAATTTCCTTCATTTGTTGGATATCCACTAGGACTCATCATTTTCTCTTGAAATTCTAGGACTCCAAACCACCCACTCACATGCAAGGTAATGAGATGTCGACAGATGAGAAAACAGGTGCTCAGTAGCCCTGGGCAGATGGATAAATTGTCACATGGATGGAGGGATAGACAAAGATTTGTCAGAATGGCAAAGGACTTAGTCCTGGGGCTCCACACACATGCATCTGTGCCTTGTGTGCTTTTTTCATGAAGGCGGGGTGGGCCTGACTGTCAATACCCCTGGCCTGTTATGAGAGCCACTAAAGAGAATGTCTGGGAGAGATTAACTCCCCAGAACTCTAGAGCCTTAGCTGAGAGTCAAGCAGCTGGACTAATGGAATAGGTGGGAGCCAGGAAGTCAGTGAACACAAAGCCCCTTTGTCTAGAAATAGCAGCACACCCCTGGGCTGAGCCTGCCCTTGACAATGAAGTCTGCCATAGCTCAAAAACTTGTCAGGGCCTGACCCTGTGTTCTTTTTCTCATACTACCTCACAATGGCATCTCTTTAGCTAAAAGTTTCTTGCTCTAAAGTAGGTTTGCTTATTTTGGCTCCTGGCAAATAAAAAAATAAAAAATAAAAAAATAAAATCTATGTTATCCATTATTATCTGAAATGCCAGAATTATGACTACACAGGACAAAAGATCACTTTTTTGTTGTTGTCATAAGAGATCCAATAGTGTTTTATTTCTAAAGAGATCCCTAAGGTTCATTTGTTACATCCCAAATTCTTTATTTCTAAAGAGATTCATAAAATTCATTTGTTACATCTCAAATTCCACTTTGACAGAAAATTTCCAATGTTTCCTCATCTCTGAAATGGGCACAAACCTACCCACTTCACCTTCTTACTATGAACCTAAAGAGGGCTGTGTGAACAAGAAACATCTAGAAGACTGCTATGCTGGCGAATTCAATCTATATCCAATTTTTCAGGGAAATATTCCAGAGATAGATCAACAAAAGCCAGAAAGAGCACCCTATGCAATACAGAGCACTCCTCCTAATACCAGATAAACATGGGCCTTACATCAAACATACTGCCTCTATATAAAGCCAGAGCTGCAGCCGGGCGCGGTGGTGCACGCCTGTAATCCCAGCACTTGGGAGGCTGAGGCAGGAGGATCGCGAGTTCAAAGCCAGCCTCAGCAATGGTGAGGCACTTAGCAACTCAGTGAGACCCTGTCTCTAAATAAAATACAAAAAAGGTCTGGGGATGTGGCCCAGTGGTCGAGTGCCCCTGAGTTCAATCCCCGGTACCACAAAAAAAAAAAAAAAAAAGCCAGAGCTGGAAAGGAGGACAGGCCACCCCAGCAAACCAAAATGGAAATTGAAGTAAACTTGTTACAACTCAGCAAGATTGGAAACTGTCAGGGAGAAGAACAGCAGTACAGGCAGTGCCCAATTTTGAAATGAATTGTCTTCCAAAAGTTCAGGGGTAAGTAGGATGCTCAGAACTTTAAGCATTATTTTGTGTCTTAAGCTAGCCCACAAAAGATGATTGAAACTATATCTGGAATACTGGGAGCCATCCGTGAACCGTGCGTGGACTAAAGTGATGTTGGAGGCTTTTAGGCAGGAGAGCCTGGTATCAGGAACTCCCAGTAGGAATCCACTGGTTTGAGAATGCCTGGTTCACGTGGCATCCTACCTTGCTCACCATTCAAGTTCTAGCATAGCTGATAGAGCCACACAGCCTCCCAGAGATGGGTGTGGCTTGCCAAAATGCCCATCAGCCTGTTTAATGCAAGACCCCTGCCACACTGCAAAGCAAGCACCAAACCAAGACTCCTCCCACTGAAACCCTATCCCTGCCTTTGATGTACTACCCCTTAAATCAAGAATATGAGCCTTTTTTTTTTTTTTCAGTTGTTCAGTTCCAGCTCCTACCCAGACTGAAAGACCCACAGCTGCTCTTTTTAAATCTAATTTCTGGCTTTGTCTTTATTTCTTACTGATTATTTCAGACTTTTTATTTTCCCAGGCAGCTCACACCTCCTGAGCAGGAACCTACTCCCTGGGGTTGCAGGTCACCCCATTATACTGGTATACCATATACTTAGAGTAGAAGTGGTAGAAAGCAGTGCTTTGATATCATTTTTAAAACATATTGAAGCTGGGTGCAGTGGCACACGCCTGTAACCCTAGCTGCTCAGGAGGCTGAGACAGGAGGATCACAAGTTCAAAGCAAGCCTCAGTAACTTAGCAAGCCCTAAGAAACTCACTGAGACTCTATCTCTAAATAAAATATGAAAAAGGGCTGGGGATGTGGCTCAGTGGTTAAGTGTACCTGGGACCTGGGTTCAATCCCAAGTACCAAAAAAAAAAAAAAAAAAAAAAAAAAAAAAAAAAACCACACAGAAACAGAAAACTATATAGCCCATAACTGGCTTTGACCTTTGACCTGAACCTCAAAACATGAGCTGGGCCATGGACCTCTTAATATCCAAGTCAGTATTAAAAGGGGGTCCTGGGAAACTTAAAAGGGAAGAATGAGAAGAATTCCAGGGGAAAAGGTGCTGGTGGGAAGACTAAGGGGTCTAGTATCTGTCCACTGGAAGGGGAGGTTCTGACACCCACCTACAACATTCTCTAGCACTGAAGTGCTACCTGTCACATCAAAAGGGTACAAGGTCTGACTGAACAGTGGCCACCCTGCCTGCTACAAAATAAACTGCAGCAAAAGACAAATGAGCCATTCCTCCACCAGGACGGTGAAGGGAGAAAAGGGGTGGGAATTCCCAGCATGCTCCACAACAGCGGACACAGCAGGGCCATCGAGAGGCTAAAGGAGGACATTCTTACAGTTGCCAAGGGCAGGCAGAGGAAGTGTCCAGGGCCATGTTTGA
Organism: Tamias sibiricus; assembly: GCA_025594165.1. Lineage (NCBI taxonomy): Eukaryota > Metazoa > Chordata > Mammalia > Rodentia > Sciuridae > Tamias > Tamias sibiricus. Next base: position 43,117,477 of record CM046669.1, on the reverse strand, counting down.
TTCTAACAGATACAGCTAGGTCAAGATGAGACTTCCTGAGCTTGACCCAAGTGAAAACTGTACTAACCAATAAGGTTACATACACAGATTTCTGATATCTTCAGAAGAAGCAGAACAAGAAAATAGAGACCATGGAGAATGACTCATCGAGCCTGGGCCCCTCATATTTTTACTCCCCTTTTAATACTGACTTGGATATTAAGAGGTCCATGGCCCAGCTCATGGTTTGAGGTTCAGGTCAAAGGTCAAAGCCAGTTATGTGCTATATAGTTTTCTGTTTCTATGTGGTTTTTTGTTTGTTTGTTTGTTTGTTGTGTGTGTGTGTGTGTGTGTGTGTGTGTGTGTGTGTTTGGTATTTGGGATTGAACCCAGGTCCCAGGTACACTTAACCACTGAGCCACATTCCCAGCCCTTTTTCATATTTTATTTAGAGATAGAGTCTCAGTGAGTTTCTTAGGGCTTCATTTCTGATTATTGCTGAATACCATCCTGTACCTGCTCAACTCCAAATATAAAAGTGATACAAAATACTAAACTCAGATTTGAAATTGAGAAAAGTCATCATTGATCCACTCTGTACCTTTTTTAGTCCTGCAAATAAAGTGCCAGTCTCCAGCTCAAATTCCTGGCCCAGTTCCTCTTCATGCTCTGACAAGAAAAACAGTCTCCATTAGTCACAAGTCTAAACAAACAGGTTGGCTACATAGCAAAGGCACTAACAGAAATTGGACAATGTCCTACAAAAACAGCCAGGGGGACACAAACATGTCACACTCCTTGACCTCCTTTCTTGTTTTCTGTGACCTAAGTTCTTGGAAATACAGGATGGGGCTGGTGGAAACGTCCCTTTCAACTTGTAATAAGGGTCACAGAAGGAGAGGGATCTGAGGAGAAAAGCGTCCAACACAGGGAAACTGGGAGAGGCTGGTGCAAATTCCCCACTTGTACAGGTGATTAAAATTTTTTTTAATGTGGACTGTGCCACCAAATGATGGTGATCATGATGACTGTATGACAAAATGCTAACAAGATTGAATAAAATGGAATCGAATTGGGGTAATAATGTGTTCATAAGTCAATGATACAACTGTTTTGTTTTGTTTTGTTTTAAATAACAAAATCTTCAAATACTTCTTGAGGGTGTGCAATAACCAGACCTCATGTGAGATACTAGGAATGAAAAAGAATCAGACTGGGAAAGTTTTTGGCCTCTGCATGCGTCCTGTACACTGGGGAAGATACACAAACAAAAAGTATAAAACTTCTATAGTGCTGACTAGTGCCTTGATAGGGGAGATGAGAGCTAACCTTGAGGCCTTGATAGGGGAGATGAGGGCTAACCAGGAGACAGGTGGGTGGATAAGGGTGGAGCTCAAAGAATATCCTAAGGTAGAGATAAAGGCGTAGGAGTCCTCAGTACAAGGGCAGTGACAAAGCCATCAGAATGGCTGTGATTCATTAAAGAGGGACAAAAAGCCGGCGCAGTGGCGCATGCCTGTAATCCCAGCACTTGGGAGGCTGAGGCAGGAGGATCACGAGTTCAAAGCCAGCCTCAGCAATGGTGAGGTACTTAGCAACTCAGTGAGACCCTGTCTCTAATAAAATACAAAACAAGGGCTGGGGATGTGGCCCAGTGGTCGAGCACCCCTGAGTTCAAACCCCAGTACCAAAAAAAGAAAAAAAGAGGGACAAAGAATACATAGACAAGAAAAGGAAGAAAAAAGAAAACTCTGTGCCTATCAGAGTTTAAAAAAAAAAAAAAAAAAAACAGAAACTGAGAAGGAACTATCCAGAAGCAAAACCAAGAGAGAGTGGGGTCACTAAGCATGATCCTGAAATGATGCTGCTTTCAGCGTAGGATCTAGGGGCAGATTCACATGCACTAGATGGAAGCAGTAACCCCAGCCCTAAACTCCAGGCAATGCTCCAAGGAACAAGAGGAAAGAGAAGGGTGTTGCACAGTGGCCCAGGAAACTACATGACAGCTGCAGGAGCCCACTTATGTGTCACGCACATACACAGGGAATATCATCGAGGGGCGTGATTACAGCAGGCGTGGAATTGTAGTGGGGCACTGGTCTTTTCTGTTACAGCTGCACACAAGGCCACATTGTGTGTTTTGCATTGTGCATGGGCTCAAGTCCAAGGAAACAGTCCATGGGCAGATGACAAGTGACTGCAATCCAACAAAGAAGTAACAGAAAGCTCAGAACTCACTCTGAAGAGAGTGGGAAATCTCTGCCTATTCCCTCTCTTGTTTCAGCCTCACAAAATGCAAACTCCAGAAACATTGAAATTACGCACAAGTGAAACAAAGCAAAAACTTGAGCTATTCTCTTCTTTTTAAAAAAGAATACATTCATAAACAGCAGTTGACATGCTAATCCCAGACTTCCTGAAATTGTAATATATCTCCCTCTAGTGGGAAAAACGTGCTTGCCACATCCTACAGGCTCCAAGAAAGGAAATATCCAGCCAGAAGTACTCAGAACCTAAGAACACAGTATTCCTTTCCTTCATCTAGTGGGAAAAAGTCTCCTATGTAGACAGGAAAAGCAGAATAAAATCCTGCCCAGCATGGTCCAATAGAAATGCAATATGAGCTACATTTATAAAGTTTCTTATAGCAACAAAGAAAGGAAAAAAAGGTGAAATTAATTTTATTATATTCTTTTTAAACAAAATATTATTTCAATACATAATCACTATTAAACCATTATTAACACATTACTTTACATTCCTTTAGTAATCCGAAGTACACACTGTCCTTATAGCACATCTTAATTCAGAAGAGCCACGTGTTAAGTGCTTATTACCCCTTGGTGGTTAGGGATTACCATATTGAACAACATAATTCTAGACCAAAAATTCTCCCCCTGTTTTGGAGAATTTCTACGAATCACCCTTGTCTGATTTCTTGATGCAAATTATATATGTATATATATACATATATATACATACACACACACATACATACACATACACACACATACACATATGATATTGATCTTAAATTCCAATTCAAATCTACCCATGACCCCTTTGGAAATCATTATATTTAGATTGTCTTAAATTAGCTGAAAATTCACAGCTGCAGAATGCATTGGATTGATACAAGTGAGCAGAAGCTGAGAACCTGCAATGACTAATCTTTCTATGAAGAATGACAGCCCCTCAGACCCTCGGGGATGATTCCTTCCCTGATGGGCCCATGTCCTCACTCCCTCGGGCAGAACTGGTGTTTTCCTCCTCACTCAAATACAGTCAAGCAGGAGGCTCCTGCAAATGGATTGAAGCCTTCTATGCCTGGGAATACTCTCCATCCCACACAGGACAGACTGGCAGCAGAGCCAGCCCTTTCCTCTAGTGCCCTGGTACCATTTCCCAAAATTCAACACTCCACAAAACTGCCTGAGAGCATAGAAACGCAGCAATTCCCAATGATGAGCCTTGATTACTTTGTCTGTTGTCTATACCTGCCCCCCCCCCCAAAAGGATACATGAAATCCCTATCCTACCTGCTGAGCCAGAGGATTTGCATTTTAATCTCTGCCAATGAGCATTGGTAGTAAACCACTTACTTAAAACCTCTAACTAAACTACCACTTTCACCCTCAATATTTTGATGGGAAATTAGTTCTGGGGTGGGCGGGTAATTAGTGGGCAATAATCAGGGAGAAGGAAAGTTCATATTCATATTTATTCTCTCTCTCTCTCTCTCTCTCTCTCTCTCTCTCTCTCTCTCTCTCTCTCTCTCTCTCTTCTGATACAAGCCGCTGCACTGTCATGGAGGTGCACACCCATTCATGGTGTTTGTGTTCTGCTGTTTCTATGCATTTGAAAAATTCCAATCAGCTCCTACTGATGCTTTATTTCCCTAGGAAGCCAGTGGATACAGCCAACTATGGCAATAAATGAAAATGGGTAAGGGAGCAGAAAAGAGGGGCCCCTAATGATAAGAAAATGTAATGGGAAACAACTTTCAAATATTCATAGGTAAATTATCATATAGAAGAGTGGTGATAAAGTGCTGGTTTTCCCATGATATTTGAAGCTTGGGTTTCCTTTTCCTCTATCCCAATCCTCACTTAGGTTATTTCTAAATAACATTTTCATTCCCTAAGCAAAAGCAAATCATATGTAAACAGGATGCAAACCCCTACACTGCATAAATGGCTTGCAAACCTCCCAAAAAGAGCTGTTCACGTAAGAAATTCTGAGATCTCTTAGGGCTGACCACCAAAAGTGCAATTTCTATGGGAATCCTTACTATTCCTGGTAGATGACATTCCAAATGGAAATGGAAACTCTCAAGCTGAGAGGGAGCCATGAGGTCTGTGCCTGTGCCTGTTCCATGTGTGGGGAGCAACATGAATCACTGGTGGGCAGCAGGGAAGAAGGCAGAGGAGGAGGAGTGGGGAGATCAAACCCTAGGGGTTGCCTTCAAAGGCCCTCAGACCTAGGCCATGTCCCAAGGCCCTTATTAAAGGGATTATCAAAAGTATCTGAAGTGGGGGTGGGGGGGGACATGATGGTGCAAACCTGTAATCCCAGCAGCTCGTGAAGCTAAGGCAGGAGGATCATGAGTTCAAAGCCAGCCTCAGCAAAAGGGAAGCACTAAGCAACTCAATGAGACCCTGGCTCTAAATCAAATTAAAAATAGGGCTGGGGATGTGGGGATGTGGTTCAGTGGTTGAGTGCTCCTGAGTTTATTACCTGGTACCAAATTTTAAAAAAGTATCAGTGAATAGGGGACAAACAGACATTGAGTGGTAGGAACATGAGCTTAAGGGAATAATTCTGTAAAATGGGTCCACTGTGCTGACTCCCATAAGCTTTCTCTTTTAAAAAACAGTTTACCTGAAGCCCTGCCTGGCTTAAGTCCACAGGATATGTTACATTCCTCAAGAAACTACCCATTATCTGCAGGAGAAATGCAGGCCTAAAATGCTGATAAGAAGAACACAAGTTACCCTAAAGCAGGGGACTTTTGTGACCCTTACACAGATCAGATCCCAGAACTTGGAGAGATAAGGATAATTCCCCCTAACCATAAAAGCTGCAAGACCAGGTTCCAATTAGGACAGGTCAACATGGGCCAAAGTGACCTAGAGTTGTCACGGCAATGGGGACTTGAAAATCTGATGTCATGCTGCTATCAGTCAAAAGTCAAGAGGTGGACCTGGTTGAGACTCTCTGGAAACTTCCCTGGGACCTCCAATAAAACCGGAGCACAGGAGGTACATGCCATCCCTCTCCTCTCTGAGAGGACCCACTCTCTCCCTTGAGAGGGTCGCCTTTCCCCTTTATTATCCTATCTAATGAACTCATTCCTGTAACTCTGAGCAACATATCTGAAGTCTTTCTGGCCTGATCCCAAGAATTGGGACTTGGAGGGAACTTTGTACTGCCTCAGTTTCACAGAGGGCCCTAGCCCGATAACATCAGGGAGTAGTCTCTGGCAGCTCACACACCCCTACATAATGTAGGGAAGGACAAAAATCCTTCCTTTATCTTTTCTTAGACTCATGGCTGAAGCCTCTATCGTAAAAGACTATTAATACAAAAGCATATGAATTTATTTCATGTAAGTTTTATATGTGATAAAAGAATTTCTGAGAAGTCCTTAATCTGTGGAGATAGAGAAGGATAATGGGAGGAGGTTAATTAATAACAAGCTACAGGCCAAAAATAATGAAAGCTACTCTTCAATGAGTGTTGGAATCTTCAATCCCATCACAGAGCATCATCAGGGCCGTTTACATATAAACTTTCCCAATTGTTAACAGGACAAATGCAGAAGCAAGTCACTTCTTATGGATAGCCCTTCGTCCCCCTCACCCTGCTTTGCATAATCCCACCCCTGTAACCTATAACCAATGTTAAATTCGGTGTAAACATCTGTGCTTTCCTTCTCCAAAGGAATAAGAATTCTCTCAGCTTTAGGTCCTGCAGATATTCTTCCAGCCCCTTCCTTGTTCTGCTACCAGAAATTGCAGGAACTTGTCCCAGGACCTGGTCTTTTTCCTGGCTGGCATCTGAAACAGCTCAATAAACCCTTGTGTTTCAGAGATTCCCTCAAAGTTGTTTAACACATGACACAGGAGTTTTCATAAGAAAATGCAGACCCAAAGCCATGGTGACGCTTGCTTGTTGTGATTCCAAGTTTCAGGAAAAGTGGACACTTGTGGAGAAATATAACAGGCAACCAGTATGATGTCATGATAAGAAACTAGGGGAACATAGCCAGGCCTGTTCTTTTTTAGGTTCTCCTGTGTCCCTGTATCTTCGGAGAACAGGATGTTTCTTTCCTCCAGGTAGAGCAAGGGCAACTCTCACTTAGGGGTCTTATTACCAACCTCAGGGGCAGGTCAGAAAATCCTTCCAAGGTTTTATGACATGCCTCAAGGAAGAAGGGCAGACAGCAGGTGAGACTGGCCTCCTGCTGCTTGCCATTTCTCAAATGCCTCGGTGCCAAACCTTGGGGTATTGTTCCTGAACCCCATCACCTACCTTAAGGACCAGTATCAACAAGGAGGAAAACACCAGAAAAGGGCTAGAATCCCAGCAAGAAGACAGTGACTCACTAGTTTCCCAAGGCCCTGGCCACAGGTAACAGGGGAGACTATGGTAAAGTACAAAGTGAAATGTCACCAAACAGGATGCTTGGAACCTTGGCTGCTGTGGCACTCCACCTAACCTAACGCTGCAACACAGGCTGTCCAGTCCGTGGCGCCTATAGGGCCATGGACTTGGGTCCTTCCACAGAGCCTTGTAACCGAGGGGCCCCTGGTGGCCCCACCCTAGGTGAGCCAGCTCCCCTGGTTCCCAGGGCAAGGCCACTTGTTCAAGGACAAGACCAGTTGCCTTGGTTTCCCCTATTCTGGGGTCTCCAGAATTACCAACCTATTCTGGGGTCTCCAGAATTACCAACCATCTTGCAACCAAACATCTCTAATCACAAGAGGAAGTGGGAAAATTTTTCTCCTAACAAAGCCCACACCCTCCAAGAGGTTCGTGTTGAACAAACTGTGTGAAAGAAAGAACTAGTCCATAAATGAGCTGCTCTGCCCTCTTCTCAGAAACTGAGATGAGGAATAGTGAAGCCCACCAGTGTGTACCAGAAAAAATAAAAGGCAGAAAGTGAATGTGTTCAATTATCGTTACATCCCACTTGGAGATATAGAAACAAACTGAGGGTCTCAAGTCAAATAAATACTTTATACCATAAAAATCAGACTCTTTAACTAGCAAGGCTCCCTGCATTAGAGAGTTTATTTAAAGAAACATTAACTTCAGATCACTGAAGATTAAAGAAATAATGATAAAACTCCTATGAACTGAAAACACAAATCGATGGGAAGCACAGTCCCATTTATAAAAATAGCACTAGTCTAACTTTTCAGGAAGGTAGCTACTGCTGAGAAGACGGTGTGCTTGAGCTCTGTGACATCAGAGGACCTAGGGTGGCTGTTATTCATTCAAAAATAATCTGCAGAAATAGAACACAGAAAAATGGTAGATTTTGCAAATAAATCCAAGAACTTGTTCTTTGAGAAAGAGAATAAGCCTACTAGATAAATCTTAAAACAGGCGAAATGAGACTCATGCATTATCCAAAACATTATGAGAACCACCATTTGACCCAGCTATCTCACTCGTTGGTCTATACCCAAAAGACTTAAAATCAGCATACTACAGTGATGCAGCCACATCAATGTTTATAGCAGCTCAATTCACAAGAGCTAAACTATGGAACCAACCTAGATGCCCATCAATAGATGAATGGATAAATAAACTGTGGTATACATATACAATGGAATATTACTCAGTCTTAAAGAAGAATGAAATTATGGCATTTGCAGGTAAATGGATGGAGTGGGAGAATATCATGCTAAGCAAAGTAAGCCAATCCAAAAAACCAAAGGCCAAATGTTTTCTCTGATAAGTGGGTGCTAATCCATAATGTGGTGGTGGCAGTGGAGGGGGGAGAATGGAAGAACTTTGGATTGGGCAGAGGACAGAGAGAAGAAGGGGTGGGAATGGGACAGATGGTAGAATGAGACAGACATTATTACCCTATGTGTATGTATGATTGCACGAATGGTGCGACTCTGCATCGTGTACAACCAGAGTAATGAAAAGTTGTGTAAAATTTAAATAATAAATAAAAATTAAAATTAAAAAAAAATTATGAGAACACGATATACAACTGTGTGTTAGTACATTTGAAAAACTCTGTCATATGGAAAAATACACATTGCTCCAACTGACTTAAGAAGAAGAAAATCTAAATATACCACCAATAACCCTGAAGAATATGGGAAAGTTTTCAATGAATCTACTGCCAAACAGACTTCATGCCTTGACAAACTTACAAGTACATGAAACTAAGCTTCGAGGACACAGACATATCATATATTAGCTTTATAGTATTATTTTTTAAACTTTTAAAAAGTAATCTTCCCCATGTGTTTTATAAAGCTAGCAGAGTGCCAAGATTGAAATCTGAGGACAAAATTACAGGCCAATCAATCTCACTTAGAAATTAGTATTAAAAAAAAAAAAAAAAAAAAAAACTTGGGGGAAAAGCAGTGCATTTTAAAATACCATGGTCATGGCAAGTTTGTTGCAGGAAGTCTCTGGAGTTTGCTAATGAAAAGCTGATTACTCTTAAATGTCATGCTAATGGAGCAAAGGAGGAAAACCAGGGACACTTTTGAATGGGGGTTTTGAAGATGGGAGAAAATTACCAGTTTTAAAAGGGAGCTAGAAGGAATTCTTAACATGATTCTTTAAAGATAAATAAGTAAAACTTGCACAATCTCTCACTAATGGTGAAAGCAATATGAGGATTTCAATTCAGGTCAGAATTAAAGCAGAATAACCACCAATTGTGGTTATATTGTCCTATAAGACCTAGCAAAGCAAAAACTGCTGAAGCAAAGTCATTATCTGTGGATAGTGTTATCTCAATAGAAAAACCATGAAAACAAATGATAAGTAATGGAACAGAAGAGAAATTGTTGAAATATCAAAGAAATACATAAATACCTCTATCACAGACCAGAAATAATCAGATGGAAGATATCCCAACCATAAAAGGAGAAAACAGACTCGGAAATAATCTTAAAAAATTTTAGCAGGATCTATTATGAAGAGACCATGAACCTTCATTAAGAGAAATAACAAGGGGCTGGGGTTGTGGCTCAGTGGTAGAGCACTGGCCTAGCACGTGTGAGGCCGGGGTTCGATCCTCAGCACCACATAAACATAAATGCATTGCATTATGTACAACTAAAGCAAATAAATAAATATTTTAAAAAAAGAGAGAGAACTAACAAGATTTTTTTAAAAAGAAAGGGGGGAGGGGAATATCGTATTCCTGGAAGGAAAGATACAGTGTTGTTAAAATATTAACCATTTACAAATTTCTTTCTAGTTTATTGTGATTTCTATTAAAACCCTACTGAGATTTTTTTTTTTTTTTTTTTAACTTGGCAATTTCAAAGATATGCCTCGAAAAATAAACCAGTAAGAATAGCCAAGAGGGGCTGGGATTGTGGCTCAGCGGCAGAGCGCTCGCATCACACGTGCGAGGCCCGGGTTCAATCCTCAGCACCACATAAACATAAATGCATTGCATTGTGTACAACTAAAGTAAATAAATAAATATTTAAAAAAAAAATAATAGCCAAGAAACATTTAAAGATTTGACAATGAAAAAAAATTGAAATAGCACAGTACTAATATAAGAATTGATTGAGAAATCAATGAAACTGAAACGACAGGCCCTCAAATAGTCTGGTATTTAAAAATTTAAGACATGGGCTGGGGATGTAGCTCAGTTGGTAGAGTGCTTGCCTTGTATGCACAAGGCCCTAGGTTTAATGCCCAACACCACAAAAAAAAAAAAAAAAAAGACATGATCAAGATTGTACCATAAGCCAATGGAGAAAGAAACTTAATAAATAATGTGTAGTTAACTATTTGTGAGAAAAAATAATTTGACTCTTCATCTCACATTACATGCCAAGTGCATTTTCGATGGATTAAAGCATAAAGGCTCCAGTGTTAAGAGGCACAGTATCCCTGAGAGTAGGCTGGGTCTAGGAAGAACTTGGAAGTTGTTTGTGCAGATTCACTCTATAACTCCTCTTCTGGAAAACCGTCTGAGAACAGCAATCTGAGACAACAGAAATAGAAATCCCAGGATGCCTTCTTTCGCCACTACTATTTAACATAGTTCTTGAAACCCTAGCCAGTGCAATTAGACAGATAAAAGAAATAAAAGGGATATGGATAGGAAAAGAAGAACTCAAATTATCACTATTTGCAGACAATATGATTCTATACATAGAAGATCCAAAAAATTCCACCAGAAATCTTCTAGAATTAATAAACAAATTCAGCAAAGTGGCTGGATATAAAATCAATACCCATAAATCTAAGGCATTTCTGTACATCAGCGAAAATCCTCAGAAGGAGAAACTAGGAAATCCACCCCATTTGCTATAACATCAAAAAAACAAAAAAAAAAAAAAAAAATACTTGGGAATCAACTTAACAAAAGAAGTGAAAGACCTGTAAAATGAAAACTACAGCACACTAAAGAAAGAAATTAAAGAAGATCTTAGAAGATGGAAAGATCTACCTTGTTCATGGATAGGTAGAACTAATATTGTCAAAATGACTATTCTACAAAAAGAACTATACAATTTCAATGCAATCTCAATCAAAATCCCAATATCAGGCTGGGGATGTGGCTCAGTGGTAGAGCGCTTGCCTAGTATGTGCGAGGCCAGGGTTCGATCCTCAGCACCACATAAAAATAAATGCATTCTGTACAATTAAAAGCAAATAAATAAATATTTTTTTAAAAATCCTAATATCATTCCTCATGGAAATAGAAAAAGAAATCATAAAATTAATCTGGAAAAATATGAGACCTAGAATAGCCAAAGCAATTCTAAGCAAGAAGAATGAAGCTGGTAGCATTACTATTACAGACCTTAAATTGTATTACAAAGCAATAGTAACTAAAACAGCATGGTATTGGCACCAAAATAGACATGTAGACAAATGGTACAGAATAGAAGATACAGAGACTAACCCACACATCTACAGTTATCTTATATTAGACAAAGGTGCCAAAAACACACATTGGAGAAAAGGCAGCCTCTTCAACAAATGGTGCTGGGAAAAACTGGAAATTCTTATGTAATAAAATGAAATTAAACCTCTATCTCTCCCCATGCACAAAACTCAACTCAAAGTGGATCAAGGACCTAGGAATTCAACCGGAGACCTTGCACCTAATAGAAGAAAAAGTAGGCCCAAATCTCCATCATGTTGGATTAGGCCGCAACTTCCTCAATAAGACCCCTATAGTGCAAGAATTAAAACCAAGAATTAATAAATGGGATGGATTCAAACTAAAAAGCTTCTTCTCAGCAAAAGAAACAATCAGTGAGGTGAACAGAGAACCTACAGAATGGGAGCAAATCTTTACCACAAGCATATCAGACAGAACATCAACTTCAAGGATAAATAAAGCTCTCAAAAATCTTTACACCAAAAAAACAAACAACCCAATCAATAAATGGGCTAAGGAACTGAACAGACACTTCTCAGAAGATGATATACAATCAATCAACAAATATATGAAAAAATGTTCAACATCTCTAGCAATTAGAGAAATGCAAATCAAAACTACTCTAAGATTTCATCTCATGCCAGTCAGAATGGCAGCTATCAAAAACACAAACAACAATAAATGCTGGCGAGGTTGTGGGGAAAAGGCACACTCTTACATTGCTGATGGAACTGCAAATTGGTGAAGCTAATCTGGAAAGCAGTATGAAGATTCCTAGGAAAACTTGGAATGGAACCACCATTTGACCCAGCTATCCCACTCCTTGGTCTATACCCAAAGGACTTAAAAACAGCTTACTACAGGGACATAGCCACATCAATGTTTATAGCAGCACAATTCACAATAGCTAGATTGTGGAAACAACCCCGATGCCCACCAGCAGATGAATGGATAGGGAAACTTTGGTGTATATATACACAATGGAACACTACTCAGCACTATAAGAGAATGAAATCATGGCATTTGCAGGTAAATGGATGGAGCTGGAGAAAATAATGCTAAGTGAAGTTAGCCAATCCCAAAAAACCAAAGGTTGAATGATTCTTTTGCTATGATGATACTGAATTATAGTGGCAAGGGAGGGAGGATGAGAGGAATGAAGGAATGTTAAATAGAACAAAGGGGAGGGAGAGGAGGGGAGTGGGCAAGGGGATAGGAATAATGGCAGAATGAGTTGGACATCAATACACTAAGTGCATGTATAAAAACTCAATGGTGTGAAAATACTTTGTGTAAAACCAGTGACTTGGAAAACTATGCTCTTTATATGTAATATGAAAGGAAGCATGTATAACAAATTAAATTAAATTAAAAAAATAGAAAGAAATAGAAATCCCTTCCTTACAAATTAAAGGAGCTAAGCATCCAACTCATGAAGTTGGAATAAAAAGAAGAAAGCCAACCAGAGAAACAAGAAGGAAGGAAATAATAAGATAAGGGCAGAAATCAATGAATTGGAGAAAAAGAAACAATGGTGAAATCTAACATAGTCAAAAGCTGAAAAGATGAATGCAATTTCTGGCACAGTGGATCAAAGAAAGAAAAAATATGTAAGGGAGGAAGAAGGAGAAAGAATAAGAGAGGGAGTAAGGGAGAAAGTAAAAATAAAAAATATACAATAAGACAGGGGACGGGGGAACAGAGCAATGAAAGTAAAATTACACACACACACACACACACATACACATTACACATTATAAAAAGGAAAAGACAATTAAATAAACCATCAAAAAATTTTAATATTATGGAGCTGGGTGGGGTTGTGGCTCAGTGGTAGAGCACTTGCCTAGCATGAGTGAGGCACTTGCGGGTTTGATCTCTGGCACCACAAAAAAATGGACAAATAAAATAAAGGTATTGCCAGGCCGGGGTGGTGGTGCACGCCTGTAATCCCAGCACTTTGGGAGGCTGAGGCAGGAGGATCACGAGTTCAAAGCCAGCCTCAGCAACGGCGAGGCACTTAGTAACTCAGTGAGACCCTGGTCTCTAATAAAAATACAAAAAAAGGGCTGGGGATGTGGCCCAGTGGTCGAGTGCCCCTAAGTTCAATCCCTGGTACCAATAAAATAAAATAAAATAAAGGTATTGTGTCCATCTATAACTAAAAAATTATTTTTTAAAAAAATTTAATATTATGAACTATATACTAATCAAATTTAAAAAGCTACATAAAACAGACTCCTAGAAAGCTACAAATTGTCAAAATGGGAACAAGAAGAAATAAAATATTTAAATAGGAACCACCAGGTAGTAAATTGAACTAGTTATTAAAGGATTCCCTTTCATATGTTTTAACAGGTTAATTAATTCCTATCATCAATTGTTTTCACTGATAAAGAATTCAGTTAGTTGCACTTTAATTTTGCATTAAACTGATATTTTAATAAAATAAATGGTCCTCTTTTAGGAACAGGCATTAATTCTTTCAAGACTTATTATGCAAGCCTTAAGGCTTGGCAGGATACATTGTAAGTTGCATGGAACACTGCAGCTTCCCTCATGTTCAAGGTATGCAGAGAGACAAGTGTTTCCACCTCACCTAAAACATAAGGCATGCCAGGCATGGTGGCAGATGCCTTTAATCCCAGCAGCTCGGGAGGCTGAGGCAGGAGGATCACAAGTTCAAAGACAGTGTCAGCAAAAAGTGAGGCACTAAGCAACTCAATGAGACCCTGTCTCTAAATAAAATACAAGCCGGGCGCAGTGGCACACGCCTGTAATCCCAGCAATTGGGAGGCTGAGGCAAGAGGATCGAGAGTTCAAAGCCAGCCTCAGCAATGGCAAGGCACTTAGCAACTCAGTGAGACCCTGTCTCTAATAAAAATACAAAAAAGGGCTGGGGATGTGGCCCAGTGGTCGAGTGCCCCTAAGTTCAATCCCTGGTACCAATAAAATAAAATAAAATAAAATAAGGTATTGTGTCCATCTATAACTAAAAAATTATTTTTTTTAAAAAAATTTAATATTATGAACTATATACTAATCAAATTTAAAAAGCTACATAAAACAGACTCCTAGAAAGCTACAAATTGTCAAAATGGGAACAAGAAGAAATAAAATATTTAAATAGGAACCACCAGGTAGTAAATTGAACTAGTTATTAAAGGATTCCCTTTCATATGTTTTAACAGGTTAATTAATTCCTATCATCAATTGTTTTCACTGATAAGAATTCAGTTAGTTGCACTTTAATTTTGCATTAAACTGATATTTTAATAAAATAAATGGTCCTCTTTTAGGAACAGGCATTAATTCTTTCAAGACTTATTATGCAAGCCTTAAGGCTTGGCAGGATACATTGTAAGTTGCATGGAACACTGCAGCTTCCCTCATGTTCAAGGTATGCAGAGAGACAAGTGTTTCCACCTCACCTAAAACATAAGGCATGCCAGGCATGGTGGCAGATGCCTTTAATCCCAGCAGCTCGGGAGGCTGAGGCAGGAGGATCACAAGTTCAAAGACAGTGTCAGCAAAAAGTGAGGCACTAAGCAACTCAATGAGACCCTGTCTCTAAATAAAATACAAACCGGGCGCAGTGGCACACGCCTGTAATCCCAGCACTTGGGAGGCTGAGGCAGGAGGATCATGAGTTCAAAGCCAGCCTCAGCAATGGCAAGGCACTTGGCAACTCAGTGAGACCCTGTCTCTAATAAAATTCAAAAAAGGGCTGGGGATGTGGCCCAGTGGTCGAGTGCCCCTGAGTTGGATCACCAGTACCAAAAAGAAATAAAATACAATATAGGGCTGAGGATGTGGCTCAGTGGTCGAGTGTTGGTACCCCCACCCCGCAAAAAAAAAAAAAAAAAAAAAAAAAAACTTAAGGCACAAACTTAATGCAGTAGCGGTGGATTAGCAGCAATACTACAGAGCACCAGGGGCAAGCCACCCAGCACAGCAGATCACCATCACCCTCCCCCCCCAAGAAGTTCCATATGACTTAGAGATATTCTATATTTGGTAGAATTAGAGAGAATGGGGGGGATTCTGTTCAATCCCTGCTGTGAATTTGTCAAGAGACTCCATCTGACTGAGACTGTTAAAATCAGTCCACTGTCCCTCATGGCCTGCCAACTCTGCAACTATTGATGCCTCCATGGACAAGATGCCTGCTCCGTGCCCAGAAAAAAAAAGCAGCCATGCAGATGTCCACCACGGGCATTTCACTTAACAAGCACATTATAAGCCTCTAGTTTATTCTAGGCACTGTGTTTGCACCAGACAGAAGGACTCCAGAAAAGTTCACCAAGGAGACAATTTTCCCAGTGTCCAACCTCTAAAATGTAGATAGTGGCACTTTTTCTTGAGCTAGAAAGTAAAATGTGGAACCAAGAAGGTTTGGCATCACACCAGTAAAGCATACTTTGTCAAGGCAGGGAGATCCAGCTTTCATGAACTGAACTGGCCAAAGGTTTAGAGGAAGATGTTTTCTGACAATGTTCTGAGAAACATTTTGGCACTGACAATCAGAGGGAAAGAATAGGGATAAAAGCAGCTTTGGGCGGCAAAGTGTTCAGTAACAAGCCAAGGAGCATTCAGCTTCTGAGCCATCTGAGGCACAGAAGGTTTTACACCAACCAAAGAGGAACCTCACCCCCACCCCCACCCCAGCAGCTACCACTGTGTGAGAAGGAATAAAATCATTTGCTCCACTGGAATAAAAGTTTTCAGTTTAATAGTAGAGCAGACAAAAAGAACTTCCCCTTTAAAACAAGTTGTCTTAGGAAAACATCAATTAATATGAGTGGTAGAATAGAAAATGGATCAAGTCCAGAGTTGAAAAGACCTAGGTTTAAACCCAAGGTCCATTAGAGTATAGTAAGGTTGCAGGATATAAGGCTAATATCTGAGAGTCAACTGCTTTCCTATATGCCAGCAATAAATAAATGGAACTCAAAATTAAAACATAATTCCATTTACATTATCACTCCAAAAAATAAAACTTAGATATACATCTAACCAAATAGGTACACAATCTGCATGATAAAAGCTACAAAACTCTCATGGAAAAAAAATCAAAGAACAAATGGAGAGAGAGTCCACTCAATATTGAGGAAGTGCTCCCATTTTAATCTACAAATTCAATGCAATCCCAATCAAAATCTCATCACATTATTTTGTGGGTATTGACAAAGTGATTGTCAAGTCTATAGAGAGAAGCAAAGACCCCAAATAGCCAACATGATATTGAAGAAGAAAGTCCTAAGACCAGCACTGCCTGCTGTCAAGATTTTAATTATAAAGGGACAGTAATCAAGACAGTGTGGTAATGGTCAAAGAACAAATAAGTCACTGGAGCAGAATAGAGAGCCCAGAAATACACCCACGTAAATATACTCAGCAGAGTCAGAGAAAGAACAAAGGCAAGCTGGGAACCGTGGCTCACACGCCTGTAATCCCAGCACTTGGGAGGCTGAGGCAAAAGTATCACGAGTTCAAAGCCAGCCTCAGGAATGGTGAGGCACTTAGCAACTCAGTGAGACCCTGTCTCTAATAAAAATACAAAAAGGGCTGGGGATGTGGCCCAGTGGTCAAGTGCCCCTGAGTTCAATCCCCCCCCCACTCCGTTACCAAAAAAAAAAAAAAAAAAAAAAGAAAGAAAGAAAGAACAAAGGCAATACAATGGAATAAAAGATAGTCTTTTCGACAAATGGTGCTGGAACAACTAGACATCCACATGAAAAAAAAAAAAAAAAAAACGGAATCTTTCACAAAAATTAATCAAAATGAAACATAGATCTAAATGTAAAATGTAAAACTATAAACTTCCAGAAGATAACATAGGAGAAAAATCTAGATGACATTAGATGTGGTAATGATTTTGGGGGCATGATTTATGAAAGAAAGAATTGATAAGCCAGACTTCATTTAAATTAAAAAGTGCTTGAAAAGAACACTGTCAAGAAAATGAAAAGACAAGCCACAGAATAGGAAAATAATAATTGCAAAAGGTGTATCTGATATATTTTGGGACTATTACCCAAAATTTACAAAGGTTTTATATACTCAATTTCTTTATGAATCTTTAAGCTCAACAGTAACAAAATGAACCACCCAATTTAAAAATGGGCCAAAGAACCAAATGGACACCTAGCCAAAGAACATATACAAATAAACATATGAAAAGATGCTCTATGTTCTATGTCATCAAAGAAAACAATAGGACTCCACTACACACCTATGAGGACAGCCACCAACCACAACTTTGACAACATCAATTGCTGACAAGGATGTGGAGTTAACAGGATTGCTGCTCATTGCTGGTGGGAATACAAAATGGTACAGCTACCTTGTTCAAACATTTGGCAGTTTATTACAAAAATAAACATACTCTTAATCATTTGATCCAGCAATGACATTCCTTGTCATTTCCCCAAATGAATTGAAAACTTACGTCCACATAAAAACCCACACACAGGTGTTTATAGGTTTATTTGTAAATTGCCAAAACTTGGAAGTAAAAATGTCCCTCTATCAGGATTAAATAAACTGTGGTACATCCAATGGAATATTATTCAGCACTAAAAAAAAAAATATTGAGCTGTCAATCCATGAGAAGACACTGAAAAGCCTTAAATGCTTCTTACTAAGTGAAAGAAGCCATACTACAGAGGCTACATACTGTATGATTCCCAACTACATGACATTCTAGAAAAAGCAAACTATAGAGACAGTAAAAAGATCAGTGGTTGCCAGGGGTTGGGAAGAAGGGATGAATGAGCAGAACACAGAGGATTTTTAGGGGAATGAAACTACTCTGTATGATATTATAAGGCAGATACTTGTCATCATGCATTTCTCAAAACCCACAGAATGTACATCACCAAGAATGGACCCTTTTGTAAGCTAAAGTCTTTGAGTGATTATGATGGGTTGATGTAGATTCATCAGATGTGGTGCTGGATATTGGTAGGAGGGTTGTATATGTCTCAAAGTGTGGGGAAAATGGGAACTCTGTACTTTCTGCTCAAGGTTTCTGTGAATCTAAAACTGCTTCAAAAAGTAAAGCCTTCCTGGGCACAGTGGCACATGCCTCTAATCCCAGCAACTCTGGAGGCTGAGGCAGGAATATCACAAGTTTGAGGCCAGCTTCAGCAAGTCAGCAAGGCCCTAAGCAACTTAGTAAGCCCCTATCTCAAAAAACAAAAGGGGCTGGGGTTGTGGCTCAGCGGTAGAGCGCTTGACTAGCATGTGCGCGACCCGGGTTCGATCCTCAGCACCATGTAAAGACAAATGCACTGTGCACAACTAAAGCAAATAAATAAATATTTTAAAAAATAAATAAAAAACAAAAAAATCTGGGGATGTGGCTCAGTGGTTATGTGCCCCTGGCTTCAATCCCTGATATGTATGTGTGTGTGTGTGTGTGTGTGTAAAGCCTATTCAAAAGGAGAAAATTCTCCCAGAACAGTGAGAAATAATAGATAGCAGGTATTATTTTAAATCATAGGTTTTAAGATAGTTATTGATTGGTGTAGTATGAACTAACACACCCTTCTATGGAAGAGGCTGATTAATTGCTAATATCCATTCTTGCTTTCTTCCTCTATCACAAAACCATTAAATTTACAGTGGAAAAATGACTTCCCAAAGGAAGATCATGCTTTCTAGCTTCTCTCTCAACTAATGTGGCCACAGGACCGGGTTCCAGTAAATGGGACATGACTGAATGTATATGACATAAGCAACTTTCAGGCCACTTTCTAAAGCTCCTCTTCCCTTCCATCCTTCCTGCTGGGCAAAAAACAAAATCCTGGAGCAGCCTCGGTGCATGAGATGGAGCCACGAGCTAAGGACCTCAGAGGAGCAGGGGAGAAGGAACCAGGGTGTCTAATGCCACCTAGACACCATAACAACTGTGGACCACAGTTATCTGGGATGCCATTCCTGGTGCCAAACCTGTCTTCTAAGTAACGTACCATCTCATCTTTGGCTGTGCCAAAGATTAAATGAGACAGGTTCATTTCCTCTACTTGGGCTGAGAGACAAGAGGCTTCAAAAGGAAACACAACTGCGTGGCCAGCCCTGATTAAAACCAATCCCCATCTACTTTAAATGGTCAGTCCCTTCCATCAAACCCATGGCTTTAAGTGGGTCGTGGGTGGAATGGAGAGAAAAGTCAATACTGGTGATCTGTATCCAAACCAACCCTGGTGACCCGTAGGGTGGTCTACACACATCAGGCAAGGCACTCTCAATGATGCTTCCCAAAACCTAACGTTGCCATTTTATTTTATTGTGATGCTGGGATCAAACCCAGGGCCTTGCACATACTAAGCATGCACTCTACTTTAAGCTACGCCCCTGACTTCTACCTTTTCCATTTGAAGTGACCTCACCTACTTTCAACATGTTCTCCTGCCTTTAAAATGAGATCCAAATTCCTCAATGGAATATACAATTTCACAATCCATACCTGCTTTTTGATCTGAGTTCAACTCTTTCTGCCCCCTCATCATAATCCATATTCCAGTCATACACTGCCTGCATTCCATGAGTGGTTTGCAGTTCCTAGATCATATTACACTTTCTTACGTCCCAGTGGGATTACACAAGCTTGGCCACTTGCCTGTAAAGCCATCTCTAGCCACAGCTCCTCAGCTCCCCTCTCTACTTGACTGGCTCCTGCTCTTCTTTAGGACAGACTCAACAATATCCATTATATCTAAGAAATAGTCCCTAACTATGGCAGAGACTACCCCTGGTCCCTCCAAAATTCTTTTAGATTTTGGGTAGCACATGGCCTCTAAGCTAAGGACTATACTCCCAGTCTCCCAGCTGTGGCCATGTGGCTCAGTGCTGACCAATTGAGTGTGAACAGGAGTGACAGGTACTCTTGCCAAACTGCTGTCAAAAGAAAGGAGGGTCCCCAGTCCCCTTACTATGGGTTAGAATATGAGTTGGGGATAATTCACCTCCAACACACAGACAACAGCAACACATTAAAGATCGCAGAACAAGAAGATAAAAGGAAGCAAGGGTTACAGTCCCAGCCACTTGGGAGGCTGAGATGGAGGACTGATTAAGTCCAGAGGTTTGAGGCCAGTCTGGGAAACACAGCAAGCCTCTGACTAACAAAAAAATAAAGAAGACAAAAAGGGTCTGAATCACTAACACCTTCAAACTGTCTCCATATGTCTGAGATATGCATGAAAAGAATATTGGTGAAAGAGAAATTTAAAAGTATACTTCAAATTCCTGAAGCAAGTTCCCTCCATAGACTTCAACAGCTGTTGAATCAAATCCTCCTATCACAGGAGAGGCTGGGGGTATAGCTCAGTGGTAGAGCATATGACCAGCATGCACCAGGCCCTGCGTTCTGTCCCTAATACACTCATACATACACACACACACACACACACACACACACACACATACACACACACAAACACAGCAGCAGCAGCAGCAGCAGCTATTATAGGAGATGAGTCACAAAATCACCTAAAAGACCACAGCATTGAGATAAAGCATGTCCTGGACTCAGGTCACTGATTCAAACTACCTAAGACTGAGCAAAAGTAAAAGCAGGATCCAAGTCATCCTGATCCTATGGAACCATCTTCCTGAATCTTACACCTGTACACCTGTGGGCATTCCTTCCCCACTTCTTTTTTTTTTTTTTTTTAAATAGGAGATCAGAAAAGCATGGAGCCTTACCTCTGGAGACTTTGTAAACTTCATAGAAAGAATAAAAGTGGAAGCCTAGTGAAGCCAGCAGGTAAAGAGACAGTTCCCATCGGGACAGCATTGTTCCTTCTCAGGATGGTTCTCAATGCCCACGGTGAGAGGTTCTAGGAAGAGAAAATGACAAAACATGAAACCATGGACGTGACACTAGATAATAGCCATATATTTATTTTAGCCATATATATATTTTAATTGTAGATGGACACAATACCTTTAATATATTTATTTTTATGTGCTGCTGAGGATCTAACCCAGTGCCTCCCACGTGTAAGGCAAGCGCTATGCCACTGAACAACAACCCAGCCCAGATAATACCCTCTTAACACCAGTTCACTTTTTCCACACTCCCAGGGATGCTTCACTATTCAAGGTGAGCAGACATAAGCCAAATCAAACCTCCTCCTTCCGAGGACCTAACCCCATCCTGCATCCAACACACACACAAACACTCCTTACCTGCCTGCTAAGGGTGGTTAGGTCTTCCCCTAGTACTGCCCAGGGCCTTCTATCACAGTATATATCACAGAGTTCTCTCCCTTTGTGTGATACACCTGTTTCCCCTGTAAAGTAGACCTTTGGAGAGCAGGAACCATGATTTCTGATTCCCCAGCACCTACCAACGTGCTTGGAATGTGGCAAGAAGAAATGACCAAGAATTCCATGAATAATAAATGGCTTCAAAAGACTGAATAAAAGAAAAAGCACAAATAAAACTCCACGCCTATCCTAAGCCAACAGCTTCAAACTCTTCATTCTCCTCTTTAAATATCATCCCATAGTTGTGGATGGGGATGGTCTAATAAAAACTGTCTTCCACATATCTGTGCACTTCCTAAAGGGAGACCACTGACATGACCCTGGACACCTGTGGCAGATGCTGCCTGCCCATTCCTATTGATATTCAGTCTCCCTTCTTCTAGTAATTGAATTTCTATCTGGATACATGGGACTGAGCTCAAAACTACTCTCCAGCCAAGTGAACACTTGAACAGTTCTGCCACAGGGACATGCATGCAGAGATGTGAGGCTGTGGTCCTTTTCTTCTTTTTATCCCTTTCCTAATGATCAGAGTTAGGACAGTCACTTTGGGCCAAGAGTTAAAAGCCACATGAAAAATAAAATAGAGACACCTCTGTCCCTGATTCCATGTGCCACCCTGCCCCTAAAACTATCCTGGACCACTTCTACCTGGACTGTTACATGAAACAGAAATGTACTAGTAGGTTGTTTATGCCTCTACTAGTCCAAATATATGGCAGACACATCCATTTTCTAAGTAGTGAAAAAGATAGAGGAAATTAGGTCTAAAAATTATGCAAATTTAATGATCCCAAATGTTCCTAAGTAACAAAGAATTAACTAAATTTAAGCCCTTTTATAAATCTCATTGCCTTACTCAATATTAAATACATGTCATTGTGGATGCCAGATTAAAATAACAGCAAATTTTTGAGTCCCAAGCAAGCACTTCTTAATATGTGACGGTAATGTTAAGACTCAGAATTCACACATCATTTCACTGTGTTTCACAATAGCTCTGTAGAGCAGGTAGAGAAAGGGAGGTAGGCATTTTACAGATGACGAATGCAATGAGGTCACACATCCAGAAATAACTGACCCAGGACAGAAAGACAAATACGCCACCATCTCATTTACATGTAGAATCTAAAAAGGTCACACTCACAGAAGCAAAGAATAGAACAATAGCTGCCAGGAGCTGGGGTGAGGAAGTTAAAAGGTACAAAGTTTCAGTGAAACACAATAAATAAGTTGTGAAAATCTCTTGTCCATCATGGTGACTACAGTTAATAACAACACAGCGTACTTGAAAATTGCCGAGAGTAGACCTTAAGTGTTCTCGTAGCTTGGGAAACTGAGGCAGGAGGATTGAAAGTTCAAAGCAGCCTCAGCAACTTAGGAAGACCCTGTCTCAAAATAAAAAATTTAAAAGGGCTGGAGATGTTGCTCAGTGGTTAGGCACCCCTGGGTTCAATCCCAAGTACCAAATAAATAAATAAATATGATAAGGCGAGGGACATATGAATTACTTTGATTTAGCCATTTCAAAATGTACACTTTTATCAAAACACCACATTGTGTGCTATAAACATGTACAATTTTTGTCTAAATTAATGTTATGGTTTAGATATGAAATATCCCCCCAGATATGAGATACGAGATATCACGTGAGATAATGCAAGAATTTTCAGAGGTAAAATGATTAGAAGATATGTAGCCTAATCAATAGATTAATCCACTGATATGGATTAATGGAGGAATAACTATAAGCAAGTAGGGTGTGGCTGGAAGAAGTATGTCACTGGAGTGTACCTTTGAGGTATATATATTTTGTCCCTGGTGAACACAACTCTCACTCTCTCTCTCTCTCTCTCTCTCCTGCCTGGTGATCTGTTCTGATCTGCTTTCCTCCACCATGCCCTTCTTCCATAATGTTCTGCTTGACCTCAGGTCCAGAGTTATGGAGTCAGCCAACCATGGTCTGAACCTCTGAAACTGTGAGCCAAAATAAACTTCTCCTCCTCTAAACCATCTTGTCAGGTCTCTTGGTCACAGCGATGAAAAAGCTGACAGAAACAAATTGGTACCCAGATATGGTCACTGCTGTGACGAACCTCACTATGCTGTTCAGCATTGGGAATTGGTTAGCAAGAAGAGTTCAGAAAAGTTTGGAGATGCTGGCTGGAAAAGCTTTAGAATGTTGTAAGCAAAACTTAATGGGCAATTCTGATGGGAGTTCAGAAGATTGGAATGCCGACAGGACTGTGGACAGTAAAGGCTGGTCTCATGAGATTTCAGAGGAGAAGAAGGACTCTATTGGATATTGGAGTAGAGGTCGTTCATGTTGTATTCTGACAAAGAACTTGTTTATATTTTGCCCATATCCTGAAACTTTCTGTGAGGCTGAATTTAAAGGTGGTAGACCAATTAATCAGGCAGAGAAAATTTCAAGGCAGCATAACATTCAGTGACATGAATATTGCTGGCAATTTTTAGCCAAGTTTACTGTGAAAATCAGGAGCAGAAAGCAGAGCATAAAGATTTGAAAAACTTGCAGTTTTGCCAGAACAGTGTGAGTAAAACTGGGGCTAAGGAAGATGTGGCCGTCAAAGAGATTACAGCCACTAAAGAAACAACAGGAAAGATGACTTCAGGGCATCTCAGGCTCAAGGGTATAAAAGTAAAATTTCCTTTGAGAAGA
Source organism: Tamias sibiricus (assembly GCA_025594165.1). NCBI lineage: Eukaryota > Metazoa > Chordata > Mammalia > Rodentia > Sciuridae > Tamias > Tamias sibiricus. Next base: position 43,093,418 of record CM046669.1, on the reverse strand, counting down.
GACCATGGGGGCACCCTGATTGCACAGGGGGCCTAACATGTGCTCAGTTGCCCAGATATTTAGAGGCTTCTGCCGCCATGGTCCCAGGAGGTTTGGCTACTGCTCAAGATGGCAGCAGACCTCACTATCAACCATGTGGTGCTTGTTCTGCAGGAATGCAGAATGCTGGAGTTAGGAGGTCATGGAAGCTTCCATCAAGATTTCAAAGGAAGGCCTGGGAGGCCGGCCAAGTGTAGCAGAGTTGGAGTCCCTGAGGGCTGCCTCTGAAGGGTGATGCATGAAGATTCCAGAAGGAAGCTGCAGCTGCAGTGGAGACCCCTGAGATTAAGAAATGCCAGTAATGGGAAATGTCTGCCAAGGACAGCTGTGAGAACCAAGCAGATATAAGCCAGGAGAGAGGCCATGTAGACAGCAAGGTTAGAGGCAGAGCTACACAAACCTTTTTAAGGGAACATCTTGATGCCATGTGCCCCAGATGCTGGATATGGCTCTACAGAATCTGTTTGCTCAGCTTAGATTTTGGTCTTGATTTGGTTCTATCCCTTCTTTTGATGCCCCTTATTTCTCCCTTTTGGAATGGAAGTGTTTACTCTGCGCCATTATAATTTTGGATATATGTAACTTGCTTTTGATCTTTATAGGGGCTCACACTGAGAGTTTGCCTTGAGTCAGAGGAGACTCTGGACTTGGGACTTTTGGGCAATGCTGGAACCATGGACTAAATGTGTTTTGCATTGTGAGATGAGTACAAGCTTTTGGGGGCCAAAGGCAGAATGTTATGGTTTAAATATGTAGTATCCCCCAAAAGTGCATGTGTGAGACAATGAAGGACTTTTCAAGATTAAATGATTAGATTATAAGAAAGTGTAACCAAATCCATGGATTAAGTCACTGATGTGGATTAACTGGGCAAGAGCTGTAGGCAGGTAGGGTGTGGCTGGAAGAAGTAGGTCACTGGGGCATATATACATACCTTTGGTGCATATATTTTTGTTCCTGGTGAACAGAAGCTCTCTCTGCCTCCTGCTGGCCATGTTCTGAGCTGCTTTCCTCTGCCATGCTTTCCACCATGATGTTCTACCTCACCTTGAACCCATGGAATTGATTAACCATGTACTGAACCTCTGAAGCTGTGAGCCAAAATAAAATTTCCCCCTCTAAATCATTCTTATCAAGTCTTTTGGTCACAGTGATGAAAAAGCTGATTAAAACAATGAATAAATAAATAACTGTGCCTGGGCTCAAATCCAGAGCTTCCAGGCCTCTGCCGCTCCCCTCAAAGCCTCAGGCTCAGCCTCAGCAATGGCCGCACAGCAACTCAGTGAACTCTTTTCTTCAGGGGATGTGCCAGAAGACAAGCCCAGGAAGAGAAATAAATTTCAGGCTGCCAGCCGTCATAAACTATAAAGTCAGAAATCAATGGTCCTTCACCCAAAGTACCCCATGGTCATAACCTAAAAAATTGCCCAGGAGGTTTGGTCTGGCTGCTCCTACAATCGGACAGTCATGATTTAAGCACAAGTCTCTCAAAATCCTACTACTTCAATAATGCTTTCTTGGGTTCCCTATTCTTTTTCAAAACCACTTCTACTTCATACATTTCCATTCATACTTTATTTTTAAATACCTGGAATATCCTAGACTCACTTGATTCCTCTCGGGAACTTTGTAAGACTAGCACAGCCATCCCCTTACCTTGGTTTCATAGTGCCTCTCAGGTCAAAGGATGCTGAGATTGCTTTGGATGACCTCCTCAACTCAATTAAGAGTCTGAATAGTAAAGAACTGAATTCCTTAAACATCTAAAATTTGAACATAAATAATCTTGTAGATTAAAGTTCTAGAAGCCCTACTTTTTAGAGGCTTTTTGGAGACATTATATATGGAATGATGCCCCTGCATTAAGGATCTACCCCTGGAAGAGTACAAAATTCATTTTTATAACATTTCCCCTTTTTGTGATGCCCTGAGCTATATTGTATATGGTTTTGGGGACATATACACAAATATACATAGTAATTAGCTGTAAAACAGCAGGACTACCTCCTCCCTCGCCTCCAAAATTTGGGTATTTGAACCACATAGTTTCCACCTAACAACAGGGTAGTAAATTCTGACACCAAAGCTTAGGTAAGTCCAAGCTTTGCCATGTGCTGGTTGAGAAACTTGGGTAGGTAGCAAGCTCCCAGATATGGTTTCTTATGGCATTTTTGAGTTGATGAAATATAAATTGCTTAGCCCGGGCCTGGCACTACATATGTACTCAATAAAGATGAATTTGATACACCAGTTGCCTCCCTGGCCATGGCCCTGGTAACTTCCAGAATAGAAGAAATCTAACTGACTTTACATGGGGCATGGCCATCCTGACAGCCTCTGTACCTCTTTCAACAGACTGGCAGCCCTGGAGTTCTCTTTAACACCTCACTCTTCCTCTTCACCCACTCAGCCCAAGGCCACCCTGGACATCACACAAACTGTCCTTGGGGCCAGCTGGGAGCTCTCTGCACAGTGACTCTCCCTCACCACCTCTGTTCTTATCCCTAAAGGAATTATACATAGTGTTCTTACAAGTGGATTAATGTCAACTCAAAACCACAATGACATCAATACTTAATAGATCTTCCCTCCTCACACCTCTTTTCAACTCTTGCCCACTTATCTCAAGAAGATCACTCCCCCCACTATACTACTTTTTTTCTCTATTCATTTTATCTGTGCACCCAGAAAGCAAATCAGAGTAGATATGTCTTAAAAGATTTAAGGACACCACAATACTACAGATGAGAAACGCTATACATTCAGGAACATAAGCAAAGCCTTTATTTTTTAATGTCCAAGTCTTTAAATGTTTCCCAAAACTTTCTCAAAAAATACCCCACGTTTCTACATCTCATTCTCTAAACGAGCATGTTCTTCTTTAAGAAGACGCTATCATGATGAAATCAGAGATGTTCTTACTCCAGTGTATATGTATTTGTTTTCATGTACAGATGCGGTCTTGCATCAACATGACCTGTAAGTGGGTAGCTGTGACAGCCTAGAAACTAATAGCCATTCATAACATCGTTTCTAAGGAAGCAGGCCAGTTACAGAAACAGCCTGCCTGAAGAGGAATCTACTGATCAATCTAGATGAATTAGGTTGTACCATGGATACGTGAACACTAAGAAGGGCTCTGGATGTCTGATGTGAAGAGATATAGCTGAGAACACTTCCACCAGGGCGGGAATGCTGGTCAGGACTGAAAAGAAGGGGAAATGTATATGCTTAGGTGAAAGGGGACTAGGAGCCAAGTAGCAGATGGTCTTGAACATGAGATTTCAGGTTTGGGTTTGATTTCCTGAAGAAACCTCGGGCTTGTGAGCCAGTACAGTAGTTCCCTGCTATCCTGGGGGACATGTGTTCCAAGACCCCAATGAATGTCAGAAACTTAGCACCAACTCTTGTATATACAGATGCTGCTTGACCTACAGGCCTTACATCCTGATAAACCCATTGAAAGTCAAAAATATAAGTTAAATACTGGGGAATAATACTGGCCAAATTATATTATTCTATGGGGTGCATGTATAAATATGTAACAATGAATTCCATCATTATGTATAATTGTAATGTATTAATAAAAATATGGAAAAATGTGTCAAAATGCACTTAAAAACCCTATAAGGCTCTGCAGAGTAAAAAAAAAAAAAAAAAAAAAAAAAATCCTAAGTCAAAATTATTTTAAGTTGGGGACCATCTGCACTGCTGTTTTCTCCACACAAGCAAAATTAATGCCTTTCCATCTTAATTAAGCACTTACCATGCATCATGGCTGTGACTTTTGCAGTTTGAGATATAGCAAAAGTAGCATAAATTTCTTTTTCCTTCTTCACAATTTCATGAATAGAAGATTTGTTCTTACCAAAGATCTTAGCAACCTCAGCATGATTCATTGTCTTATTAAGTCAAGAACTTTAATTTTTTCATTTAAAGGAAACACTTTATGGTTTCCTATTGGCATATCTGAATTGCTAAAATCACTGTTCTTGCACTTGGGCGCCATTATTAAGTAAAATAAGGGTCATTTAACATAAGCTGTGATATTGTGATGGTCAATCTAATGACTGAGACAGGTGCCAAGTGACTAACTGGCAGGTAGCGTATACAATGAGGATACACTGGACAAAGGGTTGATTGATGTCCCAGGCAAAATAGAGCTTTCATCATGCTAATGACATGGTGCCTGTTTTAAACATATGAATTGTTTGTTCCTAAAATTCTCCACTTAATATTTTCAGATACCATTGAGCACAGGTGAGTAAAATCATGGAAAAGAAAAGCTCAGATAAGGGGGAAATGCTGGACATTTAATTATTTGAAGGAAGCTTCACAAAGAAGTCCCTTGACTCTGTGGTGGAGTCCACAAGCAAAAAGATCGGCCACTCAGGCCTTCAGTAGGAAGTGGAGAGAAAGTGCTGGTATCAAGCCACACAGCTGAAGGAAAAATAAGTTGTACATGGCATCAAACTAGTCCAGGAATCAGTAGGGGAGAAACAAAGAGGAAAATAAAGAACATAAAACAGCAACTCCAAAGCTGTTAAGACTACAGGATCTTAAAGCTAAATGTTATTGATGAGAAGGAGAAATTCAAGACAAAGGGATAAGAAATGCATTTAATATTAGGTGTTGGAAGGAAATCATCACAGTGGTTTCCCTAGAATCAGAGGGAAGGAAGTCAGACTGCCATTCTAGGAAGCTTTCTCAACCAGGTTGGGTGTAAGAGCCCAGAGGTTGTATATTTCCAAAAA